>CM056052.1:50698849-51298849 GCA_029574335.1 Rana kukunoris
TTAATCCACTCCTCACCCCCATACATGCCACATTTGGCATGTAATTTTTTTTGGGGGGGAGTGGGGGCTTCAGTAGGAGTGGGACTTCCTGTCCCACTTCCTGCTTCCGCCGAGGGGCTGATAAGGCGAGAGGCGTAATCGCCTTATTTCAGCCCCTCCTTGTAGGCGATGGCCTAGGACACTGACAGGTCCTAGGCAATCGCCTGTCCAATCAGCGACGAGCCGCACCGCGCGCGCATGCGCAGTGCGGCTCGCGCATGCGCAGTGGGTGCCTGGCCGTGAAGCCGAAGGCTGTCACGGCTGGGTGCCCACAGTCGGGATGAAGATGCCGACTGGGGAGGGGGAGAGGAGCGGAGCCCCGGTCGGCGCTGCTGACTTTTAATAAACACATTTTTTGGCTGGAACACCCCTTTAAGTTCCGAGTGATACTCTGGCTGGAGTGGCGAAAGAAAACTGATTGTCGGAGACAGGATTGTTTTTATATCCAAGGCCTGAATCTGCTGTTCTCCTTCCAACCTTTGTCTATCCTTCCCATCACCTGTTAACTGTTTTTACCCAGCTGGGTAATAAAGAGCACATATAAAGAGACTTCCTATTTGCGGACATTCCTTTACTGCTATTTTCATCGTTCACCCTAGACACTTCACCGGAGCCATGAGGTAACATGCCATCCCAATTCTAACCAGCAGCTCCTTCAGGGGTGAGTGCTACATCTGTTTGGGCCATGCTTCAGCCTGGGGCATGTGCCAGGGGCCCAAGGACTTAAAGTGGTTCTTAAAGTGGTTCTAAAGCCTATTTTTTTTTACCTAAATGCATTCCTTGCATTAAGGTAAAAATGTTTAGGCATTGATACTGCTCTACATTAAAAGAACAAAATGCTTACCTTGCCGGAATTCCACACATTTATTTGAAGGTTCCCTTGATTCACTGTTACCTGTTGAGAAAGCACTGTCTATGTAGGAGAATGTTCTTGCATGATTTCAAGTTCCCAGCTTTCCAAAGAGGCAGCATTAAGGTTCACCAATGTCACTGTCACCTTTAAAGAGTTGGGAGTCCGATGTAAGTATTTTTTTTCCATTTCCTTAAAAAAATATATATATTTGTTGTTTATTTTAATATATATTTTTTTTTTAATTTGGGATGTCCAAGATAAACAAACTTAGCATTTTTAATTAAAGGCTCTTCAATGGAAGTGTCCATATTTCCATCATGATAGAGGTAATGGGGTGGGCAACTACATGGCAAATGTAGAGAAATGCAAAATAATGCATTTGGGTGGCAAAAATATGAATGCAATCTATACACTGGGGGGAGAATCACTGGGGAATCTAGGATGGAAAAGGATCTGGTGGTCCTAGTAGATGATAGGCTCAGCAATGACATGCAATGCCAAGCTGCTGCTAACAAGGCAAACAGAATATTGGCGTACATTAAAAAGGGGATTAATTCATGTTCGGTATTATTTCGTGTAATATGGTGCTCAGGTAAATACACCCCCCCCCTTACCGCCCCCCCTTTTTTTATTTTATTTTCCCCTCTTTCTCTTTTCTTCCTTTTCTGTTTTTTCTTCTTCTTCTACCCATCCTTCCCCTTGTTGTGTCCGCTGCTCTTACCATGTTTTTGAGCTTCTTAGCTCTATATCTGTTCGCTATATGTCTTTAGTTTTTTGTACCTTTTGTATGGTAATAACCCAATAAACATTTAACATAAAAAAAAAGGGGGGATTAACTCCAGAGATAAAGTGATAATTCTCCCACACTCCAAGACTCTGGTCCAGCCGCACCTGGAGTATGCTGTCCAGTTCTGGGCACCAGTCCTCAGGAAGGATGTACTAGAAATGGACCGAGTACAAAGAAGGGCAACAAAGCTAATAAAGGGACTGGAGGATATTAGTTATGAGAAAAAGTTGCGAGCACTGAACTTATTCTATCTGGAGAAGAGACGCTTGAGAGGGGATAGAATTTCTATGTAAAAATTCCGTACTGGTGACTCCACAATAGGGTTAAAAAAAAATTGCGGATTAAATGTAGAAGAAAAGAGGTTTAACCTTAAACTACATAGAGGGTTCTTTACTGTAAGAGTGGCAAGGATGTGGAATTCCCTTCCACAGACGGTGGTTTCAGCGGGGGGGCATCGATAGTTTAAATAACTATTAGACAAGCACCGGAACGACCAAGACATACAGGGATATACAATGTAATACTGACATATAATCACACACATAGGTTGGACTTGATGGACTTGTGTCTTTTTTCAACCTCAACTACTTTGTAACTATCTAATTTAGGCTGGTTATAGACTTTAGAAAGTGGTTAAGTTTGTGAATACTATCAAGCAATTTAACAGAAATTGTTCTAAACCACAGTTTTGCAAACAGTGGTTCATGTACCCCTAGGGGTGCATTTACTAGGTTTGTCATGCTTTCTGCTTGTTAATTAAACATAAAAAAAAAACTAAAAAAAAATGTTTAAAATGTAAAAATAACAAATATCATACAAAACAGATGTCACTTATGTTTTATCATTGGAAACACAAGGAGCAATGTAGGATAGCAATATATTTATTTGTTGGTTACTGCAAATACATGTTTCCACTTTATGGGGTATTGTAAGGGATAGCTGTACTTTTACAAACCCTAACACTACCCCTCATCTTGCCAATACTATTTATACAACCTTGAACATACCATCAGGAAGTGACCTGGTGCAGAAGCTGTGACCTACACAGGGTGGAAGTGTCCTTTTCCAAGCTGGTGGAGATGTGCGGTGCTGCCTATGCATAGGCAATGGGGTATGTTTATATGTGTTACTTTGGGGAGATAGGCCTTCCTTCTGGATATGTTACTTTTGGTCTCTGTAGTAGAGTTCATGGACTGTTGGTGGGAATATGTGTATAAACCAAAAACTAGTGCCTGAAAAAGAGAAAGGAAGGTCATCAAGATCAGTGCAGACTGGCTACATACAGTAATAGTAGTAAACAATCCAAATCTTGAGGAGAGCCTTTTCAGTTAAATTGATAGTAAAAAAACAAAACATGTTATACTTATCTGCTCTATGCAGTGGTTTTGTCCAGAGTAGCTCCAATCCTCCTCTTCTCAGGCTCCCTGTTGGTATCTCCTGGCAACACTCCCTGGCAGAGTGTGCCCATAGCAAGCCCTGTTTTATTAGAATACTTTTGCAGTGATGCGTTTCGTCACTTCCTGACTTCGTCTGAGGGCGTCAGGAAGTGACGAAACGCATCAGTACGGGACTCCGCATTGACTAACCGAAAGTGACGCGTGTGCTCCACGGACTTAGAACCTGGAAGACGCTGGAGGAACTGGTAAACAGATGTCTTCAGGGTCATGAAAGTCTGAGCAATTACACTCACATTTTATTGCCTGAGTTTTTTTTCTTTTTGGTATGCATATCTGTAAGGGGGTACTATGGGGTTTTAATAAACTTTAAAATGGTATTGCTCTATGTGGATACTTTATTTTTCCTCACATGTAATTGCGGACCCTAATATCAAGTAAAAGCTATTGGTGGAGAGTGCAGTACAATGTTGAGGTTGATTGGATGCTCATTTGATTTTATATTAAAACCCCCCCGTGTGGTGAACATCCCTTGGTAAAAGGAGCACTTTGTAAAGACTCATGTCCAATCACAGCCATCCTCCTCTGCTTCACTAACTGTTTCCTATATGCACTTTATATAGAAGTCTCTCAAACAAGTGTTTGATTGAAGCGTCGATACAGTGTTATTGTAGACTCTGGGACATAGATGAGAGTTGTACTGAGGATTTTGGGGATCTCAAGATTTGGTCAGGTGCACCCAAGGTTATCTAAAACTTGAGATGGGGTTGAGTCTGTGACAAGCTCTCTAAAGTTGCAAAAGTTGCGGTTTTATCTCCTAGGTCCGGTCACTTCGATCAAATCCAAATTACTATTAGTGTTTTGCTTTAGGGTCTGTAAGGCCCAGTAAACTGATGGAATTATATAGTGTTTTTTTCAGCATGTATCCTTTATCGTTCAGATTTATTCCTATCAGCAGATGGTAGAGGTCTGGTACATATCTAATAGCAAGTTTTTAGGTTATACACACAGCCCCTCCTCCTCTTCCTCCACTCCATTGGTGCTCTTTGGATCTTCAATCTTCAGAAGAAGGCAACAATTGTAGAGTTGGTTCTAAGCTTTTTAGTAGATACTAGACCGCAGTGGCGGCTCGTGCATTGTGGACGCATGGACGCCACCTCCTAACACCTCCACTGCCCACCCTATCCATAGTCCCTGCCCCTTTCAGGACACCGGACACATGAATTACCTTACTATGGCGGGGATAGGTGGGGGTGTGTATTTTGAAGCACGTGATTAGAGCCAGCCTTTTATTCTATTCCTGAATCGATTCAAATGGGAATAACCAAAAAGAATTACGAAAATGAATTTAACACATTAAACTAATTTAACTAAACTAATTTACAGTATGTAAATAACAAATCTGGTTCAGTCTCAACTGATGGCCTATAAAAGGTGTCTCATCACCAAGGTGTCACCCATCATGTTGGGTAAAAGCAAAGCGTGCCCTCAAGACCTTCACAACCTTCTTGCTGCAAAGCATACTGTTGGCATTTGTTACAGAAGGATTTCTAAACCCCTGAATGTTCCAGTGAGCACTGTTGGTGCCATAATCCCTAAGTGGAAAGAACATAATTTCAGCCACGACCAGGTGCTCCTCACAAGATTTTTGACAGAGGTGTGAAAATAATTATTAGAAGGGTTGTCCAAAGAGCCAAGAACCACTTGTGAAGAGCTTCGGGAAGACCTGGAATTAGCAGGTACAATTGAAGAAAACAATAAATAATGCACTCCTGGGAGAATATAATCTGGTCAGAGGAGACCAAAATTGACCTCTTTGGATGCCACTGTTTGGAGGTCAAATGGCACATCACCCCAAAAACACCCCACCCATACCAACAGTGAAGTTTGGAGGTGGGAACATCATGGTGTGGGCTGTTTTTCAGCATAGGGTACTGGCAAACTTCATATCATTGAAGGAAGGATGAATGGACAAATGTACCAAGAAATTCTTGATAAAAATCTGCTGCCATCTACCAGGATGATGAAGATGAAACGAGGGTGGACATTTCAGCAAGACAATGATCCCAGACACAAAGAGCATGGAAAGACATGGAAAGAGCTGAAGTTCAGAGTTCATAGAACACGTCCACAAGATTTGAAGACTGTTTGTGTGGAAGAATGAGACAAAATGACACCTGAGCAATGCATGCGACTCGTTTCTCTATACAGGAGACGTCTTGAAGCTCTCATTACCAACAAACGATTTTGTACCAAGTATTAAATACATTTCAGTTAGATTATTCAATACTTTTTCCCTGTGTCATTCCATTTTATTACACATAACTTAATTTTTGAACGTATTTGTTTTTGTTTCGTGGTATGTGTGGATCGCATGGGTTGTTACTGACATGTGGTGAAAATTGTATGTGAATAGCACATTTAGAAATATATTTACCTAGAAAAATCATGACGTGTTCAATACTTATTTTACCCACTGTATATATGGAGCACTCATGATTGGCGCCCCAATGCTACACTACACAATCTAAATGTAATTGTACTGGGCATTAAAGGATGCTGAGATCATAGATTAAATTACTCACACTAGTTGCATTTAAAATATATTTAAAGCCCAACTACAGATTTTTTCTTTTATGAATACATACATTGCCCAGCATGCTAAAAACAAACAAAAAAAATCATTTTGCTGCAAAACTCAACCCCTGTGGTGTGTCTTCTGCAGACTCATCATTTTGTGGTCCAGGGCTGGTCCTCTTCTGGTGTGAATTATGCCCAATGCCATTCAACACACTT
Source organism: Rana kukunoris (assembly GCA_029574335.1). Taxonomy (NCBI): domain Eukaryota; kingdom Metazoa; phylum Chordata; class Amphibia; order Anura; family Ranidae; genus Rana; species Rana kukunoris. The sequence continues at coordinate 50,704,719 of CM056052.1, forward strand.
CCCATGAGCCCAAGTCTTCATGGACACACCACTGCAGGCTCATAGCGCTCAGAGGTCAATGGATAAGCCCTGTTCTCCAGAGCACTTAGGAATATATGCAGACGATGCTTGACCAAGTGAACAATTACATTGTGTAAGCTGTCAGATGACTGCTGCATTATTATTACTATTATCCACGATTTATATAGTGCTAACAGTTTACGCAGCGTTTTACAATGTAGAAAGGGGACAGCACAACTACTGTACAGTTCAATACAGAAGGTACAGGAGGGCCCTGCTCATAGAGCTTACATTCTAAAGGGAGGGGGTGGTGGTACAAAAGTTAATAGCTACAGAGGATGATTTGATGGGGGTGGCTCGGGGACAGTTGTTAGGTGGGTGTGGGATAGGCTTCCCTGAATAAATTTCAGGGATATCCTAAAGGTGGACAGGGTAGAGGCTGATCAGACATAGTGGGGTAAGGAGTTCCAGAGGATGGGAGAGGCTCTGGAGAAGTTCTGAAGGCGAGTATGGGAGGAGGTAACAAGAGATCTAGAGAGCAGGAGGTCCTGGGAGGAGCTGAGAGGATTTGGGAGATATCTGCAGATGAGGTTGGTGATGTAGATGGGGGCGATGTTGTGAATGGCCTTGTATGTTGTGGTTAGTAGTGTTGCTCACGAATATTCGCATTGCGAATATTCGCTACGAATATTGCATATTCGAGTATTCGCGAATAACTCGAATATCGCAGCGAATATTCGCGATTTCGAATATTCGTATTTTTTTCGCAATCAATTTCGCAAACAATTTCGCATTCACACTAGCGAAACTTCGCAATTTTTTTCCCCGTGATATTCGTGATATTTTATAAAAAAAATTGCGAAATTTCGTCAATGCGAAATTTCGCATTTTTTTTTTTATAAAATATAGCGAATATTCGTAAATATCGAATATTCGTGATATTTTATCCAAAAAAAAAAGCGCGAAATTTCGCAATTTTTTTTTTTATAAAATATCACGAATATTCGATATTAACGAATATTCGCGAATATTCTTCGAAATATTCGCGAAATATCGCGAAATAGAATATGGCGTATTCCGCTCATCACTAGTGGTTAGCATTTTGAATTTTAAAAGTATTAAAAGTGTATGACAGTTCATACACCGTACACTGCACTAGCAGCCCTGACCATCTAAGCAATAAGCATTACTGTATAATGCTAGCAATTGCAAGTGGTCATTGGTCATTGCTTTTACATATCCTCACTGACCCATGACCACTTGTCATTGCAAGCTTTAAAGTGGAGGTCCACACAAAAAGTGAACCTCCGCTTTTCGGAACCCTCCCCCCTCCGGTGTCACATTTGGCACCTTTCAGGGGGAGGGGGTGCAGATACCTGTATAATACAAGTATTTGCACCCACTTCCGCATGCACAGTGGGGAACCGGGCAGTGAAGCCGCAACGCTTTACTTTATGATTCTCTCACTGAGGATGGCGGCGGGGGCAGCCAAGAGACAAGCGATTGCTCGGCTTCGGCTACCGACATCGCGGGCACCCTGGACAGGTAAGTGCCCATTAATTAAAAGTCAGCAGCTGCATAATTTGTAGCTGCTGGTTTTTAATATTTATTTTTTAGGTGGTCCTCCACTTTAAGATACTTACAAGCTCTGAGGCACCTTGTGTAGTCAATGGTGTAAAGATTGTCTTCCATAAAAGTAAACTTATACTTTAAACGGGAGTTCCACTCAAAAATGCAACTTCCGCTTTTCGGAAACCCTCCCCCCCCTCCGGTGTCACATTTGGCACCTTTCAGGGTGGAGCAGATACAGGTATTTGCTCCCACTTTCAGGAATAGATACCCAAGCCACTTCCTTTGTCCCGAAGATGGCGGCAGCAGCACACGAGAGTCGAGCGATAGATCACCTTCGGGTGCCGACATTGCGGGCGCCCTGAACAGGTAAGTGTCCTTATTTTAAAAGTCAGCAGCTGCAGTTTTTGTAGCTGCTGAATTAAAAAAAAATATTTGTGGACCCTCCGCATTAAGGTATACCTCTTATTTATTTGGCAGGGGTAGGGGACACGACAGGCAGTGTTTTATGTCATAATCTTGAGTTTTGCAGTACATTTTTTATTGATGATCTGTTGTTTATTTAATAAATCAAAACATTAAAAGAATTATAGTTTACCTTATGTCTTGCTAAGTATCTATATTTCTGGTGTACCTGACCATTGAACTACTGCTCTTAACTTGAGACATGTTTGGCTTTCCAGGAAACACCACGGTGCTGATACAAGATGGATGGGCAAACTTCTCCAACCTGGTCATCTCAAGTTCTGGATCCAACTGGTGCCTGATATTTAATGTGACATCACCTCCAGGTATTCCTCCATGCTTTTTCCGTTATTTCTTTCCTTCACTCATAGTCATTTCTAGATAGACCATGCCTTGTGGCTAGCTTAGGGAGCAATATGCCGACCTTGCAGAAAAATGGTCCATGTCCCCTCCGCTGTAAAAAATCACTGCATGGTAGTGCCCTGAAAACATAACTGTACAAAAAAAATTGTAAATTAAGTATACCTACCTTAAACTCATCTTCCACCAGTCACACCTCAGCAATAGTGACCCCCACACTCCTTCTCGTGGGATCCTGAGAAATACAGAACAGCCTGGATCTTGAAAAAAGATGCTCTTACACTGGACTAGAGTATCTTCTCATCAAATTTGAGCTGCGCTGCATTCCACAGGAATCTTGCCAAAAAGATAATGGCATGACCTGCAATGTGCAATAAGGTAAGTATATAATCGAATGCCTCATTTCCACTGAGCGGATCGGTTCGAGACGCTTAGAATGGAATGGTTTAGAATCGTCCGGTCTATTCTGCTGAGCATTTCCACTGCAAATCGGACCATCCGGGACCATAAAAGGTTTAGAAAAAAAGTCTAGCACATCCACAATCGGTGAGATGTATTTGTAGGTTCGCCCTAATGGAACCGTTCCATTTTCTATGGCCCCACATCTGAAGCAGAACCCAGAATGGTCCGGTACGGTTTGCTTTTATGGCACGCTTTCATAATGGAAACACCCAAAATAGCGTACCGTACCGAACCATACCAAACCGATCCGCTCAGTGGAAACGAGGCATAACATACTCATACAGGTATATAGAGAGGTAAACAATGGCCCCTCATCCCTTAGTGCAGTCACAACCAATACAAGGTTATATGGAACTTTCCTGGTGCCATCAAAATCAGCAACACAAAATGTTTGGATAAAAATATAGGTTTATTACAAAAGTAGTTAAAATGTATTAAAATGGTGTAGACCAGGATCTGGCGCTGATGGCGTGTACGTGAAGACGTGACGCGCCGCTAGGTGGGAGGGACCAGAGGAAGCCTCACGCTGGGGAACGGGACGGACGAGACGCCGCAGCCCTGGAGTACGACGGGAGAGTGAACACCCGGAGGTCCGCACGAAGGAGCCAAGGAGAGACGGGAGCGAATGCATCCCCCGGATGTCCCCGCCACTGGACCTTCTATGGCTGACGGTAACCGTGAGTAGCGGGGTGGCGACCCGCAAAATACAACAGGTACCCAGGAGCAGCGCATAAAGCGGGGAAAGCATATTCCCCCCTCCCCCTCCTTCTCCGAAGCTAAACCTACTTCTACTGCAGCACCTTTTCTTTTTTGCTACCTATGTTCCCTCTTCTGCCTTCCATATAAAATAAGGGCTACCATCAAAAAACCAGACCGAGGATTTAGATCTCAACCGCGGGACGCTCTTCAGGGGATATATGGAATGAGACCCGGAAAGACAGGTAAAACTGTGGTATGAGAAAATTAAAACGAATATAGCTACAAAAGGTAAGACGCTGAAAGGCCTTCTGGACAAATGAATATGATTTAAAACTTGCTCGTGATAAGATTTCATATACCAGGGCTACTGATGGTGTGCTCAAATGCTGCAGATATATGAGTTTTCCCTATACCTACTCCCCCTGAAAACTTAAGAGGTCTCTGGTCAAATTGCCATGTGAACAGGGGAATCGCCGTGGTAAAAATAAGCTTAAAATAACTCTAACCCTATTGGAACTCACACAAAGTTGAGGGACCCAAAAGATACAACACAGAAGTGGACCCTAAATAAACTCAGGGTACCCCCCAAGAAGATAGAACTAATATACATCATCACAGGAAACGGACTCTCTTTTCTTTTTTTTTTTTTTTTTTCTCTCCTCTTTGTTTTTCTTTCTTTCTTGAGTCAAGAGTTTTACCCTACTCCGCCACATATGCGGACTGCGGACCACTGAGAAACGTGGACGCCCTTGTACTTGGACGGCAACCACCTCCGATTGGAAAACTGTGAGGTCGGACCACTATAGTGAAAGCTGGAAGTTGGAAGCATTGGGGAAGAGAAAGGGAAGAGAATAGGCCGCCAAGCTGGGGAAAAGAATTAGAAAAGCAAAAGATACTATGTCCAGGATGACAAGTAGATCAGCAACAACAAAAGGAGGCACTCCAAAAACAAACGCTAGCGGGGCGACAACAAGTAATATCACACAATTCATGACAAAAAAAGGAATCCCAAAAGAGCTAAGATCCCCAATGTCGCTACAGACAAAAACAGATAAAAAGGTAGACCCCACAAAATCCCGGAGTCCAATTCAAGGGGAAATATCAGAGGACTCAAGAGAGGAAGGGGTTAATGAAACAGACTCGGAATCCAGCAGAATGGAGGGACTAAGGTCGGATGGAGACATTCCTACAAAAGGAGACATGGAAATAATGTTGATGTGATTAGAAAATGCGATTAAGGGAGAAATACAAAGTTTAAGAACAGACATGGGTCATCTGCTTACTAGGATAGAAGCAATAGAAGAGCAAACGGGTAAACAAGAACAGGAGTCAAACCTCTTAAAGGGACAAATGACCCAGTTACAGTTACAGCAGAGGGACATAATGTATAAGCTGGAAGACCAAGAAAATAGATCAAGGAGGCAAAACTTAAGAATTAGATCGGTCCCAGAAGAAGAGGGAGAAGATTTAAAGGGAAAGATAAGGACAATATTAAACCCAATATTGGGGAAAACACCTGAAGATCAGACCAGATTGGAGAGAGTCCACCGGGTAGGAAAATTTATAAGAACAGAACGACCCCGAGATATCATAGTGAGGTTCCACTCATTTGAAGAGAAAGACGATATTTGGCAAAAGTTGAGGGGATATCCACCCCTCACTTACGATGGGTCTACCTTACAGATCTTTGCAGATCTAGCCCCAGAGACCCTATCCAGGCGACGACTTTTAAAACCTCTACTGGAACAATTAATAGCCAAAAAAGTCAAATACAACTGGAGATTCCCGGCATGCCTAGTGGGTACAAGAGAAGGGAAATCAGCAACACTACGATTTCCAGAGGACTTAAAAGAATTCTGTAGTAGACTAGAGCTGCAGATACCTGAACTACCTGGGTGGGCATAAACAAGGGAGGAGAAGGCTGAGGGAGGGGACCCAGCAAAATAGACAGGCCGCGCTGTCACCCCAGAAAACATAAAGCTTTTGCTCCCCCATTCCTTGGGATGGGGGATTTGGAATAGGTCCCACCACTGAGTTTTTTTGAACCAAGGGCGGACATTGGTTCAAAGGCCTATAGCTGGCCAACAGGGCGGGGGGGTAAGAGAAGGGGGGAGGGAGGGGGGACCGAGGGAGGGAGGGGGGGAGGGGAGGACTGGGGGTGGGAGAAAGGGAAGGGGAGGGAAGAGGGGGGGGTGAAGGGGGGGAGGGACTCACCTCACCAAATCTCGTTAGCAGGAAAAATAAGGATGAGGCTGGACATGGAAGTAAAGCTAAATAGGAAATATAAAATAGGATGCCGATAATAAAATGTGTATCGTACAATGTAAAAGGCCTGAATAATCCTGTGAAGAGGCATAAAGTCCTAAAGGAGTTAAAAAGAATCAAAACTGGGGTAGCGTTTTTACAAGAAACACACCTCACGCTAGAAGCTAACATTAGACTATACTCAACAGACATCCCTGTCTGGTACTATGGAGATACTGTCTCAAAGCGCGCAAGAGGCGTAGCTATAGGAATAGCGAAGGGGGTAAGATTCCAGTTGGTAGAAAGAATGACAGATCCCGAGGGAAGATTCCTCTTCCTGAAAGGAAAATTAGAAGACATGGAGTGTACCCTAGTAAATATATATTCCCCAAACAAGCAACAGACAAAGTATCTGGTAGGAATATTGGGAAAACTGAGAGACTTTAAAAAAGGCAGGGTCATAATAGGAGGAGACCTAAACTTTAGTTTAGATCCAGCGATAGACAAATCTGCCCCGACGGGAGGAATAAGTAGCATACAGTTAAGAAAGGTCAAGAATAGTCTATATAGAAGCCAACTAGTGGATACATGGAGAGTTTTAAATCCGGAAGCTAGAGATTATACGTTTTACTCCCCAGTACACCAATGCTACTCTCGCATTGATTATTTCCTGGCCGACCATTACCTCTTAGAAAAACTTATAGAGACCAGGATTGAGCCAATCACTATATCCGATCATGCCCCAATAAGTATCAGTTTAAACATCGAAGGGAATTCAAGGCCGCCCCAAAGTTGGAGATTAAATGAGGAACTAGTGGTAGATGAAATAAGTTTAACTAGAATAAAAAAGGAGTTAGAGGAATATTTTAAAACAAACAACACAAACGATATATCGAGAACCACATTATGGGATGCCCACAAGGCGGTAATAAGAGGAATTTTTATCTCAGAAGGTGCAAGGAAAAAAAAAGAGAAAAATCTCCTAAAGAATAAAGTAATCGGTGAGATACGTAGGCTAGAACAAAAACATAAAAGAGACGGGAAACAACAAGAAGTATATCAGGAACTAATGAACAAACGAAACGAATTAAAATCATTACTATTTCAAGAGACAAAAAGAGAATTCCAGATAATCGCGAAAGAAAGATACACGGGAGGCAACAAAACCAGTAAACATTTAGCGAGAATAGTACAGAAGAAAAAAACCAGAAACTATATAGAAAAAATTAAAAATAAACAAGGAGAGGTGGTGTATACAACAAAAGATTTAACCGAGACCTTTAGAGCCTACTATAAGGACCTATACGCAGTGAAGCAGAAAAAATGGGGAAAGGAGGAGAAAAAACGCAAAATCGCAGACTTCCTACAAAAAGCAAGGGTGGCAAAAATAACCCCACTAGAAGCAGAAACCATGGATAGACCATTTACAGAAGACGATATACAAAGCGCTTTAACAAACACCGCATCAGGGAAAAGCCCAGGCCCGGACGGCCTTACAGCATTATACTATAAAAAATGTAAAGCAATACTCATCCCACAACTGTGCCAATACTTTAATGGCGTAGGAAAGGAATATACATGGAGCAAAGAAACTTTGGAAGCCACAATCACTTTAATCCCAAAGGAAGGCAAGGACCCCAAGATATGTTCGAACTACCGGCCAATATCTCTGTTAAATACAGACGTAAAACTGTTTGCAAAGGTATTGGCCGAGAGAGTAAAAAAGGAGATGAGGGGCTTAGTCCACCCCGACCAGACGGGATTTATCCAGGGAAGGGAGGGGAGGGACAATGGAGTAAGGGCGCTCCTTCTCCTACATAAAATGAGGGTTGACGGACGCCCCAGCCTATTCCTGTCAATCGACGCCGAAAAAGCGTTTGACAGGGTAGACTGGGGCTTCATGTTACAAACCCTGGGAACCATGGGTTTTGGTCAGAGGATGCTGGCATGGATTGGAACACTATATCAGACCCCAACGGTCAAGATAAAAATTAACGGGGACTTGTCCCATCCCTTTACAATGGAAAATGGTACAAGACAAGGCTGCCCTCTATCCCCACTCCTGTTCGTTTTATCAATAGAACCCTTTCTATCCAGAATACGAAATTGCTCAGGGATAGAGGGAATCAAAATAGGCGACGAGGAGCATAAATTATCGGCCTTTGCAGATGACGTGCTTTTCTACATAACCAATCCGACAACATCAATCCCAAACCTCTTGGATCTCTGTGGACAATACGGGGAAATCTCAAACTTTAAACTAAACATTAATAAAACGGAAATTCTCAATGTAAACATGTCCAAGAACGAAGTGCAAGCATTAAAAGCAGAACATAAATTCCCATGGGTGAAAGAACTTAAATATCTGGGCATTTACCTGGCAAACACAAGGAAAAAAATATATGAAATCAACTATATACCCCTGTTAAACGAAATAAAGAAGGAAATTGTTAGAATCAGAAATAGACCAATCTCATGGTTCGGGCGAATAAACATCTGCAAAATGGTGTTGGTCCCAAAAATTTTATACAAGATGCAGATGATACCTATCAAACTTCCAAAACAGCTATTAAGAACGCTGAAAAATATTATGATGAACTATATTTGGGGGAATAAAAAACATAGGATTGCATTACAGACTCTTAAACAAACAAAAAATAAAGGAGGACTGGCTGTCCCGGATATCCAAAAGTATTATGACGCAATAATTTTGTCAAGGATAGTGGAATGGGCCAGAATTAATCAAGAAAAAAGATGGGTCAGTGTAGAAAACGCTCTAACAAAGGTGAGATTAGACAAGGAAATTTGGAACCCCACACAACTGAGAGTTTTAGATGAAGATACACATTGTATAACAAGAAACGCACTAAAAATTTGGGACAACACACAAAAAAAAATGGAAATGAGGTTTAACTCCCCTTTAATTGCACTAAAAAATAATGAATATTTTCCACCGGGGAGAATAGAGGTGGCGGGTAATTGGATTGAAAAGGATACGGCACAGTTAAGGGATATTATGCACCAAGGTCATATACTAACTTTAGAAGAATTAAGAAAAAAAAATGATATTTTTATAACACTAAATAATTGGAGGTACCAACAGCTAAAACATTTTATTCAAAAATTACCCCAACCTATAAGAACAGAGGATCAATTATCGGATATAGAAAAACTGTGTATTGGGGAAAGCCCCAAAGGAATAATATCAAAATTATATAAAATGTTATTAAAACTTGAGGAGCTAGAGGAACCTCCATTTATTAAAAACTGGGAGAGGGAATTAGGGATACACCGAGATAGAAACACTATAGAGAAAATTCTAAAACTGACCCATTCATCAGCAGTAGACAGCCGGACAGCTGAAATGAACTACAAATGTATATCAGGCTGGCACATTACACCTGTAAAATCAAGTAAATTTAAGACAGGACAGTCAGCCAACTGTTGGAGAGGATGTAGTATACAGGGAACAATGGCTCATATATGGTGGGAATGCCCCAAGGTGAAAATATATTGGGAGAACATCTTGAGGTTAATTGAAGAAATCACCAGGAAAAAAATTAAAAGAGACCCATGGACGGTCCTCTTCCATGGAGGAGACGAAGAGACAAAAATATACAAAAAATCCCTGGTCCCCCACTTATTGAACGCGGCCAAACGACTGATACCTAGGAAGTGGAAGGAAATAGAATGCCCAACGGTATGGGATTGGATTGATTCTGTAGAGGAGACACATATGATGGAAGACCTCAGGGGAAATATAGAAGAAACTGATTGTAATACAAAATGGGAAAAGTGGAGAAACTTTAAAAGAACATGGAGTTATATAGAAAATGTACGGGCAGACGCCTGAGGAGGGGAAAGAAAAAGGGGGAAAGAAAAAAAAGAAAAACAAGGACAGAAGAAAAGCACAATGAAACTCCATATAAGAAGCGAAAGCGGGAGCTTGGCGAGGAGGGAGGGAGGGGGGGCTGAAAAGGGGATATATAAGTTCTACATATAAGGGGGGAAAAAAGGGGGGAAAAAGGAAAAAAAAAAAAAAAAAAAAAATCAGAAATAAAACAAATTTGAAGGAATACTTACCACAAATGATGCAAATCCGATTAAGAGACGAAAATTGAGCATCACCCCGTGAGCTGGTCTCTTGTGTGTGATAAATGGCTGATTGTGGAAAAAAAAAAAAAAAAAAAAAAAATGGTGTAGACCAGGGGTGTCCAACCTTCCTGTGCCATATTGGAAGAAGAGGAATTGTCTTGGGCTTCACATAAAATACACTAACAATAAGGATAGTTGATGAACAGAAAAAGTTGGGCAGATCACAAGTTTGTGATCACCTATCTAGATAACGTATTTTTTTTTGTATTATATTTTATTGTAAAAGAGGGAAACAGAAAACTAGTGCGATTTGACAGGGTTTTTGATAAACGAATGCATTAATATCTGGTTTGATGCAATTCTCAATGAATTTTCAGGGTGCTTATTAGAAATTATGCCCCTCGTGTGCTTCATCCTTGAAAATTGTTTCTCACAAACATAGGTGCTGCCGAAAATGATTGAGGCGTAATTGTGAGAGTAGGATATTTTTTCAGGGGGGAAATATAACTTATAAGAATCAAGGAAAGAGACACTGTCACATTTTTCTTTTGACAGGCATCAAAAAAATATTCCCTCCAAAAATATCAACATTTTTATGTAATTTTTTATTTTATTTTTAATTGGGCCACATTTATAGCTATCTTGGGTCACATGCGGCCCGTGGGCCACAGGTTGGACACCCCTGGTGTAGACCAATATAGTTGAATGACCAATGACATATTATAAAATTCTCTAATGACGTATACTTCTTAACGTCTCATATGCCACACAAAATGCCCTCATTTGTTTAATCTTTTCATGTGATCTTGAATTCGGACCAAGTCAAAACTCAACACATTTAGCTAAAAAGCTTCATCAGTAGCATAGATGTATCAACAGAGTCTTTATATGAACGTGCCATTGGAATGAGACCATTGGTAAGTCTTGTGGTATAGATCAACTCAAAGGACAGGATGTCGCTTGTCGCACCGTAGCTAGTATTATACAGGTAACCTCCCATTGCATTCACCAGTATTACCAGGATACACCAGTACAATACTAGCTTTTTGGTGCTAGTAATGCCACAGAAAATAAGGCTCCTAAATGTTACATTTGTGGAGAAAGATCAACCTGGAGACCTGGAGACTGGCCAGCTTGTGAACTGGAGCAGGGATTCTTTACAAACTGTTTTTTTTTCAGCCTGCATAAGTCCCGTGCTCCCTGGTGGAATGGGGGAGCCCAGGAACGGCAGTAGTGCCCCTTCAGAGCCCTGGAAAAAAAGTGATACTGGCACTGCCAGCGACCATAAAGCCCATTGCTGGCATTAAAATGTGACGCCAGGATCATTGCTGCATCTGCAGTCATAACTTTAGTATAACTGCTTGTTCTGAAGCTGTACATATATGGCTTAAGGATGGCAAATGAAAGCACACCGTGAAATTCTGGTTGGAAGCCATGCTACAAATGTACTTCCCCCAGCACAGCACCACGCCAGCAGCACCTAATTATAGGGATCCTGGTTTTTCCAATTGCCCTTGTTCATATTTGAGCATTAAGGTGCCTGTAACTCAACCTCTGACCCCCTGACACTAGAAAAGGTAAGTTTGTGCAAAAATGAATGTGCAAAAATGTGTGTCATGTGCGTTTTCAGGCGCTTCTATAACCACTTAAGACCCGGACCAATATGCTGCCAAATGACCCAAGGGGTTTTTGCGATTCGGCACTGCGTCGCTTTAACAGACAATTGCGCGGTCATGCGACGTGGCTCCCAAACAAAATTTGCGTCCTTTTCTTCCCACAAATAGAGCTTTCTTTTGGTGGTATTTGATCGCCTCTGTGATTTTTATTTTTTGCGCTATATACAAAAATAAAGCGACATTTTTGAAAAAAAATCAATATTTTTTACTTTTTGTTATAAGAAAAATCAATAAACTAAATTTTAGTCAAAAATTTAGGCCAACATTTATTTAGCCACATGTCTTTAGTAAAAAAAAATCGCAATAAAAATAAAAATTAGCTACCTAGTGGGAACAGCGACACTAATACAGCGATCAGAAAAATGATCGCTTAGTGATGCTGGCAATAGGGAGTGAAAGGGTTAACTAGGGCGGTGATCAAGGGGTTAAAACTTTATTAGGGGGGGTACGGGGGCTACCCAGGACCCAGGACCTAACTGACTGTCACACTGCCTGTCACACTGACACTAAATACAGTAATCATACATGTATGATTACTGCATTCAGTGACACTGTGACAGGGGGAGGGGGGTGGGCGATCGGGGGGGTTAAATGTGACTATGTGTAGTGTTAGTGCAGTGTAGTGTTAGTGCAGACTTACTGTGTTGTGATCTCTCCTCAGTGGTGGTTGAAAAAAAACGCAGAGGGAGAGATCACATCGCTTCCTCCTTCCTGTGTTTACACAAGAGGAGGAAGTGACAGGGCGGGCGGGCGCGCGCATTGACTGGGAGCAATCCGGAGGGGGGCGGACAAAAACGAATAGCCGCCCCCTCTTCTCGGATAGCTCCTACAGCCGCACGGACCGCCGCATGTATAGGGGGGGTCCGATCAGACCCCGAACCCCCCCAAGGCACCAACGTATATATACGTTGATGTGCCTGTCGGTGCTATTCTGCCAACGTAAATGTACATGTGGCGGTCCTTAAGTGGATAATAAGTCAGTGAGACCAAAAATGTACCAATCAGGCCCAAAGATACTCCTGTATCACAATTAAAAACATGCAAAAAAAAAACAACCCAATTAGATCCTACTCTAGTGTGAATGGGGGCTTATTGTTAAATATATGTGAAAACAAAATAGAAGAAAAATTCCGCACTGTCTAAATGTGAGCAGCTGACACTACCAGTGAACAAATGGTAAATACAAAACAAACATAAAAAAGGTGCAGCGCATATGTGATAAATAAACACCTATATATCACATATGGTGTCCAACAGTGAATAACAAACAAATAAATAAATATATATATAACCAAATAAATTGAACAATCACTATAAATGTTCAGAAAAAGTCCTAAGTGAATAGAGTGATGATAGTCCCTATATTCTGGAACGTAAAGTAAAGGAACCTGCCACCATCCAATATAGAAGAAGCATACCGAAGGCATTGAACCCAATAGTACGTACAGTATGTTCAAAAGGGTCAATTGGGCATGGTATGAACCACTGGAAGAACTGGATTCTCAGCTGTAGCTCCCAAACAAATGATACCCACACCAATCAACGTAAACAAGAGGGTGCTTCGATGTTAAGTAGCTTCCAGGTGGAGACCTAATGAGGCCCGGGAGGTAGAGCCAATGGGGCACATAGCATAATACTGTATATAAATGAAATTTAATGTAGGTAGGGACACTTACATTAAAGGGTCACTAAAGGTTAGCTAAATAGCTTCCTTTACCCTAATGCAGTCCTGGTTTAATATCCTCATTGTTCGTTTTGCTGTAATCCTTCTCTGTTCTGCACACTTCCTGGTTGTCTGTTTCATTATGAAAAAAGTACTGGGAGCTTCTCTCTGTGGTCTCTAATCAAGGAGGTGTGATTACTGTGTGTCTAAAACCCCCCCAGAACCAATCACTTTCATTTTAAAAACAAACACTGCCCTGTATTGGCTCTGTGTCTCTGTCCTTCACACAAGCATGAAACTAGATGAAACTGAAACTGTAGGCACATTATATGATTGATTTTTATCTAGTTTTAATAATTTTTAAAAGGAATCAGTTAACTATTATGTCTCTATACCCTGTAAACATTAATTTCAGCAAAAAAAATGTTTTCCTTTACAACTCCTTTAAGAAGGAAAAAAACAGTGCTTGTAGGTAAAAACGGCAGCAGTGGAGTCTCCCGACACGTTTTTATCATTCTTAATGTAAGTGTTCCTACCTACATTAAATTTCATTTATATACAGTATAATGTGCCCTTTTCTTTTTCCGTCAATTTACATCCTATTGGCTCTACTTCCCGGCCCTCATTGGGTCTCCACCTGGAAGCTACTTACCATCGAAGCACCCTCTTGTTTACGTTGATTGGTGTGGGTGTCGTTTGTTTGGGAACTGCAGCTGAGGATCCAGTTCTTCCAGTGGTTCATACCATGCCCAATTGACCCTTTTGAACATACATTCTTTTGGGTTCACTGCCTTTGGTAAGCCTCTTCTATATTGGATGGTGGCGGTTTCCTTTACTTCATGTTCCAGAATATAGGGACTATCATCACTCTATTCACTTAGGACTTTTTTGGAACATTTAGTGATTGTACAATTTATTTGGTGTATATATATATATATATATATATATATATATATATATATATATATTTATTTATTATTCACTGTTAAACACCATGGGCCAGATTCTCATATATTTTCGGCGGCGTAGCGTAAGCCGTTTACACTACGCCGCCGCTGCGTACTAGAGCAAGTGCTTTATTCTCAAAGCACTTGCTCCGTAGTTTGCGTTGGCGTCTCGTAAATCGCCAAGCGTAAACCCGCGCAATTCAAATGGGGCGGCTTGTATTTAAATTAAGCGCGCCTCCGCCGGCCGGGGAAAAAGCCCAGTGCGCATGCTCCAGCTCACGTCGGGAAGCGTCGTTGAAACCGATGTCAAAACGACGTGAGCGTCATTTACGCAAGTCCCTATTCGCGAACGAGTTAGTAAAACGACGTAAGCGACGGAAAAAGCCGACGCTGACCCGACGCCATACTTAACATGGCATCCGACGGGACACGACGGCATCCGACGGGACCTCGTAAGGTTACTCCACATAGAAGCTGGGGTAACCTTACGCGAACGAAAACGACGTACGCGACGACGGGGGGGCGTAAAAGCGATCGAGAATCGGCGTACTACTTCATTTGCATATGCAAATGAAAAAACAACGTAAAGGCCACCTAGTGGCCGGAGTTGTCATTACACCTACGATCCGAAAGTGTAATGCTTTTACACTTGTCGGATGTAGAAGCGTATCTATGCAAAAGTGATGCTCAGCATCACACGCATAGATACGAGACAAAAAAAAAGGCGATACGACGGGGTATCTGAGATACTCCGTCGTAACGCCTCTGAGAATCTGGCCCCATATGTAATATATAGGTGTTTATTTATCATATATGCGCTGTACTTTTTTTTTTGTTTGTTTTTTATTGTTAAATACCCAGGGTGGGGGTAGGGCAGTTACACTTTTGAATTGAAGCGTAGCTTCACTATCCTACAGGCTACAGTGGGGTAGATGTGTGGGAATCACTAAAGTGGCTGAACAGAATTACAAATGTCTTCGCAGGTAAAACCATTCATAAAGATGGATTTTTAGGTGTATTTTAGCTGTTTGGCTGGCATTCTGCTTTACACGAGTCAAGGCGCACGGCCGGCTTCCGGTAAATGATTTTTTTTTCGAGTTACAAAAACTAATTTAAGCATGTAACGATAACAGCTGTGTTCTGCTTTTCCCCCAAACAACTTTGCTTCCTACCTTTGATTCTGTTGTATAACTAATTCTTTTTTCCTGCAATATTATATATGTTAACTAGAAGCCCTGATCTTAACGAAGACCAGCAAGCCAGCGTTCCAGACCCCGCACATGAGTCTAATCTTCCAATTATGTCCGTGTTACTTTGAAAACTGGTTTATTTCAACAAGTTCAATTTTATGGCTTCCTTACCAAATTATAGAGTGCCGGGTCCAGCGTGTGTCGGGGAGTTCTCTTGTAAAACCGTAGCATGCCATAAACAACGCTCATAAATTGCAGTTTTCCTCTTTATTAACATCCTTTTTCCTGATGATAAAACAGTTAAGTTGCCTGTGCCTCTCTGCCCGGGAGGAGTGTGAAAATGAAGATTTAGGGGGTCTGAACAGAAGTCGCAATAGGAAGGTGTCTGCTTGCCTTTTCAACTGCCAGACACACTTTTATGGCAGCTGTAAATATTGTCAGTTTTTCCTTTTTTTTTTCAGAGAGCCCACAGTGATGCACACAGCACAATTATACATGTCTGTCAGGTACAAGACTTCCCCTACCCTGAAAAAAGTGCTTAAAATAAATTAAAACTTGATTATTTTATTGTAAATAATACTATAGAAATATATTTGCAATACAATAGCTTTAATGGAAGGACAATGTCCTAGTGCAGTGGTCTCCAAACTGAAGACTATGGGCCAGATGTGGCCCTTTGCTTGCCTTTATCCAGCCCCTGGGACACAACTCCTCCCACCGTGAGGCATAGTATCTGCCTCTGACAGCAACAATGGGGTATTATTTCTCCCACTGATGCCAGTGATGGGGAATAACATTTTCTTCTGACACCAGTGACGGGAGCACTATTCCTCCCACTGACACCAATGATGGGGCACTATTCCTCCCACTGACACCAACTATGGGGAACTATTGAAATATAGTGAAGGGCGCAACAGGACCATAGCGACCGAATATTGCAGCTAAAACGATTGTAAGGTGCCGCTTTTTAGCGCCGCTTTACCGATAATACGGCCAGCTGGCAGTGTGAAATAGCTCTTGAGATAATTCAGCTTTACTCCATGCCCATATAAATATAGCCTAGAGAATGTACAGACCCCCCTTCAGCACAGATGGACCCCTACTTCAGCACAGACCCCACATTCTGCATAAACCCCTCCATTCAGCAGAGATGGACCCCCCCCTTCAGCACAGACCCCCCCATTCCGCACAGACCCCCCTTGAGTACAGAAGGACCTCCTTTAAGCACAGACCCCCCCCTTCAGCACAGATGAACCCGCCCATCAGCACATACTCCCCCTTCAGTACAGACCCCCCTTCAGCACAGATGGACCCCCCATTTAGCACAAAACCCCCCTTCAGCACGGACGGGCCCCCCCTCCTCCTATCCCATTCAGTACCTCAGGTCAGCCATCAGCGCTGCACAGGCACAGCAGGTTCCCTCCTGTGTACACATAAAGAGAGAGAGAGAGAGAGAGATGTGCACCTTTCTGTTTATTAATACAACAATACTGTGGAAGTATACAGTATAACATAGCATACAACATTCAAAGGGAAGCAGTGTGTATTATGTAACATATTGCTCAGTGTGCATAGTTGGGCAGCCTGGAGTGAGTAATGTATGGCACAGTGTACAAACCAGAGTATGTTACAACACAGTGCATAGAGAATAGTTTTTTGGACTCATAGGCGTGCACAGCCTATTGCATTAGTGTGTGCACCCTAAAGCTCAAACACATGTGTGCGTGTGTGTCTACATATATATGACTCCGGCACATCGATCGCCCTGCCGGCACAGAGCCAGTAAAGGGGAGATCTTTCTCATCTCCCTGCGGGCACACAGAGTGATATGGGGTGATTAGGGTGTGCCTAGGCACCTCCAGAACACCCTTTGCTCACACCTATGTTTTGGGTCTATGCAACATACTGTGGAAGTATACAGAACAACATAGAGCATGCCATTCAAGAGGTAGGTGTGTATTATAGTACATACCATATCGCACAGTGTGCACAGGAATCCTGGAGTAATGTATGGCATAGTGTACAAAACCAGAGTAAGTTACATACAGTACCAACACAATGCACAAAGAGTCCTTTTTTGGGCTATGAAAAAAATGCATAGTAGAGTGTATGGAGTGGGGAAGTATTGAATATATCACACACTGCACAGTGTGTAGAATAAGGCAGCCTCAGGTATGTCATGTATCGCATAATGTTTTTATTGGGCAGTCAAAGTATGTAACATGAAGCATAGTGTATGAATTACAGCAGTCAGAGGTACATGCACATCGGCAGTCACAGGGCCATTAAAGGGGAGCTCCACCAAGAAAAAAAAAATGCTAAAAAATGCTGCAAAAAAAATTATATATATATATATTTTTATACATACCTGAAGTGCCTGTTGCTAGGCAGTTTGTCCTAATCTGACACTTCCCGATCTGCGGTCCATTTTCTTTATTCTGCTCCTCGTCTGCCTCTTGTGAAATGGGGTAGTGGTATCTTCTGGGACCTTGTGTGTGTCCCAGGAGACATCATCCATTCATGTGCGGCTCGCATATGCGCAGTAGGGAATCGGGTGGTGAAGCCACAAGGCTTCACTTCCTGATTCCCTCACCGAGGATGGTGGCGGGGCAGCCGAAACCCGAGCCCGTCATCGCGGGCACCCTGGACAGGTAAGTCTCCTGATTAAAAGTCAGCAGCTACAGTGTTAGTAGCGGCTGACTTTTAATTATTTTATTTTTTTAAACTGGACCTCCGCTTTAATAACATCATGGGCCCCTGGGCAAAGTAATACACTGGGGCCCCCTACCAGCCTGCCCCAATTTGCACCCCTACTCTGAAGAATTGTAGTATGAATAGTTGATAGAATTAAAAATATATTGATTAGTACTCTTAATAAAATCTATTTTAAACAATTAGAACATATGCCATAAATCAAAGACTAATCAACACCAAGGGCACAGTACAGAGGAAGGCAGAAAAGCACAGTACAGGGTAGGTCAGGAGGGCACAGTACTGGTTCAGGAACGCTGCCCAGGACATGGCTATCCTGGGATCGCTTAATAAAAGCATGACTGTCCCAGCAAATCTAGGACAGTTAGCAAGTATGATGTAATAAAAGATTACCATGGGGCCCCGATGCACCTGGCGCCCCTGGGCAAAGCCCAAGGGTGTCCATGCATTGAGATGGCCCTGGGCAGTCAAAGTATATAACATGAAGCATAGTGTATGAATTAGGGCAGTCAGAGGTATGTCATGTACAGCACATGGGTAGTTAAAATATGTAACAAGAAGCATAGTGTATGAATTAGGGCAGTCAGAGGTATGTCATGTACAACATATATTTTGAGTGGGGCAACCAAAGTATGTAACATGAAGCACAGTGTATGAATTTGCGAATTGGGGCAGTCTGAGGTGTAGAGCGGGGAAGTTCATAGATAAATATATATGTGTGTAGAAATAGACAGATAGATAGATAGACAGACAGACATGCCTGTCTATTCAGGCACAGAGTTATTGTCCTGTTTAATGCAGTTTATAGATCTGTTCTATATCCCTATCATATTTTATTAATACACCTTGTAAAAAATAGCCCAGGTGCCACAGATAATAACATTTATTCCCGTGTCTAAATGAGGAACACATGTCAGTATGATTGTTGGAGTTTTCTGCAGGATTTCATTGTATTGTTTGGCTCCCCCTGAGTCTTTCCGAACAACATGCCTGGGAAAAAAGGGCCTCTTCATTCAGTGACTCAGGGGGGTGTGAAATTGGTGGAACTGACAATTACCGAAAGTCCTTTGGGGTGCACAGCAAACACTACAGGGCATATTACATGCGTTTTATGCTGGGCCATCCTAAACAAAAAAATTTAAAATAAGCATGTTTCCTATGCAAGGTGAATGAATATTCATGAAATATTATACGTATCTTTTGTTAGAAACAGAGGAAAAAAATAAGTATTTGTAAAAGCCAGTAAATATCACAAGGCTGATGGGTGATACAAATGCAGGGGGGCGCAGTCTGAGAGTTGTAAAGAAAAATAACTTGAGCAAAGTTAGGAAGTACTAGGGATGTCCATTTATTTTTTACATAATTGTTTTAAAGGGACCAGTCACCAAATCAGTTTAAAGCCCAAATCCAGGAAACCTTTGCTGCAAGGGTTTACTGCTGCTTTCTGGCTAGAGGACAGAAAAGTGTTTTTAACTTACAGTAGGCGTCTGCAGGAGAGGAGGATCAGGTAAGTAAAAGGGCAAGAAATAATTTTTAGATTTCCTAGTATTCATCCCCAGGAAGGATTCCCGGTGTTTGAATCAATCACCAGCAGAACTCTGGGCACACTTTAGAATAAAACCCAGACGTACGATATGCAAAATCAACAATTAAAGCACAGCTGTACCTCATTTTTGCCCCTTCTCCCATCCTCTTCATCCTTTAGTAGTGATGTCGCGAACATAAAATTTTGAGTTCGCGAACGCGAACTTCCGCAAATGTTTCGCGAACGGGGGAACCGCCATAGACTTCAATGGGCAGTCTAATTTTAAAACCCACAGGGACTCTTTCTGGCCACAATAGTGATGGAAAAGGTGTTTCAAGGGGACTAACACCTAAACTGTGGCATGCCAGAGGGGGATTCATGGCAAAACTCCCATGGAAAACTACGTAGTTGTCGCAGAGTCCGTTTTTAATCCTTAAAGGGCATTAATCACCTAACATTCCTAAATTGTTTGGAATAACGTGCTTTAACCACTTAATGACCGCCGCATGTATATGTACGTCCACAGAATGGCACGTACAGGCACATGGGCGTACATGTACGTCCCTGCCTTCTTGCGGGTCTGGGGTCCGATCGGGACCCCCTCCCGCTACATGCGGCAGTCGTTTTACCTGTGAGAGCGATCCAGGATGAGGGGACGGCTGTTGGTTTTTGTCCGCCCCCTCGTGATCGCTCCCAGCCAATCCGCAGAGCCTCCGCTCTGCACTTTCTCTGCCTGTGTAATGTAAACACTGGCAGAGGAAGTGATATCAGCTCTCCTCTCGGCGGTATTTTCGATCCGACGAGAGAAGAGAAGACATCACAAGTAAGTCACACCAACAGCACACTGACACCACACACATAGGCACATTAACCCCTTCAGATTACCCCCCCAGCCCCCTGTCACAGTGTCACTAATAGCAGTGATCATATATTTACTGATCACTGCATTTAGTGTCAGTGTAACAATTAGTGTGACAGGCAGTTAGTGTTAGGTCCAGGGTAGCCCCGTACCCCCCTAATAAAGGTTTAACCCCTTGATCACCGTCCTAGTTAACCCTTTCACCCCCTATTGCCAGTGTCACTAAGCGATCGGTTTTCTGAAATTTAGTTTATTCGATTTTTCTTATAACAAAAAGTAAAAAATATAGATTTTTTTTCACAATTTTTTTTTTTTTTTCAAAAAATAAAAAAATCAAAGAGGCGATCAAATACCATCAAAAGAAAGCTCTATTTGTGGGAAAAAAGGGACGCAAATTTTGTTTGGGAGCCACGTCGCACGACCATGCAATTGTCTGTTAAAGTGACGCAGTGCCGAATTGTGAAAACACCTTTGGTCATTTAGCAGCATATTGGTCTGGTCCTTAAGTGGTTAAAACATCAGGTATGATGTTGTATCGATCAGGTAGTGTAAGGGTTAGGGTTAGGGTTACAGATAGGGTTAGGGTTACAGTCTGTAACCCTATCTGTAACCCTAACCCTGTCTGTAACCCTAACCCTATCTGTAACCCTAACTATGTCTGTAATCCTAACCCTAACCCTGTCTGTAACCCTAACCCTAACCCTTTCTGTAACCCTAACCCTGTCTGTAACCCTAACCCTATCTGTAACCCTAACCCTAACCCTGTCTGTAACCCTAACCCTGTCTGTAACCCTAACCCTGTCTGTAACCCTAACCATGTCTGTAACCCTAATCCTATCTGTAACCCTAACCCTGTCTGTAACACAGACAGAGTTAGGGTTACAGTTAGGGTTAGGGTTACAGATAGGGTTAGTGTTAGGGTTACAGTCTGTAACAATAACCCTATTTGTAACCCTAACCCTGTCTGTAACCCTAACCCTAACCCTATCTGTAACCCTAACCCTATCTGTAACCCTAATCCTGTCTGTAAGTTGCAGACAGGGTTAGGGTTACAGACAGGGTTAGGGTTAGGGCTAGGGTTACAGATAGGGTATCTGTAACCCTAACCCTGTCCGTAACCCTAACCCTAACCCTATCTGTAACCCTAACCCTGTCTGTAACTTACACACTCATGACATAAATTGTATTCCTCTATGCGTCAATCTTGGTGTAGTGATGACTGTGCTCGTGCGCACGTTTGGGAGATTGCAGGCGATGGGGTTTTTTCAAAGCCTATGATCGTAGTGACAGTTAAGTGACCCAGAAAACAATGATTCTGCAGTGTGGGTCTATTGTTGGCCTAGTAGGCTTTAATGATCACCCTAGATCAGGGGTCTCCAAACTTTTTAAACAAAGGACCACTTTATTGCCCTTCAGACTTTAGGAGGGCCGGATTGCGGCCAGCAGGAGAAGAAAATGTCATGGCCCGGCAACAGTGAGAAGGAATATGGCCTCAGGATTGTTGGTCAATAGGAGGAGGAGTATTCCCCCTATTAGGAGGAATAGTATCCCATCATTGGTATTGGTGGACGATATAGCGCCCCATTGTTTTTGTCAGTAGGAGGAATAGTGCCTATAGTTTCAGCGATGCCTAGTTGGCAGGAATTGTGCCCCAAGGGCCAGATAAAGGCTAGCAAAGGGCCGCAGTTTGAAGACCCCTGCCCTAGATGATCACAAAGAAAATTAATGTATTTTCTATGCAAAATTATCCTGCTGATCGCTTTTGGTCTGTTCACAATGAAGCAACGACCGTATCATCTGGGGTGTGCCAACATTGCCATCGCCAACACACTCATAGAGGTGGTCGCTTCATTGTGATACACAAGCCCCTTCACCACAACAAGGTAACGATCACGAAGGGGAATTGACACATGTATGTGCCTTTTTTTGGTTTTGTTTTTGCAGCCACAGTGCTGCACCAGAGGCCAGAAGAATTAGGCATATACACATGCCTGAAAAATTAGGTATTGTTGCAGAAAAATTGATGTTTTCCAGGCAGAAAGTGCACTAAAACTTTGCGGATGGAACCCTAGTTGGTGGCGGATAAGTCATGCAAGTCATCCGGCATGCAGAGATAAAATACAGCAGCGTATCGATCATTTTTATCCCAAGGCAGCTCATCTCATCAGGCCTTTTTTAGTCAAATGTATCGCCCACTGTCAGTCCCTTCGGGATCCATGCCTCATTCATCTTAATAAAGGCGAGGTGATCTAGACTTTTTTGACCTAGGCGACTTCTCTTCTCAGTGACAATACCTCCTGCTGCACTGAAGGTCCTTTCTGAAAGGACACTTGAAGTGGGGCAGGCCAGAAGTTCTATCGCAAATTGGGATAGCTCAGGCCACAGGTCAAGCCTGCACACCCAGTAGTCAAGGGGTTCATCGCTCCTCAGAGTGTCGATATCTTCAGTTAAGGCGAGGTAGTCTGCCGCAGGTCCAGCAAGCAATGCTGATAAGGCTGTTTCTGGTGGTGATGGTGACCACAACTCTTCCTCTTCCTCTTCAGCCTGATCCAGCACTTTTTGCAGGGCACGCTCCAGGAAGAAAACAAATGGGATGATGTCGCTGATGGTGCCTTCAGTGCAACTGACTAGATTTGTCACCTCCTCAAAAGGACGCATGAGCCTACAGGCATTGCTCATGAGCGTCCAGTAATGTGGCAAAAAAATAAAAAATTCCCAGTACTCTTGTGTTATATGTTGATGGAACTATTTGATTTGTTCTGTTGTCACCATTTATGTCTTAATAAAATCTTTGTGGATAAAAAAAAATAAAAAAATTCCTAGCTGCGCAGAGGCTGTCCTAGCACCCTGGTCATACAAATACTCGTTGATGGCTTTATCTTGTTGGAGCAGGCGGTCGAACATTAGGAGTGTTGAATTCCAACGTGTCGGGCTGTCGCAAATCAAGCGCCTCACTGGCATGTTGTTTCGCCGCTGGATCTGAAAAGTGCGCCATGGCCGTGTAGGAATGCCTGAAATGGCCACACACCTTCCTGGCCTGCTTGAGGATGTCCTGTAAGTGTGGGTACTTATGCACAAAGCGTTGTACAATCAGATTCAAGACATGTGCCATGCACGGCACATGTGTCAACTTGCCCAAATTCAGTGCCGCCAACAAATTGCTTCCATTGTCACACACCACTTTGCCGATCTCCAGTTGGTGCGGAGTCAGCCACTGATCCACCTGTGCATTCAGGGCGGACAGGAGTGCTGGTCCGGTGTGACTCTCTGCTTTCAGGCAAGTCAACCCCAAGACAGCGTGACACTGTCATATCCGGGATGTGGAATAGCCCCTGGGGAGCTGGGGAGGGGGTGCAGGTGATGTGGAGCAAGACGCAGCAGCAGAAGAGGACTCAGCCGAGGAGGTTATCGCAGAGGATGGAGTAGGAGGAGTAGATGAGGTGGCATCAGGCCTACCTGGAAGTCATGGCTGTGTCACCAACTCCTCTGCAGAGCCAGGCATTACATGCTTGGCAGCCGTCAGCAGGTTTATCCAATGCGCAGTGTAGGTGATATACCTGCCCTGACCGTGCTTTGCAGACCAGGTATCAGTGGTCAGATGGATGCTTGCCCCAACACTGTGTTCCAGACATGCCATGACTTCCTTTTGCACAATAGAGTGCAGGTTGCCTTTTGGGAAAATAAATTTTGACCGTGTACCTTCCACTGCGGTGTCCCAATAGCTACATATTTTTTGAAGGCCTCAGACTCCACCAGCTTGTATGGTAAAAGCTGGCGGGCTAAGAGTTTCGACAATCCAGCTGTCAGACGCCAGGCAAGGGGGTGACTCTGTGACATTGGCTTCTTACGCTCAAACATGTCCTTGACAGACACCTGACTGTGGGCAGATGAGCAGGAACTGCTAAAGGTGAGAGACGGAGTGGCGGATGGTTGAGAGGGCACAAGGAGGACAGCAGTGGTTGACATGGATGAAGATGCTGGACCAGGAGGAGGATGGTGGCTTTGAGCTTGTGTGCTGCTTGTACTCATCATCATGTGTTGATCCCATAGGCGTTTGTGATGTGAGATCATGTGCCTTCGCAAAGCAGTTGTACCTAGGTGGGTGTTGGATTTCCCACGACTCAGTTTCTTTTGGCACAGGTTGCAAATTGCATCGCTGTTATCAGAGGCATACACACAAAAAAATGCCACACTGCTGAGCTTTGCAATGACGGCATTCTGGTGGTGGCAACAGCATGCGTTGATTGGCATGCTGTCTGGCTGACCCCGGGTGCCGATACATGCTGTCTGACTGTGCCACTAGCTCCTTGTGACGACCTCCCCCTGCTTCCAACTCATCTCCTCCTCCTCTCTGTTTCCCAATCTGAACTTTCTCCCTGTTCTTCTTCTCTTTGAGCAGGCACCCACGTGACATCCACGGACACATCGTCATCATCAACCGCTTCACTTGCATCTGACAACTCAGCAAAGGAAGCAGCAGCGGGTACAACATCAGAACAGGAGAGAAGAAGAACAGGGGGAACGTCCATGTGTGTAATGCTGCCTGACTGAGACATATCCCTTTTATCTACATCCTCTGGCAATAATGGTTGTGCATCACTCATTTCTTCCAACTCATTGGTAAATAACTCCTCTGATAGATCAAGTGAAGCAGCTGTGATGCTAGTTTTGGTGGTCGCGGCAGGGGGGCGACTGGTAACTTGAGAGGTGCCCGAAGCTGAGCTGGAGGAGGATGGTGTGTCAAGGTTCTGAGCAAAAGCTGTAGAAGATTGGGTGTCCTGTGTTAGCCAGTCAACTTTTCGAGTTCAGGGTACGTGGCCTCTGAACACTGGGCATTATTCTAGGGCCAAAGGGAATCACAGCACCACGACCACGACGGCCCCTGTGGGGTGGCCTGCCTCTGCCTGTCATTTTTTTTGTTTAGTTGTACTATGCGTGCAAGCTACTGTGCTACCAGATATGAGTGGTGGCACTGGACAAGTGGGCGCAGTATACGCTGTAAGCCTGACACACACACACGCTGCCTGGCAGGCAACTGCAATTAGAATTGTGTTTTTTTTATAAATGTTTTCTGCTGTGCCAACAGATACAGTATATGAGATGTGGCACTGGACAAGTGGGCACAGTATATGCTGTGAGCCTGAGACACACACACGCTGCCTGGCAGGCAACTGCAATTAGAATTTAGTTTTTTTTATAAATGTTTTCTGCTGTGCCAACAGATATATAAGATGTGGCACTGGACAAGTAGGCACAGTATATGCTGTGAGCCTGAGACACACACACGCTGCCTGGCAGGCAACTGCAATTAGAATTGTGTTTTTTTTATAAATGTTTTCTGCTGTGCCAACAGATATATAAGATGTGGCACTGGACAAGTAGGCACAGTATATGCTGTGAGCCTGAGACACACACACGCTGCCTGGCAGGCAACTGCAATTAGAATTGTGTTTTTTTTTATAAATGTTTTCTGCTGTGCCAAAAGATATATGAGATGTGGCACTGGACTAGTAGGCACAGTATATGCTATGAGCCTGAGACACACACGCTGCCTGGCAGGCAACTGCAATTAGAATTGTGTTTTTTTTATAAATGTTTTCTGCTGTGCCAACAGATATATAAGATGTGGCACTGGACAAGTAGGCACAGTATATGCTGTGAGCCTGAGAGACACACACACGGTGCCTGGCAGGCAACTGCAATTAGAATTGTGTTTTTTTTAATAAATGTTTTCTGCTGTGCCAACAGATATATGAGATGTGGCACTGGACAAGTAGGTACATTATATGCTGTGAGCCTGAGACACACACACGCTGCCTGGCAGGAAACTGCAATTAGAATTGTGTTTTTTTTTATAAATGTTTTCTGCTGTGCCAACAGATATATGAGATGTGGCACTGGACAAGTAGGCACAGTATATGCTGTGAGCCTGAGACACACACACTCTGCCTGGCAGGCAACTGCAATTAGAATTGTGTTTTTTTTTATAAATGTTTTCTGCTGTGCCAACAGATACAGTATATGAGATGTGGCACTGGACAAGTGGACACAGTATATGCTGTGAGCCTGAGACACACACACACGCTGCCTGGCAGGCAACTGCAATTAGAATTTAGTTTTTTTTATAAATGTTTTCTGCTGTGCCAACAGATATATGAGATGTGGCACTGGACAAGTAGGCACAGTATATGCTGTGAGCCTGAGAGACACACACACGCTGCCTGGCAGGCAACTTCAATTAGAATTGTGTTTTTTTTATAAATGTTTTCTGCTGTGCCAACAGATATATAAGATGTGGCACTGGACAAGTAGGTACAGTATATGCTGTGAGCCTGAGACACACACACGCTGCCTGGCAGGCAACTGCAATTAGAATTGTGTTTTTTTTATAAATGTTTTCTGCTGTGCTAACAGATATATGAGATGTGGCACTGGACAAGTATGCACAGTATATGCTGTGAGCCTGAGACACACACACGCTGCCTGGCAGGCAACTGCAATTAGAATTTAGTTTTTTTTATAAATGTTTTCTGCTGTGCCAACAGATATATAAGATGTGGCACTGGACAAGTAGGTACAGTATATGCTGTGAGCCTGAGACACACACACGCTGCCTGGCAGGCAACTGCAATTAGAATTGTGTTTTTTTTTATAAATGTTTTCTGCTGTGCCAACAGATACAGTATATGAGATGTGGCACTGGACAAGTGGACACAGTATATGCTGTGAGCCTGAGACACACACACACGCTGCCTGGCAGGCAACTGCAATTAGAATTTAGTTTTTTTTATAAATGTTTTCTGCTGTGCCAACAGATATATGAGATGTGGCACTGGACAAGTAGGCACAGTATATGCTGTGAGCCTGAGAGACACACACACGCTGCCTGGCAGGCAACTTCAATTAGAATTGTGTTTTTTTTATAAATGTTTTCTGCTGTGCCAACAGATATATAAGATGTGGCACTGGACAAGTAGGTACAGTATATGCTGTGAGCCTGAGACACACACACGCTGCCTGGCAGGCAACTGCAATTAGAATTGTGTTTTTTTTATAAATGTTTTCTGCTGTGCTAACAGATATATGAGATGTGGCACTGGACAAGTATGCACAGTATATGCTGTGAGCCTGAGACACACACACGCTGCCTGGCAGGCAACTGCAATTAGAATTTAGTTTTTTTTATAAATGTTTTCTGCTGTGCCAACAGATATATAAGATGTGGCACTGGACAAGTAGGTACAGTATATGCTGTGAGCCTGAGACACACACACGCTGCCTGGCAGGCAACTGCAATTAGAATTGTGTTTTTTTTTATAAATGTTTTCTGCTGTGCCAACAGATATATGAGATGTGGCACTGGACAAGTAGGTACATTATATGCTGTGAGCCTGAGACACACACACGCTGCCTGGCAGGCAACTGCAATTAGAATTTTTTTTTTTTTATAAATGTTTTCTGCTGTGCCAACAGATATATGAGATGTGGCACTGGACAAGTAGGTACATTATATGCTGTGAGCCTGAGACACACACACGCTGCCTGGCAGGCAACTGCAATTAGAATAGTGTTTTTTTTTATAAATGTTTTCTGCTGTGCCAAAAGATATATGAGATGTGGCACTGGACAAGTATATTCTGTGAGCCTGAGACACACACACGCTGCCTGGTAGGCAACTGCAATTTGATTACAAAGAAGAAAAAAAAGAAAAGAAAAAGAAGACTGATGGAATAGCCCTAAAAAGGGCTTTTTGGGGTACTGTCAGGATGCTGTTCGTACAGCAGAGATCAAATGAGTCTTTCAGAACTGGAGTGGACACTGAATACACTGGCCTAGCTATAACTGTCCCTGTTAAATCAGCAGCAGCTACACTGTCCTTCCTCTCACTAAGGCTGCAGATTCAGAATGAATCTAAAATGGATGCTGTCCAAGAGGTGGGAGGGTCAGGGAGGGAGGGTATGCTGCTGATTGGCTGGAATGTGTCTGCTGACTGTTAGGTACAGGGTCAAAGTTTGCTCAATGATGATGAATAGGGGGCGGATCGAACATCGCATATGTTCGCCCGCAGCGGCGAACGCGAACAAGCGATGTTCGCCGGCGAACCATTCTGTACATCTCTATCCTTTAGCTGTGACTGAATGCTGGCAAACAGCTAAATTTATATATATATACATATACATATAGTTATATAGAGACATATATAGATTTATCTATATATATACCTTTTTTCACATTTTGTTGCTTTGCAGCCTAAAATAAAGACAAACACAGTTTTTTTCGTTTTATCGAGCTGTATTTACTATTGCATCCAACATCCAAGTGAAGGATATACCACCAACTTGTCAAAAAAATTGGGAAAAGGGATCACCTCCTCCTAATAATGCAAACTCAATCAGGTGTAGCTAA
Source organism: Rana kukunoris (assembly GCA_029574335.1). Classification (NCBI taxonomy): domain Eukaryota; kingdom Metazoa; phylum Chordata; class Amphibia; order Anura; family Ranidae; genus Rana; species Rana kukunoris. The sequence goes on from CM056052.1 coordinate 50,733,591, forward strand.
TTACCTTCTCAATGGCACACATAGCCCCTTGACCTTTATCTGTGATCAGGTGTGGTCATTTTGATTAGCTCAACATGAAAAGAGCTTTCCTGGAGCATTTCAGTCTCTGGAAGTGCAACTGAAGCAAGCAATCAACTATGAGTGACAAGGCACTGTCATAAGATCTTCGGGATAAAGTTGTGGACAGGCACAAGTCAGGAGATGGATACAAAAAAAATTCAAAGGCTTTATCAATGTCTAGAAGCAGGTAGAAGAAGGTACAGCACAGACCTTTATTGGATCAGGACGTCACTCCAAACTGGATGAAAGAGCCAGATGGAAACTGGTCAGAGACGCTGCCAAGGGGCCTACAGCAACATGTGACAGCAATATAACAAATTCTCTACAAATGTGGCTTGTATGGGAGGGTTGCAAGAAAAATGCCTCTCCTCAAGAGAGGCCACATGCAGTCATGACTGAGCTTTGCCAAAATGCATTTTAAAAATTCTGAGGCCGCATGGAAAAGGGTGTTCTGGTCAGATAAGATTAAAATTGAATGATGTGGCCTCAACACCAAACGATATGTCTGGCGGAAATCCAATGGAGCTCACCATTCAAATAACCCCATTCCTACAGTAAAGCATGGATGTGGTAATATCCTGTTATGGGGGTTTCTCTGCAGCAGGGACTGGAGCACTTGTCAGGATAGAAGGAAAAATTGATGGGGCAAAATACCTTTAAATTCTTGAGGAAAATCTTCTGCCCTCTGCCAGAAAGTTGTCAATGGGAAAAAGGTTTACTTTCCAACATGACAATGACCCAAAGCACACAGCAAAATTTTCCACACAGTGGTTGAGAGAGAAAAAGGTGACTGTCCTTGCATGGCCTAGTCAGAGCCCAGACTTAAACTCCATTGAAAAGCTGTGGAATGGCTTAAAGAGTTCAGTCCACAAATGGTCACCATCAAATTTAACTGAACTTGAGCAGTTCTGCAAAGAAGAGTGGGCAAATATTGCAGAGTCTAGGGGCCATATTCAGAAAGCTATTTACGCAGCGTATCAAGAGATACGCTACGTAAATACTAAGAATAGCCGGCGTATCTTTTTTTGCTATTCTGAAAAGAAGATACGCCAGCATTCTTCTAAGATACGAGCAGCGTAAGTCTGTTACACCGTCGTATCTTAGTTGCATTATTACGCTAGCCGCTAGGTGGCGCTTACGGCGGTATTCGCGTAATATATGCAAATGAGCTATTTACGGCGATTCCCGAACGTACTTGCGGCGGCGCGTCGTAGTTTACGTCGTTTGCGTAAGCGTTTGAGCGGCGTAAGGTTACCCCTGCTATAGGAGGCGTAGCCAATGTTAAGTATGGACGTCGGGACAGCGTCGAATTGTACGTCGGTTACGTAGTTTGCGTAAATCGTTCGGGAATGGGGCTCAACGTATGCGCCGTCCAAAAAAAAGGTGAATTACGTGGGGTCATGATTCATTTACATGAATCACGCCCCCACTTCAGACATTTGAATTGTGCGGCCTTACGCCGCCACACATACGTTACACCGCTGTAAATAATGGCGCAAGTTCTTTCTGAATAAAGAACTTGCGCAAATATTTACAGCGGCGTAATGTATCGGGGATACGTTACGCCAGCAGAAAGATCCACAAATCTTTCTGAATCTGGCCCTAGATGTGCAAAGTTAGTAGAAACATATCCCAACAGACTTAAGGCTGTAATTAAAGCAAAAAGCGGTTCAACAAAATACCTTTATTTTTTTTAATCTGACATATTGGTGTTATATCTCTCGCTTGGATGTTAAAAGTTGCACTGTCTAGCATCCCACACAGAGTTAGAAATCACTCCCTAGGGGCACATTTAACCCTTTGATCGCTTTAATCTTAACCCCTTCCCTGCCAGTGTCATTAGTACAGTGACAATGCATTTATTTCTGCCACAATATAAATAAAAGCTACAAATTTGCTTATCTATGCCATTACTAGTAAAAAAAAAAAAAAAAAAAAATCATAAATATATCCCAAAGTTTGTAGACGCCATAACTTTTGCAAAAAACAATCAATATGCGCTTATTGTGACTTACTGATGACTTGTGACTTACTGATAAATAAATGTGATCTCTTTCATTTTTTTCAAGTAACTCAGTGCTGTATCGCAAACAATGGCCTGCTCATGAAGGGGGGTAAACCTATGTGTGTCACCTTGTGTGTCTCTACCAAGGCCAAATCTTTGTACTTTTGTAAACTTTTGATCAGAGCCAATTGGGTGATTTATGTCATTAATATGATTTAAAAAGTAGCCAAACATCTTTGTGACAGATCCAACCGGGACAGGGGCTTTTGGAGGGGACTGCAGGGCAGCCTCTTGTTAACTGACCATGGCCCTGGTATTTGAGGGAGCTACAAGCATTCAGGAAGATGTCCTGTTTTGTAATGCAAGATGACATGCTATTACCACATTTAACAATCAAGGAAGCCATGATGGTCTCTAGTTGAAACTCAGCGAGAAGATGGATGTAAAAAGAAAACTGGTTAATGAGATTTGGACAACCCTGGGTCTTCTTAAATTGAATGTAAAGCCTTGTTTTTTTCTATAAATATAACAAACATGTTATACTTACCTGCTCTGTTGCAGTGGATTTGCACAGAGCAGCTCAGATCCTCCTCTTCTTGGTTCCCTCTTCAGAGCTCCTGGCTCCATCCTCCTGTTAAGTGCCCCACAGCAAGCAGCTTGCTATGGGGGCACCCGAGCTGAGTCACAGCTCCCTGTATCTATTCAGACATGGTGCCCCGACCCGGCCCTGCTCCCTCTATCCCCTGATTTAGTAGCTGACTTTGATTGACAACAGCAGGAACCAATGGCGCCGCTGTTGGGTCTCAGCCAATCAGGAAGTAGAATCTCAGACGGTTGAGACATTCGTGGACATCGCTGGACAGAGAGGGTCCTCAGGCAAGTGTTAGGGCTGCTACACACAAGAATTTTATCCTAATGCATAGAATACATTAAGATAAAAAAAAAAAAAACTTCTGCCTTTACAACCACTTTAAATGCTGGGGAACTGTTGGGTTGCTGTTTGAGGTTCGTGTTGTTCATGTGGTGACTTCCCCTACTTCAGTGTTGCCAACATACCAGATTGAAATTTACTGGCACGACACCTGAAATTTACTGGCACAGCCAAGTGCTTACTGGCATTTCACAAAAGTTACTAAATTACATTTTTAGGTTCAAATTTCAGTATTTAGGCTACAAACAAGTACACTAGGCAAATAGCAATGTGATTTAAGGTAAATTTTAAGGTAACATATTTTTGTTGTTTTTGATAAATTAAGGGAAAATTATTTAGTCACATCACCTCCTGCCTTCACACCCCTCTGCCACCAACAGCCCCTGCCTTCACCCCCCTCTGCGGTGCCACAATCTTCCCCTGCCTCCAATCTCCCTCTGTCTCCCATCTACCCTAGGCCTCCTGCCTCCAATCACCCCATGCCTCCTTCATCCCCTCCCTCCTCCCCCTCTGCGGTGCCACCAACAACCCCTGTCTCCATCCCCCACCCTCTGCGGTGCCACCAACACCCTCTGCCTCCAATCACCCCCTGCCACCAACACCCCCTGCCTCCAATCTCCCCCTGCCTCCATTGCCCCCTGCCTCCACCCCCCCTCTGCGGTGCCACCGCAGCCACCATTACCCCCTGCCTCCAATCTCTATGCGCAGATCCAAGCCAAACCGATCGCGACTATTTTTACGAACGGGGGAAAAAAGTGCCTGTTCTTTTTGGTTTTTACCTCAACATCTTGTCAGTGTATGGTGCTTGGGGTAAAAGGGCTAGTACTAGCTATTGGTCTGCTGGAAGGGTTTGGAGGGCAGGAGGGCAGGAGGCACTGTTTGATGGAGGGTGCCAGCCAGTCCATCACAGTTGCCTTTCTGAATTGTTCTTTAATTTACCTTTTGACAGGGCACCTTTAATGCTTATGCATAATCATACTTGCATATGAAATTCACAGTCCCCATTTAATTATATTTCTCTATTCCCAAACATCAGCCTTACACAGATGCATATGTTTTGTTCTACTGTACTTTTTACACTTCAAAATCTCAGGTAATTACAGCTATTTTTGTCTGGGGAGACAGTTGTTGATGGTTCTCTAAGTCATTTCAATATTTGTTATCCAGCAGCAGAAGCTGCTCTAGGCTGACGCCTTATTCCTTTGGTAGTTCACAAAATCCACCTTCTTTATTTGTATCTGTCCTCGGGTTGTGATTCAGATCCTGCGAATACACTGTTTCATGCTAAAACACAATGCAGTGTAAATATGTTCCACGGCGTTTGCTGAAAAAAGGAAAAAGTTTACACGAGAACTGTTTTGTTTGGCTGAGAAAAGTTTTCTCTTAGTGATCAAAGCCATTGTACATCTACCTTTACTCGGGGCATGTAAAATAACAGGGAATTCATTATGGTAAAGGCTCTGTGACATCTTAGACAATGAAACAAGCTTAAAGGGAAGAATGGTGTGTTGTAAGCCCACATTTCGATTTATTCCTGCACTGCATATATTAAAGTGAACCTGGCCATCGTAGGAAAAATAAATGGTTCACTTTACAAGAGGGATTTAATGTAGATCTGTGGCCAAGCTACGAACATTCAAGCATTTTTATAATCTTAGCAAGCAACCTTCAAAGCCCAGTTTTGGACACAATAAACGTACCACTGATAAATCCCAAATCATGGAATTAGAGAAAAATCTACCCTTATAGTGAGCATACCCCCCCCCCCCCAGGTTAATTGTTTGTTATGTCTAGGTGGTAGGAAAAGACTACCCTCTGCTCCAGCGCTGTCTTTTTCTCTCTGAAACTCATGTTTGTTGGGAACTATCAATCCTGCATTGATACAGTTGTCAACCACCAGGCCCGAGTATCTTAAGGTTAAGCGTTCTTCTTTTTTTTTTTTAAAACCTGTATACCCTAAACGAACAAAGCAACAACGTCTCTTAGGCCGCGTACACACGATCAAATCTATCTGCTGGAAACGGTCTGACAGACCGTTTCAGCAGACAGATTCAATCGTGTGTACGGGCGGACAGACAGATTTGGCCAGCCGACAGATTTTAAAGCATGCGTTCGTCCGACACGTCTGCTGGTTAGTACGCTAACCAGCAGACATATCTGCTCGCACATGCGTCGAATGGATTCGACGCATGCAAGGAAGTGTTTTACTTCCTGGTGCAGTGACGTGGCGGCGTCAACGCCATCGCCATGTCACCGCGCTGTCTGCCGGCGGGGATTTTGGTTTGGTCGTGTGTACAGCGATCAAACCAAAACAGCCCAGCAGACAAATCTGTTCAAATCAGTCTGTCAGACCTATTTTTTTTTTTAAAGTGTATTTTGTGCGTGAACTCGAGAGAGAGGAGCCGGACTGCAGGAGTTGGGAGTAGGCAGACCCTCCCCCCGGAGGCAATCGCCATCCTTCTCCATGCCCCCAGTGGCAATGGCGGGTTTGAGGGGGGCCTCCCACTCACCCCACCCTACCTGCTCCACTTGGGAGCCCGACTGGGGCCCAACAGGACCCCAACGGGGCAGAGGGACTCCCCCTATGAGGGAGTGAGGGGGTCTAGCCCACCCAGCTAGCCCGTAGGTCCTTCACCTCTCTTTATTTTAGGAGACCGCATGGCCAAAGTGCGTGTGTGTTAAACCAATTTCGTGTGCGTGCAAGTGTGGTGGTTTTTGGGGGGGGGCGTACTAAGGACAGGCATACCTTGTATAGCACACCCACCGGGAGCCGGGCTGAGACCACCAAACTCAATTCACATGTAGCCGAGACCGGGATCCGAGACCGGGATCCGAACCCTTGGCTGCAGAGGTGAACGGCTTGTCAGCGCAGTGCCAACAAACAGCTCCCACCTGTCAGACCGATTTGAACAGATGTATTTGTTTGTGTGTACGCGGCCTTACAGTGAGTTGTGAAACACTTTTAAATAAACAGCGCTCTTCTTTTTTAAGTAGCGCTCACCCTGAAAATTGGCTTTTACAGGTTCTTCTCCCAAGTTAGTGCAGAAGCGGCCAGGCACACTGCAACACTTCACTCGCTCTGGCTCAGAAACCAATCTAGGATTGCAATTATCAACCATAGTTCCATGGAACTCTAGGGTTCCTTCAGAAGTTTCTAGGGGTTTCTTGAGCTGTAAACGATTGACCTCCCATTTAATGCTGTATGCATAGAGCTGAAGCCAACAACACTTGGCAGAGCCAGCTGTAGGACACATGACCATTTTAGTTGTCTTTAAGGGCAAAAGTGGCATTCTTTCCACTGGCCACCAATGTCAGAGGGAATTGTCCCACTGATCCAAATGAATTGTTTTTAGAAGGGTCCCCTATGACCTAAACATTATTTCAAGGGTTTCTTTGAGGCAAAAAGGTTGAGAAATGTCTAGGGGATGGCTTTTTGTAATTTATTTCAAAAACTTGTAACTAGGGTGGACAGTGGAGTATAGAGTAATCCAAAGCGTCTAGGCACAATGTTGCAGAGGTCACTTCTCTAAGTGACAGAAACACAGTCTTTCACTACCAGCTATGGACCAGGGGAATATTAGGCACAAAATTAGCAGAGGCCCCTCTACACTAGGTAGTAGCAACAGTCTTTCACTTCCAGTTGTAGACCAGGAGAATGTTATAGCATGGTTAGGATATGAAAGTAGACTGGAGCACCCTAAGTTTTCTGCAACTGATGACCACAAAATAGGTTTGGGCAGTTATTAGGAGCAGTCTGGGTTTTTGCAGCTGAAGACCACAAGATAGAATAGTACACTGGAGTAGTTTGTAACATCAAAAGCTGGGGACCATAAACAAACTGCAGCTGAGCAGATTGGGCTGTACGCATCAACCCCAGTAAATGCGAGTCCATGAGCTCAAGCCAGGGGTGGGGGTACTCCAGTAGCCAGTCAAAATGGCTTCAGGGCTTAGCAGACCCCCAAAGCACATGGTTGCCCTTCCTCCAGGGGAAGAACAAGTCTGAACAGGTTCCAGGCTATTTATCCTCTTATAGACCACATACTGGGCACACCTCCCCATGGATTGGCCAGAGGGTAGTAAATATTCAAGTGAGAGATTTGCACTTCCCCCCTAAACTCTGTAAATGACTCAACAGAGACGAGAAAATAATTAATCTCTCCACCTAGGAACCACGAACAGACCCAAGCAATCAACTCTAACATCTTTAACTACCGAACAAGCTAAATAAACACTAAATTTGCCTAGCTGACTGCTTTGTGGGGTGCTATAGTTACCTGATCAACTATGATGGTGACAAGCTCTATGTACTTTGTCTTCTGATTGCAGGTCTCTCATTCTCCATACAGTCACAGGAATTCAACGTCTTTCACCTACTGAAGCAGCCCAGAGAAAATGTCTTCATGCTGGTGGTGTTCAGTTCTGCAGCTTCTGCCATTGTTTTGTTATTTTTCTTCTGCTGTCTATTCAAATGGAAGAAAGGTGGAAGTGAGTACAGAATCGCCCTTGCCTTTGATATATAACCCTTTATACATCCCTTTAGTAGTATGTGGCTAATATTCAGATTTTGTTGTTCACCATGGAGGAGGAATGTTACTTTCTATGACAAGTACTTGTATCCTACTTCTCAGTAACCTGTGGGCCACCAGTGTTTTCTAGTATGTGGCAGCCATATTTAGCATTCTTATGGCCAGCAATGGCAGCCTACATATTTTTATCATGATGAGTTTTCTTTATGCTAAAGCCCAACTCTGTGCTCCTCTCCAGTGCCTTAACCACCCCTCTTACCCAAGCAAATGAGACATCTTCCATGTTTCACAAACACAGGTACTTTATCAAAGAATCATACTCTATGATTAAGTGCCTGCGTGCATACATAAGAGGTTTTGCTTGCCATTCTATCCATGTTTTAAAACATTAAAGAGGTTCTAAAGGCAGAGCATTTTTTATTTCCATGCATTGTGCATGTAGCATCCCTCAGACCCCCCCAATATACTTATCTGTGTCTAATGGCAATCCAGTGCACAGGAGCCGCTGTTCTCTCGGGTCTCTGCCTCCTCATTGGCTGATACACAGCAGCCATTGGCTCCCACTGCTGTGAATAACAGCCAGGGAGGAGGGAGCAGGGGGCGGGATTAAGCCACGCTCTGTGTGCGCCATAGACACACAGAGGCGTCTCAGGAGCAAGCATGCTCAAGTCCCCCCGGATCAAGCTGTTGTGCTGTGGGGGCACTCAGCAGGGGGGAGAAGCCCAGAGCGCTGATGGGGGCACACAGAAAAGGAGGATTGGGGTGTCTCTGTGCAAATCCATTGCACAGAGCAGGTAAGTATAACAATTTTCTTTTAGGTTTAATATCAATTTAATAAAGAAGCTAGTGTGTCATCAGCCATATGTATAGTACTCTGCAGACCCCTCCCACCATCTATGACATTACATAGAGAAACACAGAGATCCAGTGATGATGTCGCTAGGTCTAAAATAAGGTATGTATTGAGATCAGAAAGAGTCTATTCAATTATTTCATTGCAAATTGATGACGGGGGAATGAGATAACCAGGGAAAGCAAAATATAGGCCAACTTATGAAGTTACAAAAGCCGCTCTGATTAAAAGGATAAGTAAAGTGTAGAAATATACAACAGTAATAATTGAAGTGGACCTCCAGCTCAGACATTTTCTTCTGTTTGTGGTTTTATTGCTGTTTAATCCCTTACATTATGTGCTGGTGACTGTTGTCGGGATATAAATCCCCAAATAGGGGCACCGATTGGTTGACAACTGCCTATATCCTCATACACACGATCGGTCTTCCATCTGACTTTTCTGTGGATTTTAGACCGAAGCGGCATTGACCATGAACTTGGTATGCATACACACGGCAGAACTTTTTCAGCCAACATTCCCCAAATCACATGGTTTTTCAGCTCTTTACTGCCACCCTTTGGGCAACTTCTGCTATTGTTGTCTGATGTTTAGCATTGGTTCGGAGCATGCGTGTTTGTACTTTAGACTTTAGTCCTATGGACTTGTGTACACACGATCGGATGATGCTCCATCGGACATTTGTTATTGGAAAGTTTGGGAGCATGCACGGCGAACATTTGTCCATTGAAAAACCGAAAACAATTGTCCGATGGAGCATACAGAAGGTTGGATTGTCCGAATAAAACATGTCCGTCGGACCGCTGTTGTCGAAAAGTCTGATCGTGTGTATGGGCCTTTAGGCCTCGTACACACGATGAGATATGTCCGCTCAAACTTGTCCGACGGACAGTTTAGAGCGGACATGTCTCATCGGATTTCGGTCCGATGGCGTGTACACACCATGGGATCAAAATCCCCGCCGGCAGACAACGTGGTGACGCGGCGGTGACGTTGACGCCGCCACGTCACCGCTACGTCACGCACCAGGAAGTAAACACTTCCGCGCGCATGCGTCGGATCCATTCACAGGATACGACGCATGTGCGGGAGGATATGTCCACTGGTTTCCCGTACTAACCAGCGGACATATCCGACGGACAGGTTTGTAGCGGAAAAATTTCAAAGCATGCTTTGAAATTTGTCCGATGGACAAACCTGTCCGCTAGCCCGTACACACGATCGGATTTGTCTGCTGAAACGGTCCATCGGACCGTTTTTAGCGGACAAATTCGATCGTGTGTACGCGGCCTAAGAGTAAGGCCCCATACAAACTATTAGATTTTCTGTGGATTTTTGTCTTCATATTTACCAAAACCATATAATTAGAGGTCAAACCTTTGTATGCAATCAGGCAGGCCCTTGCACTACATGGTTTTGGTAAATCTAATAGGGTGTACGGGGTCTAAATCAAATTTTTCTTCAAAGATTTCCTCTTAAAGCCCATACACACGATCGGATATTCCGACAACAACTGTCCAACGGACGTGTTTTGTTGGACAATCCGACGGTCTGTATGCTCCAATCGGAAAATTGTTGCCAGAATTTCCGACAAAAATGTTGGCTGTGCATGCTCTCAAATTGTCCGACAAAACATGTGTTCCTTTGGATCATCCGTTCGTGTTTACACAAATCTATCGGACTAAAATCCAAAGTACAAACACACATGCTCCGAACCAAACATCAGACAACAATAGCAGAAGTTGCCCAAAGGGTGGCGGTAAAGAGCTGAAAAACCATGTGGTTTGGTGTATATTGGCTGAAAATGTCCTGCCGTGTGTATGCATACCAAGTTCACGGCCAACACCCCTTTGCACAAGAATCCACTGAAAAGTCCAATTGTAGTCCGATCATGTGTACGGGGCTTAACTTCCTGTCTTAAATGGACCGGGCCACGTGTAGCGAAAAAAAAAACTGTTGGGCTCAAATCATTCCACTTTACTGGCAACTAGGGGAGAAATATCTGGAGTTCCACTTTTTTTTTCTTTCCCCAGCAATTTTATATCAAAATAAAAGATAGCATTTTTTTGCACCCAGAAACACATTTTCTGTTAATAAGATCAGGTTTAATATTCAGATGGGATTTTAATCTTCTTCAGAATGTGATTTAAAGTAAGCCGCTTGATTATTCACAGGGATAAATTTTCATTACAGTATTTGGTCTAGTTCATCCGCTTCTGATCATTTTAATCCATTTTTTATGGTAAGGGGACATCGTATGAGCTAATTGCTATTATTCAGAAAGCCTAATCCCTTAATCTGTATTAAATCCATCAATGTGTCCTAATGTATGCAATGGAATGCCTTAGGGTATTTGAAATTGTTCCTGGGATGTTGTGAATAGTGATAAAATGCATTTTTTAATAAGAAAAAAAAAACGTTAAAAGTTAGTTTACGTAAAACTAATTTTTAGTTATGGTTGGACTCTGGTGTACTGGATCGCCCACTGGCTGCCGCTGTATAATGGCGAGTTCTTCAGCCTCCTGCAGACTTAGTACAAGTTGCAAAGAAATAATAAAACAGCAGGTTGAGGAATGGGTAGGGAGAGCTGATAGGGGTGACTGGCCTATGATGTGACTATCTGTGGGTTCACGAGTTCAAACTGCCAGACCCCCAATGCCCGGGTGCCACAGAGCAAAACTGATAGCGCAGATGCTGCGAATAGCATTCATTTATAGGGGTAGTAAAGGTACAATTTTTTTTTCCTAAATAGCTTCCTTTACCTTAGTGCAGTTCTCCTTCACTTACCTCTTCCTTCGATTTTGCTTTTAAATGTCCTTATTTCTTCTGAGAAATCCTCACTTCCTGTTTTTCTGTCTGTAACTCCACACAGTAATGCAAGGCTTTCTCCCTGGTGTGGAGTGTCGTGCTCGCCCCCTACCATGGACTACAGGAGTGTCAGGACGCTCACTAACACACAGCTCCTTTTTCTGTCTGCAACGTAGAGAGTGTCCTAAATCTCCTGTAGTCCAAGGGAGGGGGCGAGCACGACACTCCACACCAGGGAGAAAGCATCACATTACTGTGTGGAGTTACAGACAGAAGAACAGGAAGTGAGGATTTCTCAGAAAAAATTAAGACATTTAAAAGCAAAATGGAAGGATGAGCTAAGTGAAGGAGGACTGCACTAAGGTAAAGGAAGCTATTTAGGAAAAAACATTTTTTACCTTTACAACCCCTTTAAAAGAGCAATCCTAAGGAACAACTAAAGAGTGAGGCGGCGTACACACGGCAGGGAATCTCGACGGGCAGAACACATCGTTCCGCCCGTCGAGGTTCCCTGCCGGCCGTCGAAATCGGTGACCCGCCCGTCGGGAATGGCAACCAGCCATTCTTCCAGGCGGGCCGTCGAGGAAATAGAGAGCGTGCTCTCTATTTCTGCTCGACGGGCTTCCCGACGGGAAGCTCGCCGAGACCGTACACACGGCCGAGGTCCTCGCTGGAATGCACATTCCAGCGAGGTTCTTGCTGGTTTTCAGCGAGAACCTCGGCCGTGTGTACGCCGCCTGAGATGCTACTGCTAACCTGAAAATATTGCAGCTGTGCTAAAAAAAATAATTCACTCAATTTACCTTAAATCTGTTTAGATCTTCTGCAATCTAGAATCCTGAGAACTCTGTACAGGGTTAATCAGAGTGTACTACCCAAATCCTGTGATTTGTATCTTCCAGTTCCTCTTCATCTGCTTTCTGTATCACCAGTCACATTTATTCCAGCTTAAATTTGGCTGGTGGATAATTAAAATGTCCTTTGACGTTTCTTTTTATGTATATTCTCATTGATATTTTTTTAACAAAATTCCTGTGACAGATACAGTGCTTAAAAAAAAAAAGTATTCATACCCCTTGAAATTTTTCACATTTTGTCATGTTACAACCAAAAACGTAAATTTATTTTATTGGGATTTTATGTGATAGACCAACACAAAGTGGCACATAATTGTGAAGTGGAAGGAAAATTATAAATGGTTTTCAATATTTTTTTTTTACAAATATATATGTGAAAATATATATATGAAAAGTGTGACATGCATTTGTATTCAGCCCCCTTCACTCTGATACCTCTAACTAAAATCTAGTGGAACCAATTGCCTTCAGAAGTCACCTAATTAGTAAATAGAGTCCGCCTGTGTGTAATTTAATCTAAGTATATATTCAGCTGTTCTGTGAAGCCCCCTGAGGTTTGTTAGAGAACCTTAGTAAACAAACAGCATCATGAAGGAAGGAACACAAAATACAGGTTATGGATAACATTGTGGAGAAGTTTAAAGCAGGGTTAGCTTATAGATGAATATCCCAAGCTTTGTTCAAGTTCAATCCATCATCTGAAAATGGAAAAAGTATGGCACAACTGCAAAACTACCAAGTCATGGCCGTCCACCTAATCTGACAGGCTAGGAAAGGAGAGCATTAATCAGAGGATCAGCCAAGAGGCCCATGGTAACTCTGGAGGTGCTGCAGAGATCCACAGCTCATGTGGGAGAATCTGTCCACAGGACAACTATTAGTCGTACACTCCACAAATCTGGTCTTTATGGAAGAGTGGCAAGAAAAAAGCCATTGTTGAAAGAAAGTCATAAGAAGTGTGTTGTAAAACTCACACCATCCCCACTGTGAAACATGTTGGTGGCAGCATCATGTTGTGGGAATGCTTTTCTTCAGCAGGGACAGGTAAGCTGGTCAGAGCTGATGGGAAGATAGATGGAGCCAAATACAGGACAATCTTAGAAGAAAACCTATAAAACAAGAAAAAGCTGCGCAAATATAAACACTACAGTGTAGAACTCAATTGATAGTCCAGTGTAGAGTAAATGAGAGTCCCGTCAAGCAGGTAATGAAAGAAATATATAATATATAAAATCCATTAATCAAGTGCGGAACATGTTAAAATATGTAAAATCCATTAATCAAGTGCGGAACAAGAAAAAGTTGCGCAAATATAAACACTACAGTGTAGAACTCAATTGATAGTCCAGTGTAGAGTAAATGAGAGTCCCGTCAAGCAGGTAATGAAAGAAATATATAGCATATAAAATCCACCAATCAAGTGCGGAACATGTTAAAATATGTAAAATCCATTAATCAAGTGCGGAACATGTTATGCTTCTGATGGAAACTGATAGCAGAAAACAAATGTTCTTTCCTCCAGATAGATGGTGACATCAAATGCAAAAACCTCAGAAACAGTACATGGATAGATAAACACCTCCACCTTTCAATCACCCCGCCCCTTACCAGAGGGGAAGATCCCAACTAGAGATCTTCTGACAGCAGATGGCTTAATCCCCAGCCAAGGGTTAACGTGACAGGATATCCAAAGGTTGAGTTTTCTCCAGCAGTGGACAGATGATCCGAGTTGTAATGAAATCAGTATGGAGAAGAAAAAAAAAGCTACATAGTGTGAACCCATATAACTTTGTTTAATAAACAATTAAAATCACACTTACAAGAAAGTAGATACAATTCGCATGTGAAAAATAGCCGGCCGGCTAGCACACCCGTTCACTCCGGGACACAGTTTGCGGTTTGAAGGACGTCAGCACGCCACTACGCTACGCCGTTTCGTCTCCTAAAGACTTCGTCCTGGGGCACTTTTAGAAGAAAACCTGTTATGCCGCGTACACACCAGGGGCGTTGCTAGGTGGCAAAAAGACCAGGGGCTTCAGCCCGAAGCCGCCACCCGAGGGGGGGGGGGGAGCGGCGGACGCGGTGCGACTTACCTGACTCACATACCCTGACCTACGCGCCCGTGTTTGTGTGTGTATGTCATTTACACATTCCATGAGATCAGCATTACTAGACACTAGCATGTCTTTCAGGGTTGTTTCTGACATATGTCCTACATACACTGACCTGTGCTGCACAGGGAGAGAGAGAGAGAGAGAGAGAGAGAGACCTCTTGTCACTTCCTGCAAAGAGAGAGAGACTGCTTGACACTTCCAGCAAAGAGAGAGAGAGACTGCTTGACACTTCCTGCAAAGAGAGAGACTGCTTTACACTGCCTGCACAGAGAGAGAGAGAGAGAGACTGCTTGACACTGCCTGCACAGAGAGAGAGAGAGAGAGACTGCTTGACACTGCCTGCACAGAGAGAGAGACTGCTTGACGCTGCCTGCACAGAGAGAGAGAGAGACTGCTTGACGCTGCCTGCACACACAGAGAGAGAGACTGCTTGCACAGAGAGAGAGAGAGAGAGAGAGACTGCTTGCACAGAGAGAGAGACTGCTTGCACAGAGAGAGAGAGAGAGAGAGAGAATGCTTGACACTGCCTGCACAGAGAGAGAGAGAGAGACCGCTTGACACTTCCTGCACAGAGAGACAGAGAGAGAAAGAGAGAGAGAAGAGAGAGAGAGACTGCTTGACACTGCCTGCACAGAGAGAGAGACTGCTTGACACTGCCTGCACAGAGAGAGAGAGAGAGAGACTGCTTGACACTTCCTGCACAGAGAGAGAGAGAGAGAGAGAGAGAGAGAGAGAGAGACCGCTTGACACTGCCTGCACAGAGAATGAGACTGCTCCACATTGCCCGCAGTGCGAAGCAGTCACTCTCTGTGGGGGCGAAAGTTTTCCAGCCATCAGAATACAGTGATCACTACTGGCAGCTAGCAGTGATTGCCAAAAAAAAAAAAAAAAAAAGGTTGTACTGAAGTCAATTGATAGATTGAATTCTGTACAACCACATTCTGCACATAGAAAGTTCAATCTGTCTATGATGGCCTAAGTCATGGGTGCTCAGCCTGTGGCCCTCCAGCTGTTGCGGAACTACAAGTCCCATTATGCATTGCAAGGCTGACTGTTAAAAGCATGGCTTCCAAATGCTGAGGCATGATGGGATTTGTAGTTCTGCAGCAGCTGGAGGGCCAAAGGTTGAACACCCATGGCCTAAGTCAACCAGCCTGGGTTTTATAATACCCTCAAATCTTGTGAAAGAAATGCTCCACTTGGGTGTAGAAATTCTTTTTTTACTCCACCTTATTTCCAGAACTCTTTAGGTATTAGATGTGCAAACAATAAGGTGAGAAAACATCTAATAACTACTGAAAGTCATGAAAACAAGATGGAGTTCAAAAGTGAACCGTGCCATTACCTGGAGGAACTGGCATTTAGGGGCAGTTCCTGCCCCTAAATGCCAGTGGCAGTGTGGCAGTTCCTGCTGCAAGTGAATACATGTGTCTTTGGGCTCACACTGGGGTACTGCCAGTTTTTCACAGTCATAGTCCCCCAGGTTGCACATTTTTGCTGCATTTTCTAGAATTGCACCAAAGATGCAGCATGCAGGACATGTTGTGCACAAACATGCAGTAAAAATGTGCAACCTCTATGGGATACAAACTGCAGGATACCAGTGTGAGCCCACATAACACCTGGGTAGTGTCTGTCACAGGCTACTAGAGAAAAAAAAAAAAACGTTTTAGCTGCAGGGAGGGGGAGGGAAGAGAGACGCTCACTTACTTATGCCAGGAAACTCACTGCAGTGCATTTGAGCCGACTGCTCAGCTTGAACTTCCCGCGCACACATCTTCACAGACAGCACAGGAAGAGGAAGAGTGTGGGCGGGGAGAGAGAGAGCAGCCTCTGCCAGCCAATTGTGTGGAGGAGGGAGGGGCTGGGCTATCAGACTGTCGGCTGTGAGACAGACATCGCTGCTCATAGTGCTGCATATAGCTGCCGCACTCGGCCAGACTCGGGGCTAGCAACGGCTAGCTAAATGCACGGGATTCAGGGCTTTACAGGGACCCATTCGGGGCTTCAGCCTCCTAAGCCAGGGCCTAACAACGCCTCTGGTACACACGGTCATTTTTGTCTTGTAAAAACTGTTGTTTTTTCTCATGAAGAAAAACAAAGTTTTTCAAACTTAATTTTAAAAAACTACGTTGCCTACACACCATTGTTTTCTGAAAATGCTCTTGCAAAGTGCGGTTACGTAAGACACTTTCGACAGCACTCTGTTCCATTGAAGCTTCTGAGCATGCGCGGGTTTAAAAACGTTGTTTTGTGCACACACGATAATTTTTTATGACACAAAAAACGACATTCAGAAAAACGATATAAAAAATTCAAGCATGTTCGAATTTTTTTAAGACATAAAACAACGTTTTGCCCACACACGATCATTTTAAATGACGTTTTTTAAAACTTTGGGTTTTTTTTCATCACAAAAAACGACCGTGTGTACGCGGCATTAGAGTCGGAAAAAGTCTTGAGACTGGGGTGGAGGTTCACCTTCCAGCAGAACAACAATCCTAAACATACAGCCAGAGCTACAATGGAATGATTTCGATCAAAGAATATTCATGTGTTAGAATGGCCCAAAGTCCAGACCTAAATCCAATTGAGAATCTGTGTCAAGACTTTAAAATTGCTGTTCAAAGAGCTTGAGCTATTTTGCATAGAATAATGGGCAAATATTTTACTATCTAGATGTGCAAAGCTGGCAGAGATGTGCCCAAAAAGACTTTAATTTCAGTGAAAGGTGGTTCTACAAAGTATTGGGGAGGGGAGGGGGTGGCTGAATACAAAGGCACGTAACATTTTTCAGATATTTATTTGTAAAAAAAAAAAAAATTAAAACCATTTATCATTGTCCTTCTACTTCACAATTATGTGCCACTTTGTGTTGGTCTATCACATAAAATCCCAATAAAATACATTTACGTTTTTGGTTTTAACATGACAAAAGTGGAAAATGTCATGGGGTATGAATACTTTTTCAAAGCACTGTAACTATAGGCTTGCTGTTAGTGTGTTTTGAGAATAATAGTATCATAGTTGGTAAGGTTGAATAAAGGCTATGGCCCGGATTAACGTAGCACTTACGCCGACGTATCTTGATATACTCCGCGTAAGTGTAAATATGCGCCATCGTATCTGTGCGCCGTACCCATAGAACTAAGATACGCCAAAAAACGTACTTTATCCGACCGACGTAACTTGCCTATGCCGGCGTATAGTGGGCGCATAGTTACGCTGGACGCATTTGGTACACCCATTGATTTGTGATGAAAATATGCAAATGAGGGAGATACGCCGATTCACGAATGTACTTGCGCCCGGCGCATCTTTTAAGCGATTTACGTAAGGGTTACGTCCGGCGTAAAGTTATTACTCATATAGGAGGCGCAACTCATGCAAAGGTATGGACCAGGGAACAGCCGTTGTATTTTACGTCGTTTACGTAGTACTACGTTAATAGGGCTGGGCGTAGGTTACGTTCACGTCGTAGGCAGTGATTCGACATATCTTAGGCAGTGTTTTCAGTGTGGTTTTTACGCATGCGCACGGGGATATGTCCAAGTTACGACGCATGCGCCATTAGTTTTAAGTACTTGGATGACGCTCAGCCCATCATTTGCATGGGGTCACGCTTAATTACCATGCATCACGCCCACTTCCAGCCCACTTCCACCTACTTTGACTTACGTCGGCTTACGCCGATGAATATACGCTACGCCGGCGCAACAATTGGCCACAATTGGCATGTCATTTTTTTTGGGGGGGAGTGGGGGCTTCAATAGGAGTGGGACTTCCTGCCCCACTTCCTTCCGCCCAGGGACCGCTTTGACGATGTCTCCTCTCGACCTTAGGCAGCCCCTTCCTCTAGGCGATCTCCTGGGACACGTGACAGGTCCCAGGAGATTGCCTGTCCACTCAGGGAGCACAGTGCTGCTTGCGCATGTGCAGTGCGTGCCCGGCCATAAAGCCGGTGCCGTGACAGCTGTGAATAGAGAGTGAATGGAGGTGCTTGCGGAGCTCCGGGTGGCTGCATTGCTGGACCGTGGAGCAGGTAAATGTCTGTTTATTAAAAGTCAGCAGGTACACTTTTTGTAGCTGCTGACTCTTAATAAACCTAAAAAGGCTGGAACTCCCCTTTAAGTCCAAGGACTTTGATTGCTGCTGCATGCTGCTGTTGAGTGTTCTTGTGTAGAGTGAGATGTTATAAATATTTATTCTTCCTTAGTCAATCATTCCACTGATGTGGGATGGGGAAGAGAATAAATATTTGGAGTGACCATCTAAAGGGGCTTTTGCCTACCAGGCTTTGCATGGTGAGGGTGTCTGTGTGAAGGGTCCAGTTTGTGCATCCCAGGCATTTTCTTGGGTAAAGGAGGCCAGAGTGAAGCAGGGCTTTGTTCTCTTAGCTGCCAGTTTGGGCCTAATAAATCCAAGCTGGCTTGTTACAGAGGCTTGAGAAGCAAAAAGGTAGACATCCCTCTGGGCCTAGAGAATACAAGCTGACCCAAAGGACCTAAAGCTGATCTATGGCAAGGGTTTTAGTAACCTAAAGGTGCCCTGGGGCAGAGGTCAACAGAACCTACAGAACCTAAGCTGACCTGTTGCAGAGGTCAAAAGAACCCACAACATCTAAGCTGGTCTGTGACAGAAATTTAAAAACGTAAAGCTGACCTATGGCAGAAGTCATAGGAACTCATAGAATCTGAACTGGCCTGTGACAGGGACCTAAAGTACATAAAGAAAACCTGTGGCAGAGGTCAAAAGGATACAACAAAATCTAAGCTTGCCTGTGGCAGAGGTTTAGGAAAGTAAAAGATCACTGGCCATTTAAGCCTAAAGAATTCTTGTAGAGGTCGGGTGTGTGTGTGGGGGGGGGGGGTTCTTCTGTAATGAGGTATCCTGTATCCCTAACTTTTCATTTCCAAGATTTGGGATTGAGGGTATTAAAGTATGTCTGTTATTGTCTGTGGGTCAGTGTGTTGTTAAGGGTAGCTATAGGGTGGGCTACCAGTCACTAGACTAGGAGGGCCAATCAACTATTCTTTTTTTAAATTAGACTGGAATGTACTTTTAAAGTGACACAGTGAGCGCTCAAGTGAGTAATAAGCCATTGGGCTCCGTTTACGTAATTGCCTCTAGCACTTGAAATGAGACTCATGTCCTGGATACCCCTTTCATTTTTTTACTCAGTTTTATTGATAGTTTGCTGCCGAAGGTCCAAACAAGACCATTGAAGATGGTTGCCTTAGGCCTCCCCAGTCATATTTTGCACTGGGAGATGTTGCCTTTAGGTATGCCAAAACACCAAGTTTCCATGCTGTCCCTGACTGGCGTTATTTTCGGCCAAGTTAAAGTCCGAGCAAAGTTTTCCCTTCTCACTATCCAATTAGAATTTATCAGGAAGACATAAAGAAAGGAAATGCTATGGTTTATATATTTTGATACTTACCATGCCACTCCTAAGACAGAATTCAGCCGTGGTTGCCCGAGGATACGAATCTGCTATAAATTCATTTTTATCTAATTTGTCTGAGATCTAAGCTTCCTGTGGAGGTCTGTGATCAAAGCCACTGATTCCGTCTGATGTTGGCTCTGACACTTAATGTCTGCTGACTTACTTCTGTCTATAAACTCTCAGTGGGAGGCTGTGGCTGTCCCTTGACACCTGTGCCCGGTAAACCTTCATGTTATCCGGGGAGAGCGCCAACAAAGCCTCCTATTGGCCAGCTCAGTTAAATAATTAAGCAAGATGTTCTGCTTTAATCAGGCTGTATTACTGGTCATTTACTTTTCAGGATAAGGCTAGAAAACAAAGCGATAATGTATCCTAATTGTCTTGTGATCTATGCATACATTTCCCAGGGAGCATTGCAGGATTCCTTCATACCTGTGCCCCGTTGAAGATGTTCCTGTGGTTCTTCACGTGATGCAGAGAATCACTATCCCATGCGGATAGTTTTAAGTGGGCTAAAACTCTTTTACTTGCAGTTTTTTTGATTCAGCAAAGGTCATGTGAAGCTTAAAGAAACCCAGTGAGCATGGAATTCACTTAAAGCAGAACTCCAGTCACAAAAACGTTATTCTAAATTATATTTTACAATAGACACAAATGATATACATTCACTTTGTGTGCTTCAGAAAACTTTGCATACCCAGATATTACCCTATAAAAGTAGTGGTGACATCATCACTGTGCTGTACATAGCCTATGTAGAGAACAGAAATGTAGGAGGGGCCCATCAGGCTCCACCCACTACAGGAGGGGTAAAGATAAGATCAATCACTCTGCGCAAGAAGAGAGAGCTGTATGCAGAAAAAAAAAGGCAAAGTGCTTGATTGCTTCACAGATCTGGTAGAAATACACAAAGGACACCAACATTCAAGTAAGAATACACGTGATTCTTAAACCCTGTACACACGGCCCAGAATCTCGTCAGGAAAAAACTTTGTTTTTCCTGACGAGTTTCTTGGCAAGAATCTCTTGCCGACCGAGTGTACACACGGGCCATTCAAAAAAAAAAAACGCAGTGCACTCGTCACATTCGATGTCGCCGCCATCTTGCTTCACCCTACCTATTCCTTGGAAGCTACTGCGCATGCGTCAAAGTCATTTCGAGCATGCACAGGTTTCCATGGAGAGGTAAGTATACACACGCTCGGGCTTCTCGTCAGGAAAACACTGCAGAGAATCTCATGACGAGAAAATAGAGAGCAGGTTCTCTATTTTTCTCGTCTAGAGTCTAGGCAGATTTCTTGACGAGAAACCTCAAAGCCTCGTACGCATGGTTTACTCGGCAAGAAAGCTGTGCCAGCAGTTTTCTTGCTGGTTCTTGCCGAGAAAACCGAGCGTGTGTACGAGGCTTAACATTTAGAGAATATTTATTTTGACTTGATTTCAGCCTTAGAGTATCATGAAAGTTGTTTTATTACTTGGTTAGCCATTGACCCTGAATTTGTATGCAGGAAGTGAGGTCAGAATTTCTTCTGCCAGCTTGTTACTGGGCACTGACTCAGTAAGTAATGTAGAGAGTGGACTAACATGACAGCCATGTTTCTGCAGAGTAGATAAAGTCAAGGTATTTATTAAAACAGAGTGTAGGTTAGGTATTTAGTAATGATATTCTGTCAATTTAAATTTTAAAATACCTTTTTTAATCTATATTTTATTTAATGGTGCTTCGAGTGGAAAATGGCGGTTTTGTGGTTTACATCACCATGCTTCACTGTAGGGATGGTATTGGCCTGGTGGTGAGCGGTGCCTGGTTTCCTCCAGACATGACGCTTGCTATTTAGGTCAACGAGTTCAATCTTTGTTTCATCAGACCAGAGAATTTTGTTTCTCATGGTCTGATAGTCCTTCAGGTGCCTTTTGGAAAACTTCCACCTGGCCACTCTACCATAGAGGCCTGATTGGTGGAGTGCTGCATAGATGGCTGTTCTTCTGGAAGGTTCTCCTCTCTCCACAGAGAAACACGTCATGCTCTTGGTCACCTCCCTGACTAAGTTTGGCCAGGTGGCTTTAGGAAGGGTCCTGGTGGTTCCAAACTGTTTCCATTTATGGATGATGGAGGCCACTGTGCTCATTGGGACCTTTAATGCTGAAGAAACTTTTCTGTACCCTTCCCCAGATCTGTCCCTCAATACAATCCTGTCTCAGAGGTCTACAGACAATTCCTTGGCTTAGTTTGTGCTCTGACATGCACTGTTAACTGTGGGAGCTTCTGTAGACAGGTGTGTGCCTTTCCAAATCATGTCCAATCAATTGAATTTACCACAGGTGGACTCCAATCATGTTCTAATAACATCTCAAGGATGATCATTGGAAACAGAATGCACCTGAGCTCAATTTTGAGTGTCATGGTAACAGCTGTGAATACTTGTGATATGTTTTTTTTTTTTTTTTTCATAAATTTTCAACGTTTTTTAAGAAACTCCTTTCACGTTGTTATTATGGGATATTGTTTGTAGAATTTTGAGGAAAATAATACGTTTAATCTATTTTGGAATAAGGCTGTAACCCATGAAAATATGGAAAAAGTGACGTGCTGTGAATACTTTCATATGTACTGTAAAACTGCACACTGGCCTGTTGGGGAAGGGTTATTTTGAGGAGTTGACTTAATGTCTTTTGTTGCCAGCATCCAGTCACCTGATGGCGCCAGCATAACCCTATTGTTATGCATATAATGATGCTCTGTGTCCCAGGATGTACAAAAAATAAATACGGACACTCAGGAACAACTGCAGGAAAAGGAGAAAGCGGGAAGAAGGGAGAAACCTTATAGTGTAGTATTAGGCCGCGTACACACGATCAAATCTATCTGCTGGAAACGGTCGGCCCGACCGTCCCAGCAGACAGATTCGACCGTGTGTACGGGCGAGCCGACGGATTTGGCCACCCCACAGATTTCAAAGCATGCTTTGAAATCTGTCGGCTGGGAACCCGTCCGCCCAACATGTCTGCTGGTTAGTACGCTAACCAGCAGACATGTCTTCTCGCACACGCGCCAAATGGTTTTGACGCATGCACGGAAGTGTTTTACTTCCTGTTGCGGTGACGTGGCGGCATCAACGTCACCGCCACGTCACCGTGCCGTCTGGCGGCGGGGATTTTGGTTTGATCGTGTGTACACGATCAAACCAATACGTCCCCAGCAGACAGATTTGTTTAAATCGGTCGGCCCAACCGATTTGAACAAATCTGTCTGCTCGTGTGTATGCGGCCTTAGATTGTTTCAAATGGCAAAAAGCTGTAGTAGCACACGTATTAGAAGTAGGATAGTTACGTCTGGTGAAATAACTAGGTTTATGGTATACGCAAACGTAGTGTTGCACTTGTGGAGAATATGTCTGTCTCCATGCAGGGGAATAAAATGTTGCTGTCAATGCTCACGGGGAGTCTAGGCCCAGGTCTGTTTGAAGAACATCAAGATGGTAAGTTATACAGAAAAACCTTGGTTTGAGAGTAACTTGGTTTGAGAGCATTTTGCAAGACAAGAAAAATGTTTTAATAAACTTTGCATTGATATACAAGTGATGTCTTGATATAAGAGTAGCGTCATGTCACAACTGAGTATAAAAGAGAAGAGAGGAGCCTCTAAGTGTAGCAATATGGTTACATTTAATGAAGGTACAACATTTAGCAACGTATTGCTACACTTCTCTTTTATACCCTGTAAAAAAAAAAGTTTGGAAATACAAGTGCTTTGGATTACAAGCATGTTTCTGGAACAAATTATGCTCGCAAACCAAGGTTTTGCTGTACTTGATACCTCATACCAGTGGAGTAAAGCCCAAAAACCCAATAGAACGCCTATTGGTGTTCAGATATTTCCTTATCAAAACAACAATGTTCATTGGGATTTCTTTCCTAATGCCTTACAGTTGCCAAAATGATGTAACAAATCCATTAACGGGTGCCCCTGGTATAGTTTTCCATACCAGGTTTTAAGTTTCCAATATTCTAGTTGTTTCTCGGTCTTGCACTGTGCAGGTAAGAGCTAGGGTCGTACTGGGTCTGCAAAAGAATGTCACTTCACTTTCACTAATACAATAACACACTCTCAACTAGATGACAGTACTATTTTTGTCAGAGCCACTGTTATTCTAGCAGAGGATGTGCATTGACTGGGTGATATGCAGTGGCGTAACTAGAGACTTCAGGGCCCCGGTGCAAGAAATCATGAAGGGCCCCCCCCCCTCCACAGTGACATGACAATCAGGTGGACCCCTCACACTGGTGGGCGGTGGTCGGGCACCTCACACGAGCGGGTGAAGGCCCCCCCCCCCGGACTTGGCTGAACTACAGGGCCCAGTCGAAATGACGACTGCTGCGACACTGATAATTCCGCCACTGGTGAAAGGTGTGCTGCGTGCAGAGTCCGGGGTGTGCTGCGTGCAGAGTCCGGGGTGTGCTGCGTGCAGAGTCCGGGGTGTGCTGCGTGCAGAGTCCGGGGTGTGCTGCGTGCAGAGTCCGGGGTGTGCTGCGTGCAGAGTCCGGGGTGTGCTACGTGCAGAGTCCGGGGTGTGCTACGTGCAGAGTCCGAGGTGTGCTACACAATCAGCAGTTAAAGATATTTCAAAATTTTAGTGTTGGCACCTCAATCATCCCGGCACCATGGTTGTTATGGTGTCAGGATGATTGAAGCGCAATATTTCTATTATCACATGGTAATATAGAATGAAATTATTCAACTCACCATAATGCAGAATCAGTGGGAGCCCTGATGTCACTGTCCCCAGCCAGCGGAGTGCTTCCTTACATCTGAGGTGTCACTGTCCCCAGCCAGCGGAGTGCTTCCTTACATCTGAGGTGTCACTGTCCCCAGCCAGCGGAGTGCTTCCTTACATCTGAGGTGTCACTGTCCCCAGCCAGCGGAGTGCTTCCTTACATCTGAGGTGTCACTGTCCCCAGCCAGCGGAGTGCTTCCTTACATCTGAGGTGTCACTGTCCCCAGCCAGCGGAGTGCTTTCTTACATCTGAGGTGTCACTGTCCCCAGCCAGTGGGACAGAGAGCACGGGGGCGGAGAGCACAGGTGGGAGGCGGAGATCATGGGGGGGCTGTAGAGCACTGGGGGAGGTGGAAATCACTGGGGTATGGCGAAGGGCCAGGGGGTGGCAGCAGAGAGCATGGGAGGAGGTGAAGAGCACAGGGGGTAGGTGAAGATCAATGGGGGGGGGCCTGGAGAGTACTGGGGGAGAGGCGTAGGGCAGCGTAGAGCACAGGGGGAGGTGGAGAGCACTGGGGGAGGTGGAGAGCACTGGGGGGGCTATAGAGCACTGGGGGGGCTATAGAGCACTTGGGGAGAGGGGGCAGCATAGAGCATGGGGGAGGTGGAGAGCACAGGAGGGAGGTGGAGTGAAGAGGGGGGCTGGAGAGCGCTGAGGCGAATAGAGATCACTGGGGGAATAGAGAGCACTGGGGGGGGGCTGAAGAGATTTAAGGGGAATTGAAAAGAGCACAGGGGGAGAGGCAGAGGGCACAGGGGCAGCGTTGAGCACAGGGGGAGGCGGAGGGCACAGGGGGGCAGCGTTGAGCACAGGGGGAGGCGGAGGGCACAGGGGGAGACAGTAGAGCATGTAAGGAGGTGGAGAGTACAGGGGGAGGTAAAAAGCACAATGGGAGAGGTGGAGGGCACTGGGGGGCAGCCTAGAGCATGGGGGGAGGTAGAGAGCACAGGAGAGAGGAGAGCACAAGGTGGGCTGGATAACACTGGGGGAGAAGTGGAGGGCACAGGGGGCAGTGGAGGGCACAGGGGGAGGTGGAGAGCACTGGGGGGGCTAGAGAGCACTGTGGGGGCAGCAGAGATAAGCAGATTAGGAGGAGCGGTGGGGTGGCTGCATATAGAAGAATCATTCTCTCCATCTTCTTCCCGCAGTACCTGAATGCCTGCGAGAGTGAGAGGAGCAGAAGCAGGCATTCAGAGACCGTGGGGGGACAATAGAGAGAATGATTCTTCTATATGCAGCCACCCCACCGCTCCTCCTATTCAGCTTACAGGGGGCTGCACTTTCTCACTGATCCCATCGGCAGACCATGCGCCGCAGCTCTATCACAGCAGGCAGGGCTCCCTTCTCGTTCTGGTCTTCAGGAAAATGGCGGCCGGCGGAGACATTATCTCCGCCGGCCGCGGACCTCTAGCGGCGATGCGGGGCCCCGAGTATTAGCAGCCTGTGTAGTCCGCGTATAGGCGGATCAGCCCTGCCTGGAACGAACAGCAAGCACCAGCGGCGGTTGGGCACCTCATACGGGCGGGTGGCGGGCCCCCCTTACTTGCCGGAATTACAGGGCCCAGTCGCAACTGCGACTGCTGCAACACTGATAATTCCGCCACTGGTGATATGCCTTTGCATGTAAGGGTGACATTGCTACTGCTGCATTGTGAACAGGGCAGTGAGCATTGTCATCTTACTAACAGAAGTGCCATTAATTGCTAGGAGGAACTCACTGGGGGTTATTTACTAAAGGCAAATCCACTTTGCACTACAAGTGCACTAAAAGTGCACTTGGAAGTGCAGTCACTGTAGATCTAAGGCCTCGTACACACGACCAAGGAACTCGTCGTAAATGAAACATTGTTTTCCTCAACGAGTTCCTTGTCAGGCTTGTCGAGAAACTCGACAAGCTTTCTTTGCGTACACACTGTCAAGACCAAATCTCCTCGTTCTCAAACGCAGTGACGTTCAACACGAACGACTGCAGGGGAAGTTCCATTCCACTGGCACAACCCTTTGGGCTGCTTTTGCTAATCTCATGTTACTGCGTGTTGAGTAAAAGTTTGGGGAGAGACGATTTGCACTTTTCTGTCTGTTACAGCATGACAAATGTGCTATCTCCATTACGAACGCTACTTTAACCGAAGGTGCGCTCCCGTGACATGCTTTATTCTGAGCATGCGCAGGTTTCTAAGCATACACACGAACGTGTTTCTCATCAAAAACCAGCCTGACGAGAAACACGACAAGGAAATTGAGACTCCCGACGAGGAAAAAGAGATCTTGTTCTTTTTTTTTTTCTTATCGAGTTCCACAACAGTTTTCTCAATGAAAAACATGCACACGACCGTTTTCCTTGGTCAAAAAAGCTCTGCCACCAAGTCTCTTGATGGATTCTGTCAAGGAAAACGGTCGTGTGTACGAGGCCTCACAAGTGTGATTTGAACACCGTTTACACCATATGCGTTTTCTTTGCTGCGCAAGCTGCGCGGACAGGGGTGCTTTAATTTTTGTTCTAATTTATTTTTGTAATATAAAATTCTGTTTAAAAAAAATTACAATTTTGATCACTTTTATTGCTGTCACAGGGAATGTAAACATCCCTTGTGACAGTAATAGGTGGTGACAGGTACTCTTTATGGACGGATCGGGGGTCTAAAAGACCCCCAATCCCTCCTTTTCACTTCAAAGTTTACTCAGATCGCCGAAAAATTTGCTTCCGTGTTTACACTGAAGAGACTGGATTGAAGTAGTTTGCGGTCTCTCACTAAGCACTGGGGGCAACGGATCATGCATCGAGTCTCCCAATAGGATGATGATGGAAGTCAGCAAGCAAACATGCATTTTGTTTTATCTTCCTTGCATGTGATTGGGTGTTCTTTGCAAAGTGAAACTTGATCTAATTTACTAAGCTTTGGAGCAATTGCACTTGCAGAGGGAAACTGCACTTTGCAAAGTGCACAGTCTATTTGCCTTTAGTAAATCAACTCCAGTGACTCATTATACCAAGTGCATGTAAACATAAATGATTGATTTCTCTTTATATATGTGAATGTAATCATTTACATTTGTATTGTTAGTGCAACAGTCTAACTCTTCTGTCTACCTGTATAGGATTCAAACAAAGCAAACCAGAAAGATCTAAGAAGATAAGAAGATTTACCACCAGGAACAGAATATCCTAAACCCTAAAAAGTCTCAAACACCAACTGCTCACAGATAGACACAAATCCTGGCATTGAAAAGACTGTGAAGAACACCAGATTCACTTTTTTTGCTTAGTAAATGTAAATGTGGTAAAGATTCACTTGATAGAAATTACCCAATCAGGTGCCAGGAAAATTTAAAAAAACATGATTGGATGATGGAAATCAGCAGAGCTTTAGCAAATTTACTAAGCTCTGGGGGAAATTAGTACAACTGCTATTTGTCTATTTGTCTTTCACAAATCAACCTCATTGTCTGGTTTACCGTTTTATTTCTTTAAAGCGGATGGTTCACCAAAAAGCAAATATTAAAAGCCAGCAGCAACAAATACTGCAGCTGCTGACTTTTAATATTAGGACACTTACCTGTCCTGGAGTCCAGCGGCGTCCGCAGCAGAGGATGAGCGATCGCTCGTCACCCTGCTGCTCCCCCCTCCATCCACGGCGAGGGAACCAGGAAGTGAAGCGCTCCGGCTTCACTGCCCGGTTCCCTACGGCGCATGCGCGAGTCGCGCTGCGCCCGCGATTGGCTCCCGCTGTGTGCTGGGAGCTGAGAGTTCCCAGCACGCAACGGGAAAAGCCCGTCTTTTGCCCGAGACTGCGGGCCGGAAGTGGGTGCGGATACCTGTCTTTAGACAGGTATCTGCACCCCCCTCCCCCCTGCAAGGTGTCAAATGTGACACCGGAGGGGGGGAGGGTTCCGATCAGCGGATCTTCACTTTAGGGTGGAGATCCGCTTTAACCACTTCCCGCCCGCCATATAACAGAACAAAGTGGGTATGTTTTCCTGACTGGGTGTCGTATGACTTCCAGCAGGATAAGCCGCGATTGTGTGCCCGTGGGGGCGCACAGCGTGGCGATCTGTGGTGTGGGGTGTCAATGTGACACACTGCATCTCCAATCCAGGTAAAGCGCCTCTGACAGAGGCTCTTTACCATGTGATCAGCTGTGTCCAATCACAGTAGATCACAGCGTAAACAGGAAGAGCTGTGTATCGGCTTTTCCTCCACTCGCGCTGACAGACGCAAGTAGAGGAGAGCCGATTAGCTGCTCTCCTGACAGAGGGCGTCTGCCTGATTTATTATTAACCCAGACCACCAGGGAAGGCCACCATGGATGCCCACCCAGGGCTACCAGGGATGCCACCCAGGACCACCAGGCATGACCATCAGGGTTGCCAATCAGTGCCCATTAGAGATGCCAATCAGTGCCCAGCAGTAATGCCTGCCAGTGCCTCCTCATCAGTTCTGCCTATGAGAGCCATCTATCAGTGCCCATCAATGCCGCCTATAAGTGCCCATCAGTGCCACCTATCAGTGGCCATCAGTGCCGCTTGTTAATGCCCATCAATACTGCATATCAGTACCACCTATCAGTGCCCATCAGTGTTGCATATTAGTACTTCATCATCAGTGCCTATCAGTGCTGCATATTAGTGCTTCATTATCAGTGCCCATCAGTGGCACCTCACCAGTGCTGCCTTATCGGTGCCTGTCAGTGCAGCCTCATCACCGCCCATCAGTGAAGGAGAAAACATACCTACAGTATTTACAAAATTGTATAACAGAAACAAAGAAAAACATTGTTTTTTTCAACATTTTAAGTCTTTATTTAGTTGTTAAAGCAAAAAATACCAATCATAAGAACTCTCTATTTGTGTGAAAAAAATGATAACAATTTTGTATGGGTACAGTGTAGCATGACCGCGCAATTGTCATTCAAAGTGCGACAACGCTGAAAGCTGAAAATTGGTCTGGGCAGGAAGATTGTTTGTTTTTGTGAGTTGGGTGATGGCATGTTTGGGTTGGCCTGAATATATACACATGCTGAATGCCTTTGTCTGATCTGTGGAAACTTCCACCATTCATAAACTCAGGCAATTAGGATTTACAAATGATCCTCTGCATATCAGCCACATACAGTACAGTATGCCCCCAGTGGAATATATAGTGTACTAGGTATGCATGAAAACACGACGAGCCACCAACATGTCCTCATATTACTTTCTCAGCGAAAACACCTCATTGATAGAGAAGTCCATTCATAAAAAAATTATTTTTTATTTTTTATATAATAATAAAGCCGTATAATAAGTAGAATTCAATAATAAACTCTGACTTAATATGAACAGGAATTTGTTTATATTCATTAAGTTTAATAAAAAGTAAAAAAAAAAAAAAAGTACAATGCTCTATTGCCTTTTTTTTATATTTCTATTAAATGTTGTTGTTGTTTCATTTTTTTTTTTTTACAAATGTAAATTTTTTTTTTTCAAATATTAGCTTGCAAAATGTAAAGACACAGTAACACAATTGCGGTCACTGTGTTAACAGTGCAAACCCTTTCCTTCAAGCATGGGTTGCATCTTAAAGGGGTTGTAAAGGTTTGTTTTTTATTTTCTAAATAGGTTCCTTTAACCACTTAAGGACCTTGGGTGTTTTTCAGATTTGATGTTTACAAAACTAAAACATTTTTTTTTGCTAGAAAATTACTTAAAACCCCCAAACATTATATATATATTTTCTAACACCCTAGAAAATAAAATGGCGGTCATTGCAATCCTTTTTGTTACACCGTATTTGCGCAGCGGTCTTACAAGCGCACTCTTTTTGAAAAAAATTCACATTTTTTATAAAAAAAATAAGACAACAATAAATTTGGACCAATTTTTTTTACATATTTTGAAAGATAATGTTACGCTGAGTAAAATGATACCCAACATGCCACGCTTAAAAATTGCGCCCGCTCATGGCATGGAGTCAAACTTTTTCCCTTAAAAATCTCGATAGGCGACGTTTAAAAAATTCTATAGGTTGCATCTTTTAAGCTACAGAAGAACCTTTACAACCCCTTTAACATTGGTAGAGGGAGGAAAGTTGAGATGATATGATCAAGGCTGGGTGATTTCTTTCTGACCGCCATTCTGGTTAGGGGATTAGCCATATGCAATAAGCTATTTTTGTTATTTCAGATTATATTTAAAAGTTTATTTTTAAACCTTTATTTGTTTCTGTCATACTCTTTTTCGTTTTGTGCCACAATGTAGGTTTCAGCACCCTATAAAACGACACTGGCCATACAACTGGGAGGACTGATAGCATGATAAAGAAGCAGTGCTTGCACACAGAAAAGTGGTTGTTAAGTCAGAAGGTTTTTTATCTTAATCCATTCTATACATTAAAGGAACACTAAAGGTTAGTTTTTTATTAGATCAATTGATTGCTGTAAGCTAGAGCATTTAAATATCACTTACCATGTTTTTCCTTTTGACCTCCAAAATACAGTAATCCAGGTTTGAAAATGCCATTTCCTGTCTCTCCTCGTCTTGCTTTCCACCAGCATCTGCATGATGGAAAGCAGAATGTGCTCACCCCCTTCCTATGACTACAGCCCTGAGTGAAGATGCTCTCTTAACACTCGTAGGCATAGAGGCTAAGCCTAATGGGAAATGTAGTTCCCATTAGGCCGTGATGTAGCAAGAATGAATGCGTACCGCAAACCAGGAAGTCAGTGAGAATAACGATTAAGGAGTGACGGAGATTAATAAAACAGCTCAATTTCAACAGGTATCAAACTAGTTATAATGCAAAACATTACTTTTTACTTTATCAGCTACTGTCAGATTTTAGTTTAAGAGGAAAATATTTTTGTCTTTACAACCCCTTTAAGATAAAAAGCCTTCTGTGTGCAGCAGACTCCTCAGCACCCCCCAAATACTTAACTGAGCTCCATCTCTATCCAGCGATGTTGAAGGATTGTCTCGGCTGCCAGGGACTCCCCTCCTCATTGGCTGAGACAGCAGCGCGGCATTATTGGCTCCCGCTGTTATCAATACAAGTCAGTCAGCCAATGATGAGAGAAAGGGGGTGGAACTGGACCGCAGCTCCATGTCTGAAAGGATACACAGAGCTGCAGCTTGGCTCGGGTGCCCCCATACCAAGCTGATTGCTGTGGGGGCGCTCATCAGGAGGGAGGGGCCAGGGGAGCTCAAGAGGGACGCGAGAAGAGGAAGATCCGGGCTGCTCTGTGCAAAACCACTGCACAGGGCAGGTAAGTATAACATCTTTGTTATTTAAAAAAGCAAAAACAAGACATTAATATCACTTTAAATATACAATATCCAGAATACACAAGGGTTCTTCAAAAAAAATATTGGGACACCTGCCTTTACACTCGCATGAACTTTAATGACCTCCCAGTCTTAGTCTGTAGGGTTCAATATTGAGTTGGCCCACCCTTTGCAGCTATAATAGCTTCAGCTCTTCTGGGAAGGCCGTCCACAAGGCTTAGGAGTGTGTTTATGGCAATGTTTGACCATTTTTCCAGGAGTGCAGGCACTGATGTTGGATTAAAAAGGCCTGACTAAAGCCTCTAATTCATCAGGTTGAGTTCAGTCAAGTTCCTCCACTCCAAACTCACTCATCCATGTCTTTATGGACCTTGCTTTGTGCACTGGTTACCCCTTCATGTTCCAACATGACTGCACACCAGTGCACTAAGCATGGTCCATAAAGACATGCGCAGAGTCCTAACTCAATAGAACACCTGTGAGATGAATTAGAGCGGAGACTGTCCAACATCAGTGCCTGACCTCACAAATGCGCTTCGAACAATCGTCCTCTAGGCCTTCTAGAAGAATGGTCAAACATTTCCATAGACACACTCCTAAACCTTGTGGACAGCCTTCCCAGAAGAGTTGAAGCTGTTATAGCTGCAATGGGTGGGCCAACTCAATTATGAACCCTACAGACTAAGATTGGGATGCCATTAAAGTTTATGTGCGTGTAAAGGCAGGTGTCCCAATACTTTAGACAATAAAGTGTATTTCATCTTACCAGTCCTTAGATGTGGTGGTTGTATCAGTGGGTTTTTTCCGTTTTTATTTCTACTTTTTCAATTTTTACCTGGCAATCCTAAAAATAACACAAAGTAACAACATCCTGACTAGTGTTGCTCACGAATATTCGCATTGCGAATATTCGCTACGAATATTGCATATTCGAGTATTCGCGAATAACTCGAATATTGCGGCGAATATTCGCTATGGCGAATATTCGTATTTTTTCAAATTTATTTTTAAAACAGATCACATCCTAGTGATCTCCATCGACGTCTAAAAGCATTGCTGGTATGATTAGAGAGAGACCCTGGGCCGAGTAGCCGATGCGACTCTTTTATGTTGCCGAAAATTCGCATTGCGAATTGTCGGCAACATAAAAGAATCGCATCAGCTACTCGGCCCTTCTTTTGCATCAGAGCCAATCAGAATAACTCGAATATTCGGCAAAAGGAATATTGCGCGATATTCCTTTTGCCGAATATTCGAGTTATTCTGATTGGCTCTGATGCAAAAGAAGGGCGGAGAAGAAAATTGCGCAATATTCCTTTTGCCGAATATTCGAGTTATTCTGATTGGCTCTGATGCAAAAGAAGGGCAGAGAAGATAATCGCGCAATAGGAATATTGCGCGATTATCTTCTCCGCCCTTCTTTTGCCCCTTATTCTCCTTTCTTTTAAGTAGAGTTAGTGTAGAGTTAGTGTTTAGTGCATATTAGTTTAGTAAAACAGGAAATGATCTCCGTTTATGAGAATTTCGCAATCATTTTCGCATTAGTGAAATTTCGCCAAATTTTTTTTGGATAAAATATCACGAATATTCGATATTAGCGAATATTCTTCTATATATTCGCGCAATATCGCGAAATCGAATATGGCGTATTCCGCTCAACACTAATCCTGACCTAGGGTGACAATGCTTACTCACTTTACTGTATCTATGGATCAGCGTTGTTACCCCAAGCTACGCATTGATTGGCACAATGTAACACCTCCCTCTTTCCCTATCCTTATGGTGGAAGTGTTCAGTAGTAGTCCACAGAAAATATCTAGACAGAACTGTTAATACTGCTTGGGACTTCTGTGCAGCAATGGTAGAGAGGGCACAAGAAGGTAGAAGCTCATTGGATTCTTGGCACTTATTGAACAGACATAACAAAACACTTTCGATCCTGTATTTAACCACTTCATTATTGGGCACTTAAACCCCCTTCGTGCCCAGACCAATTTTCAGCTTTCAGCGCTGACGCATTTTAAATGACAATTGCGTGGTCATACAGCACTGTACCCAAATTATATTTGTATTATTTTTCTCCCACAAATAGA
The DNA here is from genome assembly GCA_029574335.1 of Rana kukunoris. Classification (NCBI taxonomy): domain Eukaryota; kingdom Metazoa; phylum Chordata; class Amphibia; order Anura; family Ranidae; genus Rana; species Rana kukunoris. The sequence goes on from CM056052.1 coordinate 50,767,320, forward strand.
GCTTTCTTTTGGTGGTATTTAATCATCTCTGCGATTTAAATGTTTTGCGCTATAAACAAAAAAAGACAGAAAATCTTTAAAAAAAAACCACAATATTTTTTACTTTTTGTTATAATATCCCAATTTTTATATATTTTTTTAATAAAAATTGTCCTTGGTTTAGGCTGATATACATATTCTTCTACATATTTTTGTTAAAAAAAAATCACAATAAGTGTATATTAATTGGTTTGCGCAAAAGTTATAGCGTTTACAAAATAGGGGGTTATGATTTTTTTTTTTTACTAGTAATGGCGGCGATCTGCGATTTTTTTTTGTCAGGCCTGCGATATTGCGGCGGACGTATCGGACACTTCTGACACAATTTTGGGACCATTCACATTTATGCAGCGATCAGTGCTTTAAAAATGCACTAATTACTGTATAAATGTGACTGGCAGTGAAGGGGTTAACACTAGGGGGGGCATGGAAGGGGTTAAATGTATTCCCTGGGTGTGTTCTTACTGTGGGGGGAGGGGGACTGACTGGGGGAGGTGACCGATCCTGTGTTCCTATGTACAAGGGACACAGCATCTGTCTCCTCTCCCTGACAGGACGTGGAGCTCTGTGTTTACACACAGAGCTCCATGTTTCTGCTGTGTCACTGCTGATCGCCGCCGCCAGGCACACGCATCAGCTTCCCAGCGATGCGCCGGGCACAGTGTTTCCTCGCTGCGCGCCCCCCTGTGGCGCGCGTGGAATGTAAACAACGGGACGTCCGAAGACGTCCACCCGGTACTTGAGAGCCGCGCTGTGGACGTCTTTCGTCTATAGCGCAGCCCTCTAGTGGTTAACAGACCAAAATAGAGAAAAAAGGAGTTCATTGTTAGGGTTTGCATACACCTCAATATGTATAACTCTATATCCTACTTTCCTCCTGAAGAATATAATAAAACCCTTGGAGGGTTGACCCGGGTATGATGTTTAGAAGAATATTGAACAATGTAAAGAAAACTGTTCTCAAAGTAAATGAAATCACATCAAATAACTATACCTCACAAATCAAATACTAAGCGCTGTTGTGAAAAAATGTGATAAAAGCAACCACAGCGCTGACGAAAGAGACAAAAGAAGAACACAAAATACAGCAGCCAGAGAATATATAATATTAAACAACACAAATCCTAAGACAATAGACCTAGTGAGATAAAGCTGAAGAGACTAATGCCCTAGGACTAAAGAAATATATAATCAATAGAACCCAGTGTTAAAGTTAAAGCAACGAAGAGAAACAAAAGAATAAATCTAAAAAAGTTCACTCAAAGAACTGGAGAGACTGGAGGGAAAACAGAAAAGAAATCAAGAATAGTAAAAAAATTGGGGAGACAACAACTTTAGGAGAACATTTTGATGAAAGACTCTCATGCACATGGATTACGTTTGAACCACGTTTTTTTTTTTGTGGTTTTGAGTGTCCTCATTGTTGAAGTCATTCTGGTCAAAACAGAAATCCATCACAGGCTTGAGCAATTCAATCCCAATCTGACGGGTGTGCCTACCCAGCGGGCCTAAATAAGTTGTGTTGAGCCTTTCTACAATATAACTTCATTGCCTAACTTGGATTTTGTGTGTTCAATGCCCGCCTGACCACACTGCACCTTGCTCACCACATCTCACACACCTACAGGTATAACATGTAATAAAAGTGACCTTAGCCTTTAAGGCCCTAACACCAATTATAGATGTGTCATGGTGGCAGGAAGAGGTTAAAAAAAATCTGTGTGTTTTTAAAAAAAAAACAACCTGAATTGAAAATGGTATTAGTCTTGTTCAGTCCTCTGCACAACAGAGCCTAGACGAGAAGAGGGAGAAGCAACACAAAAGGAGGAGAAAACAGAGTAGCAGAGAGATGAGCTCATTAGTCTGCTGCTTTATCTTCACTATCCAATCACAGACCTGAAGCTGGGGCAGTTGTATTACATAATAATAGTAGTGAAAATTAGGCTCTTGGCTGGCTATGATGTCCGGCAGGGCGCCACAAATATACAGAGCAGTGGTCACTCGGCAGAGGTCAGACTTAGCGCTTTAACCACTTAACATAAATTTGGGACCATTCACATTTATACAGCGATCAGTGATATTAACCACTTGCCGACCAGCCGCCGCAGTTATACGGCGGCAGGTCGGCACGGGTGCGCGAGAGCCCGTAGCTCTACGTCGCGCCTTTCGCGGCCTCTAGGGGGCGCGTGCGCGCCGCCGGCGGCCCGCGCGCGCGCCCCCCGCTCGCCCCCGAGTCCCGTGCGTGTGCCCGGCGGGCGCGATCGCCGCCGGGCACACGCGATCGCTCGTTACAGAGCGGGGAACGGGAGCTGTGTGTGAAAACACACAGCGCTCGTTCCTGTCAGCGGGGGAAACGCTGATTTTCTGTTCATACAATGTATGAACAGAAGATCAGTGATTCCCCCTAGTAAGTCCACCCCCCCATACAGTTAGAACACAAATAGGAACACACTTAACCCCTTCCCCGCCCCCTAGTGTTAACCCCTTCACTGCCAATGGCATTTTTATAGTAATCCAATGCATTTTTATAGCATTGATCGCTAAAAAAATGCCAATGGTCCCAAAAATGTGTCAAAAGTGTCCGAAGTGTCCGCCATAATATCGCAGTACCGAAAAAAAAACGCTGATCGCCGCCATTACTAGTAAAAAAAAAATAATAATAAAAATGCCATAAAACTACCCCCTATTTTGTAAACGCTATAACTTTTGCGCAAACCAATCAATAAACGCTAATTACGATTTTTTTTACGAAAAATATGTAGAAGAATACGTATCGGCCTAAACTGAGGAAAAAATATTTTTTTTTTATATATTTTTGGGGATATTTATTATAGAAAAAAAGTAAAAAATATTGCATTTTTTTCAAAATAGTCGCTCTATTTTTGTTTATAGCGCAAAAAATAAAAACCGCAGAGATGATCAAATACCACCAAAAGAAAGCTCTATTTGTGGGAAAAAAAGGACGCCAATTTTGTTTGGGAGCCACGTCGCACGACCGCGCAATTGTCAGTTAAAGCGACGCAGTGCCGAATCTCAAAAAGTGCTCTGGTCTTTGGACAGCAATATGGTCCGGGGCTGAAGTGGTTAAAATGCACTAATTACTGTATAAATGTGACTGGCAGGGAAGGGGTTAACACTAGGGGCTGAGGAAGGGGTTAAATGTATTGCCTGGGTGTGTTCTAACTGTATGGGGGGAGGGGGGTGACTGGGGGAGGTGACCGATGCTGTGTCCCTATGTACAAGGGACACAGATCGGTCTCCTCTCCGCTGACAGCACATGGAGCTCTGTGTTTACACACAGAGCTCCACGTCCCTGCTGTCATCTGTTCGTTTTCCCACCGATCGCATGTACCCGACGGACATCGCGGCCGCCAGGTACATGCATCGGATCCCCAGCGATGCGGCGGGACAGTGTTTACCCGCCGCGCGCCACCCAGTGGTGCGCGCTGGTAATGCACAAAAATCACGTCCGAAGACGCCTAGTTGGCGCCTCAGGTCCGCGCTGTTGACGTATTATATCAATAGCGTGGGTCTGAAGTGGTTAATTAGCAAAAAAACTTATTTGCAGCATGCTGGCAGGGGACTGGCTTTTTCACCCAGGCTGTGGCTTCTTAATAAAAACAACAAACTGTAAGGCTTCATGTACACTACAGCTACTAAACTTGAGTTTAAGAGCTTTTGGTGTTTTTTTTTGGCAAAGCTCCTAAACTCAATTCCGTGTTCACATAGGCTTTGTTGTCGGAATGTCCAATTGTCTGTACACGGCTTTAGACTTTTCACAAACACTGCGCTCGGGAGCCATGGGCGTCCGCTCCATAGGGCAAGGGGGGTCAGTTGCCCCCCCCCCCTGGAAATCAGAGTGGACTGCACTTTTCAGGCTCCACATGGATGCATTCCACACACACACACACACCATATCTTATTAAATATTATTATTTTTAATAATGTGGAATACTTTCTATGTAGAACCTGAAAAGTCCCAGTATATTCCTGACATTGTCATGAGTATAAAGAGACGTACAGAATACAGCCCACCTCCAGGAAAGGGAAAAGTCCACCCTTGCACTGCTGGGGGAAATTACCACTTTTACTTCTATGTTTCCATGTTCCAGCCAGCCACACTGCTCTCCTCAATCCAAAGCCTCAGCATCATTGCATACCATACAGGAACAATAACCATGTATGGTACAATGAGGATGATGGAGTGCTACCACAGCCTGTCACAACTTTCACAGAAGCTGTAGGGGACCAGTCACAGAGATTGAGGGAATCAGGAAAAGTTTGGTACACAGAGAGTATATTTGTTCCATTTTACTATGTTTATTATGCCTCAGAGAAAGGAACTGGAGAATTCACACTAAATCCCTTTCTATTTTTCACAAGGGGTCTGTTTAGTCCCCTGATATTTCACCAAAGCCTCCCAACAAGACTGGTAAAAAATGTAAAAATAAATACCTTGGTAAAAAAAAAAAAATACTGACATTGTCTACTGCCCTTCTAAAACCGCCCACTACCCTACTGACACCATCCATCCTATTCGGCCGCTGGGGGGGGCTCCATCCTATTTGGCCGCTTTGACCAGCTAGTGGTCAAAGACAGGGTTAAATGTGACTGTGTATTGCTGCTGCCGAAGGGCTCCCCCCTGAAAAAATTTCAGTGGACGCCCATGTCGGACGCTTGATCAGTTAGTGAACAACCAGAGTCTTCTGTTGGAATAGGGAATGACCAGGGATCTCCTCAGAATATTTGGTATTCTTGAGACTAAAATGTAAAAGGAAAAGAAGGGTGCACCGACCTAGTGCATTACCAATGGCAAGGTTTAATTAAAATTGTATAAATATCATGAATACTCACAAAACAAGTAAAAAACAAGCACAGACATCACTCCATCAAAGGGATAGATGCCTCCGGAAGGTCTCCTACTGGAACCAAACAGCCAGATAATCCACTACTTTTGGCTATTAGGAAGTGGGTCCGCCCTCACAACACGTAAGCCGCAGCTGTAATCTATGTTGTCTGGACTCTCTGGCTGTTTGGTTCCAGTAGGAGACCTTCCGGAGGCATCCATATTTTTGACGGAGTGATGTATTCATGATATTTATACAATTTTAATTGAACCTAGCCATTGGTAATGCACTAGGTCGTGCGCCCGTCTTTTTCTTTTACATATTAGACTTTGCATTCCTTTTGTTTTTCAATGCATCTAGAATTTAGCTGATTTAAATTGAAAGTTCAGACGGGCGTTAAAGCAGAAATTAAAGTTTCACTGTTACATACTTTGAGCAGACTGGCCTTTTATTGCAGAAGAGAAATGCAATAAAGATGGCCAAAAATTGGCACATAAGAAAAGACTCTGGCACCGACGAGGGACCGGTTGGAGGAAAGGTGAGTATCATTCCCTTAAATTCCCTAACATTTTCTACCAGGCTTTGGGTCAGTTGGCTTTACATTTTTCACTGTGTTGGGTCAGTAGGCTTTAAATCTTCCACCGGGTTGGGCCAATCGGTTTCCAAATGTCTAGAAGTCAGTCATTGGTAGGTCATTCTGCATTGATAACAAGTAAGCTTCCATGATTATCTCTCCCAGCAGTTAGCAGACACTTGCACACACCTCGCTATATCATAGTGGAATATTCTGCCTTTGCCCACACTGACTTTCTCTGCCCTTGTTCACTCTCCTACATAACCACGACCTCAATCGCTTCAGTGAAAATTACCTAGAATATTCCACGTCTGCCAGAGAAGATGATTTACAGTCCTGTAAGTGAAGACACCATCAGGAGACCAAAACCCCCCAAAAAAAGATAAAACTGCCAGTGCTTAATGAACAGGTCCTAAGGCACTTTCTTCAAGAGGGTATTTGCATGTCCCAGGTGGCCACTGTCGTCCTCTAGCTTCTGCGTAGCGTTCAAATCAAGGCATGGCTGTCACTGTGACATTGTCCTATAGATATGCATTCAAGGGCTTATTTTTTAGCCTCTCTCCCTGTATTCATGTAGCAGATAGGCCTGATCAGAGTCCCCAGCTGTCTCTGTTCTGGAGGGACTGCCCATCTTTGGACCTCCAGTTCCCATGTTTCTCTTTCTTCCATAGCTTTCACTTCAGGTTTGATGTAAAAAAAAGCTACAACTATATGAACTGTTTTAGGCTCCTTTCACACAGGCAGCTAGGGGACAGTAAAATAGGCAATTGATCTGCTGACTGCCCACCTACAAGCTTATCTGGTGCCGCTCGGGTGAGTACACAGTGCAGCAGCCATGATGTTTTGCATCATGGTGCAACAATTTCAATAAGACATGCTGAGTTTGACAGGCATATCAGTAGAATATACATCATCAGGAGACTCTTTTACATCATATGAGTTTAATGCTAAAAATAAATAGATTCTGTTTTTTGCCCATAGTTAGGGAAAATAACTGGTGAACAATGGTAACAGCAGGCTTTCTTCTGGAGTCTGTTCTTAAGCTGGTCTTACACTTTGTTAGAAAGGTGCTGTTTTCAGAACATTTGTTTGATTATCTAAAAGTTAAAGGGGATGATTTAACAATCGATTTTGACCAGAAAAAGCAAAAACATTGAAGTAAAATCTTAACCAGTTGTAATTGCTCCTGCCTGTCAAAATTAATTGGACTGAAAATCAAAACATTGACATGGTACTCGAAAGAAAAGTCATTTGACATTAGTCAAGTCCAATAAAGTACTATAGAATTGTCGAACAAGCAAATTACATACTTTCTTGGCCGAACATTCGAATGATGTTCTACCGGTATAGGGCCAGCTTTAGGGGCATACATACAGGGGTCACAGCCCCCCTGCACACCTGGATAAGAGGGCGGCGGGGGCATGTAGAGGAATTGATCTTTCTATGTCGCTGCTGAATGCATGCTTCTCCTCTCCCTTCCGCAGACATTCAGCGGCTGCAGAAGGGAAATGGGGGGCATTGGTTCCTCTACATGCCACTCAGTGGTGGTGCATCCATAGAGGGCACAGAAGCGCCGCCCCCTCTTGCTCCTGCACCGCCACTGAAAAAAAAGCATAGATTACATAGATACATAGATTCATGCATGGCGAGCACTGGCCATCTGAATAACGGCAGCTGGTTGGCTGTGGAAGTGTCTATCAGAGCCAGCTGCTCTGATAGGCTTTTCGACTCACAGCCTAAGGGCTGTAATCAGCTTCCAAATAGTTAACCAGGGGACACACAGGGTTTGCATCTCTTGGTTAAAACTGACACGCATCTCAGCCAATCAGGTTAATCGGATCTGGTTATTGGTAACCTGATTGACTGAAGCGACATCGAAGGTGGGACTACATCGAGGGATCGTGGAGGAGGATCCAAGGTAGGTTGACCGTGACAGTGACAGTGGCGACAATTGATGGGCACAGTGGCGACAATTGATGGCACAGTGACTGCGTTTGGTATGGCACAGTGGCGACAATTGATGGGCACAGTGGCGACAATTGATGGCATGGCACAGTGGCGACAATTGATGGGCACAGTGGCGACAATTGGTGGCACAGTGGCTGCGTTTGATGGCATGCCACAGTGGCGACAATTGATGGGCACAGTGACTGCGTTTGATGGCATAGCACAGTGGCTGCATTTGATGGCATGGCACAGTGGCAACAATTTTATGGCACAGTGGCTGGATTTGATGGGCACAGTGGCTGCATTTAATGGGCACAGTGGGGGCAATTGATAGGCACAGTGAGGCTACAATTGATGTCTTTTTTTTCCGTTTGTTTGCGCCCCCCCCCCCAAATATTTTGAGCTCCAGCCGCCGCTGATGCCACTCCTAATTGTCTTTTTGTACTGCTTCTTCTTCCCCCAAGAGACTAGTACCAGCTTAAATTTGGGTATTTACACTGCCATAATAAAATTATGGATTATTGAATACACAGCTCCATTAGTGTACTGGTACAGTATGTCATTTGTACAGTTTCTCCCGTTAACAAATTGCAAACGCTCTACAAATGTATCCCAAAAAAAACCAAAGGATCCTGTTCCATTGTTTTGTATGATTATAGCGAGTTCATTCTTAGAGGACAAACAATCAAAATAATGTAGATTAAAAAAAAAAAAAAGTTCATATACTGTATATGTTAAAGTCTGTTTGTGAATAGCAAGTTTCCTACCAGGGATCCAACTTTCAGGCTCCGGGGAGAACTTTTTCACCTGACAGTCTATGTTTTACTGAATGGCTGTTTTGCATCATAAAAGTAGAAAACACAGCATACTAAAATATATGCAGATTGTATGCCAAAGTAATATCACCAAGCTGCATGAAAATGAGATGCAAACAATATGCAACAAAAAGCTTCTCAGAAGTTCTGTGATAACAAAAATCGTTCATATCAATATCTGTCACGATTTTTAATTAATCCTTTAATATAAAATTCTTACAATATTGCATATTTTGTTTACTGAATACATTTAGAGGTGTTCATATCTGCAAGTCATTGTAACAAAGGAGAAAAATATGGTAAAAGAAAGACATGTTTACAAGCAGAATACAAATACATTTTATTTTCCAAATAACTTTTATTGGTTTGTTAATACAATTATATATATATATAATATAATATATATACATTATATACCAAGGTTACAGCACTATACATTTATTTAACCACTTAAGCCCCAAACCATTAATCAGGTAAATGACCTGGCCCCTTTTTGTGATATGGCACTGCGTCGCTTTAACTGACAATTGCGTGGTCGTGCGACGTGGCTCCCAAAAGAAATTGGCGTCCTTTTTTTCCCACAAATAGAGCTTTCTTTTAGAGATTTTCTGCGTTTTTTTTTTTTTTTCGCTATAAACAAAAATAAAGCGACTATTTAAAAAAAAAATATTTTAAATTTTTTACTATAATAAATATCCCCAAAAATATATAAAAAATAGTTTAGGCTGATACATATTCTTCTACATATTTTTGGTAAAAAAATCGCAATAAGTGTTTATTTATTGGTTTGCGCAAAAGTTATAGCGTTTACAAAATAGGAAATAGTTTTATGGCATTTTTATTAATATTTTTTTCTTTTACTAGTAATGGCGGCGATCAGCGATTTTTTTTTATGACTGCCACATTATGGCGGACACATCAGACACTTTTGACACATTTTTGGGACCATTGTCATTTTCACAGCAAAAAGTGCTATAAAAATGCACTAATAACTGTGAAAATGACAATGGGAGTGATTCTTAGTGTAGGGGAAGTGGCTGGACGTGTGACGTCACTGATTGTCGTTCCCTATAGCAGGAAACAGACGATCAGTGACAAGCCACAGAGAAGAACGGGGAAGGTTTGTTTACACTCACCTCTCCCTGTTCTTCAGCTCCTGTAAACCGATCGGGTCTGCGGGTCCCGCGAGCGTGGTCACGAAGCTTCGGACCAGGTCCCATGGCTGGGTACTTAAAGGGCAACGTACCTGTATGTGCTTGTGCCCAGCTGTGCCATTCTGCCGATGTATATCAGCGTTAGGCGGTCCTCAAGTGGTTAAAGCTTAAGTTCACTAAAGAAAAAAAAGCTCAAGGGACATTACCTTCATTTCACCAAAACATTTCCCTTGTGAAGCTATGTCCTCCTATAGCTCTTAGCAGCTAATGCAAGCTTTGTTTATGCCCCTAGAAGCAAATAGTGCAATCCTATGTGTCCATTCACACTATTGTAGACTAAAATAATTTTTATTATTTTTTTTTGCGTTTTTAAGAGCTATATGCCAGCAGAAAAAAAAGTTGACAGCTCCTAGAAGTTCCCAATCGCTGTTAAGCGCTGCTAAATATCGATCAGCAACTGGAAGCCTCATGGAGAGAGCAGATCCACCAGGTGCAGTCAGGACTATATGGGTCATAGAATATACTAAGCAATATATAGTACACTTTTTCAAGATATAGTACTGTTTGCAGCCATTTACTATTGAATAGAGTGACATATCAATATCTATAATTAGCTGAATACCCGGCGTTGCCCGGTCTTCCTATCTTAACCTTTTGGGGAGGAAAATCATAGTTATATAAATATAAATAAATAAATAATAAATAACACAATGTTTAATTTTAGAAATTTGACAGATAAAAATATGAATATTTACTATTTGATTAAAGAGTATTGTATTTCATAACTTTTATAACATTTTCCTTTTCAGTTTGTGAATGTTGAAACCTTTAAAAAGTGTGGTTAACTCAATTGACATATTATTGCAATACTTGTTTGTATACTATATTTGCTAAAATGAACAAATTATTTGGGGAACCCACCCTGGAGCACGCTACATAAAGTTGCCCATGTGAAAAACATGGTGATCTTAAATCAACTCCGCAGTACCAAATAAAATAATCCACAAACAAAAATGTTAATAAACTTGCAAGTCACAATTGAAATGTACTGTATCACATTTTTCAACATAAAATTGAAAAAGTTACTGAGGTAGCCCTCATAAAAAAGGGCAGAAATTAGAAGGGGTGTGGCTTGTGGGAGGGGTGTGGAGAGGGCATGGTTAGTGGCATGAGCATGGTTTGCAAGCCAGCCCACATACTGACCTGAAGATGCAGTGCAGAGCTTGTGGAGTAAGGTGTAGCTGAGCTGTGATAAAAAAACTGTGGTTAAAGGACCTGTGATGACATTAGTAGGTGTGGCTAAGCTGTGATGAAGAGATAGGTGTGGCTCAGCTGTGATGAAGAGATTGTGGTAAAAAGACCTGTGATGACATCAGTAGGTGTGGCTAAACTGTGATGAAGAGATTGTGGTAAAAGGACCTGTGATGAAATCGGTAGGTGTGTCTGAGCTGTGATGTAGAGATTGTGGTTGAAGGACCTGTGATGACATCAATAGCTGTGGCTGAGCTGTGATGAAGAGACCACAGTCCCATATACTTGCATGGGACTTGAAACAAAAACCGCCGTTTGGAAGTTATGAAGTAACATGTATTTCCCATAGAGTTGAATGGGACTTTAAAGAAAAACCCTTTCCCATAGAGTTGAATGGGACTTTAAAGAAAAACCCAGACCATGGCAAATGGGGGTGGGTAAGGGTTAAACCACCTATCCTATGTTTGTTGCTGACATATAAGTAACCTGTGTGCCAAGTTTCATGTTAATATCTTTAGCCGTTTGGACGTGATGCTGGAACATACATACATAGACACACACACACACACACACACACGAGTTTTATATATATAGATTTGTGTTAACTGTACCGAATGCATGAACTTGGTTGATCTCTGTAACAGTCAGGGGTTAACGCCGTTTACGATATTTCATTCCACCAACCCACGACAGCTTCTCGACACTTCACAATCCAGCAGACAGGACCCATAAGAATTCCCCAGAAAAAACGAGACACAGCTCTGTTCTCTGGTTCCAAACGAATAGATCTTTTAATGGTAAAACTCAGGCTTTTATACAGTTAGGAACCAAAAAGCATGCTGCAGTACAGTAATCAAAGGGACAATGTCACACTCCACCCACAACACCATACAATGGGTACTAATGAACCTCCAATACACATTCCTTTAGTAAACATAAGTCAGACGTCTGACCTTTAGAGGGTGCCAATACACATTCCACATCTATCATTAGCAGAAATTCACACAAAACAGTGTTAATTAGCATCACACAATGAACAGGTCTTTAGAAGCCAAACCAAGGTTAATTTACATGACAGCAGCAGACCTAATTTCCTATGTTCCACATTGAATGAGTCACTCTACTGACCGGTTTTAATTAGTTCTTCTAGACATTCTTGAATATATTGTGAATTACTGTCCCATGTTAAAACAATCCAAGATATGTCCATTATTTCCTGGCTCAATCTGTGCCCAAAAGTGACTCCCGTTACAATCTCCTCTCTCCATGAGGGTACTTTATCGTTTTTATGATCTGTGTTCTCATCCATGTTAGGTACTTTACAGTGGCGGCACTGCACCATGAGCCCACCCAGTTGTGTGACAATAGCAAATGAATATTCACTATTATCACACTGATTCTCCTCCTCACAAGACACGTTTCCTGATTGGCTGAAAGGAGAAGCCACCCTATTGGCCTATGAGGAGGAAGGAGGATGTGGAGGGAGGAGTTGTGCCCAGGAGATGCATTGGAAGCCCAACTGACGGAGCAAGGACACAGAGGAGACTAAGGGGGTAAGCGCCAAGCTGTCTCCACCTGTCAGCACAGGTTGAGTGAGCTGGTGAACAGAGGGGGGGGGGATTTGGTGGATGGGTATGGTGCCTGGTGTAGCCTGGAGCGACGGGGGGGGGGGGGGGTGGTCAGGAGCACCAGCCACCAATGATGCTGTATGATACATTTGTGTCAATTTACCTATGTACATCCACATCAGAGTAGTGGCATTGATATTGTATTTTGTAATACCAGAGCTTCTGTTGCTTTGTAGCTTCCTGAAGAAGTGGGCATTGGCCCATGAAACGCATTGGTAAAAGTAACAAGCCATATATATTGCATATGGGATAAGTTAAATAGCTATCTAAGCTGTATATGAGTTTAATCTACAACTGCCATGGTGCTGCACATGTGATCAGTTAGGATACCGGCCATTGGATGATTTAACAGTTCAGCTGTTCCTGGCAGGTGTCGGAAATGAAACTGTTTTTTGAAACTGTTGTTAAATGGATGGCTTTAAGACTAAATATCAATAAAATGGGAATGCTTTATTTTCTACATTAGTCCATTTTAACATAAAAAATGTATCTAAACAAAAAGTAGGATCACATGGGATGCAACAAGTATTTTTTTTTTTGCTTTTGGTGGTGTAAATGTCGAGATCTTCTTTAAGAGAAGCCTATCATTAAAGAAATACAAGACCTCCCTCCTAAATTTCAATTGGCTGGTTGTAATTCATCCTTTGGCATCAATATTTTTAGTCTAAGGTATGAAACGCATGTGCAGTAAATGACACCAGGACCAGCATACTTGTTCCGGGTAAGTAACTTGGTTTTGAAGTCATCGGATAATCATGGCAGCCAAACACGAGTATTTTCTTTTTATTGTCTGCAGTTATTTTTTTTAATTCAGGCACTTAGTCCCTCCAGTGTTTCTCCATGAACCTTAAATGCCCCATAGATTGCAAAGACAGATAGAACCATGTGTTCTGGTTAATAGCTAATACAAACCGGTATTAAGACTTGCTCGTAATCTACGTTCTATTATGTCTTGCACAAGACATTGAATAAAATGATAACCCTGCTTCCAAAAAAAATAAAAAATTGCTGTTTTCCTAGATGTACTTTCCTTTTGGATTAGAACACAGTTTGCATTTTCAATTTCCATTTACTAAACAGGAAAATATTTCACTGGGAGGGAAAAGTATTAAGAGGAAACGATTCTCGCCTTGCCTAAGGCCCATGCAGCCCCGAATTTGATTTGCTGTGTTTGGCTGCAATCTGGATTGATACAGAGAGATGAGAGGGTCTTTCATACCATTTACATTTAATTTTCTGACTTGACACCGGTCTCTTGTCACTCATCAGCTGGGGGGGAAGAGACTATGTGCTTTCAAATGAATTTGATTTCTCATGAATATGCTTGGCATGGTGGGGGAATAACGCTTAAATATATATCTGCAAAGGGAAATTAGGTGTTTTTTCACTCCCTACGTTTCCAAATAAAGATGGGATTGATTGAGCCCCACCCTCCCAATGCCTTGCCTGATATTTTGATCCTATTTGGAAAGACTACGCCTACTCATTACATGCCTCAGAGCAAGAAGCTACAAGTTTTGGGTTAATGTTGCCAGATGCTAAGTGAACCACTTTGGTACACATTGTAGCCCGATTAGAGACCCTGTACTAAGAGATCACCCCAGTAGATGAGGTATGCTGCCAATTATTTTTGCAGACTTAACAAGAGGGTAAGTCCTTACCCCAATTTGCATTGGTCGTTAAGGAATCGTGGAGACAATCAGAAGGAAAAGACCAACATGGCGGTTCTAATATCGCTACTCAAGTTTAAATAATGCAGAGACAATTTGGCTCATGAGGCCAAGCTGGTCCTCTAAAAAGGGTACTTGAGGACCATATGATAGCTGATGCAATAGTAAAGCTTAATGCTATCCATCAAGAAGCAGTAGAGCAAAAGCAGGAAGAGATGAAATCCAGAGTGGCAGTAACCCAGTAACTATGCCATTTCACCAATTGACTTTCTTCCTTCTTGCAAGAAATGTCTGGTAAACAAGAACTGGATGAGGATCTACCAGGCAGCAATTCTTTCAACCAAAACCCTGACACAGATCAGAAGTCCTGGTGTTGTGGTCAAATGGGGACATCTTGCAATGAATTGTAAACAAGATCAACACAGGCAACTTGTGGGAACCTATTTTTTCTTGTCCCTGGCTTAACTTCAATGCCCCGTACACACGATCGGAAATTCCAACAAGAAAACTGTGTTTTTTTGACAAAATGTTGGCTCAAACTTATGTTGCATACACACGGTCACACAAATTCCGACCGTCAAGAACGCGGTGAAGTACAAGACGTATGACAAGCCGAGATCAATGAAGTTCAATAGGCAGTTCAGCTCTTCTGCTTGATTGTGAGCACGCATGTTTTTTTGCAAGTCAAAATTGCATACAGATGATCAGAATTTCCGAATTTTTCGGCGGAAAAATAGAGAACCTGCTCTCAATCTTTTGTTTGCGGAAATTCCAACAGCAAAAGTTTGTTGGAGTATATACAAGATGATCTTTTCTTGCCCAGCGGTATCCATGGCTTTGAATGAACAGAGAGAACCCCAAGGGATAGTGCGGGCAGGAAGACAAAACAGGATACCGTGAAAGAGTTGTACCCTTTCACGGTATCCTGTTTTGGCTTCCTGCCCGCACTATCCATTGGGGTTCTTTCTGTTTTCTCAAATTCGTTTGGGATGTGGCAGCAAGTCTCAGGATTAACCCAAGCTCAATTTAGTTTCTACTTCATAATTTTCCTTGGCTTTGAATGGCCAGGTCAGGACAGTTTTGACAACCCTCAGGCGGCGTACACACGAGGGGATATGTCCGCTGAAAACGGTCCGATGGACCGTTTCAGCAGACATCTCCGCTCGTGTGTATGGGCTAGCGGACAGATTTCTCCACCCGACAGATTTCAAAGCAAACTTTGAAATCTATCCGGTGGGAATCTGTCCGCCTGACATGTCTGCTGGTTAGTACACTTACCAGCAGACATGTCGGCCCCCACCGCCGCCGCGCCGCTGCCGAATGGATTCGGCGCATGCGCGGAAGTGTTTTACTTCCTGGTGCGGTGACGTGGCGGTGACGCGGCGGCGTCAACGTCACCGCCGCGTCACCGCCACGTCACCGCGCCGTCCGGCGGCGGGGAATTTGATCCGATGGTGTGTACACGCCATCGGATCAAACTCCCGATCGGACATATCCGATGGAAATGGTCCGCGGACCGTTTTCATCGGATATGTCCGATCGTGTGTACGCCGCCTCAATGTTAGACCTGTCTTGGCTCACCTTGAGGGTAAATAACAAGCGTCCTTGTGGAAGGGGTCATCTGGTGTCCATATGACAATTAGAATACTCTTTGCACAATTATCAAAACAGTGAGTGAATAGCTGAGTACTGGTTGCTGCTTGTAGGCAGGTTGTAATCTGTTCCAGGAGCCAGTCCAGGCTGGGGAAGGGCTTAAGACACTTTTGGTTGTGGCCCACCTGTGATATAAAAAGTGGGACTACAAAGACTGGAAGAGGGAGAGGGAGCCACAAATCAAAGTGGAAAACTAAGTGCCAAGGGCTAGGACAGCGCTGAAGATACCGGGAACCACGGGCAGCATCCAAACAGTGACGATCCCTATATGGACTCTAAGCCTGGTCTAAAGTAATTTAAAGGGGTAAATGTTGGTTCTGGCATATTCCAAAGAATCTGGGTCAGTAATTGCACTATGGCGTATGAAGTAACAGTACTACAAAAGGTTAATTCGGCAGGAGACAAGAAGAAAAGTGTAGTCGCTATGTGTAACCAAATAAAGGAACAAGCTACAAGCCTTGTAATTGGTAAAGGTGACAGGTCCCCTGGTAGCGGAGGAGTGGATGATCTGGCTCCATCCCTAGCAGTTCATCTCCCATAGCAACTGGGCGCAGACTACCGTTACGGATATCTATGGTCTGGTCACATGGTACGAGAAGGAACAAGTTAAGTGAGAACACGCATGGGGTTTGCACTAGGTGCCTAGCGGGACCCCACTATATTACTGGGAGTGAGGTAAGAGAGGTACACTGGACTGGTGGAGTTGGCGCAGACTCAGCACTTTCCTCCTAATGCAAATAAGCTAGACTTTCACTTAATCCTATTTTTTTCTCTGTTGTTGTATTATGTTTATCTTTTCTATTTAGTTATATTATGTATAAGATTTCCAGAAAACAAATTCAGCCTTCATATCTCAAGAATCCAGAATCAGTAAGCTGCAATATAATACATTTTTGCTTTTAGGTATAGAACTGCTTAAAGGGGGTAGGAGTGTAAGCATGTGTTGGGCTACAGTATATCCACCAACCTGAAGGTGGCACTGTGCTATTTCTTCAGCCTGGCAGAGGACCATGAAAGACAAATTTGCCCCCCTCGTGTGGGATCTGGGCAGCCATCTTGACACAAAGTGCTTAGATAACAGATTTTTCACTCCTCACATACTCATCCTCCGGAGTGGAAGGACCCTACTAGAAGGTCTCCCCCAAATATGTATTCCCTTCCCCTGCCAACATAATAGGTATAAACCACTCCGTCATTAGCTGGAATGAAATAAAAATCGTAAAGCCCCACCTGACATTGACCCCCAATTTTGATAAAAGCCGTAGGGCAGGGCTTAGCACTGATGTAATCGCTCATGCTGATTGACATGGTGGTAGGTTTGTTTTAATGTTGCCTGTTTTATGCTTCTCCTTTGAGTATTTACCCCTTTCAATAAACCTTCTCAACCTTACGGTATTATGCTATGTGGAGTTTTTCTTTCTTTTTGACGTTACTATATTACATGATCTGAGGCCATAGAATGATGAAGAGCATTGCTGGGATTGGCCACTAGTCTACCCATTTGGAGACAGTGGGCCAGATTCACAGAGCGATTACACCGGCGTAACAGGAGATGCGCGGCGTAAGTCTAATTGTGCGTGTGCGTTTCGATGCACGGCATTCCCAAAACGAGATACGCAAGAAATCTACTTTTTTTTTGTCCAGCGTAATTTCGTTAGACAGATGCATCCGCCCGCGAAAAACTGCGCTAGACACACCATTGATTTGCTATTCAAATATGCTAATGAGGCAGTTACGGGGATCCACAAAAGAACGTTGGTGCAGCGCAGGCTACGCGCTGTGTGCAACAGCTAAATGTCCTGTCTAAAATTAGACCATATAAAAGCTGGTATAAAATTAGACAATCCGTCTACATGTCAGCTAAAGCAACACTGTTAGTGAGGAGCTGAGCAGTCACACGTGTTGCCCAACAAACTGTATGCCAACATGCCAGTGGCATCCATGCTCATAGCTATACTACTGACTTTAGATGAGCAAAGAAGGAGGAGGGCACTGAGGAGGGCACTGAGGAGGGCACGGGATTTTTTATTTTTTTTGGAAAACTTTTTTTTGGCTTATATAAACTTTAAAATGTAATCTAATCTAATACAATATTCTTATCTGATACAAGCCCCTCACTCTTCACTTGATATATCACACACGCATAGACATCTTTGGCATGAGTGATTCTGAGGTGTCTCGCATCTTCAGATTCACCCCTCATGCTATCATGGAATTAACCACAACAGCTGGCTGGTTGGTGAGTGACATGGGGCAGGCATGACTGCCCCCCCCCATGATGCACACATCACAAGGGGCACATGCACTACTAACATCCTCCTGTCTTTTCCCTTCAAGGTGACTCTGCATATGCACTGGGACCCCATCTCATGATCCCATTTAATGCCAGCTCACATTATGCATCTTTGCTTGTTAAACACACACATTAATCATGGCACAATGAGAATGCATGCATGCACACCACTGTGGTCCCTAGCACACACACCCCACATCCTCATCAAATTGGATTGGCACCAGTCCACCATGCAGGACTTGTGAGCTGCAACGCCATGCCACGGCTCCAATTATGTCACTGTACATTCATACACCATTCACACGGACCTGGGGATCACTTCTCCACCACAAATGAGGGTGACACCCCTTTTCCGGCAGGAATGTCACCCCACATCCCCAAATCATACACAAACAGAACCAAAAAAAAAATTGACCAGCAAAAATAAAAAATGCCCAGCAAAAATATAATTTGAAAAAAATAACAACAAAGAAAACACATAAAAGACAAAAATCACTCTGAAAAACAGTCCCCAAATATCTCAAAGACACGTCACAAACAAACAAACAAACGCTAATAAACAACAGAACAAAAGCACCTTGCTGTATAGGGAGGGATACAAAGGGATGTACTTTTGCAAAGGAAGTGCGTTTGTCTCTGTCTATTTATGCTGTTTGCGTAGTTCACTAATTTGCCCTAGTCCACTTCCAATTTTACTGATTGCGCCGTTCCCGATTTGTGAGCATGCGCACAGAGGTGCTGACCATGGTCTGCTTCAAGCGCGCATGCGCAAGCCGGCCGGCCCTTCATTTGCATGGGGTCACGGCTCATTTCAATGTAACACGCCCACGTCCTTCACAATTTGTATTACTCCGCCTTGCGCAGGCGCAAATTTCTGCGTAAAACCGACGAGAATAGGGTGATTGCGCCGCTACATTGCGCCAGTCTAACGTAAAGGCGGTGCGCTACGCCGGTCCAATAATGCGCAGATGTACGTGAATCTGGCCCAGTGTTTTTAGACCTCCTTTAGTAAAAGACTTAAGAGGTCTTATGATTTGGTAAAAGACATGCTGTTCAGAGAAACACTCATATCAGCTTTTGCTGGTTGGATTTTTGGAAGTGGACTCTTGCACTAATAAACTTTTCTTGCACTTAACTCAATTTCACGTTATTGTTTAAGTACATATATGCAATGATTCAATTATATGTATGTATGATTTACATGATTTGGTGAGATTTTCTTAGTTACTTTTATAAACGGATTATACGTTTTACATGATTTAATGAGTTTTTAAACGGAAATCTGTTTGTCCACTTTCCATTGGTGCCTAATTTTTTGGACTTGTTTGGATCAGTGGGGACCTATCTCGCTATTTGTCCTGCAGACATAGGAGGTGTATTTGTGCCTCTTCCGGGTGCTCGCTGGCCCAGCAGTGAATCCCTACAATGATACCTGTAGGTGTGACCCCTGTCTTATGTAATTAACCAATGAGCATTGTATAAATGTTTTTTCTAATATAGTTCAATTTGTATTGTACAGTGTGATCCCGTCCTTGTACAAGCCCCTGACGAAGGGACAGACTGTGTCCCCAAAGGGGTCGGACCATCTGGACTCCATTCGGGAACCCACCACTATCTGTATCATTTATTTTTTAGGTCTGCTATTTTATATGTATATTTGTAAAATTCCTAAATGAATTAATCATTTCATTTACCTTATTGTTTCCGCCAAAGTCCCACTTTGTGGACCGGATTTAGATACATCCGTGTATCTTTCCGGCGGCGTAGCGTATGGAATTTACGCCACGCCTCCGCAACTTTCAGGCCTCGTACACACGATGTAATTTTTCCGCTGGAAATGGTCCGACGGACCATTTCAGCCGAAAAATCTGCTCGTCTGTAGGGGCAAACGGACGGATTCGGACTGTTTTCTCCAGCGGAAAATTCCCAAAGCATGCTTTGAAACTTTTCCACCGGACACATGTCCGTCGGATATGTCCACTGGTCAGTACACTCACCAGCAGACATATCCACCCGCGCAAGCGTCGTATGGATGCGACGCATGGCTGGAAGTTGTTTACTTCCTGGTGCGGTAACGTGGCGGCGTCAACGTCACCGCCACGTCATCGCGCTGTCTGCCGGTGGGGATTTTGAGCCGATGGTGTGTACACGCCATTGGACCAAAATAGCCCGGTGGACATATCCGATGCAAACGGTCCGAGGACCGTTTGCATCGGATATGTCCGTCCGTGTGTACGAGGCCTTACAGGCAAGTGCCTTATTCATAAAGCACTTGCTCCGTAAGTTGTGGCGGCGTAGCGTAAATTTGCCGGCGTAAGGGGGCCTAATTCAAATCAGGCAGGTAGGGGGCGTGATTCATGTAAATGAATCATGAAATAATTTACGTTTTTTCCGAACGGTGCATGCGCCATCCGTGGACGTATCCCAGTGTGCATGCGCAAAATCACGTCGCAAGTAGTCAATGAAAACGAAGTAAACCTAACTTACGCCCAGCTCCATTCCCAAACGATTTACGCAAACGACGTAAACAATTCAACGCTGTCCCGACGTCCATACTTAACATTGGCTGCGCCTCATATAGCAGGGGTAACTTTACGCCGGACTAACGCTTACGCAAACAACGTAAAATACGACGCCTGGCCGCAAGTACGTTCGTTAATCGGCGTATCTAGCTCATTTGCATATTCAACGCATAAATCGATGGAAGCGCCACCTAGTGCCCAGCGTAAATATGAAACTAAGATACGACGGTGTAACAGACTTACGCTGCTCGTATCTGAATTCCAGTGTATCTTGTTTTCTGAATACTGAAAAAAGATACGCCGGCTATTCTTAGTAGTTACGCGGCGTATCTCTAGATACGCTGACGTAACTATGTTCTGAATCCAGCCCAGTGTTTTCAGACCTCCTTTAGTTAAGACTTAATGGGGTAGATTCACATAGATCAGCGGATCTTTTGATCCGCGTGATCTATCTTTTTTACGATCCGCCTGCGCCAGTTTTTGAGGCAAGTGCTGTATTCAGAAAGCACTTGCCTCGTAAGTTGCCCTGGCGGATCGTAAATCCCCCGGCGGAATGCAAATTCCGCGGCTAGGGGGAGTTTACTATTTAAATCACGCGCGTCCCCGCGCCGATCGTACTGCGCATGCGCCGCCGGCTAAATTTCCCAGCGTGCATTGCTTCAAATGACGTCGCAAGGACGTCATTGTTTTCGACGTTAACGCAATTAACGTATGGCCGTATTCCCGAACGACTTACGTAAACGACGTAAAAAATTCAAAACTCGACGCAGGAACGACGGCCATACTTAACATAGGATACGCCGCACTTACCCCGCATATAGCAGGGGTAACTATCCGCCGGAAAAAGCCAAGCGCAAACGACGTAAAAAAAAAACGTTCGTTTCTGAAACGGCGGTTCTCCTCATTTGCATATTCGTCGCGTATACTAACAGAAGCGCCACCTAGCGGACGGCGGAAGATTGCAGCCTAAGATCCGACAGTGTAACTGACTTACACCAGTCGGCTCTAAGGGAGATCTATGCGGAACCTGATTCGAGGAATCAGCCACATAGATCCGAGCGTCGGATCTCACAGATACGACGGTGTATCAGTAGATACACCGTCGTATCTCTATGTGAATCTACCCCAATAGGTCTTAGGATTTGGTAAAAGACATAGGCCCGAATTCACAAAGCACTTACGTTGATGTATCTCCAGATACGCCGACGTAAGTACAAATGTGCGCTGTCGTATCTATGTGCCGACCCACAAACCAAGTAACTTTCCTATGCCGGTGTATAGTGGTCACATATTTACGCTGGACGCATTTGGCGCTCCCATTGATTTTGGATTCAAATATGCAAATGAGGCAAACACGGCAATTCACGAACGTACTTGCGCCCGGCGCATAATATACGCAGTTTGCGTAAGTCGTACGTCTGGCGTAAAGTTATTCCCCATATAGGAGGCGCAACTCATGCAAAGGTACGGACCAGGGAACGAACGCCGTAGAATTTTACGTAGTTTACGTTGTACATGAATAGAGCTGGGCGTAGGTTATGTTCACGACGTAGGCAGTTGTTTCGACGTGATTGTGAGCATGCGCACTGGGATACGTCCACGTACGTACGTTTTAAGTACTTGTCTGGCACGCGGCCCATCATTTGCATGGGGTCATGCCTCATTAGCATGGCTCACGCCCACTTCCACCTACACCGGCTTACACCAACGAAATATATGCCACGCTGGTGCAACATTGGGAGTATGGCTTTGTGAATTCCATGCTTGCCTCTCTGCGCAGTGCCGGCGTAGCGTAAAGAAGATACGATACGACGGCATAAATATGCGCCGATGTATGTGAATACGGGCCATAGTGTTCAGAGAAACACTCATACCAGCTTTTGCTGGTTGGATTTTTGGAATTCAACTCTTGCACTAATAAACTTAACTCAATTTCACGTTATTGTTTAACCACTTTAGCCCCGGACCATATTGCTGTCCAATGACCAGAGCACTTTTTGTGATTTGGCACTGCGCCGCTTTAACTGACAATTGCGCGGTCGTGCAACGTGGCTCCCAAACAAAATTGGCGTCCTTTTTTTCCCACAAATAGAGTTTTCTTTTGGTGGTATTTGATCATCTCTGCGGTTTTTATTTTTTGCGCTATAAACAAAAATAGAGCGACAATTTTGAAAAAAATCAATATTTTTTACTTTTTGCTATAATAAATATCCCCCAAAAATATATAAAAACAAATTGTTTTCCTCAGTTTAGACCAATACGTATTCTTCTACATATTTTTCGCAATAAGCGTTTATTGATTCGTTTGCGCAAAAGTTATAGGGCCAAATTCACAGAGCCATTACGCCTGTCTGTTAGACTGGAGTAATTTCAAATTACGCGCGTTTTTTAGCTAGTCGAAAACCTCAAACCATGAATAGACGGCTGCGGGCTTCAATTCGACTGGATTACGTGTTCGTACGCCTTCGGATCTACGCTGCAATAAAATTGCGGCCACTGGGTGGACTTCCCGTCGTTTTCCGCGTTGGGGTATGCTAATGAGCTTTTGCCGGCGATCCCAGAAATTACGATCTTCAATCGCAATCTCTTACGGCACCTTTAGTCATCTTTTTTTTACGTAACACTATACCAGCTTTTTGCTGGTCTAATATTAGACAGCCCATGTTAAGTATGGCCGTCGTTCCCGCGTCGAATTTCTACGTTTTCCGACGTCTTTTATTATTTTTTACGTAAGTCGTCCGGGAATAGGAATGTTCGTAAACGACGCTACTCAAACAACGAATGACGTAACAATGTGATTTTGCGCAATGCACGGCGGGACATTTCTGAACGGAGCATGCGCAGTTCGATCGCCGTGGGGACGCGCTTAATTTAAATGCTTCACGCCCCCCAATCGCGTATTTCGATTACGCGGCGAGAAATAGACTACGCCGCCGTAGCGTACGGGCAAAAATCTACCAGGATTCGGTGTAGAGCCTGGTGAAATACGGCAGCGTAGAGTATTTCGATTACGCAGCGCAATATTAAGTGTATCTGAATCTGGCCCATAGTGTTTACAAAATAGGGGGTCGTTTTTTACTAGTAATGGCGGCGATCAGCATTTTTTTCAGTACTGGGACATTATGGCGGGCACTTCAGACACTTTTGACACATTTTTGGGGCCATTGGCATTTTTATAGCGATCAATGCTATAAAAATGCATTGTATTACTATAAAAATGCCATTGGCAGTGAAGGGGTTAACACTAGGGAGCAGGGAAGGGGTTAAGTGTGTTCCTGGGTGTGTTCTAACTGTATGGGGGGTGGCCTCACTAGGGGAAATCACTGATCTTCTGTTCATACATTGTATGAACAGAAGATCAGCGTTTCCCCCACTGACAGGACCAAGAGCTTTGTGTTTATACACATAGCTCCCGTTCCCCGCTTTGTAACGAACGCGCGGGACTCGGGGGCGAGCAGGGTCGCTCACGCCCCCCAAAGCGGCCGCTAAAGAGCGGACGTATAGCTACGGGCTCTCGCCCAGCAGTGCCACCGTCCCGCAGTAATATGACGGCGGGCGGTCAGCAACTGGTTAAGTATATGCAATGATTAAATTATATGTATGATTTATATGATTTGGTGAGATTTTCTTATTTACTTTTATAAATGGATTATATGTTTCACATGATTTAATGAGTTTTTAAATGCATAGGGCAACACATTTAATTTGATTTAAAAAAAAAAGTTTTCCATGAGAGCTAAGAGACTGCCAAAGTCCGGATGGAACCCAAAAACGTGCTTTCGCATATACTGTATTGCATTACTTTGTATTGTTTTGCACTGGGCCAACCCAACAATTGAAATGCTATGGTATGGTCACACTAAACCAGTGTTTCTCAACCTGTTTTTCAGTCAAGGTACCCTTTAATATTCTTCACAATCTCGAGGCACCCCATTCTAAAATATATTTAAAAAAAATAATAGTTTTACATAATGCAGCTACATCCACAGACATAGGACACCCAACGCTAGAGGTGATTTTTTTCTTCCAAAGCAAATGCACCTTTGTACACTGGTACTGACTAATATTCTAATGTTTCTTTTCTTTCAGTTTCTCTCCCTCATTCTACTAATGTGACCCTCAACGTCCTTATCAATCGATGATGTTTGTTAGGATGCCGGCGGCTAGAAGGTTGTAATAATGCAGAATGTAGACCTTATGGCTTTGTGTAACTAAAAGGCAGGCTTTACCCATCCTCTGGCTTGAATACAATTTTTGGGCAATTTTTAGGCAAGGCACCCCTGAAGAAACCTGAAGGCACCACAGTGTGCCTGGGCACCCTGGTTGTAAAAGGCTGTACTAAGCAATGTGGGTGCTTGAAGAACATTATAGTCTAAATAATGACTGCAAAACACAAGTGAACAAGATGTGAAATGTCCAACTATGGCTTGACTGTCCCTTCACATTTCTTACTGAAGAACTTTTTAGAGAGCATACAGATCTGTAAATTGGAATTCAGGAAGTTTTCTGGCACAGTTGGAAGAGGGCTGCAGGCGTACAGCGTACTTTGACCGAATCCAGGACCAGTCGTGACTCGATGGGGAGTAGGCACTGTGCCCGCAGCCCTATCATATATCACAGTGTTATCCTGCTGGTGCGTAATGGTAAGTAATTCATGTGTGATGGAATACAATATTACCACACCTTCGTATAGAAAGACATCGGAGCAGAATTCCCTTGCTGAAACTGAGTAGGGATTCTGTCACCCCTTTCCATGGCACAATAATATTGACTTATGCTCTACAAATAAGATCTGTCAGCTGTTCAAATGAATTTCACTTTTCAAAAAGCAGATCATTCAATCAAATACAATGGCAATGGTCTCTTGGTATGTGGTATGTTAATTTAATTTCAAAAGTCATGCTTTAACATTTTAAAATCTTCTGCTTTCTTTTAAGTAATACCTGGTGACCCTGCCATCAATGTCAATATTTTCTATCGGGTACCAAACCCTATCCTTTCTCACAACTATGCGCTTGCATTTTCAACCTGTCACAAAGGGAGTCCTTAGCACACTTTCTTTTTTTTTTCTTTTTTTTTTTGTGTATTTTTGTGCGTGAACTTGAGAGGAGCCGGACTGTAGGAGTTGGGAGTAGGCAGACCCTACCCCCGGAGGCAATCTGCCATTCTTCTCCATGCCCCCGGTGGCAATGGTGGGTGTGAGGGAGGACCTCCCCCTCACCCCACCCTACCTGCTCCTCACCCCGCCCTACCTGCTCCACTTGGGGGCCCAACAGGGCAGAGGGACTCCCCCTATGAGGAAGTGAGGGGGCCTAGCCCGCTCAGCCAGCCCTGTTGGTCCTTTGCCTCTCTTTTTTAGGAGACCGCATGGCCAAAGTGCCTGCGTGTTAAACCAATTTTGTGTGCGTGCAAATGTGGTGTGTTTTTTTGGTGGGAGGGGGTGGGCATACTAAACACAGGCTTACCTTGCATAGCACACCCACCGGGAGCCGGGCTGAGACCACCAAACTCAATTCACATGTAGCCGAGACCGGGATCCGAACCCTTGGCTGCAGAGGTGAATGGCTTATCAGCGCAGTGCCAATCACGTTGAGCCACCACAGCTCCCCTTAGCACACTTTCAAGTTAGCTTGTTAAAAAAAAAAAATGTGTTTTAACGACTGTAAAACCAGAGATTTTAGTTGCATACTTTAGATTAGCTAGCTCACTTCCGGTTTCCTGGTTCTCAAGCTGACGGCGGTGGAACGCACGCCGGCTTCACCAGCTTACCACACCATCTCTCTCCAGTCCCTACATATCTACAGCCTCAGTGCCGGGATTACGGGCACCATTTCAAGTAAGAGGCCACTCGGCACTGTATTTTTAGCATTTTTACTCCAATAAAAGGTTTTACACTATGGAAGTTGTTTTTTCCCCTTCTATGAGATCTGTTAACAACTTGGTCTGAAATCGAGTTTCCCACGGGTAGCAGCTGATTCCTGAGCTCATTTGACCTTATTTTAATTAATAGGTCAACACCATCGGGTAAGGAGCCATCTATCCCCACTTGTGGTGGCACTTTGGTGAAGGTGGAATTTATTATTTGGAAGATCTAACACGGGGCACTCCAAAGATCACTATTGTTTTCCAGCACAATATTGCACATCTTATTTATGGACTCTGGGTAGACATCCATTGTCTACCGCCATTGCACCATTGTTGTATTCACTGTTTTGTTATTAGTTTGCTGTTATATTGTTGTGGCACTATTTTCACATATATTTTTCACATCAATGTTACATAATATATGCTAAATATATCATTAGTTAGCGCCCCTTACTCCACTTGTTCACACGTATAATCCAGCACTCTGTATTATCTAGGGAGCAGCTCTTAATCAATTGCACTGGTATTTCCCCCCCCCCAATTTATTTTGGCGCGAGATTCCCCCCATTTTTTCCATACTTTGGATTATATATGCAGAAGCCACACTACAGCATCAAAGTAAAGGCCCATCCACACCAGGTGTGGTAGGACTGTGTTGGGCAGCTATTCCAGCATAGTACCATAGCAAGGCAAGGAAAAACGTCTTGACTCTAAGCTGGCTAGTTCACAGCACTGCATTACGGTAATGTGCACTAAAAAAAGGACAGCATTCAAACTTTTTTTTTTTTTTGCGCAGTGCAGTGCAACACAATCCACCAACTACCACCATACGGCATCCAATAGAACCTAATTAAATGCCGTTCTGTGACAATAAAGTTTGTTAAAAGAAAAGTAAACAATGCTCTAAAATCAGCATGTCGGCACCATTGTCATTCTACAGCACACCAGCAGCTGCATTTTAGTGTAGTTGCTGATGTGAATGGGCTCTAACTCTCAAAAGTGCTTTCCTTAAAGGGTCACTAAAGGAAAAAAAATGTTTTGCTGAAATGACTGTTTATAGGGTATAGAGAGATACAAGTTAACTGATTCCTTTTAAAAATGATTAAAAATAGATAAAAATCAATCACATAATGTGCCTCTAGTTTCACTTTCATTTTTAAAATGGTTTCATGTTTCTGTGAAGTACAGAAGACACACAGAACAAAAACAAACAAATCCAGGGCAGTGTTTTGGTTTTAAAATGAATCTAATTGGTTCTGAGGAGTTTTAGACACACAGCTTAGACCACAGTAAAAATCTGCCATGAGTTTTTTCATAAGAAGCCAGACAAGCAGGAAGTGTGGAGATCAGAGCAGAATTACAGCAACTTCAAAGCAAAAACGAACAATGAGAACATGAAAACAGCACTGCATTAAGGTAAAGGAAGCTATTTAGCTAAAAAAAAAAAAATTCCTTTAGTGATCCTTTAACTTTAAACTGAGTTCCCAGGTGTGGGACACATACAATATATTACCAAAAGTATTGGGACGTGTGCCACTGCCTTTACACGCACACAAACTTTAATGCCATCCCAGTCTTAGCCCGTAGGGTTCAATATTGACTTAGCCTGTACAGCTATAACAGCTTCAACTGTTCCTCTATCCCAAACTCGCTCATTCATGTCTTTATAGACCTTGCTTTGTACACTGGGGCACAGTCATGTTGGAACAAGAAGGTGCCATCCCCAAACTGTTCCCACAAAGTTGGAATGAAATTGTCCAAAATGTCTTAGTATGCTGACGCCTTAAGAGCCAATACAAAAAATTCTTAAGTGAAACAAGAAACAATACAAAAAATTTCACGTCTTAAGAGTTCCCTTCAGTGGAACTAAGGGGAACTAATGGACCAAGCCCAGCCCTTGCAAAATAACCCCACACAAACCCCCCCCCCGTTCACCAAATACTTTTGGCAATATAGTGTGGTTAAACAAGTTTGGGATGGAGGAACTTGACTGGCCTGCACAGTCCTGACCTCAACCCAATAAAACACATTTGGGTTGAATTAAAGCTGAGCCTATGAGCCAGGTATTCTCGTCCAACATCAGTGCCCATCCTCACAAATGCGCTTCTAGAAGAATGGTCAAACATTCCCATAGACATACTCTTAAACCTTGTAGACAGCCTTCCCAGAAGAGTTGAAGCTGTTATAGCTGCAAAGGGTGGGCCAACTCAATATTGAACCCTACGGACTAAGACTAGGATGCCATTAAAGTTCATGTTCATTGCATAGAGCAAGAAAGTATAGGCATGTTTGTTATTTTTATTTTTTTAAGAAATCTAAAGTGTACAACCACTTTAGGGGGTCAAGCCACCAAAACCCAAATAACAGATCAAATTTCAAATGGACCTTGCCCATCCATATTTTAGGCTGGCATGAGGGAAAATTAGAATTTTAGCTTCATGGATATTTTGGTAAAAATGTACACAATTTGTTGAAATTCACAATTTTTAGAAAAATAAATTGAAGATAATGGGGAAGACAAAATTGATTTGGATTCAGGGTGCAATAGGCTTTTATTTGCTCCAGTTGGTTAGGCTGTAGGGGAGAAAGGGGAACTCCGTATTTGTTGACAGGAATATGCACATCTCGCCTGTAACTGAATAAACATAAAAAGACCAGAATGCACAGGCCAATGTAGCAGCCCCACCCTTGCCTGAGTTTAAAACAGCCTTTTTCAACCAGGGTTCCTCTTGAGGTTTATAGGGGTTCCTTGAACAGTGATCACACTATTGTACTTGACCATAAAAAATGAGAGTTGTTAAATTTTAAATATGTGGATTTTATTGTTGTACAAATAAAATGTGAAATTTTATATCTTAAAATGTTCCTTTTTATTTTCGGGCACCGATAAAATCCCATCAACTACCTCTTTCTCTATGAATATCACTCTAGGGATGTGGAGCCAAATAGCCATGCCACCTTACCACAGTAGCACAAGTTTAAATAAATGCATCCTGGGCCCTGGAAAGATGAATCCTATTAACTGCATTAAAACTTCAGAGAAGCTTTGGGGTTCCTTGAACAACGAGCTATGTGGTGGACTTATCCCCTTGTGCCTGCAATGCTTTTCCTCTTATTTATCAGATAAGTAACCATTGTTAGCAATGATCATATTAGACGTCTGTAGGGGGACATTCTTCCCACTGTACCCCATGTAAGGTGACCATAGACTAATTTCCATTGTAATGGGTGTCCTTTCCACTGACCATGATTAGTGTAGCGGAGCCCTTCCCTTAAACAGGGATCCTTGGTTTCATTTGTTAATTTTTTTCCCACCAGAGCATCTTTTTTCCACTTTTTTTACCATTAACCCTTAAACTAGTGCTCATGTCTCAGGGAACACAGGGAGCTAAATATCATATCTATAACTCTCGGTACAATAGTCAAACCATAGGGGTGGTCAACCTTATGGTTTGACTAATGTACCGAGAGTGAGGCCTCGTGCACATGACCGAGAATCTCGTTGTAAAAGAAACGTTGTTTTCCTCGACAAGGTTCTTGTCAGGCTTGATGAAAATCTTGTCAAGCTTTCCTTGCATACACTGTCAAGACAAAATCTCGTCGCTCTCAAACGCGGTGACGTATAACACGTACAACGACACTATAAAGGGGAGGTTCGATTCCACTGGCCCCACCCTTGGGGCTGCTTTTGCTAATCTCATGTTACTGCGTGTTAAGTAAAGCTTGGTAGGAGACGATTTGTGCTTTTCAGTCTGTTACAGCGTGACGAATGTGCTATTTCCATTACAAACGCTACTTTTACCGAAGGTGCACTCCCGTCTCATACTTTATTCTGAGCATGCGCGGGTTTCTAAGCATACACACGAACGTGTTTCTCATCGTAAACCAGCCTGATGAGAAACACGACGAGGAAATTGAGACTCCCGATGAGAAAAAGGAGAGCATGTTCTCTTTTTTTCTCGTAGCGATCCACAACAGTTTTCTTGACGAAAAACATACACACAACCATTTTTCCCGGCAAAAATGCCCTGCAAGCATTTTTCTTGATGTATTTTACCAAGGAAAACGGTCGTGTGTACGAGGCCTTATGGATATGATCTTTAGCTCCCTGTGTTCCCTGAGACATGAACTTTAGTTCTAGGGTTTCTCCAAGGTAAAAAAAGTGGAAAAAAAATGCTCTGGTGGGAAAATAAATGAAACCAAGGACCTTTGTTTAATTTATGGGGCTCCTCTCTTTGACAACGCAATCCCTTATCATCGGACTATGGTTTATAGAAGATTATGATCTTCTACAGGGGCTGATGCAAGTTTTATATAAACCACTGAGTAAAAAATGTTTTAAAAAAAGTGTTAGCTCTGTATAAATGAGTAAAATAAATATGTCTACACGTAAGGTCCAAAACCCTTTAAACTTTGTTAACTGTGCCCGAGCTTACCGACTTCACAAAAGATAAGTATTACAGAAGTTTCTACCCAGAGCAAAGTTTGCTCAACATCTTTTACCGTAATTAGATAGGCCAATAAATAATTGAACACAAGCGCAATATTTCAGTCTTTCACATGGCCATTTTGGAGCCTATATATGGCTAAATAAATGCATCCCGGGCCTCGGCAAGATGAATCCTAACTCAGCGCATTAAAACCTCTAACAAGTCTATCTGCTTTCTGAAATGAGTGGGAGATGAAAGAGAAGAGTCTCATTTAAGCAGGCCCAGCGGAACATTCCTGCATTTATATAGCTGTTATCAAAAGCAATTCATTTGGAGATCAAATAGACTGACAGATAGGACAAACCGAGGGATCATTTCGGCCTCCGGGCAATCTAAGGCGAAAGAGAGAGAAAGGAAGAAGAAAAAAAATGGCGTCCTGATACCTCCACTAATATTGGGCCTAGTCAATGCTCAACTATATTATACAACGTTCCAGACGTGATAATATAAAGTCTTTTTTTTTTTTTTCTCCCTCTGAACGCTCAACAATCATTTGCAGCCGGGGAGATGGAGTGAGTGATGTGCAGCATTTTCGATAATGTAATCTAGTATGCAGAACAAGGATTCCACGGCTCCTTAACAAAAAATAATCAGGTTGAGATGTAGATTTGATAAGGCGCCACTTAGGGACAGTACGGCAGGCCCCAGTGTGACAGTTATCAGGGCTAACTAATGCAAATAGGCAATGCCTGTCAGGGAGCTTGTAGTTCCTTAAAGCAAAACAAGGCTTACCTTGGATGGGATCTGCGGAAATACTGAATGCTATCTGCATCAGTTGTCAGCAGCAGGAAAAATGTCTGATCCTCTGCGATAGCACATTAAACTGGATTTTTATTTTTTCTTGTTAAAGTTACCACCTTATAGGTAGAAAAATATTAGCATAGGCCTACAGAGTACCATATTTCCAGTAAATTGACATTGCTATGAAAGTGTGATGATTAACTCTGGGCAAACAGTTATATATGCAGTTGAAATACATGAATAGTTGCTGTTTTACTAAAGGATGAATGCCTATGCATTTCGGCAAAATTCTCAGCTCTGCCAGAATTTTTTAACCAGGCTGGTGACCTGACATTTATTCTGCAACAGTTAAGCGGTAAAGCGTGGTAAACTTCCTGCCCCCAGCCTATGCATGTGCAGTGAAAGAGTAGCAGCAGGAGGTCGATAATTGCTTTGCTCTGCTCTTTCCTCCTGTCTGCATGTTCCCTGTCAGCATGTATTCGTACAGCAGACCTGATTGGTTCAGAGTTTTGCCTCTGCTGATCCCTGTGTGTTGCTGTATAGAGGGTGTGAGGGATTAGCTCGGTAGCGGGTGTGTATGACCCCCTGGATGGGTTCACTACATGCTGAACTGTACAAAAAGGCAGTTGAGGATGGTTGAAAACAAATGGTATGGTTTATTTTTCCATATTGCTGGATACACGTGCAAGCATCAAAACAGCATAAACAAAACAAAACATAAAATAAACCCTTGCCACTTGGGGCGTCTACCTTCCCAACACCGTAACCTACCTATTGAGTCTGGCACAGCCTACTGCTGAGCAGACACTGCTGGTCCTACAGCAGAAAACAAAAAGTCTCTTTGATATTTATCACACAGAAATATCAATCAGCACCTCACCTCTTCAGTAGTGCTTGTGACTGCTCCTTCACTCACAAATCCTCAGGATGCAGCAATCAGTCGTCATCCTTAGGCTGTCTTTATAGAGGCTTTAATTGCTTCATTCTGAACAGGTGAAGCCTTCCCACGCCCCAAACCTCTCTGGCCATCTCTGCAGCCGATGCCCAATAGTAATTGGTTTATTGTCTAATCAAGGCAGAAAGGTATCTCCCGTCTGTGACAACACACACAGATTTACCTGACTTCCTGTCACAGGGGTTACAGAGGGTCAGATTCAAATATTTTTTCTAGCTGCATCTAAAATACATTGAATTATTATTTAACAAATACATAAAACATAACATATACTCATCAGGAGATTTTTTCTTAATTCCTGTATCAACAGGACAGGAAGGGAAGGGATAATTCCTTTTAAAGGAGAAAGGCATCAATTACATGTTGATAGATCCCTCCCTCCTTTATCCAAAACTGAAAATAAGTCAAGGCTGACTTTTTTGGAATATACATATTTGTTACAATACTGGTTACAAACCATAATATTTCTATGTATTAATATATTGATAATATTTCGAATATAGAGCTGTGTGTTCTCCAAGTTCGAATGCATTAATGCCCCTGGTAGTTTTTTTTTATGGAAAGTTGATGTTCTCTGGATTTTAAAAGCCCCCTTTTTGTTGGGTCTTTTTTTTTCTTCCCTTCTTGTACATGCGCATGGGTGCATGTGCGAGAACGATATATGTGATTGTTGAATGGTGGAACCCGACATGCCCCCAAAGGGGAGCAATATAGGTAGGTAGATAATGGGTTTAGGAGTAAGAGAGGTGGTATAACACATAGGGTGGAAGAGTTGGATAGCGTGAACACTTAGGGGATGGGGTAGTAGGAGTAGTTATGGTTAATGTAATGGGATTTAGGGGGCAATGATTGATTGGCAATTGAAGGACATTTGGAATTTGAATAATTGGGGAGTTTGGGCTCATTAACGGAAGGGCTGGTGCAGTTAAAGGTGTAACGTACACAATGCATGTTAAGAGGGGTGGAGGGAGGACAGAAAGAGATTTTTTTTTTTTTTGGGGTAGGGTGGGAGGCCTGATGTTTATGTAGTGTTTTTCTTGTTATTATGGAACATACATGTTATGTGGTGTTTTGATGGCTATGTTAAATCTTAATAAAAATACAATAAAAATGTATTAATAAAAAAAAACAAAAAAAAAACATAATATTGAAAACTGAGGTCCTTTTGGATAAATATGACATGGACCAGAAAACTAGGGTCTAATTGAAGGCCATTGAAGCTTAGTACACACAGCCGTTTTTAATGTCCTAGAAAAAAACGTTGTTTTTCTCTACGTGATTCTTGTCAAGCCTGCCTTACATACACACGATAGTGAAAAAAAAATGCTTGAGCAAAGCGCGGTGACGTACAACACGTACTACAACAATATAAAGTAGAAGTTCCATTCAGATGGCATCACACTTTGGGCTGCTTTTGCTGATTTCATGTTAGTAATACTTTGGTGAGAGATGATTCGCGCTTTTCAGTCTTCGTGCTGTTCAGTCCGTTACAGCGTGACAAATGTGCTTTCTCCATTACAAACACTAGTTTTACCAGAACGGGTGCTCCCATCTCATAATTTGCTTCTGAGCATGCGTGATGTTTTCCCCTCGTTAAAGCCCACACACGACCATTTTTCAGGACGTTAAAAAACGACGAGAAAAAATAGTGCATGTTCTAAATTTATAATGGCCATTTTTCACGTCGAGAAAAAGGCTCTGGAGCCTACACACGATCGTTTTTAATGATCATTTTAAAATATTGCATTTTTCACGTCATGAAAAATGGTCGTGTGTACGCAGCATTAGACCAAGTTTTGCATCACCAGTATGCAGCACTTACCATAATGGGATTGACTTCATGGCTAATTTGCCAACATGGTATATAGAAGCAAGATTTGGGACTTTGTGTGAAACATGCAGCCAGGGAGGCAACACAACATAATGATGTCTGGTGGCTAAACCATAATTATGACCATATATCTTGCATAGTACCAAAATACATCCAATGCATTACAGTAAAACATATAAACTTTGGGCCAGATTCACAGAGCCGGTTCACTGGTGTTAGACCGGAGTACTTTCTAATTATGCGCGTTTTTTTCACTAGTTTGAAACCTCAAACCATGAAAAGACGGCTTTGCGCTTCAATCCGACTGGCTTACGTGTTCGTACGCCTTGGGATCTACGCTGCAATAAAATTGCGGCCGCTGGGTGGACTTCCCGTCGTTTTCCGCGTCGGGGTATGCAAATGAGCTTTTGCCGTCGATCCCCGAAATGACAATCTTCAATCGCAATCTCTTACGGCATCTTTAGTCATCTTTTCCGCTGCGTAATGTTATACCAGCTTTTAGCTGGTCTAATATTAGACAGCCCATGTTAAGTATGGCCGTCGTTCCCGCGTCGAATTTCAACGTTTTCCGACGTCTTTTATTATTTTTTACGTAAGTCGTCCGGGAATAGGAATGTCCGTAAACGACACTACTCAAAAAAAAAATGACGTAACAACGTTATTTCGAGCATGCGCAGTTCGATCGCCGCGGGGACGCGCCTAATTTAAATGCTTCACGCCCCCTAATCGCGTATTTCGATTACGCGGCGAGAAATAGACTACGCCACCGTATCGTAAGGGCAAAAATCTAAAATAATTAGTTGTAGAGCCTGGTAAAATACGGCTGCGTAGCGTATCTCGGATACGCTGCGCAAATGTACGTGTACCTGAATCTGGCCCTTTATTTCCATAACATAGTACATAGTAATATAATAACATATTGGCCTAGCAACATAATAGTATCACAGTAGTAACATCATAAAAACGCCAGATTCATTGTTGCGTGTCTACACAGTAATATACATAATTTAAATTTTAATTGGTAGAATCCAAAATAACATGTTGTAGGGTAATATATAAAAGTAGTATATGGGGCATCTGATAACTTGCCAACTTGACAGTGTTGGCTTAGTGTCCCAGAACTAGAAATACAGATATACATTCCTAGTTCTCTGCTGAATATGTGCAGACTGGAATATTTTGTTTCCTTTTTTCGTTTTCGTCTGGAAAATAAATGTATTTATTTACTCCCGAAAATCGTTTTGATTTATTTCGTTTTTCGTTGGGGAATAGCTTTCATCCGAAAATCCAATAATACTTGGTTTCTGTCGAATGGTCAAAAGAATATTCAACGAAACTTTGAAACTTTACACCAAATCGTACATTTCCGGTTGAATATTCCGCCTACAAGAATTCTAATGTTGTATGACTAGTAATAATGTTGAATCTATTCTCTATAATGTCGAATCTATTTATTAAAAAACAGCATTTTAGCTTGCACATGATTGGTCTCATAAATCAAAATCAAAATCTATTCTCTGTAATGTCAAATCTATTATTTCTATAGTGTTGAATCTTTGTTCTATGATGTCGAATCTTTTCTCTATCATGTCGAATCTTTTCTCTATAATGTCGAAAATTACCGTACAGTATGTGTGTGTATATCAGGTTCGATAGACAGATTGCTATTCATTCACTGTATTCAGTCAGCGTCATGTCGAATCTCTCTATATCATATTTTTACCACAACGAAAACAAAAATAAAGCATTTTTTATGTCGGATCTTTCGGTTTTCGCTTCTTGCGCTTTCGTTATCGTTTTAACAAACGATAACGAAAAAACCTGATTTTCGGCCGAAAATGCATTCTAACGAAAACGAATGCACATGTCTACTGCTGAACAGGGAGCCACAGCATGTGGCAGTTCCCATGGAACAGGGCAGTGTGCAAGAAGGCTTAAAAGTCATATTGCGGTCATAAAGTGGCTAACAAAAGAACAATTTTATGTCTGTCTTTTAGCAGATCACATAAAAAAAACAATGCGTTTCGGGGGTCGAACCTTTCCCCCTATATCAGGGCAACATAAACAATTATAAAATTACAGGTATAAAATGGAAAAAAATAATCTAAAACAATCCTAATAACATGTACTGTATATGGAAATAAGTTATTTGTCTAGTTTTATTAACTGGTTTTAAGAATGTACTTACAGTATATGTATATTATTATTATTGTGTTTACCCATACATTTATTTCCTTTGTTATATATTTAAATTAAAAAATGTTATAATGTTTTCTGTAGGCTAATGAAAGGGAAGTGATTCGGCCCCTGAAAAGCATTGGTTGTTTTATGTGATTTTGCTATAAATGAGTAAAGTGTTTTGCACTCTCATCCTTTTGATTTCCCACTCATGTTGTATTCTTGCGCTTTGAGTGACAATTTTGGCACCCATTGGAGGGGAACCTTGAGCACCCTTACCAGAGTCAGTGAGCTCACTGGATTACTGTGTTCTTGTCATTACTTTGAATGACTACTTGTCGTCTCAGCACTTCTTGGATATGTTTTTTTGTGTTTTTTAATTGCTGATTGTACTCTCTTTGAGGAAATTTCCCCTTGCTTGCTGGCCTGATGGCACATGACAAGGAAATCTTTAATGAGCCTAGCTTCCCTCCACTCTACACTGTTTAGGGCTCTTTTGTACTTGAAATGTCCCTGAACTTTCTTTTTGCAGTGGATCAATTTTCACACAGCAGCAGGGGGGTGGCTGATAGGTGCTCAGGGGACAATACTGCCACATTTTTTTTTACCACTCTAATGGGATTTTTTATTGGGAATACCATGCTGAAACTGTGAGCTTTGTGTTTGAACCATAGTTGTAACAGGGCCTCGTTCACTTGAAATGGTCACATTCAACCAATACCAGTACTGGATAGTTTTCAAATTAAAAATCTGTATTAGACAATATAAAAGCCATCACAAGCATCTGAACTGGTAGTGTAGGTAGTAAAGTTCTCCATGCAGAGAGAAAGACAAAAAAGAAGACACCGTTGACAGTTCCGAACAGAGCAATAATACTTCCTCAAGTAGTAAACAGTGGCACACCAGAGAGAGTCCAACAGGGGATGGCTGTGCACATCATTTAAAACTCTTGTTTTAACTGTATTTCCGCATTTGCAAGAAAAAGGATCATCACCTCAATCTAGAGACATGCCTCTCTTTGATAGAGGACTGGATGACAAAGAGTTATCTTAAACTCAATGGAGCGAAAACAGAACTTCTCCTGTTTCACGCCAAGCGTATGAATCAACCTGCAACAACCTGGACCCCCCCGCCCATTCTGGGCAAAATCATCACCCCTAGCGACAAAGTCAAAAGTCTTGGGGTCATCTTTGACTCCTACATGACAATGGACGCACAAATAGGGTCAGTAGTCAGCGGATCTCACCATCTGCTGCGCCTACTATGTAGGCTTACTCCTTTTATTCCAAAGAAAGACTTGGCGGGCGTGGTGGGAGCAATTGTAAACTCCAGATTGGACTATGCAAATGCCCTTTACCTCGGACTCCCCAAGTACCAAATCGCTCGTCTACAAGTCGTTCAAAATACGGCCGCCAGACTTGTGACTGGAAAAAAACCTTGGGAATCAATCTCACCTTCACTTAGAGCACTTCACTGGTTGCCAGTACAAGACAGGGTCACTTTTGAAGCACTCTGTCTAACGCATAGATGTATCCATGGGAATGCTCCCCATTATCTATGCGAAAAAATAAAAGCTCATAACCCCAATCGCGTTCTGCGATCCACCAATCAAAATCTGCTACAGATACCGAAAGCCAATTATAAGTCCAAGGGAGAAAGAAGATTCGCGGTCCAAGGTCCCAGACTATGGAACGCTTTACCAACCAGTATTCGGTTGGAGGAGAATCACTTTAGCGTTCAGGAGAAAGATCAAGACTCATCTCTTTTGATACCAAAGGAGACAGGAACAACAAGCGCCCAGAGGCGATTAAGTTCGCATGTGCTGCGCTATATAAGTTTTCATTCATTCATTAGAGAAAGCAAAAATAAACAATGACAATTATATGGTCCACCCCAGCCATTGCCCAGGGGGTAACAAGGACTAGGCAGTGTTGATGTCACGGTCCCTGCCGTGCCAGGCAGACGGTGAGGCGTGGTCGTGCTCCAAGTGGCTCTGGGTGGGATTGAACCCAGGACCTCACCGTTGCTGCTTCAACACCTTGCCTCTGAGCCACTCCTCAGTTAAATCAATGTGGGTGATAGCGCAAATTGTAAAAACATGACATAACATATACAATGGGTGATATATATGGTGCACAAAAATTATAAAAGTGCCAAGCTTATAGGTCTATCGGGGACAGAAAATAAGTCCAAAGAAAGTGCTAAATCATAACTCAGTGCACTAATAGTCCATAATGGTGAAAAACAGTGTAAAAGGATGTCCACTAGTCCAGAGAATGAGAAAAAAACACCACCACACAGCGCATCTGGTCTCCCAGAACTCTCACCTTCAGCAAGTCAAAAACAGGCATATAAGATGATCCTCTGTGTGGACAACCTCCCTCGGTAGTTTTGTTAGCCCCCACGGATCGGTGGGAAGATAGGTACCTGCGATCTCGGGTGACAGTGGAAAAAAGGGGAGGGGGAAGGACAAAAAACCTCCAATAGTGTGTTATCCTTGGTAAAAAATAGTTTAATAGAAGAATCGCACTTACAGGTAGATGAATAAAAATTTGCATGTATACAACGGTGATCGCAGCGCTTACAGCACGTCACTCACTGCACGTCTTTCCCTTCCCTACGCGTTACGACACAGGATCTTGTGTCTTCATCTGGGGAATGCTCAGTTAGTTTCTGCTTGCTTTCCAGCTAAGGTGGTGCTGAATGTGCTGATCACCTTTAGTTGGATCTTATTTCAATCTGCACCTGACTATCCTGGTCCAGCTGAGGCAGGTTTCCCAATTAACCAGGGTATAAAGCCCTGCCTCACTCTGAGAGCCTTGTCAGTTCATTGTTACCTGATCGTCCTGTCTGTACCAATGGTTCCTGTAGTGATCTTCAGCTGCAAGACTGACCCTGGCTTCTGACCTTTGGCTTCTCACCTTTGGCTTACGTACCTTGGATTGCTGCTGTCTCCTGTCCTTTGATCCCGGCCTGTACCTTCGGACTTCCTCTGCCATCTCCAGCCCTTGACCCACGGCTTGACTCTCTGCTGTCATCGGTGTACCACGTCGGCTCAGCTACAAGACTAGCCCCTGTGCACAGACTCACAGTCAAGGTAGTGTCCTTACCTCATTACCGTTGGCTGTGGGTACCTGTAAGGGTGAGCTTACAACCTGCAGAATGGACTTCGCTCAAGGTAAGCCCTTACAGTTGAGAAGGTATGCAGTAAACATCCAGTAATCAAACAGAAGATTCGGAAGTAAGAGGGAGAGGAGGTGGAGGGTCTGTATCAGTAGTGGTCCCAAGAGCTCATACAGATGGAAAATTAATGGATTTCATTAAGGCTTCAAAAAGGCGGCATCAAAATCCAGGGGGTAAGTAATTGTTAACCCACTCACTTAGTAGTTACCTTCTTTCCTTTTTTTGAAGGAACACTTCTTACATACTACTGGACACCACCGAGTGGTGAAGGTCCACCATCTAATCACAATTAGGACATTTAAATATCAACAAAGAGGTAACATCACGCTTTTTTGTGAAGTGTATCTATAGGGGATCCACATTTATTGGATCAAATCCTAATATAGGTTACCTAACACTC
The DNA here is from genome assembly GCA_029574335.1 of Rana kukunoris. Classification (NCBI taxonomy): domain Eukaryota; kingdom Metazoa; phylum Chordata; class Amphibia; order Anura; family Ranidae; genus Rana; species Rana kukunoris. The sequence continues at coordinate 50,807,356 of CM056052.1, forward strand.
ATGATTATTAATCACTAAGGATACACACAATCACCTCACAGTGAGATCACATAGCAGCGCCATTATCCCTATTTCCGTCACATTTAATTGTTAACCCAAGGCTGCCAGATTTTGGTGTTCCTGCACACCTTATCTTGAAGTGTCACCTCAAACTTTGCATGTATCATTGCCTGGGCGAGTCAATTTTATTGTTGTGGTTAAACAAAGAGCCGGCATGGTACCAGATAAAGCGAAGTGGCCATTGCATGTGTATACCCTAATGTGGCGTCTTTTGTAGTTTATGGGGGGTGGGTATGTGTGTGAAGGCAGCATGGTGCAGCGATAACAACACACACAGTCCAGGTGCAATTAGTGGAACTTGCATTGCAAAAAAAAACAGAACTTGTAGTAAAGGCAAAACAGTTCATAACAAACCAAGTTGGACAGGGCCCAACTGGGAACACTCACGAATGGTAAAAACATGTAGTAGAGCAGGTGACCTGGGGGGTAGAGGCTTAGGAAGAATCTGTTGAGCCAAGATGGCCGCCAAGGGTCACCTGGATGCAGTGCAACCAAACCGTAACGCTGCCCCCAGGAACCAGGAAATCACAGAGAAACCAGAGTTTCCCCTGACTTCCTCTCCAAGTTGTCATGCAGCTCTGGTCTGGTGCCACCTACAGTGGAAGAAGCAGACTGCACCTGCCTACAGACAGTACAAATGTGGCACAACTACCTATTTTTAACCTATTTTTAATATTTTAAATAGGTAAGCCCTATGTGAACAGTAACAGAATCATAAATTATGGCAGGGAGGTTTTGCTTTTGGAGATCCAAGAAGATATATAGGATGCCGATGGCTGACTCATCCCACCAGGCTCTCCCTATTAGTAAAATATCACTTTTAGGAGGACTGACGTCAGTTCTCTTTAGTGTTTCCAAAATCACATTGTCTTTAAACATCCTTCCACCCCCTCAAGCCAAAAGCCTTCTTTAAACTATATCATTATGCCATTGAATGCCAAAGGTAACTTTTACAGTCCTTGTTATAAGATGTAATCTCACTGTTGTCCAATGACACGTCCTTAATTGTGGATAATTATTTCGAGAAATACAGATCTACTGACCCTGAATCGTGGCGTCAATTTAGCTTAGCGGGGTCTTTAGCTGAGCACGTTTACCGTCCTCGAGGCGTATCAAGTTATCCTCAGGACTCTGGGACACATCACCAAATTAGATGAAATACTAATTACGGCAAGATAAAAAAAAAAAGAAGCCCCATCTTACCCTGTTCTCGCCGTTTCCTCAGGAGATAGGGAGCGCCTCCGAGGCTGTCTCATGCGTGACAAGAGTGAGCTGTCACATTTGAATAATATCCTGCATATAGATAAACCTTTTTTCCAATTCAACTAAGTTCACTTCTGCAAACAAGAAAATGATAACTGGGAGGGGTTTTAATGGAGGGTTATGCAAATGAAGCCACAGATTTAAATATCGCGACGGAGGGATCACAGCTGTAGATTAGAAAAGATTTAAAGAGCGGCTTTATGTGGCAATGAGATGCTGGCATTTTTATAGGATTCATGAAAAAAATAAAAAGTGACAGTTTATTGTAAACAAGAATTCACATATATATATATCAGATTTATGCAGGAGGTGTTTACTGCCTGGGCAATCATAATAGCACATCACAAAGATTTCTAGAATGGTTGGATGGGGTCAGTTTTGTTATTATTTTTAAGCATTTTTTTGTACTAATGTTTTTTTTTTTTTTTTTTATAGATAAGTAGATGGAGAGATAAACAACCTTTATGTTATAAAAAATGTTTTAATAAATGAGGGAATGCTATAGGTTATATCTCAGACGTCATTGAAGCTTATGCTTCTTGACCAAATTTAGCATCATCAGTAAACATAACCAGGGCTTTTTTCCTCACAGAATAGGTGCAGGAACTCTCCCTTTCTGAGTCACTTCTTGTCCCTGCCCCTACCAACCTCTGAGGATTGTTCCTTGGTTTTACCTCCTACCCCCCTCTGAGCACTGTTCCTTGGTTCCACCCCCTACCCACCTCTGAGCACTGTTCCTTGGTTCCACCCCCTACCCACCTCTGAGCACTGTTCCTTGGTTCTACCCCCTACCCACCTCTAAGCACTGTTCCTGGGTTCCGCCCCCTACCCACTTCTAAGCACTGTTCCTTGGTTCCACCCCCTACCCACCTCTGAGCACTGTTCCTTGGTTCCACCCCCTACCCACCTCTGAGCACTGTTCCTTGGTTCCACACCCCTACCTACCTCTAAGCACTGTTCCTTGGTTCCGCCCCCTACCCACCTCTAAGCACTGTTCCTGGGTTCCGCCCCTACCCACCTCTAAGCACTGTTCCTTGGTTTCACCCCCTACCCACCTCTGAGCACCATTCGTTGGTTCCACCCTCTACCCACCTTCCAGTAGTGCCCCTCTTAAAGAATACAGAGCCAACTATAAGTTTGTGTTGGTAAGTAAATTGTACGGAAGTTGTTAAGGATAACAATAAAAGTACTAAATAGATCACCCCCTACCCAGAAACAATAGACCCCCAGCAATAATGTACCCCCAGAACAAAATACCACCCAAGCAACAACAGATCTCCCATCAGCCAGCATCAATTGACGCTCCAGCAGCCATCAACAAACGACCACCTCCCTCAACAGTAGATCTCTTCCAGCAATAATATATCCCCCACCAGCAACAATAGACTGCCACACAAAAATATATCCTCTCCAGCAACAATAGTTTCCCCAGCAGCCAGCACTAAAAGACTCTCCAGCATACCGCAGCACCCCATGCCATTATTTACATTCCGTGTTGGGTTTAAAATCACAGATCACCTCCATTACTAGTAAAAATCATAATAATAACAAAAATGCCATAAATCTATCCCCCATTTTTGTAGACGCTATAACTTTTGTGCAAACCAATCAATATATGCTTATTGAGATTTTTATTATCAAAAATATGTAGAAGAATACATATCGGCCTAAACTGAGGAAAACATTTACATTTAAAAAACAATATTGGGGATATTTATTATAGCAAAAAAGTACAAAATATTGTGTTTTTTCAAAATGTTAAATTTTTTTTTGTTTGTAGCGCAAAAAATAAAAAACGCAGAGGTGATCAAATATCACCAAATTAAAGCTCTATTTGTGGGAATAAAAAGAATGTCAATTTTGTTTGGGTACAGCGTTGCATGACGGTGCAATTGTCAGTTAAAGCAATGCAGTGCCGAATTGCAAAAAATAGCTTGGTCATTGAGCAGCCAAATCTTCTAGGGCTGAAGTGGTTAAAGGAAAAAATTGGGGCTTACATCCACTTTAAGTCTTTTTATAGCCTTGCCCTGGGAGATCTCCAGAGTGTCAGTTTGGTTTTGACTAGTGAAGAGAAGCAGCCAGAGTAGGGATGAGATGAACACCCCCCCCCCCCCCCTGGTGTTCGGTTCGCAGCAAAACATGTGAACAGGCAAAACATTTTGTTCGAACAGGTGAACACCGTTAAAGTCTATGGGACACAAACAGGAAAAATCAAAAGTGCTAATTTTAAAGGCTAATATGCAAGTTATTGTCATACAAAGTGTTTGTGGACCCGGGTCCTGCCCCAGGGGACATGTATCAATGCAAAAAAAAGTTTTAAAAACTGAAGTTTTTTCCTGGGCAGTGATTTTAATAATGCTTAAAGTGAAACAATAAAAGTGAAATATTCCTTTAAATTTAGTACCTGGGGAGTGTCTATAGTATGTCTGTAAAGTAGAGCATCTTTCCCATGCTTGGAAAAGTCTCTGCACACAATGACATTTCTAAAGTAAAAAAGGTCATTTAAAACTGATCAAGGCGATAATGAATTGTCGGGTCCCGTTAATACAGATAAAAGTCATTGAAAAAAAACAGCATGGGTTACCCCCTTAGTCCATTACCAGGCCCTTTGGTTCTGATATGAATATTAAGGGGAACCCTGAACCAAAAAAAAAACGTAGGGGTCCCCCCAAATTCCATATCAGGTCCTTTAGGTCTGGTATGGTTATTAGGGGGAACCATGCGCCATTTTTTTACAAAAAGTTATTGTCATAAAAAATGTTTGGAGACCCGGATCTGGCCCCAGGGGACATGTATCAATGCATTTTTTTTTTAAATGGTTGTTTTTGTCGGGAGCAGTGATTTTAATAATGCTTAAAGTGAAACGATAAAAGTGAAATATTCCTTTAAATTTAGTACCTGGGGAGTGTCTATAGTATGTCTGTAAAGTAGAGCATCTTTCCCATGCTTGGAAAAGTCTCTGCACACAATGACATTTCTAAAGTAAAAAAGGTCATTTAAAACTGATCAAGGCGATAATGAATTGTCGGGTCCCATTAATACAGATAAAAGTCATTGAAAAAAAACAGCATGGGTTACCCCCTTAGTCCATTACCAGGCCCTTTGGTTCTGATATGAATATTAAGGGGAACCCTGAACCAAAAAAAAAACGTAGGGGTCCCCCCAAATTCCATATCAGGTCCTTTAGGTCTGGTATGGTTATTAAGGGGAACCATGCGCCATTTTTTTACAAAAAGTTATTGTCATAAAAAGTGTTTGGAGACCCGGATCTGGCCCCAGGGGGCATGTATCAATGCATTTTTTTTTTAATGGTTGTTTTTGTCGGGAGCAGTGATTTTAATAATGCTTAAAGTGAAACAATAAAAGTGAAATATTCCTTTAAGTTTCGTACCTGGAGGGTGTCTATAGTATGCCTGTAAAGTAGCACATCTTTCCCGTGCTTAGAAAAACCCCTGAATAAAATAATATTTCTAAAGGAAAAAAAGTAATTTAAAACTGATCGTGGCTATAATGAATTGTCGGGTCCTGGCAATACAGATAAAAGTCATTGAAAAAAAAAAAGCATTTGTTCCCCCCTTAGTCCATTACCAGGCCCTTTGCGTCTGGTATGAATATTAAGGGGAACCCCGAACCAAAAAAAAAAAAAAAGCGTGGGGTCCCCCCAAATTCCATATCAGGTTCTTCAGGTCTGATATAAATATTAAGGGGAATCCTGCGCCATTTTTTTTTTAAACGGCATGGGGTTCCCCCAAAAATTCATACCAGACCCTTATCCTAGCACGCAGCCTGGCAGGCCGCAGGAAAAGAGGGGGGACGAGAGAGCGCCCCCTACCCATAGCAGCTGCATTACTCCTCCTGCTAGCTTTGCCAAGTGGACCTTTGTAGTAGCTTTGCTTCATACCCCACATGTACTTTACTGACCCTAGTTCTTCTAATACGCCAGAACCCACATAGACCTCTTTGAATAACTTGGCTTAGAACCGTTGATGCAACTTTGCTTACAAGTCTTGGCTCTACAGTTAAGCATGAATAATAAACTTAAAATGTCCCTATCTGTCTCTACATGGCTGCCCAGGCATACCTCTAAAAATTAGTAGACCATTTTTGTCATTCTCCAAGTTCTGCCTCTTCCAACGTACTCACCGCTAGTATGGCTAAGAGTGGCTCCCTGGACCTCAGCCTTCACCATTTTTATATGGTAGAAGGGCAAGCAAGATCCAAAAAGCCCGGGAACAGCACAAGCTAACTCTTTCCCTCCAGCCTGGGCCAGCCACTAACTGAACTAACATTACTGTAGGCAACCTGCCTTCCAGCGCCTGAATGTAAGTACTGCTATGTGCGCTGTCCAGCCCCAGCCAGACGCAGCAGCTCTCAGCCTCTCATAGAATTCGGCAGGTTGGCGGCAGAGTACGTTAGATGGTGCACCTGTGCACTCTGCCTGCAGCTAAATGCATTCCCATGGGTCTAAATGCTAAGTTTGCATGTGGCCTTACGATCCACTTAAAGGGTCACCGGGACACATTGGGAAGGGGTTAAAAAATTTGCCCCAAATGCAATTTTCTTCTCCTGATAGCCTAGCTTCCTCCACCCTCCTCTCCCCTTCCATATTAGTGAGGGTATCCAGATAAGCTGAACATTCAAACTTGCACATACCTCGCACTATCCTGGTGACCCGTAGACTTGCGCCCCCCTCAACTCAGTCTCCAATACACCGTCAGAAATGGCAACACGTAAATCCGCAGCAGTTTTGTGACAAGTAAAAATGATCCATTGCTCAATTTATTGTCTCTGTCATCTCATACTTTACAACGCCTCAATCCATGTGGCACCAACTTCTGATAAAATGTAAAGTGTTTGTTTTACATTGTTGCCTATCAACTACAGCAAGTCATTTGACTTGTATCTTCAGGGGGTAAACGCAAAAAATAAAAAAAAATGGCGAAGCATTATTTATTTATTTATTTATTTATTTTCATTGTTTTTATTTTCTTCCGCGTATCACTTATTAAAATCTTGTTGTTCTGACCACTGTCGCTGCCACCGAAAGTCTGCTTTATTTACTTGGAAATGTGATTTGTCTCATTTTATTACCGTGCTGGCGGAGTAACGGATATCAGATTCTGGAGGGTTGGGATGGAGGAGGAAGGGGGGGGCTGCTATTTACCAGTAGGGCAAGATGGCTCTGATTTGGTCGGCAGGCCCGTTTTGCAGTCCTTCTGTACCCTGGGGCGTGAGGAAAAAATAAAATTACTGGCAATAACTGCTTCAACTGCTTTGAATAACATACACAACTCAGAAAGCATAAAATTAGCATAAGCAGAGGCATCGCTTTTCACGGCGGCTGTGAGCAGGCAGAGAGCGGATTCGGTTGGGTCAGGCGATAGAAAAGTCTGGAATTATGCGATAGAAACCTGAGCACTTCTCAGGATTCAATGTTTAACAGAGAACTCTGTTCAGGCAGATCTAAACCTGATCACTTAAATCTTATACAGGCTTGTACATGTTCATTTAAAGGGGTTGTAAAGGTTTGTTTTTTATTTTCTAAATAGGTTCCTTTAAGCTGTCTGAATTTCTCACTTCCTGTTCCTCCTCAGTAATCTGTTCTGGCTGATAACCCCCAGCCAGATGATGGGGCAAGTTTAACCACGTAAGCCCCGGACCAATATGCTGCTAAATGCCCAAAGGTGTTTTTACAATTCAGCACTGCGTCGCTTTAACAAACAATTGCGCGGTTGTGCGACGTGGTTACCAAACAAAATTTGCGTCCTTTTCTTCCCATAAATAGAGCTTTCTTTTGATGGTATTTGATTGTCTCTGCGATTTTAATTATTTGCGATATAAACGGAAAAAGACTGAAAATTTTGAAAAAAAATGATATTTTCTACTTTTTGTTATAAGAAAAATTGAATAAACAACATTTTTTCAAACATTTAGGCCAAAATGTATTTAGCTACATGTCTTTAGTAACAAAAATCGCAATATAAAAAAAAACTAGCTACCTAGCGGCAACAGTGACACTAATACAGTGATCAAAAAACCAATTGCTTAGTGACACTGGCAATAGGGGGTGAAAGGGTTAACTAGGGCGGTGATCAAAGGGTTAAACATTTATTAGGGGGGGTAGGGGGCTACCCTGGACCTAACACTAACTGCCTGTCACACTCAGGCCTCGTACACACGGCAGAGAACCTCGACGGGCAGAACACATCGTTCCGCTCGTCGAGGTTCTCTGCCGGTCGTCAGAATCGGCGACCCGCCCGCCGGGAAAGGCAACCAGCCATTCATCCCGACGGGCCATCGAGCAAATAGAGAACTTGTTCTCTATTTGCTCGATGGGTTTCCCGCCTGGCGGGGCTTGCCGAGAGCGTACACATGGCCGAGGTTCTCGGCAGAATGCGACTCCCAGCGAGGTTCTCGCTGGTTTCTGCTGAGAACCTCGGCCGTGTGTACGGGGCTTCACACTAAATGCAGTGATCAGTAAATACAGTATATGATCACTGCTATTAGTGACACTGTGATAGAGGGCTGGGGGGGGGTGATCTGAAGGGGTTAATGTGCCTATGTGTATGGTGTCAGTGTAGTGTTGGTGCGACTTACTATGTGATGTCTTCTCTCCTCTCGCCGGATCGAAAATACCGCCGAGAGGAGAGGTGACATCACTTCCTCTGCCTGTGTTTACATTACACAGGCAGAGGGCGGGCAGCGGGGGAGGAAGCGGACAGAAACCAACAGCCACCCCCTCATCCCGGATCGCTCCCAGAGGGTAAACGACTGCCGACCCGCGGCTGCCGACCCCAGATGGACGTACCAGTACGCCCATCTGCCTGTACGTGCCATTCTGTGGACGTACATATACATGTGGCAGGCGTTAAGTGGTTAATGAGAAGAAACAGGAAGTGAGATATTCAGACAAAGAAAAAAAACATTTAGAAGGGAAATTAAAGGAAAAGGTAAGTGAACCAACAATGCACAAGCTTAACCACTTGCTTACTGGGCACATATAACCCCCTACTTGCCGAAGCGAAATCTCAGCTTTCGGCACTGTCGTGTGACGTGGCTCCCCGACAAAATTGACATCTTTTTTTCCCACAAATAGAGCTTTCTTTTGGTGGTATTTGATCACCTGTGCGGTTTTTATTTTTGCGCTATAAACAAAAATAGAGCGAGAATTTAAAAAAAACATAATATTTTTTACTTTTTGCTATAATATATATCCCATTTTTTTTTAAAAAAAATTTTGTTAAAAAAATCGCAATACGCGTATAGTGATTGGTTTGCGCAAACGTTATAACGCCTACAAAATAGGGGATAGAATCATTACTTTTTTTATTATTTTTTTTTTGTGGCGGCAATCTGCGATTTTTGTCAGGACTGCGATATTACGGCAGACACATCGGACACTTTTGGGACCATTCACATTTATACAGCGAACAGTGCTAAAAAAATGCACTGATAACTGTATAAATGTGACTGGCAGGGAAGGGGTTAACACTAGGGGACAATCAAGGGGTTAAATATGTTCCCTGCTAGATGATTCTTACTGTGGGGGGAGGGGACTGACTGGGGGAGATGACGGATGGTTGTCCCTGTGAACAAGGGACACAGCATCGGTCTCCTCTCCCTAACAGGACATGGATCTCTGTGTTTACACACAAAGATACATGTCCCTGGCTCTGTGACTGCCGATCGCGGGTGCCTGGCGGACATCGTGACCGCCAGGCACGAGCATCGGTACACGTGTGACGTGGTGGCCTAATGGCAAGTGGTAAAAGGAACCTATTTAGAAAATAAAAAAACAAACCTTTACAACCCCTTTAAAGCTGAATCCTGGTCACAAATAATTTCATTTAAACACATTCCTTAATAACCACAAAGAATATAAATACACTTTGTATGCACCAAATGCCTTTGTAAACCCAGATGTTGCCTTGTAAAAGTAGCAGTGACAGCATCATGTACTGTCCATAGCCTGTGCAGAAAGCAGTACATTTTTTTAATGATTCGCTATTTACATAAATTTGTTTAGTTAATTTTGCTTAATTAGTTTAATTCATTTTTGGATTTTTTAAATTAATTCAAATCAAATTGCATTGAAATTGAATTCCATTTGAAATCATTTTGAAATCAAATGTATTCTATTTAAAATTAGAATTTTGGAAGATGGTTATATTCTTTCTATTCCATTCTATTCTATTGTTTTTTTTTTTTGTTTTTTTATTCCATTTTTTTTCTGTTCTGCTCTTTTCTATTATATTCCATTATTTTCTATTCTATTATAAATTCTAATTAATTCTATTAGAAATTCTAATTTATTCTATTTAAAATTTGAATTTTAGAAGATGGTTATATTCTTTTAATTTTATTCTATTATTTTTTTTTATTAAATTCTATTACTTTATTTTAGATTCTTTTTATTGTATGCTGTTCTTTTATTTTATATTCTAGTTTGCTCTGTTTTACTCTATTCTTTTATTTTCTATCCTATCCCTTTCTTTGTATTCAATTTTTTTTTATTATTTTTTTTATTATATTATTTTTTATTATATTCCTTTATTTTCTATTCTCTTTAAAAATTTGATTCAAAAAATTATTTGAATTTACCATCAATTGTCGCCACTGTGCCATCATTTGTCATCACTGTGCCATCAATTGTCACCACTGTGCCATCAATTGTCACCACTGTGCCATGCCATCAAACACAGCCACTGTGCCATCATTTAGCGCCACTGTGCCCATCAATTGTCACCACTGTGCCATCAATTGTTACCACTGTGCCATCAATTCTCGCCACTGTGCCCATCAATTGTCACCACTGTGCCATCAATTGTCACCACTGTGCCCATCAATTGTCACCACTGTTCCCATCAATTGTCACCACTGTGCCCTGCCAAACGCAGCCACTGTGCCATCAATTGTCGCCACTGTGTCCATCAATTGTTCCCACTGTGCCCATCAATTGTCGCCACTGTGCCATGCCATCAATTGTCGCCACTGTGCCCTGTAAAATTCTGCCAGATCGCCCTTTCCCCCTACCCGGCACTTCCCTTTCTGGGGTCAGCCATCCTCCTTCCACTGTCCCTCGATGTCTTCTCCCGCCCTCGATGACGCTTCAGCCAATCAAGTTACCGGTAACCAGACCCGGGGATCCTGATTGGCTGAGACGCCTGTCAGTGTTAACCAGGGAACGCACACCCCCTGCTTCCCCTGGTTAACTATTTGGAAGCCGATTACAGCCCACAGCCGCTGGTTCTGATAGGCACTTCCAAAAACCAACCAACTGCTGTTATTCAGATGGCCGGTGCTCACTAGGGGGCCGGCTATCTGAATAGTGGGCATCAGCGACAATACATAGATTCATGCAATGCATGAATCTATGTATTGTTTCAGTGGCGGTGCAGGAGCGAGGAGGGCGGCACTCCTGCGACCACTATCGACGCACCGCCACTGGTAACCAAAAAAACAGATTCCTTTAACAGAAACATAATAATCTCAAGGTTTTCAATCTTTGAAGGCACTGAAGAACTCTAAGGCCTCGTACACACGAGGCAATAGATTTGTTCAAAACGGTCTGTCCGACCGATTTGAACAAATCTGTCTGTTTGGATTGTGGTTTGCTCGCGTGTACACACGAGCAAACCAAAATCCCTGCCAGCAGACGGCGCGCTGACGTGTCGGTGACGTGGCGGTGACGTTGACGCCGCCACGTCACCGCACCAGGAAGTAAAACACTTCCGCGCATGCGCCAAATCCATTCGGTGCCGGTGCGAGACGACATGTCTGCTGGTAAGTGTACTAACCAGCAGACATGTCGGGCGGATGGGTTCCCCCCCGATAGATTTCAAAGCATGCTTTGAAATCTGTCGGGTGGCCAAATCCGTCGGCTCGCCCGTACACACGATCGAATCTGTCTGCTGGGACGGTCTAGCAGACCGTTTCCAGCAGACAGATTTGATCGTGTGTACGCGGCCTAATAATCTACAGGTCCCCAGCCGCAACAGACCTACTCCAGGACAATCCCAATGCTCCACATTCTGCTCAGATACCTATGTATTAGGTAACTTGAATTTCTGTTAACTTTTACAGAGGACTGCATACCATAGATGGTTCGCCACTATTCCATATCACTGTTACTTTAGAAGGCCTCCAAATATCCCAACTGCCAGGCCACTATGACAACCACAGGACCCAATCTGAGCAACTGGGTGGGAGCATGGGAAGTTTCTTCTCTTATTCGAATGGTTCCAACTGCCTGGATAAACCTGATCCCATCTATACCACCCAGAAGCCACTCCCAAATTTTCAAGCCCACCAATCCTGGTAGGTAACTCCCTGTCACTTTTTTTTTTAAATGACAAACATGTTATACTTACCTCCTCTGTGAAGTTTGTTTTTCACAGAGCAGCCCGCATCCTCCTCTTCTCGGGTGCCTCTTTGCTGCTCCTAGCCCCTCCCTCTTTTGAGTGCCCCTCAACCGGCAGTTTGCTACATGGGCACCCAAGCCAAGTCAGAGCTCAGTGTATCCACTCAGACGTGGAGCCCTGGCCTGGCTCTACCCCCTCTCTCCCCTGTTTGGCTAACTGACTTTGATTGACAGCCGCAGAAGCCAATAGTGCCTCTGCTCTGTCTCAGCTTTGCTCTGTATAAAAACAATCGTTTTCCGTTCGTTCTCAGAAAATGTGTTCGTTTTCAAACTACATCAGAAAACCATTTTTGGGTTCAAAAGTTTGGCCAACTGATCTCCCTTCAGATGAAAATCCACAGAAAAGTTTATTTGGCTTTACTGTACTACTCACTCACTGTACTAGTGTACTCAGCACAAAAGAGAAGCTGCTTCACTAACTACACTCACTCACTGCCCATTCAAAAAAACGAAAATGACATCTATAACAAAAGCTTTGCATTCTGTATTTTGAATACAAAATACAAACAGAAAATAGGAATTCAAAATACAGCATGCAAATCTTTTGTTATAGATGTCATATGAACAATCAAGATACGACTGAAAACAAACAGAAAAAGGATTCAAACAAAATACAGAATGCAAATATTTTGTAGATGTCATTTTCATTCTTTTGCCGTTTTCGTTTTGTCGTTTTTTTTCGTCGGATCGTTCGTTCGTATTTGCGGTTGTTCGTTATGCGGCTCATTCGTAATCCCGTTGTTTTTGTATTTTGGTGCTTTAATTTTTTCGTATGTACACATTCCGCGGGTACGAAAATGAAAATTTTCGTACGAAAATAACATTCGTACGAACGGGAATGCACATATCTATTACTCACCACCGTGAAGGGACGTGCTCGCCCCCTCCTGGGAACTACATGTGTGCGGCAGGATGCTCTTTACGTGTTAGAGACTTCAAAGAGGTGTGAATTACTGGGCGTGCTGCAAAGCATACTGGGAAATGTAGTTCTTACATGAACAAGCGCCGAAAACCAGGAAGTGAATGAGAGAACAGAAACTAGAACGCCAAAGGTGATATAGATGAAGGAATTTAATAGGTATTTACACGTTTTTTAACAGGATCATTACACTATTCTGTGTGTCTACCTTGCAGACATTAATTTTAGGCCAAAACATGTCTTCCTTTACAACTCCTTTAAGTCCAGGCATTTTCACATGACAGTAGGAGCACCACCGCCATTCCACCTAGTGTCCAACGTCCAGCACCACTAGAGATTTTAGTTCCAGCTGTGACAAAGGAAGGATCACCAGGAAGCACCGGCAAGGTGAGTATCAGTGTGTTGGAGGGACTTTTGCAAAGGCACAGTCAGGTGACATCGTCTCTTTAAAAAAAAATCCCCCAGTGTTATGTTTTTGCAAAAAGTGTTTTTGGATTTTGCCCACCCATAATGATTCACAATCTCTAAATCATACCAATCACTTTAGTAAGAAGACCAAGCTTATTGCACTCATGTTTCTCCGTGATTTATAGCTGTCATACAGTACATAGGATTATCATGTGCACTGTTTTATTAAATCCCCCGGCTAATCTGCACATAATTATCTGATCCCAAAACAAACAGCAGTAATCCCGACTCTTCTTCAGGTGTCACTTTCCACCTGCGCTGAGAATGCTCCTGACCCGGTCATCACTCATGGCTGCCGTGTACTAGGGAGTACATTTACTGGGTGATAATCCTAGCCTAGGGCCCAGTGTGAGATAAGAATCACATCTGTACTGTCAGCTTTGACTACAGCTCCACCATAGGGGCCCCTAAAATTAAATGACAAATCAACATGTGCTGCTACCGATATTCATTACTGGGTATAAAAATAAAGTAAAACTAGACATCAGTGGAGTTTTCTGCTTGCTTTTAATTACATAAACTATATTACCAAAAGTATCGTGACACCTGCCTTTACACACACATGAACTTTAATGGCATCACAGTCTTAGTCCATAGGGTTCAATATTGAGTTGGCCCACCCTTTGTAGCTATAACAGCTTCAACTCTTCTGGGAAGGCTGTCCACAAGGTTTAGGAGTGTGTCTATGGGAATGTTTGACCATTCTTCCAGAAGTGCATTTGTGAGGTCAGGCACTGATGTGGACAAGAAGGCCTGGCCTGCAGTCTCCGCTCTAATTCATCCCAAAGATGTTCTATCGGGTTGAGGTCAGGACTCTCTGTAGGCCAGTCAAGTTCTTCCACCCCAAACTCGCATTTTTGTCTTTATGGACCTTGCTTTGTGCACTTGTCCAAACTATTTGGTGTGGGGTTGTTTTTCAGGGGTTGGCCCCTTTGTTCCAGTGAAGGGAACTCTTAAGGCGTCAACATAACAAGACATTTTGGACAATTTCACACTCCCAACTTTGTGGGAACAGTTTGGTGGTGGCCCCTTCCTGGATGAGCGAGTTTGGGGTGAAGGAACTTGAGTGGCCTGCACCCCAACCCAATAAAATACCTTTGTTATGGTCAAACATTCCCATAGACACACTCCTAAACCTTGTGGACAGCCTTCCCAGAAGAGTTGAAGCTATTATAGCTGCAATGGGTGGGCCAATTGAATATTGAACCCTACGGACTAACACTGGGAAGCCATTAAAGTTCATGTGTGTGTAAAGTCAGGTGTCTCAATACTTTTGGTAATATAGTGTAGGTAAACAAGAGTTGCACAATCTTGTTTTGTTTCAAATAATTATTATTATTTTTTTTAATTGAGACATGTGTTTAGGTCACGACACCAGCTAAAACTTTTTTGTTTTTCAAAGAGCGGATAAGTCAGAACTTTTTATTGTTGTCAGTGTCCCCCTTAGAAAATTTCCTCTCAGTTCTTCAATGGAGACACCAGACGGAAGTAAAAAGGTACAAGTATAAGTTTCTCAATGCTCTTAAGTCCTATATAGTGGGTGAGTGGTTCTCAACCCTGACCTCAAGTACCCCCAGCAGGCCATGTTTGCAGGTTTTCCTTTATCTTGCACAGGTGCTTTAAATCAGAGTCAATGGTTTGGTATTTTGGACAGCTAATTTATCTAAGGCCCCTTTCACATGTCCGCCTCCATTTGTCCGTTTTTACAAGTCCGTTTACAGACTTGTAATGGACGCCTATGGGGTCGCGTCCGTTAGCGGATGATGTATCCGCTAATGTCCGCAATGATCCACGTCAGTCTGGATCCGGTTTTTCGGACGAAAGAAAACTCTATTTTTCTTCTGTCCGGCGGAACGGATCGGATGAATACAGACAAACGGTCTGTTTTCATCCGATTCCCCATAAGGGAGAGCGGAGGAGAGACATGGTGGTCCCTGCACAGTGTGCGGGGACCGCCCTGTCCGCCGACAGCTGAGCAGGGATCCCCGCTGAGCCGACGGACACACATGGAGCGGACCGAAAAACGGACCGCTCCGTGTGAAAGGACCCTAAGAGAAATTCAACAAAAACATGGCCTGTTAGGGGTACTTGAGGACAGGGTTGAGAACTACTGTACTGTAGTGGATCATTCTCTTAATTGACTGGGTACAGATGCCAAACAAGGCTTGTCCTCAACCTTGACTGCCAAGACATCCATAAAAAAACAGCCAGCAGCTCACTGTAGGGTGCAACGATTGTTGAACGTTATACTTTCAGAACATACTTCAAAAAGCCTCCCCAACGCTTAGGACTCTTCTTATGCATTTCACCCAACAGTGGGCTTAATTGTAGAGACATATCTTTTTAACCACTTAACACCCGCCCACCGTCAAATGACGGCGGGTGGAATGCTCTATTGTTCTGACAGGATGTCATATGACGTCCTGTCATTTAAAGCCGCTAGGGGGGCGCGCGCGTTACTGGGAACACCGTGCACGTGCCCGATGGCCGTAATGACCGCCGGGCACCCGCGATTGCCCAGTAACTAAGCAGGGACGTGGAGCTCTGTGTGTAAACACAGACTCCACGTCCTGTCAAGGAGAGAGGAGACCGATTTGTGTCCCTTGTATATAGGCACACAATCGGTTACCTTCCCCTAGTCACCCCCCTCCCCCTACAGTTAGAACACTACTTAGGACACACATTTAACCCCTTCCCCGCCCCCTAGTGGTTAACCCCTTCCCTGCCAGTCACATTTATA
This sequence comes from Rana kukunoris, assembly GCA_029574335.1. Classification (NCBI taxonomy): domain Eukaryota; kingdom Metazoa; phylum Chordata; class Amphibia; order Anura; family Ranidae; genus Rana; species Rana kukunoris. The sequence continues at coordinate 50,823,226 of CM056052.1, forward strand.
CAGTAATCAATGCATATTTATAGCATTATTCACTGTATAAATGTGAATGGTCCCAAAAATGTGTCAAAAGTGTCCGATATGTCCGCTAAAATGTCGCAATCCCCCAAAAAAATCGCAGATCGCCACCATTCCTAGTAAAAGTTTTTTAAAAAAATAACAATTATGTCCCCTATTTTGTAGGCAATATAACTTTTGCGCAAACCAGTCACTATACGGTTATTGCGGTTTTTTTTAAACCAAAATATGTAGAAGAATACGTATCGGCCTAAACTGAGATAAATGTATTTATTTATTTTTTTAAATGGGATATTTATTATAGCAAAAAATATTGTGTTTTTTTTTTTTAAATGTATGCTATTTTTTTGTTTATAGCCCAAAAGAAAACGCACGGGCGATCAAATACCACCAAAAGAAAGCTTTATTTGTGGGGAAAAGGGGACGCCAATTTTGTTTGGGAGCTACAACGCACGACCGCGCAATTGTCAGTTAAAGCGACTCAGTGCCGGATGCTAAAATTTCGTCTGGGCAGGAAGGGGGTGTAGGTGCACAGTAGGCAAGTGGTTAAAGGTATGCCAATGAAGAGGGAGTTGCAGTGGTCAAGGCGAGAGATAACCAGGGATTGAATCAGGAGCTTTGTGGTTTCATTGGTTAGAAAGAAGGAGAGTTCAGAGTCCACCATATATATTATACTTCTGGCTTCCTATAGTAAAGCATGGATGTGGTAATATCCTGTTATGGGGGTGTTTCTCTGCAGCAGGGACTGGAGCACTTGTCAGGACAGAAAAATGGATGGGGAAAAATACCATCAAATTCTTTAGGAAAATCTGCTGCCCTCTGCCAGAAAGTTATCAATGGGAAGAAGGTTTACCTTCTAACATGACAATGACCCAAAGCACACAGCAAAAAATTACACAGTGGTTGAAGGAGAAAAGGGGGAATGTCCTTGCATGGCTTAGTCAGAGCCCAGACTTAAATCCCATTGAAAATCTGTGGAATGACATGAAGACTGCAGTCCAGTCAATATTACATTTTCCTGAACTTGAGCAATTGTGCAAAAAAGAGTGGGCAAATATTTTAAATTCTAGGGCCCCAATTCACATACCTTCGGCGCATATATATGCCGGCGTAGCATAGCTTCTTTACGCTACTCCGGCGCAACACAGATAATTCACAAAGCAAATGCTCCCAACATTGCGCCAACATAGCGTGTATTCGTCGGCGTAAGCCGACGTAAGTCTAAGTAGGTGGAAGTGGGCTGGAAGTGGACGTGATACATTTAAATGAAGCGTGACCCCATGCAAATGATGGGCTGAGCTTTAAATAAACAAGTACTTAAAATGTACGGCGCATGCGTCGTACCTTGGACGCATCCCAGTGCGCATTCTCACTATAATGTCAAAACAACTGTCTAAGATACGTCGAATCACTGCCTACGAAGTGAACAGAACCTACGTAACCTACGGATTCTGCATTCCCGGGATAGGGGGCGTGCATGCGTGCCCGCCTGGCTGTGCTGTGATTTTTCTCAGCACATGCTGATCACCGGGTCCTGGCCAGTGATTGACTGCCGGAACCAGGCGATCGCTTCACCGATTATAGCTCTGTGAATGTAAACAATAGAGAGCTGTGTTCAGTGACAGGGCATCTTGTTTTTTTATTATTCATTCCCTGCTAAGCAGGGAATGAAAACCACTAGAACTTTCAGTAAAAGCAGCACACAGTACACACATAAACACTTGTTAGGCACATATTTAACACCTTGATTGCCCTAGGTGTCAACCCTTTCCTTTCCAGTGTCATTAGTACAGTGACCGTGCATATTATTAGCACTGATCACTGTAATAATGTCACTGATGATGTCAGTGGCAGTTAGCTAGTGTCAGTGAAGCATATTATACATTGAACACTAGATGGCAGCCAAGTTGAAAGTGAGAAGCTGTCAGCTGCTTAGTGCACGCATCACATGACTTCCTTGTCTCACCTCCAAGGGGCAGAGTGTGCATAGTCGCAAGGGTGAACCACTATCGGCATCTTGGCCTCGGTAAGTACCCTCCTGACAGCTAGTTACCAGAAAGTGTCAGATAGTGTCAGATTGTCTGCCGCCATTCCACTATAAGTAGCTGATCACTGCCATTACTGTTGAATTATTCACTTTAAGGTCATCAAAGAGGACACAAGGGAACTCTTTACATCTAGAGGAAAAGAGATTTAATCTTCAAATATGGAAAGTTTTCTTTACAGTAAGAGCTGTAAAGATGTGGAACAGACTCCCTCCAGAGGTAGTTCTGGCCAGCTCAGTAGATTTCTTTAAAAAAGGCCTGGATTCTTTCCTAAATGTACATAATATAACTGGGTACTGACATTTATATGTAAAGTTGATCCAGGGAAAATCAGATTGCCTCTCGTGGGATGAGGAAGAAATTTTGTCCCTTGCTGTTGAAAATTGGATCATGCTTTGCTGTTTTTTTTTTTTTGCCTTCCTCTGGATCAACTGTGGCTATAGGATTGTGTATATGGGATTGTATGATTTTTATGTATTTTTTTAGGATATTTTTCCCTTTTGTTGGTTGAACCAGGTAGACTTGTGTCTTTTTTTTAACCACTTATTTCCCGGACCATATTGCTGTCCAAAGACCAGAGCACTTTTTGTGATTCGGCACTGCGTTGCTTTAACCGACAATTGCGCGGTCGTGCAACGTGGCTCCCAAACAAAATTGGCGTCCTTTTTTTTTTCCACAAATAGAGCTTTCTTTTGGTGGTATTTGATCATCTCTGCAGTTTTTATTTTTTCCGCTTTAAACAAAAATAGAGTGACTATTTTGAAAAAAAATCAATATTTTTTACTTTTTTCTATAATAAATATCCCCCAAAAATATATAAAAAAAAAATTCCTCAGTTTAGGTCAATACATATTCTTCTACATATTTTTCGTAAAAAAAAATCACAGTAAGCGTGTATTGATTGGTTTGCGCAAAAGTTATAGCGTTTACAAAATGGGGGGTAGTTTATGGCATTTTTATTAATTTTTTTACTAGTAATGGCGGCGATCAGCATTTTTTTCAGTACTGTGACATTATGGCGGACACTTCGGACACTTTTGACACATTTTTGGGACCATTGGCATTTTTATAGCGATCAGTACTATAAAAATGCATTGGATTACTATAAAATGCCATTGGCAGTGAAGGGGTTAACACTAGGGGTTAAGGGGTTAAGTATGTTCCTGGGTGTGTTCTAACTGTATGGGGGTGGACTCACTAGGGGAAATTACTGATCTTCCGTTCATACATTGTATGAACAGAAGATCAGCATTACTCCCCTGACAGGATCGGGAGCTGTATGTTTACACACATAGCTCCCGGTCCTCGCTCTGTACTGAGCAATCGCGGGTGCCCGTCGGCGATCGTGCCTGCCAGGCACATGCACGGGACTCGGGGACGAGCTGATCTCCTTGCAGGCTGATTCCCAGTGCAGCAACCAACCACTGGAAAAATGGATAGCAGGATACAAAAAACACACAAAGGCAGCGCTCGATGGGAATAACATTAAACCTGTTATAGTCTTCAAGTAGGTAGCAAAATAAATATTGCACTGGAGATAAAATCGATGTAGCTACATAAACTGTAAAAATTGTGCGAGTAATACCAAACGGTAGCAAAAAAATCCTAAAAACAAGTATGATACTGGTATAAAAATGTGTACAACGCAACCACTGCTGAATCCAGATGAGGAGGGGTTAACATCAGTTCATCGGCATGTAGATGTCCCGTGAAGGGAACGATCACAACTCCCAGTGGATGGCTGTAGAATCCCAGGTTGATAGAGGGAAGTGATAGAGGGAAGTGTAACAGCCCCTGCGTGTGGCAGATAGTAAGGTCCCGCTGGCATGCAGATATGAAGGCACAGCAAAGGAGCCCTCCAGATGGACGCGGCAAGCCCCGCCGTTGTCTGTGACGTCACCGGATCTCTGATGGAATAGAATTTTGATTGATTAAAAAAATTAACGATTAATCGAGGAATTAATTGTTAATTTCCGCATCTCTAATATATACCACTAGTATAAAAAAAATTGTAATAATACAAGTTTTAGTATGTATCTTACAGTTGCTAAAGTTTTCACACAAACCGGTCAATATACACTCATTGGATTTTATTTTTTATTTTTATCAAAGACTTTTTTTTTTTTTTTTTCGGGATAAGTTTATAGCAGAAAGTAAAAAATATATATTTTTTTTTTGAATTGACAGTCTTTTTTGTTTATCTAATAAAAAATGAAAAACCCAAAGGTGATTTAATAACACATTTAATAACACCAAAAAAAAGCTCTATGTGTGTGAATTTTTTTTTATAGAATTAAAAACAGACCGATTAGTTAATCTCTTTGTCTCTCCTTCCGCTTATCAGCATGCTCCTGTCACTGCAACACACCTGATTGGCTTCTTGTGCAGCTTCTCCCTCTATCAAGATGAGGAATTACAAGTCATTAATATCATATCAAGCATAGGTATTTACATTACTTTATTAAAAAAATATATGTATAAGGATGTGTTATAAAATAAATAGCTGCAATATATATATATATATTATTTTTTATATGTGTGAGTTTAGCTTTAAGTTATTACGTGGTTCTGTGGTTTGAATCAGATGTTAAAAGAGGTAAAGTCACTGTAAAGGAAGCTGGGCAAATAAAAAATATCCTTAAAACAAATAAGAGCGCTTAGCAGTAAGCACCACAAGGTGCCAGCATGTACCTTGAAGGAAACTATGAGAAGAATATGGAGGCTGCTTACTAGAGAAGATTGAATCCGGAGAGTCACCAATTTATTGTTTTTTGATTACAGTGTCTGTTCTTCATAGAATCACAGCATTTAGAAAACAGACAATCTTGATTCATGAATTGTAAAGTCCCAATTCATCCAGTGTAAAGTGTCACCGATCAGCAATGCTGTGAATCTTTTTTTTTTTTGGGTGGGGGAGACAAAGTGCAAACAACCATGCATGTGTGGGAATGGGGGGGGTGGGTGGGGCTTAAGATGCCACTGACCATCAATGATTTTGAGAATGTTTTGTGAAGTGGGGGGAATACCACTAAGGCCCCGTACACACGACCAAGCTTCTCGGCAGAATCCAGCGAGAAGCTCGCTGGGAGACATATTCTGCCGAGGTTCTCGGTCGTGTGTACACTTCCGACGAGCGTCCCGTCGGGAAGCTCGTCGAGCTAAAAAAGAGAGCACGCTGGCCGCGTAAACACGTCCGAGAACCTCGTCGGGCTAAACTCATCGTTCCGCCCGTGAGGTTCCCAATGAGCGATCGAAAAAGCTCGTCGAGCCAAAGTCCTCATTGAACTAACGAGGAAAAAGAGAGCGGCCCCGTACACACGACCGAGCTTTTCGGCAGAATCCAGCGAGAAGCTCGCTGGAAGACATATTCTGCCGAGGTTCTCGGTCGTGTGTAAACTTCCGACGAGCGTCCCGTCGGGAAGCTCGTCGAGCCAAAAAAGAGAGCACGCTGGCCGCGTACACACGTCCGAGAACCTCGTCGGGCTAAACTCATCGTTCCGCCCGACGAGGTTCCCAATGAGCGGTCGAAAAAGCTTGTCGAGCCAAAGTCCTCATTGAACAACGAGGAAAAAGAGAGCGGCCCCGTACACACGACCGAGCTTCTCGGCAGAATCCAGCGAGAAGCTCGCTGGGAGACATATTCTGCCGAGGTTCACGGTCGTGTGTACACTTCCGACGAGCGTCCCGCCAGGAAGCTTGTCGAGCCAAAAAAGAGAGCACGCTCTCTTTTTCCTCGTTGTTCAATGAGGACTTTGGCTCGTCAAGCTTTTTTGACCGCTCATTGGGAACCTCGCGGGCGGAACGATGAGTTTAGCCCGATGAGGTTCTCGGACGTGTGTACGCGGCCAGCGTGCTCTCTTTTTTGGCTCGACGAGCTTCCCGATGGGACGCTCGTCGGAAGTGTACACACGACCAAGAACCTCGGCAGAATATGTCTCCCAGCGAGCTTCTCACTGGATTCTGCCGAGAAGCTTGGTCGTGTGTACGAGGCCTCTCTCTTTTTCCTCGTTGTTCAATGAGGACTTTGGCTCGACAAGCTTTTTCGACCGCTCATCGGGAACCTCAGCGGGCGGAACGATGAGATTAGCCCGACAAGGTTCTCGGACATGTGTACGCGGCCTGAGTGATCACCAATAATGGGGGCTTTTAAATGTCACTGGCCACCAATGATTGTGGAATTGCTTTTGCGGGGGGGTTAGGGGCTCACAATGTTGATGACCACCAATTATTGTGGGATTGTTTTTGAGGTTGGATTGGGGGGGTTAAAATGTTGTTAATATCAATGACCACCAATGATTATGGGATTATTTTGAGGGTGGTATGGGGGGGGGGTTTTGATGACCACCAATGATTGTGGTATTGTTTTTGAGAGTGGGATGGGGGGTTAAAATGTCAATGATCACCAATGATTGTGGTACTGTTTTTGAGAGTGAGATGGGGGGGGGGGTAACATTTCTATAAACACCAATGATTGTGGGATTGCTTTTGAGAGAGGGAAGTGGGGTTAAAATGTCAATTGTGGTATTGTTTTTGGGACGATATTGGTGTGGAAGGGGGGTTAAAATGCCACTGATCGCCAATGTTGTAGGATTGTTTTGGGAAGGTGGGAGTACCACTGACATTATTAATGGGGGCTGTAAAATGCCACTGACCATCAATAATTATGTTATTGTTTTTGGAAGTGGAGGGTTGGGGTTTACAATGCCGCTGACCACCAATGAATCGGAAATGGTTTTGGGAAGGGAGGGGTTAAAGTGCCATTGATCACCAAAGATGGGGACTTTTTTAAGTGCCACTGACCACCAATTAATGTGGGAACTTTTTTAGGGTGGGGGTGTTTTAATGCTGCTGACCACTAGCGATAGTGCAATTGTTTTAGGAGGTGGGATTGACAGTGGGATTGTTTTTTTGGAAAGGGGGGGGGGGGTAAAAGGCTACTGACCACCAATGATTGTGGGGATGTTTTGGGAAGGTGGGGTGTTAAAATGCCAGTGACCACTAATGATTAGGGAGTTGTTTTTGGGAGTGGAAGTTTAAAATGCCACTGACCACCAATGAATGTAAGATGGTTTTGGGAAGGGAGAAGTGAAAGTAACACTGATCACCAATGATAAGGGATTTGGGACTGTGGGATTGTTTTTAGGGAAGAGGAGTTTAAATGCCACTGACCACCAATGATAGTGGATATATTTGGGGGTTTGGTTTAAATGCCACTGACCACTACCACCAATGATTATGGGGTTATTTTTGCTAGTGGGAGGTGTATGTTTAAAATGCTACTCACCACCAATGTGGGATGGTTTTAGGAAGAGAGGGATGAAAGTAGCACTGATCACCAATGAATCTGGGATGGTTTTGGGAAGAGAGGGGTGAAAGTGCCACTGATCACAAATGATGGGGGCTTTTAAGTGCCACTGACCACCAATGAATGTGGGATTTTTTTTTTGAGGGGGGGGGGGGGGTTTAAATGTCACTGACCAATTATAGTGGGAATATTTTCAGGGGTGGGGTGGGCTAAAATTCCACTAACCACCAATAATAGTGGGACGATTTTTGGGGTGGGGATTTAAAATGCCACTGACCACCAATGATTACAGGGTTGTTTTTGAGAGTGGAGGTAGGGTATTAAAAAGCCACTGACCACTAATAAATGTGGGATGGTTTTGGGAAGAGAGAGGTAACACTGACCACCAATGAATGGTAGATGATTTTGGGAAGAGAGTGGTGAAAGTAGCACTGATCACCAATTGGGGGGGGGGGGTTTAAATGTCACTAACCACCAATGGTAGCAGGAATATTTTTGGTGGTGGGGTGGGGCTAAAATTCCACTGACCACCGATGATAATAGAAATATTTTAAGGGGGGTGTGTGGATTTTTTTTAAATTTGGGGAGTGGAGGTAGGGGTTTAAAATGCCACTGACCATCAATGAATGTTGGATGGTTATGTGAAGAGAGGGGTGAAAGTAGCACTGATCACCAATTATGGGGGTTTTTAAGTGCCACTGACCAATGACTGTGGGATTGTATTTTTTTTGGGGGGGGGGTTAAATGTTACTGACCACCAATTATAAAGGGGATAATTTTGGGGATGGGGTGGGGCTAAAATACCATTGACCACCAATGATAGTGGGAATATTTATGGGGTGGGGTTTTAAAATGCCACTGACCACCAATGAATGTGGGTTGGTTTGGGTTTTGGGAGAAGAGGGGTGATAGTAGCACTGATGAGGGTTTTTACGTGCCACTGACCACCAATAAATGTGGGATTGTGTTTTTTTTTTTTGGGGGGGGGGTTTAAATGCCACTCACCACCAATGATAGTGGGATTATTTCAGGCGGTGGGGTTAAAATGGCACTCAACACCAATGAATGTGGGATGTTTTTGGGAGGAGAGGGGTGATAATAGCACTGATCAGCACTAATGAGGGCTTTTAAGTGCCACTGACCACTATTGACTGTTGGATTGTTTTTTTTTGGGGGGGGGGGGGTTGTGTTTAAATGCCACTCACCACCAATGATAGTGGGATTATTTCAGGTGGTGGGGTTAAAATGCCACTCTACACCAATGAATGTGGGATGTTTTTGGGAGGAGATGGGTGATAATAGTACTGATCAGCACTGATGAGAACTTTTAAGTGCCACTGACCACTAATGACTGTGGGATTGTTTTTTTTTTTTTGGGGGGGTGTTTAAATGCCACTCACCACCAATAATAGTTGGATTATTTTAAGCGGTTAGGTTAAAATGCCACTGACCACCAATAGTTGTGGGATTGTTATGTGTGGAGGGGGGTTAAAGTGTTTTGGGTTCAGCTTTGACCTCTAGCCATTTCACACAATGCAATTTTTTAGTACAATGCTATTTCATCTTCCAGGGAACTTTCCTCCTAACAGGAGACTTGCAGCTATCTTCAATGGGAACTTTTAAAGGCTAAGTGCAGGGTAAGAAGTAAACAAATTTCTACTGTTCTATAAGTCCGATAAAAGACAGCCATTTTTCGATAAAGAATCAGAGGGATTTTAGGTACAAAAAAGGGGGACATTTGGGAGCAATGTGGGAGGTGACAGGTCTCCTTAAAGGCACAGAGCCATAAAACTATCCAAGTCATTAAATGTTTATAAATTGAAATGACAGCCTTCAGGCAATGAGCATTAGTCATATTTATAGAAGGCACTTGGCTCCGTCCCTAATATCGTCTAAGTGTCATTCTAGAGCTTTACGTTCCAGCTAAGGCTTCTGCTTCCTGTCACTGGCTCGACGCTGTGACACACACTCCATGCTGATTAGATTAGCGCTGGCAAAGGCTCGCCGATCCTCAGCACAGATTACCGCTGTCAAACACGGTAATTACATTTATTCATTTCCATTTAGGGGAGTTTTTTACAAGCCGAGCAAGGGGCCAAATAAGCAATAAACACAGAAGCAAGAAATTAAAATGCTGATCTGTGCTCTGTGAAAACAATCAAATAATCATCTGCGCTCCTTCGGCTCATCCATCATCCGCCATGGCCGCGATGTGACGACGTAGGGGCTGCGAGGCCTAATGCTATTACATGTAAATCGCTAACACCAAATTACTGGCACTGATGCGATTTTACTAATAAATTAGTTCATTTTGCTGTGTTTTACAAAGGAGGGGGGATAGGATGCGGTGGATTCGCTTATTCTGTGGCGCGCTTTTTAGGGCGAACTTTAGTGTATTTACAATGTGAAAAATTGTAAATACTGTGCTATTATTGTTTGAAACCTAATGCCCCGTACATAGGATTGGATTTTCCATCAGATTTTCCAATCGTGTGTAGCCCATCTGAGGTTTTTCATCAGAAATTCCGATGAATTCCATTCAAGTTTAGATTTTTCTGATGGAAATCCGTCAGAGTTCCGATGTGATTTGGCCGGGCAAAAGCATGATCCTGTGTATGCGGCATAACTTTGTTTGCGCCCCCCCCCCCCCCCCCACAGCTAATGACATTTTATTTTCGGGGATAACGTTGTTTTTAGGCATTTATGAAGGGATTTGCCATTGAAATATGTTGCCACATTCAGTGGGCGAATTTGACAGGTGGCACTGCCCATCAAACTTGATATGCCACATTGCAAAGCTAACTCCCCCTTCACATCCGTCGTCTTGGAATCGCGGACAGAATCACCATGCACAAACACCCAAAAAAAGTACTGCAGGCGCGATTTTTAAAATCACAATGCACTATGCGATACCATGCATTTTTGTGGATGCAAATTTGCTAGATGTGTGGGCATGCCACTTACAAACAAAGGCACCCATGCCCGTCTGCAGGTGACAGCACTTTTTGCGAGGTTAGGGAAAACACGCACTTCCTTGAGCATACCCGCTAGACATGTGCAGAATGAAAAAAAGTGTTTCATTTCATTTCGATTTCGAAACATTTTCAAATTTGAAAAGTTTTCCAATTTCCAAATTAATTAAAATAGAATAGAAAATAAAGGAATAGAATAGAACACAAAATAGAATAGAAAAGAATATAACAGAAAATAAAAGAATGGAATAGAATAGAGTAAAACAGAACAAAAAATACAAAATAAATATAAAGTTTATACTATAAAAAAAAAAAAAATGTTGTGTGCCGCTAAAGTGTTCGGGTCTGACTCGAAGAAAAGGTGACAACCCTGCTGTCAATCCCTCCATTGGCTTCAAATTAAATTCAAAATACTAACAACTTACAAAGCTGTCCACAACTACATAACATTTATCCCTCATCGTTATAACCTTTTGAATCACTTGATCCTCCCTGCAGACAAGCAGGGTCCTCCTGTATTGAATTGTATTGTAACTGACCTGTCTTCCCTCAAGTTATAAAGCGCTGCACAAACTGTTGGCGAATTATAAATCCTGTATAATAATAATCATTGAGGCCCAACATGACATGTGGATGTTACCTAGGGTGATCTACTGTTTTCAGGAAGTTATGTACAGCATAGAGAAGCGCAGAAAAAAATGACTAAAAATGACTAAAAATGGCTACAAATGAATGTCCCATCTCACTGTGGCCCGCGGGGGTCCCCATGGGCTGCCGACACCCGCCTAGTTAGGCCTTTGGCCCGCCATTCTTGTCCTCTCCTTTTTTTAGACCAGACGGCCCCTTCCAGAGGGCCTGGTGGCGGTTGTGGGTGGTCCATGGGTTGCTTCCTTGGGGGGAGGTGCCCCCCTGCGCCTGGGCCTTCTGGCTCGCCGCTCGGGGTCCAGGTGCACTGGGGGCCTCTATACTATGATTACTATTACCCCTAACTCATGTGAGCACGATATTGTCTCTATTCAAGGTTTAAATCTATATACCTGTTGCTCAGAAGTTTACGGGGTAGGGTTCCGTTATGCATGCTGGTAAATGTTGAATTAACATCCCGTTGTACTGTGGATTCAGGAGTCTGTTCTTTTTTCCCCCCTTTTTTATTTTTATTTGTTTTCCTTTTGCCTTCTTACCTTTGCTTTTACTGGGGGTTTTCACAATGTTTGGAACTTACGGGTGGAATTTGGTGGGGTTCTACACCCACATCTCTGTACTACAATCCCAAGGGCTCCTTCTGTCTTGCCTTGTCTCACTCCGACCTCTAGTCAATATTGGTCATCCCCTCTCGCACAATGATTACCTATACTGCCTAGTTTTTGCATCTCATGTATCCCCCTATGTCAAGTTCCCCACTACGCTATCATTGGCTGATTCCTCTGTACTGCGAAAGCGTAAATTCTCAGTCACACTTACTAACCCCCCAGCAGCAGTTCTTTTACAGAGTCTGCTGACACTCCAGCCCTGTAATTTTTAGGTGGGTTAGACTCTCTACACCCGCCTCTGGTATTTCCTTATTTGTGCTGTTTACCTCTCCTTTCTCCCCTATCTCTCCTATTCTCCCCGCCCCTCCCGCACATCACCCCCCCCCCCCTCTTCTTTTTTTTTTTCTTCCCTCCCCCTCCGTCTCCTCCTTCCCTCCTAGAAGCCTCCCCCTCCCTATCGTCGGCGCTGGTGTGTCCCCCACGGTACACAGCTTTCTAGCTGTCCACGCTCGCACTTTTCTTTTTTTTTTTGTGTGGCTATTTGCCCACCCTGAGCTTATCCATGCGGAAGGTCGCGGAGTCCCGTGGCCCCCTGTCGTTGAAGTGTGTGTCGCTTAATGTGAAAGGCCTAAATGTACCGGAAAAACGATCGCAAGTCCTGTCTGCTCTATCCAAACAGAAGGCTCAATTCGTGTTTTTGCAGGAAACCCATTTCCGAGCTGACTCAGTTCCCAAGTTGCGCAATGATCTATACCCCACCGCTTTACACTCCACGAATTCCTCCGCGAAGACCAAGGGGGTTTCTATATTGATCTCTAAGCAATCTCCCTTCCAGTTGTCCGACTCACTGGTGGATCCGGAGGGTAGATTTTTGTTTATTAAAGGCAACTACGCCTCCAGACCCCTAACCTTGGCGAACGTGTATGCACCGAACGAACATCAGGTCTCTTTTTTTAAGAAAATTAACGACCTTCTACTCTCGTTCAAGGAAGGCATTGTCCTTCTGGGCGGCGATTTTAATGTTTCTCTGAACCCTGACATGGATGCCTCCACGGGTACCTCTTCTCTACCATACCGAGCACTACGGCAGATTAAGCTGCAGCTACAGGACCTCGCGTTACATGATACCTGGCGCACCTTATTCCCTTCGACCAAAGAGTATTTTACGAACAAGGCAACAAGTGTGGGAGACTCCTGGCAAGGGCGATACGAGCATCTAGACCCTCTAACACGGTGCACCAAATCCGTGATCATAGTGGGGTTACCCTGTCTAAGACCGAAGATATAGCGAAATGCTTCGAACAATACTACGCAAAACTTTACAACCTGAACCCCGCGAATCGGACCCCAGCTCTAGAGGCCCAGAGGTTGGACGTGATCAGAAGTTTCCTTTCCCAATACTACCCAGGGCAGGTCTCAGAGACACGCGCAGCGGAGCTGGATCTACCTCCCTCACTGGGGGAACTCCAAACTGCGATAAAGCAAATGAAACCAGGAAAGAGTCCGGGACCTGACGGGTTCACGCTGCAATACTACAAGTCCTTTCTACCAGTCTTGTCCTCTAGCATGTTAGACACCTTTAACGCCCTAGCATCCCCAACTGCCCCTACGGGACGCCTTCTAGAGGTGCACATAACGGTTATTCCGAAAGATGGTAAAGATGCTTCACTGGTCCAGAACTATAGGCCGATTTCGCTGCTTAATGTGGATATTAAGTTGTATGCAAAGATCCTAGCGAACCGACTGTCCCCACTCTTGCCCGACTTGGTCTCCCAGGATCAGGTGGGGTTTGTCCCTGGCAGGGAGGCCAGGGACAACACTATCCGGGCTCTGAACTTGCACCATTGGCTCTCTACCTCAAACACACAGGGCTTTTTCCTATCCCTTGACGCGGAGAAGGCGTTCGACAGGGTTTACATGAGGGAGATCTTGAAAACGATAGTCCTTTATCCCCGCATGTTGGCACACATCTCCGCCTTATACTCTAATCCCAGTGCTAGTGTACGAGTTAATGGCCGCCTGTCGGACGCCTTCTCCATAAGTAATGGTACCCGTCAGGGATGCCCCCTGTCTCCCCTAATTTTTGTTCTTACTTTGGAACCCTTCCTGAATAGATTGCGTTCAAATCCCGACATTAAGGGTTTGACCGTTAGTGGTAGGGAATATAAAGTTGCAGCCTTTGCTGATGATGTGCTCTTATCTCTGTCACAACCGAGGATATCCTTGCCAAATCTACTGAAAGACATGGCACTTCCGGTCGGACGGTCAGGGTGTCACGTCACTTCCGGTTGACCTTACGTGTTGCGTCACGTCACGTAAGGTCAACCGGAAGTGACGTGACACCCTGACCGTCCGTCCGGAAGTGCCATTGTTTTTGGTGTTTTTACTCGTTTTCCTTTCTGTAAGTGTGTTTGCTTTATTAAACCATTTTAAAAATTACGTACTTTACTATGTGAGCTTCATTTTCCTTTTGGATCATCCGTTTCATTTTCGACCGGACGTCGAATGTGGCTGAGACTGGTTTAAAGATTGCATTGGAGACGGCTGCCTACAGGACCATCATTGCATGTGTTTGATGCCCCTTTCTTCCTTGTGGAAGGTAAGCGCTCTGTGAGCACGTTCATCTGTGAAGCCTCATCTGGATGAGTTCGTTGTTACATGGATAGAAGCCTTGTCACTGATCGATTTATGTTAGTCTCCCCACTGGATTTCACTTATTTGGGACATTTTTTGTTGCACGTATTGCACATACTTGGATTATTTATTTAATCACTTATTTGGGACATTTGTTGTTGCACAGCATTGCACATATTTTGGATTATTTTATCACTATTTGTATAGTAATGCTCACTTGCTGGTTTGGATTGATTATTTAGTTTAGTTTAAGTTTGCGCTCATCATTACACCTTTATATCTTATCTTTGTTGTTAGCACATACTCGATTTGAGCTGCATGTAATTAGTTTAATTTTCTTCTCTATTGGGTCTATTCACTATTGGCTAGCGCTTTCGTTTTCTTTTTTATAAACCCTGAGTTCTTGCCGGGCCTGTCCCCTTCCTTTCTGAAACGAGAGTGGCCGCATGATTGAGTGCAGGCGCGTCATTTCTTCCTCAGCGGATCCCCCCGTTCCTATGAGGATTTGGTAGCGGCATCACCTTCTGAATCTTTCCCATTCTGGACCTATAGACAGGTGAGACACTTCCTGTCCTCACAGCCAACCTCGGCAACTTGGACGAGGCGATTGACGCCCTTTGAGAATCTCTGCTCGCAGACGTCCCCGCAGAGACACCTAATATCCGGTGTCTACCAGATTGGGAATCCGAACTTCAGGTCTCCCTTGAGGAGGATGACTGGACCCGGATCTATGAATACGCGCATAAAGGGTCTCTCAATGTTGCTACCCAAGAAACCTGCTATAAGATACAGACGCGCTGGTATAGGACCCCAGCCCTTCTCCATAAATTTACTCCTACGGTTCCCGAGACGTGCTGGAGATGCAGGACGGGAAGGGGGACTATGCTACACGTTTGGTGGGACTGTGCTTCCCTCCAGCCATTCTGGAGAGCAGTGCATGACCTTATTGCACATGTGACCACCTACGCACTGAACTACTCCCCGGCGCAATACCTCTTGCATCATACGCATTTGACCAGGTCTGAGTACTTTGGCTCGCTGGCCATGCACATGGTGAACGCAGCAAGGCTCTGCATCCCGGTACATTGGCGCTCTACACACACTCCGACGATTAGGGAATGGTTTCACAGGATTTCTAAGATCGAGGAAATGGAAGAGCTGGTCCACATCTCCCGAGACCACATCACAAAATTTACGAATACTTGGACCTGTTGGACTCACTTCAAAACAACCCAGCGCTTCCAGGCCGATAGTTCGTGAGTTGATACCTGGGTTGACGTAGCTACGCTACGTTGGACTTGCAGTGCAATGCCCAACCGGAACAGCCCCCTATGGGGGGGCCGGCCGGCGCCGACGACCCCCCCCCCCCCTCTTCCCCATTGCTGGACCCCTTCCCACACTCCCCCTCCTCCCCCTTCTTTCTTTTTTCCTCCCCCCTTCGCCTTTGTGTCTCGTCTCTTTTTTTTTTTCTTTCTCCCCCCCTTTTTTTTTTTTTTTGTGTGTCTCTTTCTCTACCAATACACCCTGGGACAGACCCTTTTATATAGGCTATATTGACATAACCCTTCGCTCCCGGAGGATGGATCTTAATCCTCACCTGCCAAGCTGATGTCAGTGTTGTTATATGTTTCACACTCTGCATAGGTTATGTAAACTTGTTCTGAACCTACTTCAACCTAGATCAATGTGTTATTCACCTCTGTATATTGGATTGTACCTGTAATCTTTTTTTTTTCAAAATAAACTTCTTTATGGAAAAAAAAAGAGTAGCGCAGAGACCTAGTGATGACGTAAATAAGGTATGTACAGTAAAACATTGGTTTGCGATCATAATTTGTTCCAGAAACATGCTTGTAATCCAAAGCACTTGTATATCAAAGCATGTTTTTTTTTTTTCTTACAGGGTATAAAAGAGAAGAGAGGCACCTCTAAAGCCCTGTACACACGATCGGTTTGTCTGATGAAAACGGACCGATGGACTTTCATTGGACAAACCGATCGTGTGTGGGCCCCATAGGTTTGTTTTCCATCGGTGAAAAAAAATACAACGTGTTTTAAAATTTTCCTATGGATAAAAAACTGATAGAAAAAAACAATTGTCTGTGGGGAAGTCCATCGGAGAAAAATCCACGCATGCTCAGAATCAAGTTGACGCATGCTCAGAAGAATTGAACTTAATTTTATCTCAGCACGTCGTTGTGTTTTACGTTACCGCGTTTTGGCACGGTCAGATTTTTGACCGATGGTGTGTAGGCAAGACTGATGAAAGTCAGCTTCATCGGATATCCGACGAATAAATGTAACCATATTGCTACACTTAAAGCGGAGGTTCACCCAAAAATCAACTTTCCAAGCCAAGCGGAGTTGATTGACGGGCTGCTAAAGCGCGTCACGCCTTCCGAAAATACCCGAAGTGACACTCGGGTGTTTACGGCGCCTGCGCAGTCGGCTCTACACTTCGGGTATTTTTGGAAAGCGTGACACACTTTAGCAGCCCGTCAATCAACTCTGTTTGGCTTAGGAACGCCTACTCCCCGCAGAAATCTCCGCTCAGAGCCGGATAACAACGGCTGATAAAAAGATAAGTACAAAAAAAAAAAAAACAGCATACTGCAGATGTCAGCAGTATGCTGGATCTAATCGCAGAAAGTTGATTTTTGGGTGAACCTCCGCTTTAAGATCGGTTTGTCTGATGAAAACCGATCGTGTGTGGGCCAGACTGATAAAAGTCGGATATTCCATCAGATATCCGTTTGTGTGTACGGATATTTTTAGAAGCTCCTCTCTTTATTTTTATACTCAGTTGTGACATGACGCTACTCTTATGCCGCGTACACACGATCATTTTTTGTGATGAAAAAAAACGACGTTTTCTGTGAAGTAAAAATAAACGTTTTTGAAACGTCACTTTTCAAAGACGATGTTGCATACACACCATCGTTTTTTTCACAAAAAGCGAGGTTACGTTCACCACTCTTTTCCATTGAAGCTCGCTTCATAACTAGCTTCTGGGCATGCGCGGGTTGAAAAACGTCGTTTTAAACGACGTTTTTGCTACACACGGTGACTTTTTGTGAAACAAAAAACGACGTTTTGAAAAACTACACAAAAAATTCAAGCATGTTGGAATTTTTTTTTTGGTCGTTTTTTTGAAGACAGCTTGTCTTGCAAAACGCTCTCAAACCAAGGTTTTACTGTAATGAAAAACATAAAGGTTTTATTTAAAAAAAAATATCATTTTATGATGAGGGTGGAGTAAGAAAACCAGGGAAGGCAAATATTCAGATTATACTTAATTTTTGATGTAACTTTTACAGTTTTATATGATTGCTTTTCCATATTATTCATAATATTATTTCAAATAAAGATTTTTAGGTTCTTCTCCTGGCATATTAGGCATTTCGGCCCAGATTCAGAGAGCCATTACGCCTGTCTAACTGGTGTTAGACTGGAGTAATTTCAAATTACGCGCGTTTTCTAGCTAGTCGAAAACCTCAAACCATGAATAGACGGCTGTGGGCTTCAATTCGTCTGGATTACGTGTTTGTAGGCCTTCGGATCTACGCTGCAATAAAATTGCGGCCACTGGGTGGACTTCCCGTCGTTTTCGGCGTCGGGGTATGCAAATGAGCTTTTGCTGGCGCACCCCGAAATTACGATCTTCAATCGCAATCTCTTACGGCACCTTTAGTCATCTTTTATTTGCGTAACACTATACCAGCTTTTTGCTGCTCTAATATTAGACAGCCCATGTTAAGTATGGCCGTCGTTCCCGCGTCGAATTTCTATGTTTTCTGACGTCTTTTATTATTTTTAACGTAAGTCGTCCGGGAATAGGAATGTTTGTAAACGCCGCTACCCAAACAACGAATGACGTAACGATGTGATTCCGCGCAATGCACGGCGGGAAATTTCTGAACGGAGCATGCGCAGTGCGATCGCGGCGGGGACGCGCTTAATTTAAATGCTTCACGCCCACCAAACGCGTATTTCGATTACGCGGCGAGAAATAGACTACGCCGCCGTAGCGTACGGCCAAAAATCTACCAGGATTCGGTGTAGAGCCTGGTAAAATACGGCAGCGTAGAGTATTTCGATTACACAGCGGAATATTAAGTGTATGTGAATCTACCCCTTTATCTTGCTGAAGTAAAGGTAATGTAGCCACATAGTGAATGTGCTGCTTGTTTCTGCAGTCTAGTTATAGAGGAATATAAAATTACTATGCAGACGTTCAAAGCAGAAAGCAAAGCATGCACCGTATTTATCGGCGTATAACACGCACATACATTTTAAGAGGGAAGTCTCAGGAAAAAACTTTTTTTACTAAACTTTGAATTAAATAAGGGTCAGTGCCCATCTGCAGCCTGATCAATGCCCATCTGCAGCACATCTCATCATGCAGCCTTATCAATGCCCATCTCATCATGCAGCCTTATCAATGCCCATCTCATCATGCAGCCTTATCAATGCCCATCTCATCGTGCAGCCTTATCAATGCCCATCTCATCATGCAGCCTTATCAATGCCCATCTCATCGTGCAGCCTTATTAACCACTTGCTTACTGGGCACATAAACCCCCTTCGTGCCCAGGCGAAATTTAAGCTTCCGGCACTGCGTCGCTTTAACTGACAATTGCGCGGTCGTGCAACGTGGCTCCCAAACAAAATTAGTGTCCTTTTTTTCCCCACAAATAGAGCTTTCTTTTGGTGGTATTTGATCGCCCGTATGGTTTTTATTTTTTGCGTTATAAATAAAAAAAGAGCGACAATTTAAAAAAATATATATATATATTTTACTTGTTGCTATAATAAATATCCCAATTTTTTTTAAAAAAACTATTTTTTTTTCTCAGTTAAGGCCGATACATATTCTTCTACGTATTTTTGTAAAAAAAAATAAAAAAAAAAATCACAATAAGTGACTGCTTTGCGCAAAAGTTATAGCGCCTACAAAATAGGGGACAGAATTATGATTTTTTTTATATTTTTTTTTTACTAGTAATGGCAGCGATCTGCGATTTTTATTGGGACTGCGATATTGCGGCGGACACATCGGACACTTTTGACACATTTTTGGCGCCATTCACATTTATACAGCGACCAGTGCTATAAATATGCACTAATTACTGTATAAATGTGACTGGCATTGAAGGGGTTAACACTAGGGGGTGAGGAAGGGGTTAAATGTATTGCCTGGGTGTGTTCTAACTGTGTGGGAGGAGGGGGGCGACTGGGGGAGGTGACCGATGCTGTGTCCCTATGTACAAGGGAAACAGCATCTGTCTACTTTCCCTGACAGGACGTGAAGCTCTGTGTTTACACACACAGCTCCACGTCCCTGCTCTGTCACCACCGATCGCATGTACCTGACGGACATCGCAGTCGCCGGGTACACGCATCAAATCCTCGGTGATGCGTCGGGACTGTTTTTCCCCACCGCGCGCCACCCTGTGGCGCGCAGGGAATTACAAGTACATCACGTCCAAAGATGTGACCCCGGCGCCTCAGGTCCGCGCTGTTGACGTATTCTGTCAATAGCGCGGACCTCTAGTGGTTAATGTCCATCTCATCATGCAGCCTTATCAATGCCCATCTCATCATGCAGCCTTATCAATGTCCATCTCGTCATGCAGCCTTATCAATGCCCCTTTTTAGCCTCAATACAACCTCACCATCAAAGCAGCCTGGACAGAGCATGAAATCACAGAGCCGTCATCTCCTGTTCGGCTCTTACTCAGCACTGGCAGTCACACAGACACACAGTCCCGCCTCCAACATCGGCATTGGACCAGCTCCTGTGATAGACAGAACACTGGTCCAATGCCAGTGGCGGATGCGAAATTGTGTGTGTGACGTGAGAGCTGAACGCTTGTGAATTCTGGCAGTTTGGCTCTCACTCGGCAGTCACACACACACACACAGGTTAGTGAATTCTGGCTGTGTTCGCCCCCTCTCTTACCTTCCAAGGTACACTATCGGCGTATAACACGCACCAGCGATTTGCCCCCTATTTTCAGGGGCAACAAGTGTGTGTTATACGCCGATAAATACGGTACATGTAATGGGTAAATACACACTTGTCAACAGTCCAGTATTTACCGGGACAGTCCCGCATCTTGGTCTTCTGTCCCTTTGATGCTGTGTCCTGGGACATGACCTGAGATCAGAGTATAAACATTGTTTGACTTATGCCCCATACACACAATCGGAAATTCCAACAGTAAAAGTCAGATGTGAGCTTTTGAGCGGAAATTTTCGACCATGTGTAGGCTCCATCAGACTTTTCAGAGCTGGTTTTCAAATTTTCCGCACAACATAACTGAACCAGAACTTGCAGCAGACTTGCTGAATGTTTGCAAAGAAAGTTCTTCTGGAGTCCCCAGGGCCCCTTAAAGGCCCGGCTGGCCCCCCTACCGTTTTATTTTTTATTTTTTATTTTTTGCATTACACTTGTAAGGGGGCCCAATGGTCCCCAGGGCCCCTTACAGGCCTGGCCGCCTCCCTCACATTTAATTTTAAATTTTTTTTGCATTACACCTGTAAGGGGTCCGATGGACCCCCCCACTTATCATCTTGCGTCAGGAGAGAAGAGATTACACTTATTTTTTTTCATCAGCACCCCCCCTCCGGTTCTCTGCTCCAGGGGGGCCCTGCCTAAAGCTGTCTAAGGGGCCCCAAAATGTGTGATGGCTGCCCTGCTTAGCATGTTATTTTCAAACTTGCAGCGCAATTGCTTGCTATCTGGGTAATGAATACCTGGAGGTGTTACAATGACACACTGCTAGGATGCAATGAAAATTGTAATCTGATGTTATTTTCACTAGCCCTATAATTGGGCACGCTCACATTGTGCGCGGCTCGCTTATCTCTCAGTTTGTAGGAGGTATTGGAGGCCGCATGTTGTCTTGCATGTATGCGAATGGATTTACAGCAACAAATACCACAGTGTATTGTCATATTATTGGAATGCTGTGCGGAATCTCTCAATATCCTGGAATAAACAGATGTTCCTTCTTCATCAGCATCGGCATGTAGATCTGTTGCTGTGAAGATGAATGTATCAGATTCTTTAGGTAAAAAGTCAATATTCCTTGTTTTTCTCCCACTCGATTCAATCTTATATGGAAACATTGCTAGTCAGTTACTGGACATCAGAGAGAAAATAAATCGCAATATTAATCCAAATATTTTCTACAGGGCAGACAACCTTGCAGTGGATAGGAAGTCAGCTTAAAGAGACCCTGTCTAAATATTTAGAGTTTATACTAATGCTCTTTTTAGATGTCTGGCATCATTTCCCTGCACATTCCCTGGGGAGCTGCAAACACTGCTACAGCTTTCACCCCCACGTGCGCATTTGGCGCCTTTCCTGAATATGGAACTTTGCATTTGGAAAATACATTGGTAATTGTCTTTTATTATTATACAGGATTTATATAGTGCCAATAAAGCTTACAATCTCATAGAGTGGGGCAAGTGGTACAAATAGTAAAAACTGTGGGAGATGAGCTGATGCAAGAGTTAAAAATGTAGTTGGTAGTTAGCATTATAGCCTTCCCTGAAGAAATTTGTGTTCACCGATCCCCTAAAGATGGCCCGAGTAAAAAAAAGCTGGACAAATTGGAATAGAGAGTTCCAGAGGATTGGAGAGGTTCTGGATAAGTCCTGGAGATGAGCATGGGAGGAGGAGAAAAGGAAGCTAGAGAGCAGGAGGTCTTGGGAGGAGTGGAGAGAATGGTTTGATTTGGAGACAAGATTGGTGGTGTATCGAAGGGGGGCAGAATTGTGAATGGCTTTGTATGTTGTTAATGTTTTGAACTTAAATAGCTGGCAATCGGAAGCCAGTGGAGGGATGGGCAAGGAGGGATAGCAGACACTCCGCAGTCAATTATCCAGTTAATGAGCGTGGTTTTAATAATTTATTAGGGGAATATAACTTGGACGGGATTAGTGTGAGATGGGATGCCCAGAACTTGATCACTGAAGAAACTTTGAGGACAACTTGAACACTTAGGCGTGTTAGCAAAGGTCCCAATCTGTAATCCCTCCGGAATACTGACATACTCTGGAGAGACAAAATTGTTCCCAAAATCACATGCAGATACTGCAGCTTTCCATGATGACAAAATGCTAATGCACCTAGCTGACTGGTGCAGAATCCCCAAGCAAGGTATACAATTAACAGTTTTCTTTCCCATGATTATGCTAGCTGAAGATTGCCGTTGGCTGAAAATCCCCTTGTAGGCTATGAGGGGGATGGACAATGGGGAGCTTTATTCATTTAGTCCCTTTATCCTGAAGCATAACTTGTGACTTCTGGCTGGGCCTCCTGCTGATCAGGTCCCACTCTGCAAATCAAGGCAAATCAAGGTATTCCCTGCCTGATATGGAAGGGGACATGGATTCCTCCTTGGTTCTTTTCTTTCGCTCTTCTCTCTACATCACTGTTGGCCACCCACCAGCATAGAGACCCCTTCCAGGCCTCTGGATCCTGGAACCCCTCCTTCATGGCCAGGCTACAATAATTAAGGGCCATCTCCCCACCTTCTGGGCCATACTTACACAAGGTTTGGCAGAGATCCCTTCAACATTCAGACTCTCATCTCCATACCCCCACCTACTAAGTTCTGGAATTTTCCTGAAGCTTCCGGAAGCCAGGGGGAGGCGACAGAGAGTCAGCCTGCAGAGCCTACCATCTAAACTACAGTAGAGTTCACTTGACCCCAAATAAACTGATTTCACAGACTAAAGTGAACTAAATTTGCCTAACACTCACAGCTATGTTCACAAGGGGGTGCTACAGTTACTTTCCAGAAGAAATGTTTTCATTGTAATGACTCTGTTTTGCAATATTGTACTTACAATTATTATGACTTACAACACTGATTGAACAATGTCTGATAAACCATGGACTCATCAGATAAGCCATTCCCTCTTTGCCTCAGCACCACATTTGGAAAATCCAGTGACCAAAAGGTGACAATGTTAGCTGTGCCTTCTGCATACTGTAAACTTTAAGATAGAACCTTGAGTTATGTACAAGTGACAGCCTACTTAATCAGCAGTTCAGATTTTCATCCAGGCATTGGTGTAGTGAAGGAATGGTATTGGCACGCACACCCACTGCAGGCAACTTGAAGTCTCTCATATAAGAAAAGACTAAACTATATCTATTGTTGTGTTCAGGAATCCTCTATCACAGGATTTAGTACCCAGATTTCCAGCCGTACAGTTTAGAGCCTTTAAGCCGACCCGGCAAAACTGTAAGGCATCATAGAATACGGTGCATCCTCCAATAAAGTTACCAGGCCTCTCCCGAGATACCAGAATTCAGCTTGGTCCTCCCCAGGACAGGTCCTCCCCTGGTTTTCTCCATTGAGTGGCTTCCTCCCACAGGACAGACAGCATAGGATCACCTTCAAGGTGTAGGCCCCAGTCAAGACAACTGGGCCTACCTATCGGAAAAGCAGCCTCGGAGCAACGTGGTCCTGGGCTGAAAATGCACCATCACATAAATCGAGCCAGGAGGACCATGAGGCAAAAAGGGACCCCTGAAAATGGTGTCTGCCCCTTAAGCATCCTTCCCCAGCATGCCCAGCGGGGAGACCACTCCCACTGGGCTTTTCCCGGGGAAAAACACCCAATACACTCTGGCCTGCCTGTGTTCCAACACTGGTCCGTGGTGATAACACCACCTACAGGCAAACAATGGGAAAAACCTCCAAGCACAGCCACTGCCAGAACAGAGGCTGATTTAGTCTTAATCAGAGTCTGAGCTAACTCATTTTGGTACACGTGAGTACACTTTGAGCGAGTGGCAGGTTACGGCAAGGGACCCACTAGTTAGGGACAGTGGTTATTGCAAATAAAGGTTCCTGATGGGTAGAGATGGGCAGGGGAATGATCATAGCACATTGACTGGTATCACTTGTTGCCTTAGATTACTTTTTGAAAGCATATCTTAACCCAAGAATGTAACATATTGTGGTTTACTTGTCCAATCTGCAAAGAAATATGTGCAAGATAGTCCAGTTCCCTAAATTGCAGAATGCTGTAATATCCAGACAAAGGAGATTTTAATTGCTGATTCTCCCAATTCAATCAGCACTAGACAAGAGCAGTTACTGCTTTGGTTCCCTGCAGATAGTAGTGACAGGCCCAAGGCCAAAGTTGCCCCATAGGAGCTTCAGAGACAGTGCCCTGGGGAAACAGGCTTAATAACCCTACTATATCCACTATTTCCCACTGAGCGCAATGCATACTCTAAATCCCTTTATAGGCATGACAAAATTAAACTGAGCTACTCCAGTCTTCAGATTACAATTTGGTGTTTGTTTGACAGCACAAAGCCTACTAAAGCAGCTCCTATATTCTTGATGTAATTAGTATCTTTCAGCTCTGCACTGATCGTCTCTGTCATCTGTTGGAAAATGCTGACCTTTTGTTAATTTTGTCATCCAGTTTGCCTCCCTGCCTAATGTTACTGGAAGTGTACCACTGAGTCCAATTGTGCAAGAGATTGCAGTTTGGTTATCTACCTGCAAAGTGACTGGTACTGGCGAATGGGTTGTACCATATGTCAACCAATCTGAGTAGGCTTGATGCAAATGTGGTCAAGTAAGGAGGTGGAAAGTCCTATTGCTTGTAATTAGACACAGTGGGTCATGAACTGTGAACTACTTCAACATAGGTTGCAGGTACTGCTAATGAAGGCCCAATGAGGTTACATCTTCTGCCTATTCCTCATCCTGGTCCTGAACCAGACCAGTTAAGCCAATTTAGGATTAAACCACAGGATTAGCACTGCACCTCTGCTGCAATTGCTACAGCTACATGCTAGTGCTAAGTGATGGCTGATTGTTGATCAAAATTGTATCTGTCACACCTGCAACTCAACCCAATAATAATTTTGCAACCTTCCTCTTAATACCAATTACTTGAAAGTATTGTTTTGCCTTACATGGGCAAAGCACTATTGTGTAGTGCCCTTTCCGATAGGTTGCTAGTGTTTTAAGAAAATTTAGATTTTGGCTTCCTTGTAGCAGGGGAGCAGTGATCATTTGCTATAGTCTGTTCTGGGTTCTGCTGATAAAGGCTCAACTAGGGATGAGCCGAACACCCCCCTGTTCGGTTCGCACCAGAACTTGCGAACACACCAAATGTTCGTGTGAACTTTAGAACCCTGTTAAAGTCTATGGGACTCGGACATTTGAAATCTAAAATGTGAATTTTAAAGGCTAATATGCAAGTTATTGTCATAAAAAGTGTTTGGGGACCTGTGTCCTGTCCCAGGGGACATGTATCAATGCAAAAAAAAGTTTTAAAAACGTCCGTTTTTTCGGGAGCAGTGAATCTAATAATGCTAAAAGTGAAACAATAAAAGTGTAATATTCCTTTAAATTTCGTACCAGAGGGGGTGTAAAGTTAGCATGTGAAAAAGTGCATGTTTCCCATACATAGAACTGTCCCAGCACAAAGTGTAATTTCTGAAAGAAAATAAAGTCATTTAAAACTGGCTTAGCGGCTATAATGAATTGTCGGCTCTGGCAATTCAGAGAGGATTCATTCATAAAAAATAAAAAATAAAGTGTGGGGGTCCCCCCAAATTCCATTAACAGGCCCTTCGGGTCTCTAATGGATATTAAGAGGAACCCCGCCATCAATTTAAAAAAAAAATGATGTGAGGCTCCCCCCAAATATCCATTCCAGACCCTTCAGGTCTGGTGTGGATTTTAAGGGGAGCTCCACCCCAAATTTAAAAAAAAAATGCCGTGGAGTTCCCCCAAAAATCCACACCAGACCCTTTTCTGAGCACGTTAACATGGCCTGCCGCAGAAAAGAGGGGGGGACAGAGTGCGACCCCCCCTCTCCTGAACCACACTAGGCTACATGCTCTCAACATGGGGAGGATGTCCCCATGTTGATGGGGAGAAGGGCCTCATCCCCACAACCCTGGCCGGTGGTTGTGGGAGTCTGTGGGCGGGGGGCTTATCAGAATCTGGAAGATCCCTTTAACAAAGGGGACCCCCAGACCCTGGCCCCCCCTATGTGAATTGGTAATGGGGTACACTGTACCCCTACCATTTCACGAAGGAAGTGTAAATAGTTTAAAAAAAACACACAGACACCGTAGAAAAAATTCCTTTATTAATAAAAAAAATTAAGATAAATAAAATCCTGCGGTGTTAATCCACTCTCGATGCAGCTCCCTGCTCCAACGTTGTCTTCTATCCAGCGACGGGTGATCGGTCCAGCGATGAGAAGACTATTCATCCAGAGCAGCATCGCCGACCTTCTCTCTCCACTGGACAACCCAGCGGAATGACGTGGCCGATGCTTTGACATTTCTTATATAGGGGAGGCGGGGCCACATGTCATGTGAGCCCCCGCCCCCCTCTGATGCACCCTCGGCTACGTCACTGGGAAAACTTGGTCTTCCCCCTTGCATCTTGGGGGTGGATCGATCATGCTTTGGGGTTGAATTGCAGCCAGTGGTACAGGGAACATTTCAATAAAATTTCAGCAAATTGTGGATGGTAACTTGATGCCATCTGTGAAAAAGCTGAAGTTTAAGAGAGGGTGGCTTCTACAAATGGATAATGATCCTAAACACACCTCAAAATCCATGAGGGATTACATCAAGAGGTGTAAACTGAAGGTTTTGCCATGGCCTTCACAATCTTCTGACCTCAACATAATTGAAAATCTAGGGATAGACCTTAAAAGAGCAGTGCGTGACACAGACAGCCCAGAAATCTTAAAGAACTGGAAGACTTTTGTAAGGAAGAATGGGCAAAGATACCTCAAACAAGAATTGAAAGACTCTTGGCTGGCTACAAAAAGCGTTTACAAGCTGTGATACTTGCCAAAGGGGGCAGTTCAAGATATTATCTCTGCAGGGTGCCCAAACTTTTCAGATGCCATTTTTTTGTTTTCTGTAATTTTGAAAGTGTAAATGATGGAAATAAAATCAAACTTTTTTTGACATATTATAAGAATGTCTAATCTGTAATTTGATGCCTTTTGAAGATCTTTCCATCTTTCCTTGGCTTCGTTATGCACATTGATACAAATTTTTCCCTGGGATGGCCAAACTTTCGATCCCCACTTTAACTATTTCTTTAAACAATTTTGTGATTGGTCTTTCAAGTTGCCCGAAAAGCCCCACACCTATGGTGGGTATTTCAATTTCAATAATCTACTCATTTGGGGTGTTGACAACTACTTAATTGTCCGAGTTTAAACTCCCTTCTTTAAAACCATGATGGGGTAGTTGCTTGTGTTTGCCCCTTAGAGCAAAGGTTTCCAGCCTTCCACCTTCTTTTCTGTGCTGGTAATTTTCTGCACAGGGCAAAAGTAACAAATGTCTGGCTGAACATGTCCACTTTTCGAACAGGATGTTTGTCTTCTCCAACTACAATTACTATATAAAATACATTTCTTCTATTGATTCATGGAATAATTTATGTCACACATGGAACAAGTAATTTAAGGGTAACTAAATCCATCATTAGATAGCAGGTAGTGGGATCAGTCAGCTCTTACCAGTCTGTGTCAGGGGACTCATATTCGGCGTAATATAAAACACAGACCCGATAACGTCTCCTGTAATATCGCTCACAGCTTATCTGTCTTTATCTGTTTGTTGTAGCTCTGTCACTGTTTATTCTGGAAAACATCTTCAAGACGCACCTTCCACTGCTTGGCTTTTATCACAATGTATTTAAAAAAAATTAATTTGTGCTAATATTTATCTCTTCCTTACATGCTTAAAAAGCAGGAAATCTGGGTAGGAAAATGAATTACACCGGACGTAGATGAAAAAATTAGATCATTTATACACTGAATGGCTGTTTTGCTAAATGGTCAAAATATAACCATGTAATATGTTGGAAAAAATTCAGCCCATTTTGGACTCAGGTTGTTCCTGATCCATGGAGAAAAAGGAGCAAATGAACAATATTATCAAAAAGATCTTAGCAAGTTGCAGCGTGCAGGCCAGGCAACGAAAGAGGAGCCAATATATAACAGGTTCTGTTTGGAGAGCATTTTCGTTTTTAAAATTTGTCAAAAATTGAATAACAATTCAGCATAAGGAATGGCGGCGATTGCAACATTCTCAGGACAGGTTCAATGTTAACCACTTAACGACCGCCGCATGTATATGTACGTCCACAGAATGGCACGTACAGGCAGATGGGCTTACGTGTAGGTCCCTGCCTTCTTGCGGGTCGGGGGTCCGATCGGGACTCCTGCTACATGCGGCAGGCGTCTTACCTGTGGGAGCGATCCGGATGAGGGGGCGGCTGTTCGTTTCTGTTCGCCCCCATGTGAGCGCTCCCAGCCAATCCAGCATCCCCCACCCTGCACTTCCTCTGCCTGTGTAATGTAAACACTGGCAGAGGAAGTGATGTCACCTCTCCTCTCGGTGGTATTTTCGATCCGGCGAGAGGAGAGAGGACATCAGAAGTAAGTCGCACCAACATTACACTGACACCACACACATAGGCACACTTAACCCCTTCCGATCACCCCCAGCCCCCTATCACAGTGTCAATGATTGCAGTGATCATATATTTACTGATCACTGCATTTAGTGTCAGTGTGACAGTTAGTCTGACAGGCAGTTAGTGTTAGGTCCAGGGTAGCCTCGTACCCCCTCCCTAATAAAGGTTTAACCCATTGATCACTGCCCTAGTTAACCCTTTCACCCCCTATTGCCAGTGTCACTAAGCGATCGGTTTTCTGATCGCTGTGTTAGTGTCACTGTTGCCGCTAGGTAGCTCATTTTTTTTTATATTGCGATTTTTTTTTTTTACTAAAGACATGTGGCTGAATACATTTTGGCCTAAATGTTTGACTAAAATTTCGTTTATTCGATTTTTCTTATAACAAAAAGGTCGCTCTATTTTGGTTTATAGCGCAAAAAATTAAAATCGCAGAGGCGATCAAATACCATCAAAAGAAAGCTCTTTTTGTGGGAAGAAAAGGACGCACATTTTGTTTGGGAGCCACGTCGCACGACTGCGCAATTGTCTGTTAAAGCGACGCAGTGCCGAATTAAAAAAACGCCTTTGGGCATTTAGCAGCATATTGGTCCGGGGTTTAAGTGGTTAACAACTGATTGAAATAAGAGAAATTGGACATAATCCTGACCCAGATCCAGTAGTGTTTTTAGGTTTTGTGCTGCCCTAGGCCTGACTAAACTTGTGACCCCCTAATTTAAATAAGACACACCCCTTTCTGTTTAAGACCCACCCTGACATTTTTGAGTGGGGACACTAGTTCTTAGGGCCTGGGGGGCATTGGATTACCTTCATTTGCATAGATTTCCTCTCACTTCCTGTTTGGCTTTGGGGCAGGAAGTGAAGGGAAATCTCTGCAATGGGACAGGGATGGTAAAAAAAAAACTGACAAGGGGTTTAACACTTCCTTACTCTATCCAAAATGAAAAAATAAAGTGCTGCCTATAGTTCTACTTCAAGCACAAATTTCGGATAATTTTATGGAGAAGACTAAGAAGATATAACCATGTCAATGGTGCAGCAGAAAACATATAGCACAGTGAGGAAGGTTTGTGGTCCAGGATGATAGGACAGTCAAGATTAGAAGCAGCTTGCGTTGCACTAACAGTGTAGCGCAAGCCGACGGGGACTCTTTCCATGCTGCCCCCCTGCAAAGTGCTGCCCTAAGCCTGAGCCTTGTTGGCCTAGGTCAGGATACAGTGTTGCCCAGATCCTTAATCCTGGCCCCCCATAATTAAAAACATGCTCAATAAACATTTTACTTTACACCTTGGTTTCTGACAGGCTTGCCAAGATGAGGGTGGCATTACTGAGCCTTCCTCCGAATCCCTTGAAAAGCTAAGGATCTCAAATCCCGAGATAATATGTTTCTGCCCAGTGCTGGAGTGTTTTCTTGTAAGATTTGGAATCCTCAGCTTTCCTATGATCCATGTTCGCCCAGGGATGTCACTAGAGTCTACTGAAGTCAGCCAAAAGTCAGTGTGTAATACGGCTTTTTTTTTACACTTTTCTGAACTTTTTTTTCATATGCATAAATCTACCAAATATCTTCTGCCTGACTAAAAATATAGACTCTTTACAGTCTTTAATGGTGTGAAACATTAAGAATGCATCCTGGTGGCCAGGTACCATGTGATTTTGGCCAAGGCCTCCGGTCACACAAGGTAGCTCAAATGACGGTGTGATCTTATGATTTAGTTCAGGGTTCTCTAAACTTTCTAAACAAAGGGCCAGTTTACTGTCCGTCAGACTTTAGGGGGGCCAGACTGTGGCCATCGGGAGTACAAAATGTCCCATCATTGGTGTAATTGGGAGGAAGTATGCCCCTCATTGGTGTCATTGGGCCCCGTTGTTGGTGTCATTGTGAGTACTGTGCCCTATTGTTGGAGTCATTGGAAGAAATTGTGCCCTTCATTTATATCAGTGAATGAAATATTGCCCCAAGGGCCAGGTAAAAGCAGGCAAAGGTCCGCATCTGGCCCTCGGGCCACAGTTTAGAGACCACTGATTTAGATGATAGAAAAGTGCACAGCACAAGCCTGCAAGCTGCATTTCCATTATCGTGATCATGCAGTGAGAGCCATTGATATTACCAATACCTACAGGAAGCAGACAAAAGTCAGGGTGTAAAGTAAATTTATTTTGACTTTTTCTCGCACAAAGCGTACATGGTCGGAATTTCCAATGAAAAATGTCAGACGGAATTTTTTCATCAGATATTCCAACCATGTGTATGCCCCATCCGACCTTTTCCATTGGAAATTCAGATGGACTTCGAAAGAGAATATGTTCTTCTTTTTTTTTTTTTCAACGAAATCTCAAATTCCATTTGTCTGTATGGAATTCTGACAGAGAAATGAACACGCATGCTCGGAAACAAATCGACTCATATTTGGAAGCATTGAACTTCATTTTTCTAGGCTCGTCATAGTGTTGTACGTCACCGCATTTTTGACGGTCGGAATTTGATGTGTCCGTGTGTATGCAAGACAGCTTGAACAGAATTTTGACGGAAGAACCTGGCGGAGTTTATTCCGTGTGTACGCAGCATTAGTCTTTATTTTTGTATACCTTTCACCAAGGATACATAGCCCCTTTGGGGCTCCCAAATATGTTACACTTTAAATTCCAAACTTGACTAATTTGAGATTGTGCTCACCGGGCTCTTTTCTATCATGAGGCATTATCACCAAAAAGTAATTTTTTTATTTTTTAGGATTTATTTATATGTGGCTTACAATGAATAGGAAGATAGTGCCCCTGACTTAAACGTGGAGCTCCACCCTCCACCTTCACTCCCGCGAATCGGAAGCCTCCACCCTCCGTTGTCACATTTGACACTTTTCAGGGGGAGGGGGGTGCAGATACCTGTCTACAGACATGTATTTGCACCCACTTCCGGCCACACAGTCCCCCCTCTGTTGTGTTCTGGGAAACACTCGGCTCCCAGAAAACATCGGGAGCCAGTCAGCACGGCGCATTGCGACTCGCGCATGCGCCGTAGGGAACCGGGCAGTGAAGCCGGAGTGCTTCACTTCCTGGTTCCCTCACCGAAGATGGCGGGGGGGGGGCAGCAGAGTGACGAACGATGGCTCGTCCTCTGCTGCGGACGGCGATGGACTCCAGGACAGGTAAGTGTGCCGACATTAAAAGTCAGCAGCTGCAGTATTTGTAGCTGCTGGCTTTTAATATTTTTTTTGTTCAGCGGACATCCGCTTTAAGTGATGCATTGGCAAATATTTTATAGTCTCTGGCTACCAGAATGCATTAGTGCTGGTTCACAATGGGACGACCTCTCAGACGACTTAGCCACCTGACAGGTCGCGCTCCATTCAGTGCAATGGAACCGTTCTAATTGGAGTGACTCAAGTCACTCCAACTTGATAAGAGGTTCCTGTACTACTTAGGGGGCGACTTCGGAGCAGCCTGCATTGACTTCTATTAAAGAAGTCGCTTGCATGTCGCGCTGACGTCGGACGACTTTGAAGACACTCCAGTGTGAACCGTGACTAATGGATTTTTCAGATCATTAGAAACAGCAAAGGGTCTATTATTTCCACTACACAGGTGCCGTTTGGTAGATTTACAATAAGATAGTAGGATCAGATAGGCACGCTCATTGTGCAGCACTCCAGAGAAGAAAGCCAGGCCTACATATTGTTAAGTGTACATTTTCCTACAATAAAGGTAAATAGCCTATCCATAGAAGCAACGCTTTTACAACATTTACACCTTCGTACTGTAAGATTGTTTCAATTTCATGTGTAAATCTAAAAACGCTGCAGAGGTTTTCTTTGTTGGCCATCGGTCCCAGATCTGTACCATGTGCAGAAAGCCTTGAGTTGACAGTGACACACACACACACTGGCTCCATTATTCCCTAACTATCTACAGAGACAACTTATGGGCAGCATATGAGTCTCGAGTTAATAATTAGGGCTGTGATGAGGGTAATCATTGTGGTCCCTCTAATAAATTAAAGCATGGAATGGGAGGTAAGCTGTCAATATAGATCTTCCAGAAGTCCTGATCACACCAAGTCAATTAGATCACTGCAGGATCAAACGGCGGACCCCTGCAGTATGTTAAGTATGACTAAATGGGGCCAAGCAGGGCAAATCATGTTACAAATGCATCACCATGGGCAGCTAGGAGAGATAAGCATTGATGTCATTGATAAAGAGACGAGGCTTTATTAGAAAGCTGAATATAGCCTGGAGGTAAGCTAACGGCTATGGGACAAAGGCTCAGCAGTGAGACAGACAGCTTGACACAGGGAAATGAAAACCTATCTATCCTGTGTCTGCACCACAGAGACAGTGGGGGTGCAGGAATAAGATAGATTCTTAACCCTTGACTCCTGCGGTCCAATCTGACTGGCCACTATACTGGCAGTGAATCGGTTAATAGTCTAGAAGTAAATCCTCGTTACAGCCCAGAGCTATATGAAATGTCATCGTAACCCCAATGCTGGATGTTATTGTTGAGTAATCTTTCTTTCCTTTCTTTTCTCTCTCTCTCTCCTTATTTCTTTCTCTCCCTTGTTCTCTATTTCGCTCTATATTTTTATTCCTCTCTCTCTCTCTCTCTCTCTTTTTCTGTCCTTGTTTCTCTTGACCCCCCCTTTCATCTCTCTCTCTCTCTCTCTCTCTTGTTCTCTCATCTTTCTCCCTTTCTCCTTTTTTTCTTATTTCATCTCTTTCTTTCTCACTTTCCCTCTCTCGTTCTTTCCTTTATTTTTCTCACGTTCTCTCCCTCTTTCTTTCTTTCTTTCTTTCTTTCTTTCTTTCTTTCTTTCTTTCTTTCTTTCTTTCTTTCTCTCTTTCTCTCACTCTCCCTCTCTTTTCTCTCTCCCTCTCCCCCCTTTCTCTCCCTCTCTGTTTTTTGCCTCTCTTACTCTCCCTTCTCTCTCTCTCTTTCTTTCATCCCCCCCTTCTCTCCCTCTCCTTTGCCCCCACTTTCTCGCTCCCTCTTTAGCTCCAATGCTGGATGTTATTGTTGAGTAATCCTTCTTTCCTTCTTTTTCTCTCTTTCTCCTTATTTCTTTCTCTCCCTTGCTCTCTATTCCGCTCTGTCTCTCTTTTTCTTTCTCTCTCGCTCTTGTTCTCTCTCTCTCTTTTTCTCATTTTTCATTTTCTCTTTCTCCTTTTTTTTCTTATTTTATCTCTTTCTTGCTCACTTTCTCTTTTTCTGTCTTTCCCTTTTCTCTCTCTTTTTCTTTCTCTCTCCACCCCTCTCTTTTCTATCTCCCTCTTCCTTTCCCCCCTTTTCGCTCCCTCTCCTTTCTCTCTCTCTCTCTTTCTCTCTCATTTTCTCTCCCTCTCCCCTCTCCCCATCTCTCTTTCTTTATTTTTCCCCCCTTTTCTCTTTCTCTCCTTTCCCCCCCCCCCTCTTTCTCCCTCGCTCTCTAGCTCCATGCTGGATGTTATTATTTTCTTTCTTTTCGCTCTTTTTTTTCTCTACATTGTCTCTCTATTTTTTCTCTATTTCCATCTTTCTCTCCCTCTTTCTTTCTATTGTTCTTTCTTTCTCTCTCTCTCTCTCTCTCTCTTTCTCTCCTTTTCTCTTTGCTCTTTCGTCCTCTTCCTTTTTCTAGTTTTTTAATTTTCTCTCTCTTTCTCTCCTTTTATTTTTTTATTTTTCTTCCTCTCTCTCTTTCTCTCCTTTTCTCTAGTTTTCCCCTCTATTTCTTTCTCTCCCTTTCTCTTGTTTTGTTTTTAAATTTTCTCACTTTCTCATTCTCTCCTTTTTATCTTGTTTTTTAAATTTTCTTTCTCTCTTTCCTCTTTCTTTATTTCATTTCTCTTTCTTTATTTCCCATTTTTTCCTCTCTCTTTCTTTCTTTCTTTCTTACTCCCCCTTTCTCTCTCTCTCTCTCTCTTTCTCTCTCTCTCTCTCTCTCTTTCTTTATCCTCTCTCTTTCTCTCTTTCTTTATCCTCTCTCTTTCTCTTTCTCTCTTTTTCTCCCCCTTTTTATTTATTTTCTCTTTCTTTCTCTTTCTTTCTTTCCCCCCTCTTTATTTATTGTTTCTCTCTCTCCCCCCCCCCCTTTATATATTTTTCTCTCACACATGTTTCCCTCTTTCTCTCATTTTCTATTTTTTTTATTAATTTTTTGTAACCTGCAAAATTTAGCACTGCATGGCTTCCCCCATGTCACCTAAGTGTCTAAAACCACCAAATACATTAAGGCATTCAAAACTTCTGTTTAACATACTGTGTGGGACAAAATCACATACAAAAATAAGCATTTCAGCCCACAATAGAAAAAGTGGTTACATACTGTATTGCCCCAACCTCGATGTACAGCTGTGGTGGTTCGACCTCAGTATGCGTCAATTATTACAATTCCCTATAGCTTGGCTCTACAATGTGTTGACACTTTCTTGGGCCAACTCATTAATCATGTGAAAATGCTGACATTAAAAGTTCTCTGTGGCTGATGAATGGGTTAAATGTAACTTTTTATCCTTGGAACTTAACTGAACTTCTTTGACCCCAACTCAGAAAAAAATACGAACTATCCAAATTGGGGCCATGACCCAAGTAGTAAGAAAACAATGTTATATAATGTAGGACATCATTTAAAATACCAGGCAAGGTCTGAAAATGGACTATTGTGATGTATGCGTTCGGCAACAGGAATACATCAAGTTTCTGTGCAGTGTAGGATGTTACTTAATCTGTTTATATTCTTTTTGAGGGCTTTGTTAGTCTTGGAAACTACAAGTTGGGGAAAAATTATGAAGACATTTTCTGGTTGACTCATCTCAGCTCATTCACAAATTGGTGTGTAGTCTATTGAAGCTCAGGGCAAGGCCAGATTGGGCTGGTTTAAGGCTATTTACAGTTAAAATAAAAATATAAATACAGGTAGATATGAACCCAATCGCTTCTAAAAGCTTTACATGTTAATAAACTCGCAAAAGTTTTTTCCCACAACCCTTTTTCTTTTTACCATGTTTCAAAATAACTAATGCTATCATTAAGAGCACATATGTCAAACACAAGGCCTGTAAGCCAAATCCGGCCCACCAGGCCTTGTCATGGGGCCCTTGCACCCAGTTTTGCTGCTGAAACGTGGCAAAAACATAATTCTGCCACCTCTGGCTCTTACCCCACATCTCCCGCTTCATGCTGTCACTTGTAAACACAGAAGCTTTGCTCAGCAGCTCCCACACCTCTTAACCCTGCACTCTGTATGTAGCATACTTCTGAACTCTGCACTCTGTGTGTAACACACCCTGCACTCTTTACATAGCACCCATTTTCGAACCCTGCACTCTGTACATAGCACACCCCTGAACTCTGCAACCTGTACATAGTGCACTCATGAACTCTGCACTCCGTGCATAGGGCACCCCCTGAAACTGCACTCTGTACATAGGGCACCCCTGAATCCTGGATTCTGTACATAATACACTCCTTAACTCTGCCCTCTGTACATAGCGCACCTCTGAATCCTGGATTATGTACATAATACACTCCTGAACTCTGCCCTATGTACATAGCACATCCCTTAATCCTGGATTATGTACATAATACACTCCTGAACTCTGCACTCTGTACATAGTGCACCCCAGATACAGCTAACCATTTGAGGGCAACCATTCTGCTAAACCAGGCTGCAAAGAAATTGAGTTTGACATCCCTGATTTACAGGTTAGATAAAAGGCTTAGTGCAGTATAAAATTTCCAGTTGGAAACTACTACCTTACATCAGACCAAAAATAGGCACAATTGGTGAAATAACAAAAGACAGAAGAATATGGTTCAAAAAGAGTACAATCTCTCTCAATGAGGGACAGTTGAAAGCTATGGCTATTTTGGCTCTCCCTGTTATGGGGAAACAACTGTCTCCCAACCGTGCACCCATGGTGAAGACTACAAGCAACCGTGCTAACACACATTTCAAGCATGGTCCAGCATTTTTAGTGTTAGGAAGTCGGTCCAGAACAATAGCGTTCATAAAGACAGGAAGGGGTTGACAGAGGCTAGAAGAGAAGAGCAGTGCTGAGATGCAAAAAATAATGAAAAAAGGTGAATATCGTATTTTATTTAAAAAAAGGGTAATTGTTTCTGATACACCACCACCACTATACCCCATATGCAAAATCATTTTTATCGAATAAGGATTTAGGTTCAATAGAAATCTGCATTTTTATCTTTATAACCTTTATTTAAAATGCAACAACATTGATATTGTGAGAAAGCTTTGCAAATATAACCTAAACATTACCTGGGTAATGTTATTGGACCCACAGAAGGGAAGGAATCGAAACCACGTAGATGGTAGGTCAAGCCAGCAAGTGTTATGACTTTAAAGTGGGGTTCCGCGCCAGATCGTTTTTTTTTTTTGCATTCTATGGGGATTAAAAGTTCAAAGATACACTCACTTCTTTGGTCTCTTCAATTATCCGATGTCCATTTTCGTTTGAAAAAGTTATAAAATCCAATCCTGTGATTGTCCATTTTGCTTGTGGGCATTGTGAAGCCCACAAGCAAGCATTTCCTGGAAGCGGTGAAATCTCGCGAGATTTCGCTGCACGGCGTTACACAATGTATCTGGGAAGCACAGCACTGTGCTCCCAGAATAGATTGCAGCGAAGTCCAAACTTGCATTGCGGTGCCAGAGAAAGGTTTAGAAACGCCTCCTCCTGAGGAAGGGGAATCCTGGAAGTCTAGATTAGAATCTAAATAATATGGTATTTATCGATTTATAAAAACAGTCACCTGGCTTTTAATAATGTATATAGTTCACTGATTGATTAAGAACATATTGATATTTTCAGTGAACCTCCGCTTTAAGCTCAATGTGGCCAATCTGTACTTACACGTCATAAAGTGTCTCTAAAAGGAGCAGTTTCTCTATGCACATAACAGAATTCAGTTCACATCACTTCACATCCATTCTTGCACCACTAAAAAGATAGTTTTGGAGTGGACCATTAAAACACATTAAGAATGATATGATCTAGTAGTCTTGAAGTGGCTCACGAAAACACATGAGAATTTGAGAAAGCCAAACTCTTGTAGACTTCAAGCTGGTGGCTGATGTGCTTGGAGAATGCAAAGTATTTGTAGCTTTAGAGCTACATGCCAACATGAATACAGAGAGCCAAACACTGGTAGCCCCATCACTGGTAGGTGAGATAAAACACATGAGAATTTGAGAAAGCCGATCTCTTGTAGACTTCAAGCTGGTGGCTGATGTGCTTGGAGAATGCAAAGTATTTGTAGATTTAGAGCTACATGCCAACATGAATACAGAGAGCCAAACACTGGTAGCCCCATCACTGGAAGGGGAGATAAATTGAGAAACTCAAGCGCTGGTAGCCTTTAAGCAGCTTGCTTAAATACAGAAAAAAAAAAAAAACGAGCATTGAAGTCTCAGAATGGGTGTCTGAAGTGCTTGGAGAAAGCTAAGTTTTGGTAGCATCAAAACTGGTGTCTGAGATTTTTGTAGGGAACCAAACACTGATCGTCTTGGATCTGCTCATCCAGATGCATAAAAAAAGCCAAGCATTGATAGCTTCCGTGCTGGTGGGCAATATGCATGAAGAAAGCCAAGTGCTGACAGCCTCAATGTTCGTGGCTAAGATGACCGGAGAAAGCCAAGAGTTGGTAGCCACAGAGTCGGTGCCTGAGATGTTTGTAAAAACCCAATTGCTAGTAGCCTCATTTCAAAGGTTTTGAAACTTCCACAGTGCCCTAGGTAGGCATATTTCATGGAAACTTTATTTAGGCTGTAGGTCACTTTAGGGTTTTATTTTTTTATTTTAAATCATATAATCATGTGATTAAGTAATATTGATTTGTGGCCTCTTGAGTTGTAAATGTTTTAATATATCAACGAGTTTACTGTAAATACTTCACATGTTGAGGTTATATAATTCTAAAGAAACTAGTTCTGCCAAGATGCAGACTTTCTGAGATGTAATCAGTTATTTAAATACAGAAAATTCCAAAAAAAAAAAGCAGTTGAATGGAACTGTAAATGGACAAATAAATATTTTACAGTGCAAAGCAGATTCCAATTTAGATGAGAGTCAGGCATCAGCAAGTTAAATTAACTACAGTAGTTAACGTTTATAAATGAGCTTTTGCATAACTAGCATGACGTTCCGAAGGAAACATTAGCTCAAGGACACATTTATCATGGTGTAATTGATACACTCACTAATTAAGGCAAGTCTTGGAGGATTTAAAGAAACCTGTGCTATGGGACTTACAGACTAAAGGGTAGAATCTTACAGTGATTATCATTACGGCGGCTATTTCCTTCGATCGCTCCTTAGAAGTAGTGGGGGTTTAAGCACTGAATGTCGTGCTTCTTTCAGGAAACAGTTTAAAATTCTCTGTTCATCCCTGCTCAAAAGTCTCTTAAAGGAAAATTATACTTTGTCTTGTGCATGTACTTATTGTAAATTAATGTAATGTTAAAGTTAAAATGAACATCCCCAGCAGTATATACTACATGCCTTCCTTTTGCATCCTCTCTGCTCTGTTCACACACTAGGATTGAAGGAAAGACTTGTGTAAGCAACAAGTGGCTTGAGTGACAGCTTATACAGGGCTAAGGATTTCATTGTGATAGTGCTGATTGGACCAGTGTTGTCACACGGAACAAGACAAGTGCTCATTCATGCACAGGAATGGTAGAATTTTCCATCGGGTTAAGGCAATGAAAGCAGACGAGCAAAGATAGCTTAGATGAATACTGATGGTAAAAAGGAAGATGGGTGTTATGGACTGGTGCAACCAGAACAGTGTGGACTGCAACAGAGTGACCCAAACATGTGTAAAGTGAAAATAATATAATTTATTATAAGAAAAGTAAATAAACAAAAGTAAACCCACCTCCAATAGGACAAACAGTGACTAACCAGCAACCAATCCCAGTGACACACAATAAATAACTGCCTAAACCAAAAGTATATACAGGAGTAAGATGCATTCGCAATTATAAACAAGGTCATAAACCTGGGAGATCAAGCAGATAGGACCGTGGGCACCGGAAGGTCAGGCTAGACCGTGGGCACCGGAAGGTCAGGCTAGACCGGGGGCACCGGAAGGTCAGGCTAGACCACGGGCACCAGAAGGTCAGACTGGACAGTAAACACTGGAGCATCAGACTGGAAAGCAGGCAGAAGGTTGGCAGGTTTAGGTGGGTCATCAGGTTCAGGACCATCAGAGGCTAGCCTAACCCATTGGCAATCACAGAGGCAGGCTGGAGCGGGCAGCAGGCTGGATGGCAGGCAGAGGCACTGGAACATCAGACCGGACAGAGAGTACTGGAACATCAGGCCACAACAGTGTGCAGCCACTATTGGTCAGGGATGGCCTTAGTATTATGTCGTGGACTGGTGCGACCAGAACTGTGTGGACTGCAACAGAGTGAACCAAACACGTGTAAAGTGAAAATAATATAATTTATTATAAGAAAAGTAAATAGACAAAAGTAAACGCACCTCCAATTTGACAAACAGTGACTAACCAGCAAACAACCCCAGTGACACACAATAAATAACTGCCTAAACCAAAAGTATATAGAAAAGTATATACAGGAGTGTAAGGGTCACCACCGCTTATGACCTTCCATCCATCCACGACAAGCTTATCCGACACACTGCGACCATACTGCATACACGATCCATATCCATTCCCATAAACAAGACGAGACTCAAGCTCTGCACTTGCTTTCAAAGATATGACAATTTATTGGTATTTTCTCAGCTTCTTATACAGTCTCAAGCATAATGCAGTTAGTCACAGGACAATGTAGTCTCCACCCCCCTTCACACCATGGGGAGCTTCAATCACACTCTAAAAGGCATTCAGGTAAGCTAACCATGTAGACTTGTCGGCACTGTATCTTCAATAGTGTTCAATTAACCTTGAATAGTAACACAGACATCTAGTTGAATAAGTTATCTAGACAGCTTTATCACACAATGGCAGAGTCTTGTGAGAGTGGGTGCAATCAACACCTTCAACGGAATGTCTTTACAGTGAATAGCCAACACCTTAAGATATTTCAATAGCATATTATTCAAAGGTATGACTCACTCTGGTCTTGTAGACCTGAATTAACACCTTTCAAAAGCATGTGTGCCCAGATTGAATAGCTAACCGCTTTTGATATTTGAAGACACCCTGCAAACATGAATTATTATTAATGTCCCTTATTAATGTCTTCTGTAATATATGAATTATGATTCTTTGTCACCCTATGGCCCTAGTGGACATAAGGTGACCCTAGACATAGGAATATCTCAGTCTGTCACGGGCCATGCCGTTACAAGGAGTAAGATGCAATCATAAACAAGCCAGGGTAATACACGGGAGATCAAGCAGATAGGGCTGGGAACAAAACAGGACAGGGAGAGGATAACAGGGAACAGGGGCAACAGGTGGAAGAGATCAACATGGAGACAAGGGTGGGAGGACACAGCACCTACCCCCCCATGTTGAGGACATGTGACCTGGTATGGTCCCTTTCCTGACCTGCCGGGCTGCATGCTCAGATAATTGTCTAGTATGATCTTGGTGAGGAACCTTATACCATTTTTTTTTTCATTTTGGTGACGGTTTCATCCTCAGTGCACAAGCCGCACCACAAGTCGGATCATCATGATCTGACTGCTGGTGCGACTTCTATTCAAATCAATGGGCTCGCAAAGGGAACCAATGATTATAAATAGAGGCAGAGACGCTGCTAAAAGCTAGTGTGGCTAAACGTGCATTAACACCAATGCAAAATGCTTCTAAATGCATGTTTTTAC
Source organism: Rana kukunoris (assembly GCA_029574335.1). NCBI lineage: Eukaryota > Metazoa > Chordata > Amphibia > Anura > Ranidae > Rana > Rana kukunoris. Next base: position 50,864,760 of record CM056052.1, read on the forward strand.
AGCTGCATTTCCTGGCGTTGGTAGTGGCTTTGCAGCTCGTTTTTTCTAATGCCCTGTGTGCCTTAGTACAGTGTATGCCCATTTGTATAGGTTGTAGAACTCTGGGTGAAGAGCCACCTGTTCACTTTTATCATGCAGATTTCTGTTTGTGATAATGAGCTTACATGTCCTGATACGGCCCCTTTGACACGGACGGATAGAATGGTGCTTTTAGCTGCGGATTTTACCGCAGCTAGAAGCACACAATGCTTTCCTATGACACCCTTCACACACTACGGTTACCTGCAGTTTTGTTACCCGTGGTTTTGTGCGGATAGAAAAAAATAGAACTGAAAGCGTCCAGCTGCGAAATCCCACGGCTATCGGCACATAACAGTAGTGCACTGTGTTAGCTGCGTTTGGTATGAATCTTGAGGGGGAACTCCACGCCAAATAATAAAAAAAAAAAAACGGCAAAAACCAAGAGCATACCAGGCCCTTGGGTCTGCTATGGATTTTAAGAGGAACTCCCATACGCTGAAAAAACGGCGTGGGGGGTCCCCCCAAAATCCGTACCAGACCTGTATCAGAGCAGCGCCGGGCCGGTCAGGAAAGGGGGTGGGGACGAGCTAGCCCCCTCCTCCTTAAACGTGACGGGCCGCATGCCCTCAACATGGGGAGGTAGGTGCTCGTCCCTACCCCCTTTCCTGACCCGCCGGGCACTGCTCTGCCCTCTCCCTCTCTACAAAGTGATAGTCTTGAGATACCCATTGAACTAGAGGAGGTACTGTTAGCCATTAAACCACTAAAATTGCATAAACATCCCGGGCCTGATGGGTTTTCAGCCACATACTATAAAAAATGTGCGGACATTTTAGTCCCCGTGTTATCTAAACCCTATAACACTATTCTCAAGGGCCATGCATTCAGCTCTGAAACACTGACAGCTACCATCTCAATTCTTCCAAAACCTAACACCAATTTCTCCTCCTGGTCGAATTATTGGCCCAAATCCCTCTTTAACTTCAACATCAAACTGCTAGCCAAAATCCTAGCTACCCGACCTAATCATATTATTGGTTCCATCATACATAGGGACCAAGTGGGCTTCATTTCTGCCTGACATGCAGGAGAATATATTCAACGTACTGTCCTCTTGGTTAATATAGCTCATGACCGCAAAATCCCTTTATGCCTTTTATCTCTATATATCAGAAAGGCCTTTAACACTGGGGTTTATTTACTAAAGGCAAATCCACTTTGCACTACAAGTGCACTTGGAAGTGCAGAAGCTGTAGATCTGAGAGGGAAATGCAAGTGTATCAATAACCCTGAAAGAGCTGCTGGATATTTTCGGGCGGCATGTTGCCTCTATTTCCTCGCCCTCCAGGGTACTAGAAGAGAGCCGAAAAAGTTCAGTGTCCACACTTTTTACTTATTTTTGGATGGAGAGGTGGAAGGATAACAGGTAGATAGGTTCAGGTGCATAGTTTCAATCCGGAAACACTCCTGCTTCCAGTGACACAGCTTTTGTAGCCACTCTAGCCAGAGTGGGTATTGCGCACCCGGATAGGTTTCTCTCACTAGTCTAGAAGCCGGAATGGCACACGGTAAATGGTACAGTCTCTGCCACAGACCTTCCCACAGATGGATACACTTTTTGGTCCAGAATCCTCACAGTACAGGATTCAGCACCCGGATCTCTCCAGAGTAACTTCTTGTAGAACTTGAAACTGACAGGCGATCACCATCAAGCCTTTCAGTAAACGGTGCATCCTTTGATAAAGTTTAAGGCCTCTCTTGAGACACCAGCCTCGTGCTCGGTCCTCTCCAAGATAGGTCCTTCATTAAGCGGCTTCCTCCCTCAGGACGAACAGCACAGGATCACCTTCCAAAGCGTAGACCCAATCTGCCCACTGGGCCTACTCAGAAGATCACATCCATGGACCAACGTGGTCCCGGAGCCTGGAACACGCACCCCTGGCCAGGAGGGCCACACCAGGGGGGTGGGGGGGTTTGGTAAGGTGACTCAGGATTGAAGACCCCAGTCCAGTGATGTCTGTCCCTTAAGTACCCCTCCCCAGCATGCACAGCAGGAAGATCAATCACACTGATTGGCTGCCGAGGCAAAATACTCAAATCAGCTTGACCTAGCTGCTGCCACCCTTGGGCTAGAGTAACAACTATACCCCAGGTGAACAATAGTGGTCACTCACAGCACAGCCATGACTGGGACAGAAGCCAAATTTGCTCAAAATCACACATGTCTGAGTAAACAACTTCCCTCTAAATTTACAGCAGCGCTGGCTCAAAAGGAACCATCCGTTACACAAGGAAAATAAAAAACAAAATGTTTTGCTTGTACATGATTGGATGATAAAATCAGCAAAGCTTCCCCTCATTTCAGATTTTCCCCTCGGATCTACAGCGACTGCACTTCCATGTGCACTTCCAAGTGCACTTGCAGTGCAAAGTGGATTTGCCTTTAGTAAATCAACTCTACTGTCTCTTGGCCTTATCTGCATTTCATACTTAGGTGCTGGGGGTTTGGTACACATTTTCATTCCTGGATCTAAGCTCTTTACGCTAACCCAGTGGTTCTCAACTCCGGTCCTCGGGACCCACTAACAGGCCAGGTTTTAAATATTACCTTGGGGAGATGCAGACTAAAATACTGCAATCACTGAGAAGCAAATGATATCACCTGTATAACTGTATTTCAGCTATTTTGAAAACGTGACCTGTTAGTGGGTCCCGAGGACCGGAGTTGAGAACCACTGCGTTAACCCCACTGCCATTGTATTCAACATGGGCTATAGATCAGAGCCTTTCCCAATCAAAAGAGGAACGCGTCAGTTCTTACCACTTATGTTTGCCCTGGCTATTGAGCCCCTAGCACAATTGATCCGCCAAAATCCCAACATCTGGGGGTTGGAAATCGGTGGTCATCACCACAAATTATGTTTATTTGTCAATGACTTCCTTCTTTTCATGATGTCATCGTTAACCTCCGCTCCCAACCGCCTCAAACTACTGGATGATTTTGCTTATATTTCGGGGCTAAAAATTAATCCACCTAAATCTATAGCACTAAACATTTCCATTTGCCTTGCCAAATTGATACAACTGCAGAACGCTTTACAATTCCCTTGGTGGTCCCATTCCATCCTATACCTTTGAAATAAACTGACGGCCAACATTTCTGACCTCTTCTCAGCTAACTACCCACTTACACATCTCACTAACCTTATGTCCAAGTGGTCCACCCTACCGTTGACCTGGATGGGCAGGATAACAGTAACCAAGATGACCATCCTTCCTAAGGCCGCGTACACACGATCAAATCTGTCTGCTGGAAACGGTCTGCCAGACCGTCCCAGCAGACAGATTTGATCGTGTGTACGGACGAGCCGACGGATTTTGCCAGCCGACAGATTTGAAAGCATGCTTTCAAATCTGTCGGCTGGGAACCCGTCTGCCCGACATGTCTGCTGGTTAGTACGCTAACCAGCAGACATGTCTTCTCGCACACGCGTCGAATGGTTTCGACGCATGCGCGGAAGTGTTTTACTTCCTCGTGTGGTGACGTGGCGGCGTCAACGTCACCACCACGTTAGCGCGCCGTCTGCCAGCAGGGATTTTGGTTTGATCGTGTTTACACGATCAAACCAATACGTCCCCAGCAGACAGATTTGTTAAAATCGGTCTGTCCGACCGTTTTGAACAAATCTGTCTGCTCGTGTGTATGGGGCCTCAGATATTATATATTTTCCGGGTGCTATCCATCCCTGTTCCAAGCTATTTCCTTCGCCTGTTGCAACAACACACATAATCCTACATTTGGAGCACTATCAAACCCTGTATACCACATCGTACCCTATACTTGCCTCAGTTTGAAGGTGGTCTAGGTCTTTCCAACTTCACCAGATATTTCCACGCTGCCCAATTAGCTCAACTGCTCAAGTTCCATGCTGTGGGTGGCTCTAGATTCGGTTGAATGTGACCCTCTCTTGGCCGCTACCTTCTCTGACTTCGTCCCTCTGTTTGTACAATACTCAACCCAGTGACCTTCTACTCCCTTTCTTTCGCCTTGAGTCCAAACATTCACTCCAATCGTCCCACAACCCCATACTCTCTTTCCTTCACAATCCTGCATTTTACCAGGCCTGGACTTCACCATCCTATTTTACTGTCTTCTACAAACTTTTTTTGAGCTCATAAACTCATGACTCCTTCTGGAATTAGGCCACTTCCCACTTTTTTTTTATACCTTCAGATTAAATATTTCCTTACACCCCTAATCCCTAAAGATGTCTCTGGTCCATCTTCAAACAAACATGAAAGAGCGACCCACATAGACGAGGCCTAATCTCAGCCCTCTACTCCCACCTTCTCAACACTGGCTCCACCTCTACCCTATCCTATGCCTCTAAATGAGAAAGAAGGGTGAGGAGGGAAAGGGAATGGAGGAGGGAGAAAAAGAGGAAATGGAAAAGAAGAGAGGAGGGGGGGAATGAGAAAAGGAAGATGGAGAGAAAAGGGAGAATCTTACCTTTTAAAGATCATGGGTATCAACCAAACGCCTCAAATCATGAGTAGAGGAAGGAAAAACGAGTGGATAGGACCACTCTATTGATTTCGCTGGTTGTTTCAAAGTTGATCTATATAGAGATCAATAGAGAGCTATTCAAGTCACTATACACAATGAGATGAGTTTAGAAGACAGGAGATACTGAAGAGAAGGAATGTAATGAAATACACAAGCCATAGCACTGCATCAAATTGCAAAAAATTTTTTACTTAGACTGCCAATCTGTCAGGATAGATCACTTGTGTCTCCGTATGGATGGTCGACTTTGTTCCATTGGTCACAGGTGATGGTATTTATAGGGGGTGAATTTCAATTCAGGAGGGAGGAGGAACAATCCCTGAGGCCACCCTCATTGCCCAGATCAAATGTCCAGAATGGCCATTATGCCAACTCACCTTCCCTTCTCCCTTTTCTGGTCCCCTTCTTGTCTTGTTTTGCTTCTGATTCTTATGTGATTTTGAGTGTCAATAATGTGTTTATATAATCATTACAGTATATAGATAATTTGTGCTAGAATCCAAGGCCCTGATGAAGCAGGTTGTCCCACGAAACACGTAGGCCATCTATCCAGGTTTTCCAGGTGCGTTAACAAAACCCTGGACAACTTAACTTAACTTAACACTGTAAATGATTTAAATTATTTTTTTTTGTAAAAAAATAAATACAAATTATGTGTGGATATAGAAAGTTCCATCTCCTAGAAGCCAGCAAAATTTTGGCCGAAAAAATGGCTGACACGGGTAAAAGAGTATAATATTTTTACAAACCTTTAGGAGCTTTTACAGGCATCAAGCTCTTTGGCATTTCATTGGCCAGAATTAAATAATTAGTGCTTAAGCACTAGCGTTTAGGCACAATTAGCAGCTTTTAGCAACTTCTAGCAGCTTTTCGCAGCGTCAAGCAATTGTACAATCATATTGCAATGTGTGTAGTTAGCTTAAAGTGGTTGTAAACCTTTACAACCACTTCATCCAGTGAAGTGACTAACCTCAGGTGATACACAGAAATGAAACAAATCCTCCTACATAAGGTGTACCTGTTTATCTACAGCTGGCTCTACCCTACATCCATTCAAAGTGCAGAATATACACAGGATCTCTCATCTCTAAAAAGCAGGGGTCAGAGAGCTGAAGTTACACCAGTGAAGAGAGCTCTGAGAGCATATTAGGGGTAAGAGACCCCTTCCCCCTTTCACACAGCACACGGAATTAGAGAGGATGCTGTCAATTAGCTGGAGGTCCCTCTTCTATCACCATTTATCTCTTGGTCTCAGGAAAACTTGTCAGAAGTGACTCATGCTGATAGCAGTGGAACGGGGCAGCAGAAAGAAATTACACTTAGAGCTCTGGATAGAGACACATACACACTATAGAGGGATATGCTTTATTCATATTTCATGTCTGAGGTTTACAACCACTTTAACTGCTTCAAAGCTGGGCACTTTGCCCCCCTAGCTACCCAGGCCAATTTTCAGCTTTTAGCGCTGTCACACTTTGAATGACAATTGTGCGTTTTTTTTTGGAGACAGATAGAGCTTTTGGTGTTATTTAATCAGCACTGGGTTTTGTATTTGTTTTTTTGCAAAAAAAAAAAAAAGTCAGAAAATAATTTTGAAAAAAAAAAGTTTTCCTAGTTTCTGTTAGAAAATATTGTAAATAAGTAATGTTTCTCCTTCACTGATGTACACTGCTGAGGCTGCACTGATGGGCACTGATAAGACGACACTGAAAGGGCACTGATGAAATGGCACCGATGAGGAGGCACTAATATGCAGCCCTAATGGGCACTGATAGGCATCACTGGTATGCGGCACTGATGGGCACTGATAGGAGGCACTTATGGGTACTGATAGGCTGCATGAATAGGCAGTGCCAATTGGCAGCACTGATGGGCGGCACTAATGGGCAACACTGATGGCCACTGAAAGGCAGCACTGATTGGCATCACTGATTGGCACTTTTTCCATTACTGATGGGCACTTATTGACTTCACTGCTGGGCACTGACTGGCATCACTGCTAGGAACTGTTGGGGCTGCACTGATAATCAGTGCACTAATTATGTGTACAGGTCTCCTCAGAGAGGAAATGCCGCTGATCTGCTCCCCTCTCCTCTCCTCACACTCTGTCAGTGTGAGGCAAGGAGTGCCGATAACTAGTGTTGAGCAGAATATGCCATATTCGAATTCGCGATATATCTCGAATATATAGTCGAATATTCGACATATATTCGCTAAATACGAATATTCGTGATATTTTTTGGAAATTAAATGATTGCGAATTTTTTGCGAATTTTTGCGAATTGCGAATTGCGAATTGCGAATTGCGAATTGCGAATATTCAAGAAATGCGGAATGGAGCACTCTGATTGGCTCAGAATATTCGTGATATATTACAATATAAAATAATTGCGAATATTCGAGAAATGCGGAATGGAGCACTCTGATTGGCTCAGAATATTCGTGATATATTACAATACAAAGTAATTGCGAATATTCGAGAAATGCGGAAGGAGCACTGTGATTGGCTCAGAATATTCGTGATATATTACAATACACAATAATTGCGAATATTCGAGAAATGCGGAAGGAGCACTCTGATTGGCTCAGAATATTCGTGATATATTACAATACACAATAATTGCGAATATTCGAGAAATGCTGAAGGAGCACTCTGATTGGCTCAGAATATTCGTGATATATTACAATACACAAAAATTGCGAATATTCGGCAAATGCGGAAGGAGCACTCTGATTGGCTCAGAATATTCGTGATATATTACAATATAAAATAATTGCGAAATTTCGAGAAATGCGAAATGGAGCACTCTGATTGGCTCAGAATATTCGTGATATATTACAATATAAAATAATCGCGCGATATCGCTATTACGGAATAATCGCATTGCGATTTTTCGGCAATATAAAATGAGCGCTGCAGCTACTCGGCCCAAGGTCTCTAATCATACCAGCAATGCTTTTAGACGTCGATGGGGATCTCTAGGATGTGATCTGTTCTAAAAAAAATTTTAAAACATTCGAATATTCGAAATAGCGAATATTCGCCGCGATATTCGCGTTATTCGCGAATACTCGAATATGCAATATTCGTAGCGAATATTCGCAATGCGAATATTCGTGAGCAACACTACCGATAACTGGCATTTCCTTGTTTACACGTGAAGAGCTGTGATTGGACACAGTTGATCACATGGGTAAAGAGCCACGTCACCGGCTCTTTACCAAGATTTGGGATGCGGGGGCACAGCTCCCCTGCTAGGGTTGCCATTTTTTCTTCGAGCCAAAACACTTTAGCCACACACGGCAACATTTTATTTTTATAGGGGGATACTGTGGACTTTGGTGTAAAGGGAAACTCTCATTTAAGGGGGTTTCTGCTCACCAAACCTTCCACGTACATCAGAGTTCCCAGCATTCCCCCTTAAATTAGGGTTCCCAGAACACCCCTTACATCGGAGTCCTTCTTACCTTAGTATACTCACTCCCTTGGAGGCAGAAGAGAGAAAGGAGGGGGAAGTCTTCAGTCAGAGACATTAGATGTTGAGCACACTCATCCGAGGATGGAGGCTCAGACATTGACACCTTTCATTCCCAATGTATTTGCCTGTTACTGAGCTACAAACTTCCAGCTCAAACATCCCTTTCCTGAGGCACAGAACACTGGGGATTGGAGTGTGGGTGGGCAGACAGAGGGGTATGGATGGGAGGAGGAGGAGCAGATCAAGTCCTCTCTCCTCCCCTGTCTGCGTATGGAGGTTGGACCCATGTGCACTGTCGAAAAATGTGTTTTTGTTCCTTTTGTTTTGGTTTTCATTTTTCAGGTCATTCGTTATGATCGCAATTCGTAAATTAGAAAATCAGAAAGAAGATCCTAAAATTTGAAAGAATAACTAACTATTAAATTATAGGTATTGGAATTTCCTTTCAAATAAAATAGAACGGAACAAATTAATCAAAAATACAAATAATAAAACATTTTTTTATTTTTATTATTATTATTATTATTATGTAATATTAGTTTGTTACATTCCATTCCAAATGGGACAGAACAAATGAATTCAAAATAATAATAAAACATTTTTATTATTATTATTGTTATTTATTATTATTAATTTGTTACGTTCCATTCTTTTAGATACGGCATTCATTATTTCGGATAATTCGTAGCTTCGGATAAATTTGTATTCATTCCATTCACTAACTGCCAAATTTGAAAGGAATTTTCAATACCTATAATTTAATAGTCAGTAAGACCCCTTTCACATTGAGGAGTTTTTCAGGTGGTACAGCGCTAAAAATAGCGCTGCTATACTGCCTGAAAAACTCCTTCACTGCATCCTCAGTGTGAAAGCCAGAGGGCTTTCACACTGAGGCGAAAAAATCTCCTGTCAGCAACATCTTTGGAGCGGTGATAGGAGTGGCATGTATACCACTCCTTCCCATTGAAAATAATGGAAAACCGCGGCAATACCGCCCGCAATGTGCCTCTATAGAGGCTCATTGCAGGCGGTATTAACCCTTTCACGGCCACTAGCATGGGATAATACCGCACCTTTAGCGGCCACAACTCGCGGCATTTCCGGCGGTATAGCACCACTATTTTTAGCGGCGCTATACCGCCAGCGCGGCTCCGGCCGTAATGTGAAAGGGGCCTAATAGTTAGGTTATTATTAGATAGTTAATATTTCAGATTTTCACATTTTTGGGTTTCAAATTTACGAATATTCAAATAAAAAAATTGGTTAAACAGGTTTTTGTTAATTTGGATATTGCTGAATGAACAAATTTTGTCAAAATTAGTTAAGAAACGAATTTTGAACGAAACAAATTGCACATGTCTAACACCTATGCACTTGGTGGTTGTGATACTTGGGGAGCCTCAGTCCATTCTGAATATTGTGTCTGGGTTTCATGTGGACTGCCTAGGTACATTCGGGATGAGTGGTAACCAGGGTCATTGCTAGGTCTGCAAAACATCTGGGGCTAGAGCAGCGGTCACCAACCTTTTTGCAGGCCGGGGGGCAATGGCTGGTGTTGGCGCTTCAATCATCACAGCACCATGGTTGATACTGTATGGTGTCAGGATGATTGAAGCCCATTATTTCTATTAATATATTGTAATATATAATGGAGTGGTTCAACTCACCATAATGTAGAATCAGTGGGCGCCCCGAGTGTGTCACTTGCCACATCTCCTGCCACCAGATGCAGCTTGTCACTTGCCATCATCACCTGCCACCAGACGTGGATTGTCACTTGCCACCCTCACCTGCCACCAGATGTGGATTATCATTTGCCACTGTCACCTGCCACCAGATATGGACTGTCACTTGCCAATGTCGTCTGCCCGCTCACTTCTGTCATCCGCCCGCTCACTTCTGTCACCCGCCTGCTTGGCTCTCTCATGCGGCCCCGTTGCAGAGGACACATGCAGCAAGAGACTCAGGGCTATGGACACCAGATTCTGGACTATAGCCTCAATAACCACCCTTACCAACGCCACTAGTGGCAACCCCAGCCCTGATGGGCGTGTGAGAGAGGTGAGAGTGGGACAACGTCATATGAAGTCGCCCCAAACCAAGAGAGCACCCCACTCACCACCAATTATCTATACAGTGAGCAGAAGGTGGAAGTAAAAATGACCTATATGATGCAGTCCATCTCCAACATATGTCCCCACCTGTATTATATGGTTTGTTCCAACTCTTTTAAATGCTGATTTGCCAAAAAGCTCGGCACACTACAGAAAGTGGAAGAATATAGAATCTATTGGAAGAATCAACAGGTCATAGCACTACAGTATGTTACAGGGGACTCCGAAAACCAAAAACTGCTTTGTTATAGCTATTTATAGACTGCCCCATATACTATACTTCATTTTTGATTTTGCGTATTAATACATTAAGTGATTTCTGAATTTGGTGTTTCCAAGTTATCTTTTAAAGGGTTAACCAGAGACCGGGGGAGAAAAGCACCAAACAAAATGTTCACAAACTTCAAGTCCATTCAGTACTCCACTGGAGGGCCTTTATTTACTGAGTGCAACTGTCATTGACACCAAATGAGATAAGTGTGCAGATGCTTGCCGTTCTATCAATTTCAAGCCCCAGTGACAATCTCAGCTGGCTCCTCCGTCCGTTGGGAGGTGGAGATCCCTCTACGTTCACATATCACACACAGGTTAGTGAAAACTTCCCACCACCAGCCTCTCTGCAAGGCGCCGGCACTGTGAAATGATATTAACTCGGCTTAATGATGTGTAAATGTGTCAGGACAATGCCACCTAGTGTCATCAATGCCTCTCTCTTTGTATGAAGTCTCGGTGACTGAACCACAGCAAGCCGGAGTATAATTACCGCTAATGTCTTTTTTTTTCTTCTTTCTTTGGCACAGCGTTCACTTGCAGCAGTCAAATAACTATCTGGTGTAGAATAATTAAAGCAGAACTCTGCTAAGCGTTGCCAACTTTAAAGGGAATGAGTTGAGAATGGGCTTTTGCAGGAATCTGAGCATTTTGTCCCTAAAGTGGAACACCACTTTCTTGGGGAAAACAAAAAATAAAAAAATGATATAATGTATACAATTGCAACACACACCATATTGTATTGTAACAATATTAAAAATTGTTTTACTTTTCAATCTACGGTTCTGTAAAAACAAAAGAATAATAATAATAATAATAATAATAATTTAAAAAAATAGAATAGAAAATAAAGGGATAAAATAAAAAATAAAAGAATAGAAAAGAAAAAAGCAAAACAGAACAAATCAGAATAGAAAATCAAAGAACAGAATATAATTAAGTAGAATAAAAAGTAAAATAAAAATAATATACCTGAAATTCTAATTTCAAATAGAATAAATTTGAACTTGAATAGAAAAGAATATAGTAGAAAAGAATAAAGCAGAACAGAATAAATAGAATAGAAAAGAAAAGAATAGCAAAAATAAAATAGAAAGAATATAACCTGTTTTCCGAAATTGTAGAGAATTGGACGAGACTAGCATAGGGTGGCGGCTGCTAGTACTGCCATAAATGGTCACCTAGAGGGAACATGTTGATTGGACTTCTTCTGAAATTCAATTTTAGAATAAATTAAAATTTAAATTGTATAAAAAATAATACAATAGAAAATAATAGAACAGAAAATAAACAAATAGAATAGAAAAAAAATAATATAATAGAATGGAATAGAAAGAATATAACCATCTTCCAAAATTCAAATTTAGAATAGAAAAGAATAGAGCACAAAATAAAAGAATAACATTGAATAAATAGAATAGAATAGAAAAAAAACAATAGAATAGAATAGAAAGAAAGAAAGAATATAACCATCTTCCAAAATTTGAATTTGGAATATAATACATTTGATTTCAAATGGAATTAGATTTGAATGCAATTTGAATAGAATTGAAATTCAAATCTATTAGAATTTTTTAATTCGATCAAATTCAGAAAATTCTAATTGATCTGAATTTGAATAAACAAAACAAATTCCAAAGACTAATTAAATTACTATTAATTTAATGAACACAAATCTATGTAAATAACATAGTGCACCCAACTCTGTCATAATAACAAAATCTGATTGGCTGCAGTCACTATTTGCCCATCAATTTTTCCACCCGCTTCTTTCAACAAGTTTGAGTTGTTGGTGGCAACAGAACCACCCACAGCTTGAATAAAGGCTGATTCACAGGAACCGTCCAAAAATGAGGCAGTCGGTGACAGCCTTATGCGTTCCTTGCAGCCCACCCTATAGTAAATATGTTTTATAAAGTAAATATGTCGAGACTAATGTACTATGAAGATTTTCTTCTCCTATTATACCCTGAAGAAGTGGACCATTGGTCTTTAAAACGTGTAGGCTTTTTAATACAACCTACTAAGTCCACCCTTCCTCCTTTGGCAAAACAATTTGAATAAATGTTCCTGAAATATTATACCATGATGTTGTTCTCTCACAATGTTTATGTTTTATGTATTGAGTCCAGATAGGTAGAAATATGGTTTAAAACTCAACACTGGGCAACAAAAAAAAAGTTTTCCAATGTAGTGGAGCTGTGCCTGCACTGCGCGGGGTCAACTGCTTGTTTATCTTTATGTGATTGGAGAAAGCATATACTCCCTTGTTCATCCACTCCACCTGCAAACGGCTCTCTCCCAACACAGCCGTAGACTGGTCTTGACGTCCTCACGCCCAGAGCAGGTCTTTGGGCATGATGAAGTCAGGAACAGTCCACCACACAAGACCTGTATACAGCAGGGTAGGGGGAGGGGGAGTATCAGAGTATTGGGTAAGTATATCTCCATTCTCCAAAAATGAGCAGGTGACCGTTCAGTGCGTGCACAGCCCCACTTCATGGGAAAACTTTATTTTGCCTGGAGTTGGGCTAATTCATCGATTGTACAGTATTTATGGGTTGACTTACTAAAGTCAAATGGGCTGTTCTCTTTGCAAGCAAATTATCCCCAGAGCTTAGTGAATGTGGTGAAAATTCCCTTTGCAAACAATACCCAATCCTATACTGGGAAAATTAGCAGAGCTTCACTTCTTTTATTAGGCATCTTTTTTAGCCAGCGATCAGCTTTCTTCTAAAAGTGATCACTTCAATAGTGCTCTGAAGCAGTGGCGTCTCCAGCTTTCATATTTAGGGGGGGCACATGGGGGGACAGGAACAACAGTAGGGGGGCCAACTAGAAAATACAATTATATATATATATATATATATATATATATATATATATATATATATATATATATATATTTATTTATTTATTTATATATATATATATATATATATATATATATATATATATATATATATATATATATTTATTTATATATATATATATCTCCTGGGGCCCATTACTACGATCCCACAACGGGCCATTTTACATGTTCTGCAGTGAGCTCCCTTCCTACTATACTGGGGCCCCTCAGGGTGGCAGAAAACAAGAGATATATGTCACCAGCACACCAAGAAAATATAAGGGTCCAAAGCAGTGGGAGAACTTTCAGGGTTGCAAAGGTTGTCTTGCCACTGAGCCCTGGTGTTCTGCCACTGTGGGGTTCCCCAGATGTCCTGTCCCTGCTATTGACAGCGCTGGTCTGGCATCTGTCTCCTTGGCAGCGGCGGCAGTCCATTAGGACCTAGTGCTGGTGACATTATGGGTGCATGCAGGGGAAGGCTGGCACTATTGGTTATAGAGAGCTGAGCCCTCAGCTGGTCACCTAGCAGCAGTAATGCTGTATAACCTTCTCTGTTGACATGCTGATCGGGATGTGATCCAGGTAATGCTCCCAGTCAGATCTAGTAAATACAGTATTTATTAGCATCAAGTACAACCACATATATATATATATATATATATATATATATATATATATATATATATATATATATAATCAAACGTATGTTCCGCAGCCATGTGGGCTCTATGCCTGTAAAGTGTGGTCTCTATGCCTGTAAAGTGTGGGCTCTATGCCTGTAAAGTGTGGGCTCTATGCCTGTAAAGTGTGGGCTCTATGCCTGTAAAGTGTGGGCTTGTAAAATCTCTGATATTTAACACTAGGATTTGACTGGGAGCATCACCTGGATTGCATCCTGATTGCATCCTGTCAGAGAAGGCTCCACTGCTGCTAAGCAATAGTGTTGCTCACGAATATTCGCATTGCGAATATTCGCTACGAATATTGCATATTCGAGTATTCGCGAATAACTCGAATATTGCGGCGAATATTCGCTATGGCGAATATTCGTATTTTTTCAAATTTATTTTTAAAACAGATCACATCCTAGTGATCTCCATCGATGTCTAAAAGCATTGCTGGTATGATTAGAGAGAGACCCTGGGCCGAGTAGCTGATGCGATTCTTTTATGTTGCCGAAAATTCGCATTGCGAATTTTCGGCAACATAAAAGAATCGCATCAGCTACTCGGCCCTTCTTTTGCATCAGAGCCAATCAGAATAACTTGAATATTCGGCAAAAGGAATATTGCGCGATATTCCTTTTGCCGAATATTCGAGTTATTCTGATTGGCTCTGATGCAAAAGAAGGGCGGAGAAGATAATCGCGCAATATTCCTTTTGCCGAATATTCGAGTTATTCTGATTGGCTCTGATGCGCCCTTCTTTTGCATCAGAGCCAATCAGAATAACTCGAATATTCGGCAAACGGAATATTGCGCGATTATCTTCTCCGCCCTTCTTTTGCATCAGAACCAATCAGAATAACTCGAATATTCGGCAAAAGGAATATTGCGCAATATTCCTTTTGCCGAATATCCGAGTTATTCTGATTGGCTCTGATGCAAAAGAAGGGCGGAGAAGATAATCGCGCAATATTCCTTTTGCCGAATATTCGAGTTATTCTGATTGGCTCTGATGCGCCCTTCTTTTGCATCAGAGCCAATCAGAATAACTCGAATATTCGGCAAACGGAATATTGCGCGATTATCTTCTCCGCCCTTCTTTTGCATCAGATCCAATCAGAATAACTCGAATATTCGGCAAAAGGAATATTGCGCGATATTCCTTTTGCCGAATATTCGAGTTATTCTGATTGGCTCTGATGCAAAAGAAGGGCGGAGAAGATAATCGGGCAATAGGAATATTGCGTGATTATCTTCTCCGCCCTTCTTTTGCCCCCTTATTCTCCTTTTATTCTCTTCTTTTAAGTAGAGTTAGTGTAGAGTTAGTGTTTAGTGCATATTAGTTTAGTAATACAGGAAATTATCTCCGTTTATGAGAATTTCGCAATCATTTTCGCATTAGCGAAATTTCACATTAGCAAAATTTTGCAAAATTTTTTTTGGATAAAATATCACGAATATTCGATATTAGCGAATATTCGCGAATATTCTTCTATATATTCGCGCAATATCGCGAAATCGAATATGGCGTATTCCGCTCAACACTACTAAGCAACCTGCAGGGAGCTCAACTGTCTACAACCAATAGAGATGGTCTCGGGTGTGTTTGAAATCCCACATGCCCAATCCCGCCAGGAAGCCAACACTCTACAGTGCTAATCACAGGCAGTGAGACATTTCCTGATCTGTGCAGAGCTGCGGACCGGGAAATCTCTCACTGCCTGTGATTAGCGCTGTGCAGTGTGGGCTTCCTGGCAGGCTCTGGCAAATTGTGCTGGCCCTCCTGTACATCAGCCCCATAAAGTAACCAGCACTGGGCTCCAATGTGCTGCCGCCGCTGCCAAGGAGACAGAGACCAGCGCTGTGAATAGCCGGCACAGGACAGCAACTCTGGTTATTCCAGCACTGGTCCACACTGGAAGGGATTCCCCCATCCACCTATAATGTGTAGATGGGGGAATTGGATAATTTCCTTTTTTTTTCATTCAGCCTAATAGTTGCGGGAGGGATATTCCCGTCAGCACTGTCTGTGTTGATGGGGGAATCATGCAAGTTTCTTTCCTGCAATCTGTGGATGTAGGAGAGAAATTTGCACTGTATATTACCTGCCTAACTGAAAGTGTAACAGAATGGCCCGTGACACCCAGAGACTTTTGAAGGATGGGGGGTTCTCCTGTGCCAGCATCACTAATGACTCTTGGGTCTAGGGTCATCTTGTGCCCCTTTTGGGCATAGGGTGACTGAGAAATGATAATGATAAATTACATGGGGTGGGACATTACTGATAATTCATGTTTTGCAGGATATCTTTAAATATTACAAGTTGTTAAAGTCTGACTCCGACAGGTCAATAGAGTGTGTTCATTCAATGTGGGGTGTTAATTGAGTCTGCTCCTAGACATTACATTGTGTGATGCTAATACTGTTTTGTGTCCATTGTGCTAATTAGGTCTGCTCCTAAGACCTGTTCATTGTGTATGCTAATGACACTGTTAAGATGTGGAATGTGACTTGTCAAGCTGTAGTAATTAACCCCTCTAAATGCGGAGCCAGACCGTCTGGGTAATGAGTAGTAATTAACTCATCGAAATGTCATTATCTAAAAGAATGTGTATGAAGCCCCCCCATTGTGTGATGTGTGGGTGGAGTGTGTCTTTGTCCCTGTGATTAACTGTAACATGCTTGTACTGTATATAAGAAAGCTAAGTTACCATTAAAGGATTAATTCATTCATTTTGGAACCAGTACCAGAGCTTGTGTTGTCTCGGTTATTCTGGGAAATGAAATGGGTCGTGTCTGATGTCTGTCGGACTGTCGGTTAAGCTGTCATGGGGCGATGGATTGGAATATCGTAAACGGTGGTGACCATTACAGAAAGTAAATTGTGAATGTCTTGAAAGAACAGGAGAGGGGAGGGAGACAGATGGGGGAGAGAAGGGATGGAGATAATGCAGTTCAGTGATTACAGTGTACTGCAGTCTGCAGTGCACACACTTACCCACAGTCCAGGCTAGAATCTCAGGCATCATTCACACACATGCTGCTGATTTTTCATATTTCCTGAACACACATCCCCTCTCTTCAGATACAGCACACCGAGATAGTGTGGGCGGGACTGAAAGGAGGAGGAGGAGGAGCTGTATTCCTCCCTGCTCGTATGTGAGGAGAGTGGGGGGGAGGTGGCTGGACTTGCTGGGCTGTAAAAGAGTGTCATAGACTGACACTCGGCTCAGCTTGCAGTCACCACTCTCGGAATTTACAGGCTGGTTCTCCTGTCCTAAGGATGGGAGAAATCAGTCTGTTTTTTCAGTAACTGAGATGAAGGCTTGAGCCCCCCCTCCCCCACAGTGCTCATGGAGTCCTTTCTGCAACTCACTCTTCTCCATGTCAATGAGAATGCAGGGGAAGGAGCAGATCATGCGGCTGTGGTTGTGTGAACACTTGCATTATGCAGTGTCAGCGAGCAGAGGGAGGGGGAGGAATGCCCCGCAGAGCTGACTGGGGATGCTCTTACTCTTAGGAGAGACTGTTACTCCAGGGGCGGCCCGAGAAAAAAAACAAAACAAAAAAAATATTTTTTTTTGGGGGGGGCACATGGTGGGACACAGCATAATGTTGGGGGGGTCAGGGCCCCCTCTAGCCCCCCCTAGAGTCGTCTCTGCTCTGAAGGCCTGTCCCCTTGATGCTGCCATCAGTGGTTCCCAGACTCTCACTATGGAGGCCAGGTCAGTGGTAAACAGTAGGGACAGCTGCCCACAGAGGAGATGGAGGAACATCCGTTCCCCCATCTCATCTTTGACGAATAAACATCTCATCTGTGATGAAGGAACATCGGTTACCCCATCTTCTTTATGATGTGGGAACATTGGTTATCCCATTTCGCCTGTGATGAAGGAACATCTGTTCCCCCATCTCTTCTGTGAAGAAGGAACATCTGTTCCCCCATCTCCTCTGCAATGAAGGAACTTCTGTTCCCCCATCTCCTCTGTGATGAAGGAACATCCGTTCCCCAATCTCCTCTGTGATGAAGGAACACCCGTTCCCCAATCTCCTCTGTGATGAAGGAAAATCCGTTCCCCCATCTCCTCTCTGATGAAGGAACATCCGTTCCCCCATCTCCTCTGTGATGAAGAAACATCTGTTCCCCCATCTCCTCTGTGATGAAGGAACATCTGTTCCCCCATCTCCTCTGTGATGAAGGAACATCTGTTCCCCCATCTCCTCTGTGATGAAGGAACATCTGTTCCCCAATCTCCTCTGTGATGAAGGAACACCCGTTTTCCAATCTCCTCTGTGATGAAGGAACATCTGTTCCCCCATCTCCTCTGTGATCAATAAACATTTGTTCCCTCATTTCGTCTGTGATGAAGGAACATTGGTTACCCCATCTCCTTTGTGATGAAGGAACATCGGTTATCCCATCTCCTTTGTGATGAAGGAACATCTGTTTCCCATTTCGTCTGTGATGAAGGAACATCCGTTTCCCATTTCGTCTGTGATGAAGGAACATCCGTTACCCCATCTCGTCTGTGATGAAGGAACCTCCGTTCCCCCATCTCGTCTGTGATGAAGGAACATCCGTTCCCCCATCTCCTCTGTGATGAATGAACCAGGAAGCAATGATGACTTAATAACTTCCAGTTTCAGAGTTGTTATTCCCTGGCTGTTGCAGCCAGGAGAGCTTCTAACCGAACATGATTTGTGCTTGTTGAGTTGCTTTGGAGGGCCAGGGAGATATCAGGACCCTAATATCTTTATAAAGAGTACCTGTCTGTAAGCAGGGCCCTAATTTGCCGCCAGCAATGGTCATGCTGACTGAGGGCCCTTCCCAACATCCTCCTGCAACAGGAATGAGATAGGGTACCACACACCTATAGTGTGGAGGAACTCACATCTTCCTGGTCTAAGGTCCACTTTTTCACTCTCTTGTGAAAGCAATAATGTGAAAAAAAGGGACATAAATAAAAGTGTTAAGAATACATTATCTAAAATAAATGTATATGTATTTTTTTTTATTTAAAAGCACCCCTGTCCCCCTGCACATTCAATCAGCTGTTATCTTGTGGACTTCCCTGGAAGCTTTACCATCACAGATTGGGACTGCCCTGCCACTGGAACATCTCCTGGACGCACTTACCTGCTACATGCCTGTTTCATCCACATTGGTCTTTAAAACGTGTAGGGTTTTTAACACAGCCTATTAAGTCCACCCTTCCTCCTTTGGGTAAACAATTTGAATAAATGTTCCTGAAATATTATACCATGATGTTGTTCTCTCACAATTTTTATGTTTTATGTATTGAGTCCAGATAGGTAGAAATATGGTTTAAAACTCAATACTGGGGAACAAAAAAAAAGTTAAGAGACAATAAATCTCTTTTTGCATTCTCAAAGTGTCTGGCGCCCAACTTACTCTATCTACACCACACCCACTATGCCTAGTAACCCACACTGTGAAAATTGATGTCAGCTCTCCCTGACTCTGGAGGTCACCATTAGGTCTCTAGGGTCAGGTCCATGGCTACATAAGTTATTTTCCAGCAAAAAATGCAGATTTTTATCATGTATGTGAAAATTTTCAAAATTGCCCCAGACAGCAGGTCATGCTTTTTTTTTTTATCTTAATGCATTCTATTAATTAAGATAAAAAGCTTTCCATGTGTGGCAGCCAGCCTAATACTTAATTAACCCCCATATAGATCCAGTGATTTTGCACGAGACTCCTCTGTCCGGGACTCTGTGTCTGAATGGAAACAGGGAGCTGCGGCTTGGCTCAGGTGCCCCCATAGCAACCTGCTTGCTTTGAGGGCACTCAACAAGAGGGAGGGGCAAGGTATGCCGTAGAGGGACCCGAAAAGAAGAGGATCAGGCTGCTCTGTGCAAAACTGTTTCACAGACGAGGTAAGTATGACATGTATTTTATTTTTAACAAAAAAACAAGACTTTAATATTACTTTAATGCTGTTCTAGTATGTGTGGACACCTGTGTGCCGCCTTAGGCCATGGCCATTTTTGCTGTGCAGAAATGCAGTCCTGATCACTGGAGTTCCAAAGAGATAAAGAAAACCATCAGGAGATTTATTGCAGCAAACTCCAGCTTCAACTGAATTATTAAAGTGATACTAAACAGAGTAATGATAATATCCATAATTCATTTGCATAAATCATATACATCATGCCACTGAATTTTGCTTTCTTTAACTTCTCTAAGTACCTTATATCTGCAGTGCTGTTGGGTGGTCACATGATCTTTCCCTGTTATTTGGTGTCTGCAGGAAAACATTTTTTGAAGGGGCTTCTATTACTCTGCTGCTGACGTATGCTCTCTACAGTGTGAGTCTGTGTCTGACCAGCCCTGATTGGTGCTTTTACAATCACATGCCTAAAATCCTGATCCTTTTCCATGGTCTTGTGTAGCAATTATATAAGCTTAGTACTTGTATTAATGTAGGTACATATTTTTTTGTGTTTTTCTGGGTCAGGGTTTGTGTCACTCAGGTAGGCTGAATGACTCATCAGCAGCTTCTCTGGTGACTCCCCCTGCAATCTGGAAACTGGGGGAAGATTCCAGAAGAAGTTGGGAGGGGTCTATGAGGAGCTAGCTGGAGTGTTCTGAGGGTCCTGACCATTCCCCAACAAGAGGGTAGGCAGGGGGCAGACCCCCTCGAATACTCTGGGTCAGCCCAGCAGGGGCCTAGGCTTTCGGGGCCTTTAATAGTAGCTCCCCAGTCTGGGGGGGGTGAACATAAGCCTGGGTTAGGGTGCAGAAGGCAGGCTGGCAATGCTTAAAGAGGCAGTACTGGGAGCCGTAGCCACAGAGAAGGACAGCTAGCACCAAATACCTCTCTTTTTGCAACACCAAAGGGGCCCGCGGTCTCTGCCTGCAAAGGGCATTTACAAGAATCTGACTGAATCAGTGTTGTTGGATCAAAACCAAAGTGCTAGCTGATCCTGGGAATTATAGTTCTACAAGCAAGTGTGTGCTGGAGGAAGAAGAAAGGAGTGTGTATATACCGGATGTATATAGGTTGAGTCACTGAAGAGTTCTGTTGATCAAATGGGCTTCCCATATTAACCCTTCCCCATCCAAGTCAAATCCCCTAAATGAAATAAAAAAACAAAGCTGCAAGCACGGCTTCTCGTCTCTTTTGAAATTATTGTAAAGTGGCTGTGCAGGGTGGAAGATAACCAACATTCACCAGCGGCTCCTATGGTAGTGCTACAGGTTTTTTTTTTATTTGCTATATTTTTTTCCACAAAAGTAGAGTTACCCTATACGACCCTTACTCCTAAAGCCACAGGGTGGCTCTTTAGTGCAAAATCACGTACCTCTACACGATTCTCATCTTTGGCTCTCGGGGGCACGCATGCGCTGCCGGAGCCCCGCTGCCACTGTGATTGGACACATCGGGAGCCAATCAGCTGGTCCAGCTCCTGTGATGGACGTTGAGAACCCGGCGATAGTTCATAGAGAGGCAGTACAGCGGTCTGCCTATGTACACAAGGCAAATCGCTGTTCTGCCAGAAAGGAAATTGGAGATCTCATGGATCTCTGTTTTCATTTAGTCAAAGCACTCCCCCTACAGTTATAAAGCACAGATATAGGTGAAACTCAAAAAAAGTGAATATTGTGAAAAAGTTTATTTATTTCACTAATGCAACTTAACCTCTTTCTAACCGCGCTATAGCAGAAATACTGCTACAGCGCAATCCTGTTATTTTGGGACGACGTCCCTGGGACGTCGTCCCGATTTGCGGTGATTGCGCGCCCCCTTCGACGTGCACGCAAAAGTTTTTGTGTTCGCCAGGTCGGCGGGACCCGACGCAACACTGATCACGGTGAAGAGCCAATGATAGCGGCTTTTCGCCACCTGAACGCTCCCTCCAATGAGGGAGCACACTAATCTAAACAAAAAAAAAGGTCAATCTGAGGTTATCTCTTCTCTCCTCACACCGATACAGCGTGTGAGGAGAGAAGTGATTTTACAAGTGAGTGCATCTATATTATGCCCAGCAGTGCCTAGCAGTGCCACACAGTGCCACACAGTGCCACTACACTACCCATCAGTGCCCCTACAGTCCCCATCTGTGCCACCAGTGCCACTACAGTCCCCACCAGTGCCACTAAAGTCCCCATCAGTGCCACTACAGTCCCCACCAGTGCCACCTCTGCCACTTCAGTGCCCATTGGTGATGCTAGTGTCTGTCAGTGCTGCACCAGTGCCACTACAGTGCTCATCAGTTCCGCCAGTGCTCCATCAGTGCCACTACTCTGCCCAGTGCCACTACAGTGCTCATCGGTTCTGCCAGTGTCCATCAGTGCTTATCAGTGCCACTACAGTGCTCATCAGTGCCCATCGGTGCCACCAGTGCCACTACAGTGCTCATCAGTGCCGCCAGTGTCCGTCAGTGCCACTACCGTGCCCAGTGACAATACAGTGCTCATCGGTGCTGCCAGTGTCCATCAGTGCTCATCAGTGCCACTACAGTGCTCATCGGTGCCCGTCAGTGCACCACCAGTGCCAATACAGTGCTCATCAGTGCCGCCAGTGTCTGTCAGTGCTCCATCAGTGCTACACCAGTGCCTATCGGTGTCCATCAGTGCCGCCAGTGTCCATCAGTGCCACACCAGTGCCACACCAGTGCCTATTTGTGCCGCCAGTGTCCATCAGTGCTCCATTGGTGCCACCAGTGCTCCATCAGTGCCACTACAGTGCTCATCGGTGCCACCAGTGCCCATCGGTGCCGTCAGTGCCCAGTACCCATCAGTGCACCCTCATTAGACCAGCCTCATCAGCAGCCATCAGTGCAGCCATATATGTTCCAGTTTCCCTACCATAGTTTGTCACCACAGCCCACAGTCACCAGTATGGCAAAAAGGGTTTTTACCACTGAGGAGGCATACCAGCATATGTGCTTGACCAACGAGAGCAGCGGGGAGCTCTCTGATTCTGATTCAGAATATGAACCGGTTGTAAGCAGTGGGTCTTCTACAGATTCAGAGGAAGAGCAAAGTGTGCCCATGAAACAAAGACGTATTGACATGGAGCAGCAGGCTACCACAAGTAGCGCTGTGGCGTCAACCAGCAGCTCAGTGCGATCCACCAGAAATGCAGTGGCATCAACCAGCAGCTCAGTGCGATCCACCAGAGACGCAGTGGCATCAACCAGCAGCTCGGTGCGATCCAGAAGAGATGAAGTACCACTGCAGCAAAGGCCAAGAACCAGCAGAGTGTCATCTCAGCCCCAAAGGGTTAGGACCCATGCCAGCCTTCCCTATGCCCTTGAAAACCCTATGTGGCTTCCCCCCAATTCAGGAGCAGCAAACATCCCACCTTTCACCGCCCAGCCAGGTGTTCAGGTGAACACAGAGAACTTTGCCCCTATTGATTTTTTTCATTTCGTTTTTACCCAAGACCTATTATCCTCCATCGTGGCCCAGTGCAACCTCTATGCACAACAATTTATAACAGACCACCCTGATTCAAGTTACGCCCGTCCCTATGAATGGAGAGCGTTGACAGTGGACGAATTTAAATTATTTTTAGGCCTAACATTTAACATGATAATGCGTTTCCTCCATTACAATGACAACACCCAGTGCCCTCCCCGAAATGACCCATCACATGACAAATTATTTAGAATTCGGCCACTTCTAAATTTTTTCTCTGAGAAATTTCCCCAGTTATTTGTCCCCGACCAAAATATTTCCGTGGATGAGTCATTGGTCCACTTCACAGGCAGGCTTGGCATCAAGCAGTATATACCAAACAAAAGAGCCCGATATGGAGTTAAGCTCTACAAGCTATGTGACCGGGTCACAGGGTACGTCTACGCCTTCCGGGTGTACGAAGGGAAGGACACCCAACTGAATCCCCCTGAATGTCCAGAATATATTGGAGCCAGCGGAAAGATTGTTTTGGATCTTGTATATCCACTCCTTGGAAAGGGTTATCACCTTTATGTGGATAATTTCTATACAAGCTTGCCCCTCTTCCGCAACCTTCACCGGATGGGCACTCCAGCGTGTGGTACAGTGCGACCCAATAAAAAGGGTTTCCCGCAAAGGCTCGTTATGGAAAGACTGCAAAAAGGGGAGACGGCGTCTTTGCGGAATGAGGAAGTATTGGCTATCCGGTGGAGGGACAAACGAAATGTCCACATGCTCTCAACGATACATGATGACACCCACGTGGAAATCCTCAGAAGAAACAGCCCTATCCAAAAACCACAATGTGTTCAAGACTATAATTTGTTCATGGGGGGAGTCGATTTCAATGATCAAATGCTCGAACTCTACCTTCCCACAAGAAAAAGCCGCTTTTGGTATAAAAAGGTCTCCATATATCTTTTCAGTTTGGCCATTTACAACACGTATGTCATTTACCGTAAATCTACTAGGACCCCCTTATCTTACCTTCAGTACCAAGAAGAAATTATCTCCTGCCTTGTAGACTCACCAGATGGCATTCGCTCTGATTGCGTGAGCAGACTGCATGAACTCCACTTTATTGAGAAAATCCCCCCCAATGAATCAGGCCGAAAACGTCAAAAGAGATGCCGGGTGTGCACCAAAGAAGGAACTAGAAGAGACACTACATATCATTGCCCTGATTGTCCTTCCCAACCAGGCCTTTGTTTGAGTCAATGTTTCCGCCGTTACCATACTTTTCTAGATTATTAGGAAAGTATGGTAAACGTAATTGTCATTTAGGGCCACACCTCTTATGCCACTGTACATACCGCTGCCTGCTCCTGAACTGACCCTGGCCTGTTATTCGACTACGCTTCTGCCCAACGCTAAACTATATCTACTCTGCCTGCTCTGGAACTGACCCTGGCCTGTTATTCGACTATGCTTCTGCCTAATGCTAAACTGTACCTACCTCTGCCTGCTCTGAAACTGACCCTGGCCTGTTATACGACCACGCTTCTGCCTAACACTAAACTGTACCTACTTCTGCCTGCTCTGGAATTGACCCTGGACTGTTTGACCATGTTTTTTGCCTGCCCCTTGGATTGATCTTTTACCCTGCTATGCTAGTGGGAACACAGGGGTCTCACATATGTGAGGGGCTCCAGAATTGTTTTTCTGGATGAAAAAACTAAATTTTTAGTTTTCTCATTCCCAGATTAGGGTCTGGTTGCCCGGAGGCTTCAAAGAGATTTGGGTGGGAGAAGCCTCTACCCCTGTCCCCATTCTTTCCTGGCCTGCTACTTGGACCATGTTCCTGCTTACTACCAGGAACAATATTTTGGCACTGCTGGCAATGTTTCTACTTGCACTGGTCCTGGAGTATATATGGACAGTATCCCTGCCTGTACCGACTATGGACAATATTCCTGCCTGCTGCCTGGACAATTCCATTCACTGTTGCTGACCACGTCGATGCCTGCTGCCTGGATCAGGGCTCTTCACCCGTGGTCAATTGTACTAGTAAAACCACAGGTAATCTTTTTTTTTTTACCCATTACTCAGCAGAATGTATTTTAGGGTGTAATTCTTGGTATGTGCATGCTGTGTTAGAAATATGAAGGGCCTTCAAAAATGTGATAGATTGTAAGGAAATTGGATGTGTAATTTGAGTACCTACAACACCTGATGGTGCTTCTTGGATGTTGGGTCTCTATGTGGCCACGCTATGTAAAAGTCTCACACATGTGGTATCGCCATACTCAGGAGGAGCAGCAGAATATATTTTGTGGGGTCATTGGTGGAATATACATGCCATGTGAGAGAAATAACCTGTTATAATGACAATATGGTATGAAAAAAATAAAAAATAAAAAATATCCCAATTTTGCAAAGAATTGTGGGAACAAATGACAACTTCAAAAAACTAATTATGCCTCTTACTAACTACATTGGAATGTCTACTTTCCAAAAAGGGGTCATTTGGGGGGTATTTGTACTTTACTGGCTTGTTAGGGTCTCAAGAAATGAGAGAAGCTGTCAGTTCTTCAGGTGTGATCAAATTGTTCAAGTTTCAGAAATTGTTTTTTTTTACCAAAAATATGTAGCAGTATACACTTTAGGCCAAATTTATGAGGATAAAATACTTTTTTGCAAAATGTTATGATAGAAATGAAGAAAAAATCTTTTTTTTTACAAAATTTTCGTTCTTTTTTCATTAATAGCAAAAAAACTAAAAACCGCAGAGGTGATCAAATACCACCAAAAGAAAGCTCTATTTGTGGGGAAAAAAAGGACACAAATTTCATTTGGTTACAGTGTTGTATGACTGAGTTATTGTCATTCAAAATGTGAGTGCACCGAAAGCTGAAAATTGGTCTGGTTAGGAAGGGTGTTTAAGTGCCCAGTGGTCAAGTGGTTAAAAGGTGAAACTAATATATGAGATAGAGTCATTACATGCAAAGCAAGATAGTTCAAGCCGTGATTTGTCATAATTGTAATGATTATGGCTTACAGCTCATGAAAACCCCAAATCCACAATCTCAGAAAATTAGAATATTACATTCAATCAATAAAACAAGGATTGTACATAGAACAATATCGGACCTCTGAAAAGTATAAGAATGCATATGTACTCAGTACTTGATTTGGGCCCCTTTTGCAGCAATTACTGCCTCAATGGAAGTGATCAGCCCGTGGCACTGCTGAGGTGTTATGGAAGAGCAGGATGCTTCAATAACGGCCTTCCGCTCTTCTGCATTGTTCGGTCTTATGTCTACCATCTTTTTTTTGGCAATGCCCCATAGATTCTCTATGGCGTTCAGGTCAGGCGAGTTTGCAGGCCAATCAAGCACAGTAATCCCACGGTCATTGAACCAGGTTTTGGTGCTTTTGGCAGTGTGGGCAGGTGCCAAGTCCTGCTGTTAAATGAAGTCAGCATCCCTATAGAGCTTGTCTGCAGAAGGAAGCATGAATGCTCCAAAATCTTCTGGTAGACGGCTGTGGTGACCCCGGATTTAATGAAGCACAGTGGACCAACACCAGCAGATGACATGGCTTTCCAAATCAACACAGACTGTGGAAACTTCACACTGGACTTCAAGCATCTTGCAGTGTGTGCCTCTCCATTCTTCCTCCATACTCCGCCTCCTTGGTTTCAAAATGAGATGCAAAATTTGCTCTCATCAGAAAAGAGGACTTTGGACCACAGAGTAATAGACCAGGTCTGTTTTTTCTTTAGCCCAGGTAAGATGCTTCTGACATTGTTTGTTGTTCGGGACAAGAGGAATACGACATTTGAAGCCCATGTCCAGGATCTGTCTGTGTGTGGTGGCTCTTGATGCACTGACTCCAGCCTCAGTCCACTCCTTGTGAAAGTCCCCAACACTTTTGAATGGCCTTTTCCTGACAATCCTCTCCAGGCTGCAGTCATCTCTGCTGCTTGTGCACCTTTTTCTTCCACACTTTTCCCTTCCACATAACTTTCTATTAATGTGCTTTGATACAGCACTTTGGGAACATCCAACTTCTTTTGCAATTACATTTTGAGGCTTTCCCTCCTTATGGAGGGTGTCAGTGATGGTTTTCTGCACAACTGTCAGGTCAGAAGTCTTTCCTATGATTGTGATTCCTACTGAACCAGACTCAGAGACCATTTGAAGGCTCAGGAACCCTTTGCAGGTGTTATGGCTTAATTAGCCGATTAGAGTGGGACACTTTGTGCTAGATTCACGTACGAGTTACGCCGGTGTATCTCCAGATACGCCGTCGTAACTCTGAGTGAGCGGAGTCGTATCTATATGCGCCTGATTCTTAGAATCAGTTACGCATAGATTTGTCTTAGATCCGACCGGCATAAGTCTCTTACGCCGTCGTATCTTAGTTGCATATTTACGCTGCCCGCTAGGTGGCGTTTCCGTTGATTTACGCGTCGAATATGCAAATGAGCTAGATACGCCAATTCACGAACGTTCTTGCGGCCAGTCGTATTTTTTTACGTCGTTTGCGTAAGCGTAAGTCCGGCATAAAGTTACCCCTGCTATATGAGGCATACGTAATGTTAAGTATGGACGTCGGGCCAGCGTAGAGTTTTTTGTTGTTTCCGTCGTTTGCGTAAATCGTTTGCGAATAGGGCTTTACGTAAGTTACGTTCAAGTCGAAACCAATGAGTATTTGCGGTGTAATTTTGAGCATGCGCTCTGGGATACGTCCGGCATAAAGTTACCCCTGCTATATGAGGCATACGTAATGTTAAGTATGGACGTCGGGCCAGCGTAGAGTTTTTTGTTGTTTCCGTCGTTTGCGTAAATCGTTTGCGAATATGGCTTTACGTAAGTTACGTTCAAGTCGAAACCAATGAGTATTTGCGGCGTAATTTTGAGCATGCGCTCTGGGATACGTCCACGGCCGACGCATGCGCAATTCGTTTGGCGCGTCATTTACGTTGGGTCACGGTTAATTTCAATACAACACGCCCCCTACATGCCTAATTTGAATAATGCGCACTTACGCCGGCAAATTTACGCTACGCCGCCGCAACTTACTGAGCAAGTGCTTTGTGAATACAGCACTTGCCTGTAAACGTTGCGGAGGCGTAGCGTAAATAGGATACGCTACGCCCGCACAAAAATACGCTCTTATACCTGAATCTAGCCCTTTGAGCCTAGACTATTGCATCTTTTCACAATATTCTAATTTTCAGAGATTGTGGATTTGGGGTTTTCAGGAGCTGAAAGCCATAATCATTACAATTATGTCAAATCACAGCTTGAACAATCTTGTTTTGCATGTAACGACTCTATCTCATATATTAGTTTCACCTTTTAAGTTGCATTAGTGAAATAAATGAACTTTTGCGTGATATTCTAATTTATCGAGTTTCACCTATAGGGAACACATTCAGCAGTTTTATTGCCCCTGATGTTAACCCCTTCCCTGCCAGTGCAACTTATACAGTGTCAGTGCATTTTTTTTTTAGCACTGATCACTTTTAGTGTCATTGGTCCCCAAAAAGTGTCAGATTTGTTCGCCACAATGTTGCAGTCCCACTAAAATACGTTGATTGCTAGTAAAAAATATTTAAAAAATAAAAAGTCCCTATATCTAACCAATAGTTTGTAGATGCTATAATTTTTGAGCAAACCAATCAATATACACTAATTGGGATTTGTTTTGACCAAAATACATATTGACCTAAATTGATGAAGAAATTAGATTATTTTTTTTATTATTTTAAATAAATATATTTTTTTCAAAATTGTCAGTATTTTTTGTTTATAGCGCAAAAAATAAAAACCGTAGAGGTGATCAAATACCACCCAAAGAAAGCTCTATTTGTGGGGTAAAAAGGATTTAGGGACTTTTATTTATTGTTATTGTTTTTACTAGTAATGGTGGCGATTTGGGATTTTTAACAGGACTGCTACATTGCGGTGGATAAATCTGTCACCTTAAAGTGGTTGTAAAGTCGGAAGTTTTTTTTTTTTTTTAACTTAATACATTTTATTAAATAAGATAGAAAGCTTTCCGTGTGCAGCAGCCCCCCCCCCCCCCCCCAATGACATTATTACATTGATCAGTGCTATAAAAAGGCACTGATTACTGTATAAATGACACTGGCAGGAAAGGGTATAACACTAGGGGGCAATCAAGGGGTTTTCTGTGTTCCGGAAATGTGTTATAACTGTAGCGAGGATGGGCTGTCAGGGACATGACAGAAGTCCCTGTTCCCGATGACTGGGAACAGTAGACCCACCTCTTCTGAAGGATAAGGACAACACCAGATGGAAATAAGCGCCTTGAGGCGATTTAGTTCGCATTTGTAGCGCTATACAAGTTACTCACTTACTTATGTGCCCTGTCAAAACGGGGATTCGCCTTGTTTACAAAAACAGATCCCCATTCTGGCTCTGTACTAGGCCATCGTGGGTCGCCGGCGGGCATAGAGTCCACTCGAACCGTGGGAACGCTCCCTCAATGTGTATCGGCCACAGGTTAGTCAGCATGCTCACCCCCTCCCTTGGGACCACATGCCTGCAGGGAGGCATCTCCCCGCAAGGATGTAGTCCCAAGATAGGGGGCAAGCACACTGACTAACCCCCAGCCAGAACAGGTCGGATGATGGGGGCAAGCTTACTGAGGAGGAACAGGAAGTGAGAAATTTAGACAAAGGAAAAAAAACATTTAGAAGGGAAATCGAAGGAAAAGGTAAGTGAACCAACAATGCACTAG
Source organism: Rana kukunoris (assembly GCA_029574335.1). Taxonomy (NCBI): domain Eukaryota; kingdom Metazoa; phylum Chordata; class Amphibia; order Anura; family Ranidae; genus Rana; species Rana kukunoris. Next base: position 50,894,871 of record CM056052.1, read on the forward strand.
CTTAAAGGAAGCTATTTTGAAAATAAAAAACCTTTACCTTTACAACCCCTTTAAATCAATTGATGTCTTTCAGTGGCGTCTCCAGCTTTCATATTTAGGGGGGGCACATGGGGGGACAGGGACAGAAGTAGGGGGGCCAACTATAAAATGCAATTTTATATATATATATATATATATATACAGTATATATATCCTGGGGCCCTTTACTACGATACCACAATGAGCCCTTTCACATGTTCTGCAGTGAGCTCCCTTCTTACTATACTGGGGCCCCCCAGGGTGGCAGAAAACAAGAGTTATATGTCACCAGCACACCAAGAAAATATAAGGGTCCAAAGCAGTGGGAGAACTCTCAGGCCTTGTACACACGAGGGAATAAATCCGCTGAAGATGGTCCGACGGACCATTTCAGCGGAAAAATCCCCTCGTCTGTAGGGGCAAACGGACGCTTTTTGCCGGATTCATCCGGCGGAAAAATTCCAAAGCATGCTTTGAAATATTTCCGCCGGATAGCTGGCTGGCAGATATGTCCGCTGGTTAGTACGGCAAACCAGCGGACATATCTTGCCGCACATGCGTCGTATCCTGTGAATGGATCCGACGCATGCGCGCGGAAGTGTTTACTTCCTGGTGCGGTGACGTGGCGGTCACGTGGCGGCGACAACGTCACCGCCGCGTCACCGCGCTGTCCGCCGGCGGGGAATTTGATCCGATGGTGTGTACAGCCATCGGATCAAAACATCCCGGCGCAAATATACGCTGTTAACGGTCCGGGGACCGTTTACAGCGGATATTTCCCGTCGTGTGTACAAGGCCTCAGGGTTGAAAAGGTTGTCTTGCCATCGGGCCCTGGTGTTCTGCCACTGTGGGGTTCCCCAGCTGTCCTGTCCCTGCTATTGACAGCTCTGGTCTGGCATCTGTCTCCTTGGCAGCGGCAGAAGTCTATTAGGACCTAGTGCTGGTGACATTACGGATGCATGCAGGGGAAGGCTAACACTATTGGTTATAGAGAGCCGAGCGCCCAGCTGGTCACCTAGCAGCAGTAATGCTGTATGACCTTCTCTGTTGACATGCTGATTGGGATGTGATCCAGGTGATGCTCCCAGTCAGATCTAATAAACACAGTATTTATTAGCATCAAGAGTACAACCACTTATATATAATCAACCGTATGTTTCACAGTCATGTAGGCTCTATGCCTGTAAAGTGTGGGCTTTGATCAATAAAATCACTGATATTTAACACTAGGATTTGACTAGTACATCACCTGCCAATTCAGCGTTTGCAGTGTTGCACCATTTCTGTCCACACTGGGAGGATTCCCTATCCACCTATAATGTGTAGATGGTGGAATTGGATCTTCTTTTTTTTTTTTTCATTCAACCTAATAATTGAATGAAAAAAAGTGATTAATGTATGGGCTGCCTAAGAGCTAAGACCAGCCATAGACAGTTTAAATCTCAGCTGATTCAGCAGGAACTGGTTGAGATTTGAACCATTAATGTGCAAATTCTCTTATGATTGTCACTAGTGGTTGCTATAGCCACTAGTGATATCATTGTTTGTCCGGAGAATACAATTGTGGTGCAGGAGGGATATTCCCCTGTCAGCACTGTCTGCGGGATTCACTGGGCTGTAAAAGAGTGTTATAGACTGACACTCGGCTCAGCTTGCAGTCACCACTCTCGGAATTTACAGACTGGTTCTCCTGTTCTTCTGTCCTAAGCACGGGAGAAATCAGTCTGTTTTTTCAGTAACTGAGATGAAGGCTTGCGCCCTCCCCCCCACAGTGTTTTTTTTTTGGGGGGGCACCTGGTGGGGCACAGAATAATGTTGGGGTGTCAGGGCCCCCTCTGGCCCCCCCTAGGGTCGCCATTGACGTCACTACAGCCAGTGTGTCCATAGATGGATCAAAATTTGTCCAGTTCCTGCTGAACCTGCCGAAATTCACCTATGGCTTGCTTTAGAAGAAGGTGGACATGTTCTCTTATGATTGTCACTAGTGGTTGCTATAGCCACTAGTGATATCTTTGTTTGTCGGGAGAATACAATTGTGGTGCAGGAGGGATATTCCCCTGTCAGCACTGTCTGTGTTGATGGGGGACTCATGCAAGTTTCTTTCCTGCAATCTGTGGATGTGAATGTCTTGAAAGAACAGGAGAGGGGGAGGGAGATAGATGGGGGAGAGAAGAGATGGAGATAATGCAGTTCAGTGATTACAGTGTACTGCAGTCTGCAGTGCACACACTTACCCACGGTCCAGGCTAGAATCTCAGGCATCATTCACACACAGCCAGGAATGCTGCTGATTTTCATATTTCCCACCCATACCTCTCTTCAGATACAGCACACTGGGATAGTGTGGGCAGGACTGAAAGAAGGAGGAGGAGGAGCTGTATTCCTCCCTGCTCGTATGTGAGGAGTGATGGCTGGATTCACTGGGCTGTAAAAGAGTGTCATAGACTGACACTCGGCTCAGCTTGCAGTCACCACTCTCGGAATTTACAGACTGGTTCTCCTGTTCTCCTGTCCTAAGCACGGGAGAAATCAGTCTGTTTTTTTCAGTAACTGAGATGAAGGCTTGCGCCCTCCCCCCCACAGTGTTTTTTTTGTTGGGGGGGGGGCACCTGGTGGGGCACAGAATAATGTTGGGGGGTCAGGGCCCCCTCTGCCCCCCCCTAGGGTCGCCATTGACGTCACTACAGCCAGTGTGTCCATAGATGGATCAAAATTTGTCCAGTTCCTGCTGAACCTGCCGAAATTCACCTATGGCTTGCTTTAGAAGAAGGTGAACATGTTCTGTGCGCGGTGGGAAATGTTGGAAGTCCATAAAAGCTGGTGGAGTTGCTCTTAAACACTTTCTGTTCACCATGCATAGATATATACTATATATAGTATCAAACTGTAATATTCTTCTAAGTAATAACTTATAAGTAATATGTAATATTATAAGTTAAACAGCTAATGTATATGCCATCCTGGCTATATGCAAAGAGCAGAGAGGGGAAAGATAATCTGATTTAATAGCATCTCCCCCCCCCCCCCCCCCTAAAGGATCTCGCTGAGCTGAATTGACAAATTGCATTAAGAATAATGCGTTCTTATTCGCTAGGTAAAGCAGCCCCCAAAGAAATAAAAATCAATTTAAACCGTGTTCCCAAATAACGTTAAAAGCTTCTGATTGCTCACCATTATTGCTTCCTCTGTTTCATGAATAATCAAGCCATTCTTGTCTTATTATAGGTATACTCCCATTATTTAAATCTCATTATTGTTTTAGATGTGTCAAAAAACAAAGTGGGTTTCCGTTTTCTTTTCCTCGACAAGCTCAGGGCATCGCCCAATGACACTTCTGGGTATTATGGGATTAAAACAAACTTTGGAAGTCAACGGCATGGATATAAAACTATAGTGAGTTGAAAGAGAGCTTGGAGATCACTGTGAAGACATTAAGGATGTACTTTGCCCCATACAGGGAGATGTTTGAGCTTCTGGAACAAGCCCGATGACAATGCCTGCAGGTTCGGTTGAGTGGTGTGGTGTGGATAAGTGTAGCATTCAGCGTTGTATTAAACTGGGCGCCAGAGGCATTCCTTCCATGTGTGTCTCTCTCCTACTGATCTTCCTTCCAGTTATATCTGGATTTTTGTAATTGTTGGGGCTTCTGGAACTTTCTTGAAGTCTAGCTAGGAAAACAGCCAACTAAATGTAGTTCTTAAAGGATATTTCCACCTTTTGGGCATACAACATTCTTTGAATCACAAGATATGAATGAATCGCCAGATATACTTTATTTATTTTTTCTAAAGTACTTTTTGTCACTCTGTTTTAAATTTTCTGTTGCTAGAACTGCAGCATTCAAATGGCTAAATTCTACAATTTATATTTCTACATCTCACAGATGAGATATCAGTGAGAGAAACCAATAGATGGGTGATACATTTGTGTTACCCTGCTTGGCAAGCTTCGTACTGCGCCCTGTTAGAACAAGGTTACATACCTCCCAACTTTTTGAGTTAGGAACAGTGGCGACTGGTGCTCAAAAATTTGGGGGGGCGCAAACAAACAAACAAAAAAAAAAAATTGCAGCCTCACTGTGCCCATCAAACGCAGCCACTGTGCCCATCAATTGTCACCACAGTACCATGCCATCAATTGTCGTCACTGTGCCATCAATTGTCGCCACTGTGCCATGCCATCAAATGCAGCCACTGTGCCATGCCATCAAACGCAGTCACTGTGCCATCATTTATCGCCAATGTGCCCATCAATTGTCACCACTGTGCCATGCCATACCATCAAACACAGCCACTGTGCCATCAATTGTCACCACTGTACCCATCAATTGTCACCACTGTGCCATGCCAAACACAGCCACTGTGCCATCAATTGTTACCACTGTACATCAATTAGCACCACCGTGCCCATCAATTGTCACCACCGTGCCCAATTATTCTAAAGCACTTGCCTGTAAAGTTGAGGCGGCGTAGTGTAAATGACCCGGCCAAATTCAAATTCAGTGGGTAGGAGGCGTGTATTATTTGAATAACGCGCGATCCCGCTCCGAATGTACTGCACATGCGCCGGCCGTGAATTTATCCAAGTGCGCATGCTCCAAATCACGACGTCATTACGACGTGTAAATGACGTGAACGACACTTACGCAAAGCCCTATTCGCGAACGTTTTACGTAAACGATGTAAACGACGTGAAAAAAAACATACTTAACATTGCCTGCGCCTCATACAGCAGGGTTAACATTACGACGGACCTACGCTAACGCAAACGACGTAAAAAAAATAGCGCAGGCCGGGCGTTAGTTCGGGAATCGGCGTATAGGCTCATTTGCATATTTTAGACGGGAACGCCACCTAGCGTCCCGCCTAAAATATGAAAATAAGATTCAACGGTGTAAGAGACTTATGCCAGTTGAATCTAATGGAAATCTATGCGTAACTGATTCTATGAATCAGTCGCATAGATAGGAGGGCTCAGACGCAGAAATAAGATGGCTTATCTGGAGATAAGCTGTCTTATTTCTTTCCTGAATCTAGCCCTATGCCCATAAATTAGCACCACTGTGCCCATAAATTAGCGCCACTGTGCCCTGTTAAATGTGGCCACTGTGCCCTGGCTCTGATAGGCACTTCCTAAGCCAACCAGCTGCCGTTATTCAGATGGTTAGCGCTCAACTATATGGATCAGACCAAAATGGGGGACAAATGAGGTGGAAAGAGGGACAGAGGGACATTGCTCCAAATCAGCGACAGTTCCTCGAAATCAAAGACAGTTGGGAGCTATGAGGTTAGACTGAGCTAAAAGCAGACAATATGGTATATGATAAAGTATATGGTATTTATGTATACTGATTACATAGGACACAGTTGCGTGATACAGTAAAAAAATTGTTTAATATGGCGCAGCATTATCATTTAGCTTGCATTAGATCAGGGGTGTCTAACTTGCAGCCCACAGGCCGAAAGCAGCCCAAGAGGGCTATGAAGGCGGGCCAACACAAAATCATAAACTTACTTAACAATTTAGTTTTTTGGGTGAATTTTTGGTAAACATGAAATTTGCATGTAAATGTCTCTATACTGGACTTTTTATTGATTATGAGAGGACCATGCGGTCTTGTAACAGATGTAGTGAAGCAGTGACAATTATATGAATATATAGACAGTTTCGTATTAGGAAGTAATCAGTAACCATCACTAGCGGTATAGTCTAGGCAATCAGACAACCCTAATTCATGTGATTAAGATATGTAGGGTCCTATCCACCCAGTGGATGCGGAGGTCGAGTCTTGCCGATGCACGTCAAGACTCCAGTATATAATGAAACCCGGAGCATCTAGGGGGTGTCAGCTTCTATGTGGGTTACCCCAGCTTCTATGTGGAGTAACCTTACAAAGTACCGTCGGATGCCGTCGGGTCCCGTCGGATGCCATTTTAAGTATGGCGTCGGGTCAGCGTCGGCTTTTTCCGTCGCTTACGTCGTTTTACTAACTCGTTCGCGAATAGGGAGTTGCATAAAATGACGCTCACGTCGTTTTGACGTCGGTTTCAACAACGCTTTCCGACGTGAGCTGGTGCATGCGCACTGGGCTTTTTCCCCAGCCGACGCATGCGCAGTTCATTCGACGCGGGGGCGCGCTTAATTTAAATACAAGCCGCCCCATTTGAATTGCGCGGGTTTACGCTGCGCGATTTACGCGACGCAGTCGAAACCTACGGAGCAAGTGCTTTGAGATTAAAGCACTTGCTCTAGTACGATGCGGCGGCGTAGTGTAACTTGCTTACGCTACGCCGCCAGAATTCTTAGAGAATCTGGCCCATAGCATTTTGGTACATAGTAAGGTCAACACATGCGCAAGCTAGACCACTGTGTGCCCATAAAAATGTAAAAGGTCTCCTGTCCTGTGTATGAGATCTAGTGCTAGACAGGTCTTTTTTAGTGTAAGGCCGCGTACACACGACCGAGGAACTCGTCGGGCGAAACTGTCGTTTTCCTTGTCGAGTTCCTTGTCTGGCTGTCGAGGAACTCGACGAGCCAATTTTCTTCATTCCCATCGAGGAAAAATAGAACATGCTCTCTTTTTGGCTCGTCGACTTTCTCGACAGTTTCCTTGTCGAAAAATGTACACACGACCGGTTTCCTCGGCAAAACACGTCTCCCAACAAGTTTTTTGCTGGATTCTGCCGAGGAAACCGGTCGTGTGTACGCGGCCTAAGTATTATCTGTCTTATATTTTCTCTTTTGTCAGAAAATGACTTATCTATTCAGGTACATAGATGGTGCACCTAGCTCAGGTCATATACCATTAAAACAGGCTGGGTTAACCAGGATCAAGGAAAAAGGAGAATGGAGATAGTTGGGTGAATGGACCAGATTTCACCTAGCAAATAACCAGGTAGGCAGGTGAAATCTCCCAAACAGGTACACAGACAGCAATGAAAAATTTACAAGGGTTCTAATTCCTCATTCTTAATCCCAAATCTTAAAAAAATTAGGACCAAAACCCATCTACTAACTTTACTGTTCTAGACACCATTAAGGTATTTTCTACTACATTGCCCCTTCACTGATCATATTCCTGTTGCTTCCATTGCAAAGTTACTGGATATTACTATCCATACCTAGTAGCCATGAACAGAGCCTTGGGTCAGCACTGCAACCCCAGAGCTCAGCTGCAAACGTTACTCTTTAGCCATAGAACAAAACTACAAGTTGAATTCTCCAGACGCTGAACAAAGTCCTAATCCTAACATGGCAGCCACAGAATAGTGAGTTTCTCCAGACTCAAATCAACTCCAAAGCCAGACTTCGCAAATATCCCCCTCCCCCCAGCTTAAGCCCAAGCTGGGATCTCAATGCCTTCTGCAATGGCAATTCTGCACCAGTGGTCCCCTCCAGCAGGTCTAGATCTAAAAACTCCTGCCTCAGGCCTTAGACTGTTTATGGGCTCTCCATCCACCTACTGGACAAACCTCCCCAGGGATTGACTGGATCCCCATAAATAATCAGACTGTTTCTCTCATGCTTCCTCCCACTATAGAATAAAGCAATCAGAGTAGTAGCCTGTGAGACACTGAGCAGGCCAGAATAATCAAGCTTTGCTCCACTGGTTAGAGGAGCTGTACAAAATTGTAATTTCCTAACAGCCTCCTGCACTAACTATGAGGGCGCTACACATGTAACCTCAGTTGGCCATATGTCTGGAACTACCGATCAAATGAAAAGAGATACTGACTGCAGTGTACTGTGTCCAGCCCAAAAAAGAGTTGGCATTTGCCTCTTTAAGCTGTAAACCAGGAGGTGGACAGGAATGATGTCATAAAGTGAAAAGCGGGAAGGGTTAACAGTGTCCCAGGATTCGGGACCATAATGTTGGTAAGTATGACATTAGCTCAAACTACTGGATGCATACATACTGGTCAGAAATAACAATAAAAAACAATTGTTAAAATATGAAAAACTGTGAAAAATTGTGAATATTTTTGTAATTCCACATAAATAAATAAACAGTAAATAGCCATTGCAATGCATAGAATGCAATGCATAGAAAAAAGCATACAAGTGCACTGGAAAACCTGCTTACTAAACATACATAGGGATTTACGTAACCCGAACTATGCAAACTAGCCGGCCTTTTGAAGTTCCATTATAAACATAACAATTACTAGTTGGTTGGACAGCTTAACCCGTGGCACTTCCCGAAATCCCCTGTGTAATAAAGGCAGTAATCCTGCAATGAGTGGAGAGGCTCTCAGAGCGATTAGATTCAATTGCAGATGAAAACAAAGAAAATAATCCTCAGCAATTTTCTCTTGTGCTTTTCTTCAATTAAAACCGATACGTTTATAACTTCTCAGCCGCCAAAAACAAACAGGGATTAAACCCTTAAGTCTACTGAAAAACCGGGAGCAGCACTGAGCTTGGAAAAAAAAAAAGAATCCAAATTTCCAGAATATTTTTCCTAAAAAGGTGATTGAGTTGAATGTGGTTCATATACAGTATTATTTAAATAAGACTATTACCGTATATACTCAAGTATAAGCCGAGATTTTCAGCCCTTTTTAGGGCTGAAAATAGCCTACTCGGCTTTTACTCGAGTCAGTGTACCTGTCGGTTCGCTGGTCCGTGATAGGCATTTGACACTGTGTTCCGCTACCACCTATCACGGAGGTCATCTCATCCTCGGACTTTCCCAGCAGACACTGTGTTCAGTGATCCGCCTATCATGGACGTCCTCTTATCCGAGGATGAAAGAAGGTCCGTGATTGGCGGAACACTGAACACAGTGTCTGCTGGGAAATTGAGTCCGAGTATGAGAGGACCTCCGTGATAGGCGATAGCCAAACACAGTGTCAAATGCCTATCACGGACCAGGAGGAAGCCGCGACTTTTAAAAAATGGACGCCCACGACCTGACAGGTACACTGACTGAATGGGACGAGGAGGAAGCCGCGACTTTTGAAAAATGGATGCCCACAGCCTGTCAAGAATACAGGTACACTGAGGCTGCAATGGGCACAGTGAGAATGGGCACAGTGAAAATAGGCACAGTAAGGCTGCAATGGGCACAGTAAGGCTGCAATAAATGGGCACAGTGAGAATGGGCACAGTAAGGCTGCAATGGGCACAGCAAGGCTGCAATGGGCACAGTGAGAATGGGCACAGTAAGGCTGCAATGGGCACAGTAAGGCTGCAATGAACACAGTAAGGCTGCAATGGGCACAGTGAGAATGGGCACAGTAAGGTTGCAAATGGGCACAGTGAGGCGTGCAAATGAGCACAGTGAAGCTGCAAATTGGCATTGTGGACCCTCTTTTCTGCTTACAGTAGCTGCTGCATTCTCACCCTAGTCTTATACTCGAATCAATACATTTTCCCAGTTATTTGTGGTAAAATTATTATTATTTGTCAGCTTATACTCGAGTATATACGGTAATACCAATTAGTGCAATACTGGTTAGCTATGGATTTGGTCTAGAGGTTGAGCACATGACCTTCGTAAGGTTTTACCCCATTTATGACCAGGGCATTTTGTGCTATTCAGCACCGTGCTACTTTAACTAGAAATTGCATGGTCATGCAACACTATATGCAGATTATTTTTTTATAATATTTTTCACAAAAATAGAGATTTCTATTGGTGGTATTTAATCGCCACTGTTTTTTTTTTTTTTTCATTTTTGATATATAAACAAAAAAATACCAGAAATCTTGAAAAAAAAAAATCTTAGTTTCTGTTATAAAATTTTGAAAACACACAATCTTTCTTTGGTAAAGATAGGCCAAATAAGTGTATATTATTTAGTCTGTGTGAATGTTATAGAATCCACAAACTATAGTATATTTCTAGAGGCCCCAAACTGCCAAGATTTGCCCCCCAAATTACCCCATTTTGGAAAGTACACAGTCCAATGTATTTAGTAGGAGGCACAGTGAGTTTTTTTAAAGAATTTTTTTTTTTTTTACAAACTGTCACCAGTGCAGTGCAGTACAGCGTCATCGTATGACTGGTGCAACGGTAATTAGGGATACTGACTAATGACAGTTTGTAAAATAAATAAAGAAATAAATAACTTTTAATATTTGTATATCTTTTTTTAGAATTTTTTTTCTTTTCTTTTTACATGCTGTAATACAATGCTGCTGTCCAAAGGGGTCTTTGTTAGTCATCCATTCAGAGTGGAAACACTCTAAGACAGGAAGTGAGCTACTGGCTGGATCACCAAGTAAAAATAAAATAAAAAGCAACAGAGCACTCTCACAGAACAGAGCAAACACACAGCAGAGCACTCACACAGAACAGAGCAAACACACAGCAGAGCACTCACACAGAACAGAGGAAACAGAACAGAGCACTCTCACACAACAGAGCACACACAGAACAGAGCACTCACACAGCACACAGGAAACACATAACAGAGAACTCACACGGTATAGAGCAACACACAACATGCATGGGGCTAAGAATATTCATGCATCATACATACTAGGGGGAGTACAACTGGGGGAATAAATGGTGGAGAAGAATCTGGGTGTTTTGGTAGTTCATAAGCCTAATAATAGCATGTGGTTTTCAAAGCAAGCAACGTCCTTTCTTGTCCCTGTACAAATCATTAGGAAGACCTCATCTGGAATATGCAGTTCAGTTTTGGGGACCAGTTCACAAAAAGGATATTGGGGAACTGGAGAAAGCGCAGAGAAGGGCAACCAAACTGATAAGAGGCATGGAGGAGCTCAGCTATGAGGAAAGATTAGAGGAACTGAATTTATTCTCTCTTGCTAAAAAGAGAATAAGGGGGGATATGATCAACATACACAAACATATAAGGGGTCCATATAGTAAACTTGGTGTTGAGTTATTTACTTTAAGGTCATCACAGAGGACAAGGGGGCACTCTTTACGTCTGGAGGAAAAGAGATTTCATCTCCAAATATGGAAAGGTTTCTTCACAATAAGAGCTTTGAAAATGTGGAATAGACTCCTCCAGAGGGGGTTCTGGCCAGCTCAGTAGTTGGCTTAACCACTTAAGGACGAGTCTCTTTTTGAGATTTTTTATTTGCAAGTTAAAATAATTTTTTTTTTGCTAGAAAATTAAATTACTTAGATCCCCCAAACATTATATAATGTTTTTTTTTTTTATATTGTGAAAATAATTGATGCCCATCATGTCACACTTCAAAATTGCGCCCACTCAAAATTGGCGACAAACTTTTACCCTTAAAAATCTGCATAGGCGGTGTATAAAAATGTCTACAGGTTACCAATTTTGAGTTACAGAGGAGCTCTAGGGTTAGAATTATTGCTCTCTCTCTAACAATACCTCACATGTGTGGTTTGAACACCGTTTTTATATGCGGGCGCTACTCACGTATGCCTTTGTTTCTGCACGCAAGCTGGGACGGGGCACTTTAAATTTTATTTATTTTTTTCTCATTTATTTTGCTTTTCTTTTTTTGACACTTTTTTGACACCAAAAAAGCATCAGTACCTCTTAAGTATGAGATTTGGGGTCAAAAAATACCCCAGATCTCATATTTACACTAAAATGTAAAAAAAAAAAAATTAACTAAAAAATGTTGTTTGAAAAAAAAAAAAATTGTCCCTTTAAGGCCGCGTACACACGATCAGTCCAAACTGATGAAAACGGACTGAAGTCCAGTTTTATTGGTCCAAACCGAGCATGTGTACGGCCCATCAGTCTGTTGTCCTTCAGTCCAAAGTTTTAAAACTTGCTTTAAAATTGAACCGATGGACGCCTGACCATCGGTCCAAACCGATTGTTAGTACGCAAATCAAGTCGACGCATGCTTGGAAGCATTGAACTTCGTTTTTTTCAGCACGTCGTTGTATTTTACGTCACCGCGTTCAGACACAATCAGTTTTTGAACTGATGGTGTGTACGCACATCAGACCATCAGTCTGTGAACCGATGAAACTGGACTTCAGTCCATTTTTATCAGTTTGGACTGATCGTGTGTACGCGACCTAAGAGTTATGGGTGGAAGTGACGGTTTGATGTTGCTTTCGCCCTACAATGGGAGCTGGGTGGGGGCCATCTTCCCTCACTCAGCTCCATGCCAAGCAGGGGAAAGGATCCAATTGCCTCTGCCTTTGCCGCTACCGGTGGCTCTAGAAAGTGGCAGAGGGAACCAAAGTGTGGCGGGGGGGGGGGTGTGCTTTCTCCCACCCCTGTCAATCCACCACAGAGACCACTTTTATCTGAAACCAAGCCGATAACTCACTGAAGAAGAAGATACAGCTAGCTAGCTACTGACATAACAACGATATTCCTCATTAAAGTGTCGCCGTATATTGTCGTGAGCCGGTCCAGAAGTGGTTAAAAAAGGCCTGGATTCTTTCCTATATGTACATATATAACTGGATACTAACATTTATAGATAAAGTTGATCCAGGAAATATCAGATTGTCTGTCGGGGGATCAGGAAGGATATTATTTTGACCTGCTGAAACAAATTGGATCATGCTTTATTAGTGTTTTTTTGCCTTCCCCTGGATCAATTGTGGGTATAGGATTGTGTATATGGTAGTGGCGGTGCGTCCATAAGGTGCGCACATGCATTGCATGAATCTTTCTATGGTCGCCGCTGCCCCCCCTATTCAGGCGCCCAGCCCCTTTTCGGGAGCCGGGAGCCTGAATTAAAGTGGCGGGTTATTTTTTTAAAGCACTTGATTAGAGCCGTAGGTGAACAGCGAGCACCATGCTGGGCGCTCGCAGTTCACTCAGCTCTGTGTTAGGAATTCAAATAAATATTTGCTTTCCTAACACTGAACTGCCTCTCTGTCAATCAGGTGCTCGGGTCTGTTACCTGTCATCTGATTGGCAGAGGATGGGAAGAGAGGACGAGAGAAGACATCGAGGAGCGTGGAGGACACCGTCCCCGTGACTCGCTGCCCCACCGAGACAGGATAAGTGCCGGGTAGGTGGGGGATGCACACTGGCAGCATTTGATGGACACATTGGTGGCAATTGATGGGCACAGTAGCAGAAATTGATGGGCGCACTGGCAGTAATGGGCACACTGGCAGCAATTGATGGGCACACTGACAGCAATTGATGGGAACAGTGGCTGCATTTGATGGGCACAGTGGTGGCATTTGATGGGCACAGTGTCTGCATTTGATGGGGACAGTGTCTGCATTAGATGGGCACAGTAGCTGCGTTTGATGGGCACAGTGGCTGCAATTGATGTTTTTTTTTCAGTTTCTTTGCAGCCCCCCCCCCCCCCCCCAGCACCAGCCACAACAGGTATATGGTTTTGTATTGGTGTGTACGTGTTTTTTTTCCTATGTTGCATAGCTCCCAACTGTCCCTAATTTCGTTGGACTGTCACTGATTTGGAGCAATGTCCCTCTGTCCCTCATTCCTCCTCATTTTGGTCTGATCTATATAGTTGTATATAAAATGCACTACTTATCTTTCAAAAAGTGTTTCAGCGCTAAACCTTTCACCCAATTTCTAAGTTGCTGCATTTGTAAATGTCAAAAGGCAATATAAAAGGTATAATAGTGGTAAAAAAAAAAAAAAAAAAAATATGTGTGGATTTAACTAATTACGTTTGCATAATTCTCTTTTAATGGGGCGTATCAAGGGGTGTGGCCTATCCCTACATACTTTTGTTAATAGGCGTCCCTCGTTCTCATCTCAAAAAGTTGGCAGGTATGATGTTGGTTGAACTGGATTATAGACTTGTGTCTTTTTTCAACCAGATTAACTATGTAACAATGTAACAACAGAACAGACACAGCAGAGCATCCATACAGCACACAGAACACACACAACAGAGCACAAATTGCCATATCTCTAAGCGCCCCAACTAGGGTTGCCACCTTGTCCGGGAGTCATAATGTGTCCAGGTTTCAGTCTGTCTGAAACCTAGACACATTATTCAGACTGGGCTGTGGCTCCCCAAGCAACGGAGATAGTCACAAACATTTTTTGCCATCCGTGAGCTGCAGGCCGCTGTCTGAGGGCAGGTTTGGCATCAATGATGCATGTGGGGGTGGGCGATTTTAGCAAGAGTAGTTTGGCCACATCCAATTTTTGTCATAGTGTGCTGCATTACCACTATCCTTGGGGCACCCAAAAGGTGTCTCAGGTCTTTTATAATCCAATAGTGTATACTACGAAAAAATGTGCCCTGTGCCGCTAAAGTGTTCGGGTTTGGCTTGAAGAAAAGGTGGCAACCCTAACCCCAACATACAGCAAAGAGCATGCACAGGTTCTCCAATACTCCATGTACAGTGATCTGCTGCTAAGGGTAAGCGATTCACTTCTGCAGCTTTTTCTGTTCCACTTTCTGTCACTCAGCCGCAGTTTTAATAAAGGCGATCTATAAACCCCCCTACAAAAAAAAGGAGACGCAGGCCCTGCATTCCCATTGTTATCATTTCCCGTCCCTCACCCACTGTGTGACTACCATTAACCTGATCCATGCCTTTAATATCAGCGCTGGAGGGCTTTTCTGGTACAACAGAAGCCAGTGATTAGTAATTCCCTCTCTGGCAGTGTTCTAAGCTGCGGCACCCTCTGTGTGTGACCTGTGAGCTGAGTGTCACCAGGAAGCCCTGGCTTCCTACAACAGATTAACACTACAATAAGATGCGTTTATAGGAAAGCTGGGCTAATCAATACACCAAAATCCAATTCTTATCTGTGCGAACAAAAGCCCAACGCCAGAGGGCAACAGGAATATTCCAAGCATGTCGTAGTTCAATCTTGTGTCTTAAAAGAAGAAAATACATTCAACTGCTAGAGCAGACAGCGCAAATATACTTATTCAGAGGGTTACAGACAACGATATGTACAAGATGCATTGGAGTTCTGCATCTAGATTTTCTGTTTCCTACATAAACAATGCAACAAGTGTGTGAAATAAGGAACCGTTCTTGGTGTGTTGTCAAAAATAAGGATAAGATAATAATGACTGTAGCAATAACAAAACTAATTACCTCCAGTTCATACATCAGGAAACTGGAGGTAATTAAGACCACCTCTATTATGGCGTACTGAGACACGTAAAAGTAATTTCTGATTGCTAGGACGCAGACGGGTACACAGCATCACTGGTTGCTATGATGCCAACGGTTTTACAGCACTGGTTGCTAGGACACTGATGGTTACACAGAATCACTTGTTGCCAGGATGCTGTTGGCTACCCAGAGGAGTTTATTTTCTAAATCTAGAGGAAAAAATTGTCACAATTCTGCAGAGAAACCAATCAGCTACTATCTCAGCTTGTTTAATTGTGACACTAATCATTATCGTTATTAAACATTACCTTTAGAAACATCCTTTGTAATAGAAAAAAAGCATGACAGGACCTCTTAAATATGAGATTTGGGGGGGAAAATACCTCAGATCTCATATTTACACTAAAATACAATAAAGAGGGAAAAAATGGATTTGAAAGAAAAAAAATGTCTCTTTAAGAGCTATGGGCGGAAGTGACATTTTGACTTCGCTTCCGCTCTGCAATGATACAGAGACAGGTGGAGGCCATCTTCCCCTCACTTATCTCCATAACAGGGAGAAGGATGCGATTACCCCCGCCCCTGCCGTCGGCTCCGGTAAGCAGCGGAGGGCTCCGGAGCGCGATGGGAGGGGAGGACTACGACACCTAACTGACACTTTTGACACTTTTTGGGGACCAGTAATACTAAGGCCCCTTTAAAACTGGCTTTCCGATCAAGTCCGCCTGTCAGTTTTTCAGGTGGACTTGATCGGAGGCTCTATTCAGCCCTATAGAGCAGCAGATGTCACCAGTGACATGTTCGCTGACACCTGCTGCTATCCGATCCGATCCTGTCTGTGAAATCTAGATGGATGGAGACCCTATTTTCCATCCATCTGGAGGATCTGATTGGATAGGATTGGATGAAAATGGACAGGTAGTGTAAGTGACTCTGGTTCTATTTGCAATTATTTAATTAGGGTCTCTGTTTCACCTTGGCTGTGCTGTGGGCTCATTCCCACCCTGGTGCGGTAGGTGGCAGCAGTGGAAGCTGAGGTTTGGGTGTTCTCTCCCAGCGACCAATCCGGAGGCTCTGGCCTCGCTGGGCATGTTGGGAGAGGGTACTTATGGAACAGACGCCTTGTTGGCTGGGTTCTTCTTCTTCTAGTGTGGCACCCACCTTTAGGGTGGCCACATCACCGTGCCCCTAGCATTATGGCCTACCTGGCCGGGTGTGTGTGCCACGCGGTGTTCCTGGTTTCTGGGCCATGTTGGCCTGGGACATTCAAGCATGACGGGGACTCAGTAATCGACTGGGTTCCCACTTTTGAAGATCCCAAGCAAGTGTAGCTGTTCGGTGGGGAGTCCATCTGAGGAGTGCCAATGAGAGGCTGGCGGTCCAATAGGATTTCCAATGAACCACCGGGGATTAAGGTAGCCGGACACTGAAGGAGTGACTCCTCTTTCAGTCGGTACCTGGGTGACGTTAAGAAGAAGATCCAGGCGTAACTTTACTTAGGAGGACTACCTCTATATCTGCAATCAGAGAAGGCCTGTGGCAGAGGCGTTTCCCTGACGTTCATTCAGGAGGGTCTGTGGCAGAGACATCTCCCTAAATTCCGAGTGATACTCTGGCTGCCAGGTCGGTGAGAGAGACCTGTCCAGGTATGCTATACCCACTCCGGCTGGAGTGGCGAAGAAAACTAAGTGTTGTCGGAAGCAGGACTGTTTCCATATTGAATGCCTGAATCTGCTATTTCTTCTTTCACTCCAACTCTTCTATCACCACAAGTTTTATTGTTTTTACCCGGCTGGGTAATAAAGAGTACATATAAAAAAGACGCTCTCTTTGCGGACATTCCTTTACTGCTGCTGTATGCATCGTTCACCCCTAGACATTCTATGAGAGCCATGAGGTAATGTGCCATCCTAATTCTATTACCAGCAGCCCCTCCAGGGGTACCGCTACACCTGCTTAGCAGGAATCAGCGGATCGATCCCCCTCTGAGCAAAGCGTTCTTTATACAGTGGTCAGTGCTAAATAATGTGCACTGTAACTGTACTAATGACACTGGCAGGGAAGGGGTTAACATAAGGGGCGTGAAAAGGGTTAAATGTGTCCCTAGGGAGTGCTTTCTAACTGTGGGGGGAATGCTGTGACTGGGGGAAAACGAGATCCATGTTTCTGCTTACCAGAAATGCAAGATCTCCATCTCCTTTCCTCACAGAATGGTGGTCTGCCTTGTTTACATAGGCAGACCATCATTCTGCTTCTTCTGTGAACGATCACGGGGTGACAGCAGCCATCATGGCCACCGGACCCACTGATTGGCTCCCGTTGTGTCCAATCACAGCAGGAGCAGGTCGCCGGCAGCGCACTTGCATGCCCCAGACAAAATCAGGTACCTGTACGTGACTTCACGCAGAAGGGCTGCAATATATATGCCAAAGCGGAGCTCCACCCTAAAGTGGAACTTCCACTCATCGTAGCCCTCCCCCCTCTGGTGCCAGAATTGGCACCTTTCAGGGGGAGGGGGATGCAGATACCTGTCTAAGACAGGTATTTGCACCCACTTCCGGGCTTACTTTCTGCGGGTAGACTGTGGGCAGAACGTCAGTTCCTGTCCCCCTCCCCCCGTTGTGTTCTGGGAAACACACAGCTACCAGTTCACAGCGGGGACCAGTGAAAGACATGCAGCGCTGCTTGCGCATACGCAGTCAGGAACCGGGCAGTGAAGCCGCAACGCTTTACTGCCTGGTTCCCTCACTGTCAATGTAGGCGGTGGGGGCAGCCGAGAGACGAGCGATTGCTCGCTTTCGGCTGCCAACAAGGCTGGACTCCAGGACAGGTATGTGTCTTAATATTAAAAGTCAGCAGCTGCATGTGCATGGTTAAAGCTCATGTGCATGTAAAGGCAGGCGTCCCAATACTTTTGGTAATATAGTGTATGCAAGATAAAGACCTTAGATTGTAAACTAATTTAAGGGCAGAGACTAATGTTCATGTACAGTATGTAATGTGCTGCATTAATTGTCAGCTCTACATAAATACCGCTAATAAATAATAAGGAAATAATGGGTTTTTTTTTGTGTTTTTTGTTTTGTAACATATAACCATAAGGTATCCAAAAAACTAAAAAAAAAAAATGAGTACTGTGTAATTTTCCAAGTTACTCTTGATATGTTTCTTTTTCCTCAAAAAAGAAAATAAATAAAACGTATTAATATATACAACTAGAATAAAATAAAGAACATAAAATAACGAGAAAAAAAAAAAAAACTATTTATGCTTTTTGTTTATTAATTTTGGTAGGTTTAAAAATACATCACAGCACGCATAATTATGTTTTGTTTCTGCTTTCATAGCCCAGCTTCTTCTTTATCTTAGGCCAGCTTTAGCTTGATGCTTTACAATAGTAGTAGCAGCCAGTTAATATTCCTGGAATAGATTAGACGTCTTCGGTGTCAATTTTTACAGATGGCAGGTTGTAACACGTCTTGCCCGTTTTTTTCCCCTGTTTTGCTGAAGGCTGCGATTTTATGCTGCCTTACTGAACTTAATTTATGAAGCCGGTGTCAGCTATGTATGAAAGGAACGGCGGCCGCGAGACCGGCCCACCTACATCATTTTAAGAAAATCAGATCTTCTTAATACTGCCGGCTGCCTGACATATTATTGCAAGACAAGAGGGCTAAGTCAGATTTACGCAGGCTGCGGTAATTGCTCTTTATGGTCTTGTTTAAAACCCACCTTTACTTGTAATACAGTTATGTGGAGTTTTATGGTCCTCAAATGGTGCCCTGCTGGATATCGGCTGCCCTGTCTCTGGGCTTTTTTTATTGTGACATTGAATCTTAATAGATTAACAAAGAATATGGCACATTTTTTCCTCCCAGGTGATTGCGGCCCCAAAGCTCGTAAATAATATTCCGGCATACGAGTTCCCGTCTTCTATAAAGAGATGTAGCATAAGCCACAGGAACATAATCCGTATATTTTATTTATTTATATAGCATGAATCATTTCTCCAAAGGTTCAGAACACATGGTCTATTTGAGTCAGTCTGTGTTTCCGAAAAGCGATTCCAACCTAATGCCTTGACTACAGTAATAAAGACTTATACACAACTGGGACTCATTTTTGGTGAAGACCAAGTAGGTCTTTATAAAGCTTAAAACTCCATGTAGCAAAAGTGTACTTAAACCCAGGAACATCATACATTGCAACTCACCAGTCCTTAGATGTGGTGGCTGCATTTTTTTCCCTTTATTTTCACTTGGAGATCCTGCCAAAAAAAAGAACAAGACTCCTGAAGCCACATCCATATGAGATTGAGTTTATAGAAAAAATGAAGAGTCATAGGGCCAGATTCAGGATGGCGAGCGGTTCTTTTGGCCGGCGTAAAGTTTCTCATTTACGCTACGCCGCCACAACTTTATGCTCCTAAAGTTGCGGCGGCGTACCGTAAATTGCTCATCGTAATTCAAATTCGGTGGGTAGGGGGCATGTAGTATTTAAATTAGGCGCGATCCCGCGCCGAACGTACTGCGCATGCGCGGCCCGTCAATGTATCTCAGTGCGCATGCTCCAAATTATGACGATGTTTTCGACGTGAGCGTAAATGACGTCAATCCCCATTCACGGACGAGTTACGCAAACAACTTAAACAATTTCAAATTCAACGCCGTCACGACGTCCATACTTAACATAGGATGCACCTGCTTTTTAGTGCCTTATCTTTACGCCGGGAAACCACTTACGGAAACGGCGTAAAGTCACTGCGTCGGGCGGGCGTACGTTCGTGAATTGGCATATCTCGCTGATTTACATATTCTCGGCGTAAATCAGTGGGAACGCCCCTAGCGGCCATTTTAAAATTGCAGTTAAGATACGACGGCGTAATACAATTACGCTGCTCGTATCTTAGCTGCAACCCGGTGTATCTTGTTTTCTAAATACAGAAAACAGATACGCCGTCGCAGATTCAGAGTTATGCCGGCGTATGACTGATACGCCGGCGTAACTGCACCTGAATCTGGCCCAAAGGCTCTAAATCGGACTTTGTAAAGCCAACGAGTTACGAATCATTCAGAAACAGATCAAGTATAGACAGAGTAAAAAAACATAGTGGGGGGGGGGGGGGTGATATAGATAAGGGACAATGTTAAGAAAATGGCACCAAAATCCCTGTAAATGTATGTAGACAAGGGAGGTTTTTTGGGGGGATATTTACGGGTGCTAACAAAAATTAATAAATTAAAGGGGTTGTAAAGGAATTTTTTTTCCCTTAATAGCTTCCTTTACCGTAGTGTAGTCTTTCCTTCACTTACCTCATCCTTCGATTTTGCTTTTAAATGTCCTTATTTCTTCTGAGAAATGCTCACTTTCTGTTCTTCTGTCTGTAACTCCACACAGTAATGCAAGGCTTTCTCCCTGGTGTGGATAAAGTCTCTTGAGGGGGGAGGGGGCGAGCAGCCAAGTCAGGACACTTTCTACTTTGCAGATAGAGAAAGGAGCTGTGTGTTAGTGGGCATCCTGACACTCCTGCTCGCCCCCTCCCCCCTCAAGAGGCTTTCTCCACACCAGGAAGAAAGCTTTGCCTTACTGTGTGGAGTTACAGACAGAAGAAATTAGGACATTTAAAAGCAAAATCGAAGAATGAGGTAAGTGAAGGAGGAGTGCACTAAGGTAAAGGAAGCTATTTAGGGAAACAAAAAATATATTTTTTTCCTTTACAACCCCTTTCAATACTTCAAAGATATAAAATAACAGAAGTTTTATTTCTACAGACAAAACATTGTTAAAAATATTATTGGCTACAAATTGTCTGCATAGGTACAGTTGAGTATCTAGAGTTCAAAACAGATGGAAAAGTTTTACTCAACAATGGTATGGAGTGATTGTCCCGACATGTTTCGTCACTTGGGGCTTCTTCAGGGGCTGTTTAAAGAGACACTTAGTTGCATAGAAGAAAACAACATTAAAACCATGTATATACATTTTTAACATAACATAAAATAACAACAGTAAACTGTCAAATGTCATGTCCACCCCCAATAGCTCAACCATATGAAGATCTTGAACGTTGTGGCTTGAGGTCGAATCAAACAAGGGTACCGTCAGTGGATGGCACACATAGAGAAGTGCCAAACAAATTTAAAGGAACTGTCCAGCTGTGATCTGGCCAACAGAACATTTGTAGGAAGTGATTAGACTACTTCATGTAGAGCATTGGGATCATGTTATAAAAAGTGAAGGTAATGAGTGAATAGTGATGGGAAAAGGAGGGCAAACTGGGGGACCTAGTGTGGAAAGTGAAGTTGGAAAGATAAGGAAGGTGGGATGGAGGAAAGGAAGAAAAGGGGGTAAGAGAAAACAAGCACGTGGGGGGAAAGGGAGGAGAAGGAATGGACTGGAGGAAACAATGTGGGAAAAAGAGAGGAAAATGTTGAAGGAAGAGAAGAGGGGAGAAGAAAAATAATATAAAAAAAAAAGGGGGAGAGGAGGGGGAAATGGGTAGATGGGAACAAGAGGTGGGAGAGGTACATTTAACACAACATACATTTAACACAAAAAATACACAAATCTATGATGTGAACACAAGGTTAACAACAAATGGACAGCAGTGAGCCCCTGTGCGTCAACGCATTTCGCTATTTTGCTTCGTCAGGACACACTTGGGGGTGATCGAAAGGAACAGGTCTCACTATTAGCAAAGGAGCAAAAGAATTTCTTCCTACAGGTTTTTTTTGCGGAGTATTATATAACAAAGATGCATGGTAAGTACCAGGACAATTAAAAGAAAGGGAAGGGAAAGGGGAGGGGGAGTGGTATATCCAAGGCCTTTTAAACTGTGTTTGGTCCGTAATATCAGAGACTTGAAAATTCACCCAGTCTTGGTACTATAGGTAACAGCCAGACCTATCTCTGTCACAGAAAGGTGTGGCTGTATGTAGTCCAAGAATCTGTAAGACAGGCATGGATGAAATAGAATTCAGTTTACTCCCCAGGGAAGCATCAACCACTTGGTGATCCTCACAGTAACACAATATGTGTCCTAAAGTGGCTCTCACTCGCTGTACTGTATCTATGGAGGAGCACCATTGTCATACTATGATAGAACAATATCTGCTCCATCTTCTCTAATAACAGTGCAGCATAGGCAGAGACAAGATTTTTTGCACGTATTGTACAGCTATAACAAAACACTTTCTATTGTAAGGCCCCTTTAACACTGGGGCGGGACGTGCGGTGGCGGTATAGTGACGCTATGTTTAGTGGCGCTATACCGTCAAAATTGCGGTGTATTCGGCCGCTAGCAGTGCTGTTTTAACTCCCGCTAGCAGCCTAAAAAGGGTTAATACCTTCTGCAATGTGCCTCTGCAGAGGCGCATTGCCGGCGGTATAGCCGCGGTTTCCCATTGCTTTCAATGGAAAGGAGCGGTAAACACACCATCGAGCCAAAAATCGAGCCAAAAATCCGATCAGACCAGAACGTGGTCACACAATGACGTGCTGAAAAAACAAAGTTCAATGCTTCCAAGCTTCAACTTGATTCTGAGCATGTGTGGGTTTTGGTCCAATGCTTTTGTGTACTAACCATCGAATCTGTCCGACAGATAGATTTTAAAGCAAGTTTTAAAACTTGGTCCGATGGACAATGGTCCGATGGGCCGTACACACCATTGAATTGGTCCGATGAAACTGGTCTTAACCACTTGAGGCCCGCGCTATAGCCGAATGACGGCTACAGCGCGGACCTGAAATTCCAAGCCGCCGGCTTTTGACGGCCACCCCTTAAGGCGTTCCCCGCGCACGCTCCAGAGCGCACAGCGGGGAAGCTCTGTGTTGGCTGTGTCCCTTGGACACAGCCAATCACAGATCGTGGCGAACGGCCAATCAGAGTGGCCGTTTGCTATGCAATCTGCGTGACCAATGAGAGACGATCTCATATGTAAACATATGAGATCATCTCTCATTGCCGTTTTACACAGAGACAGCGTCCTGTCTCTGGAGAGGAGGAGACCGATCTGTGTCCCTTGTATATAGGGACACAGATCGGTCACCTCCCCCAGTCACCCCCCTCCCCCCACAGATAGAACACTATGGGCCAGATTCAGGTAGATGGGCGAATCTTTAATTTGGAGTAACGTTTCTCATTTACGTTACTCCGCCGAAACTTTAGGAGCAAGTACTGTTATTCACAAAGCACTTGCTCCTAAAGGTGCGGCGGCGTAGCGAAAATGAGCCGGCGGAATTCAAATTGGGCGGGTAGGGGGCGTGTATTATTATAACTAGGCGCGATCCCGCGGCGAACGTACTGTGCATGCGTCGACTGTCAGTGCGCATGCTCCAAATTCTGTCAGTGAACATCAATGACGTCAATCCCCATTCACGGACGTTTTACGCAAATGACTCAATTTTTTTTTTTCGACGCGATAACGATGGCCATACTTAACATAGGATACTCCACCTAGGGGGCATGTTTTTCTTTACGCCGCGTATCGCTTACGGAAACGTCGGAAAGTCACTGCGTCGGGCCCGAATACGATCGTGAATTGCCGATTCTCGCTGATTAACATATTCTCGGCGTTCATCAGCGGGAACGCACCCGGTGCCATTTTTAAAATTGCAGTTCCGATACGACGGCGAAATACAATTATGCCGCTCGTATAGGAACTCCAACCCGGCGTTTCTTGTTTTCTGCTTACTGAAAACAGAAACGCCGGCATAAAAAGGGAGAGTTAGGCTGGAGTATCACTGATACTCCAGAGTAACTCTACCTAAATCTGGCCCTATGTAGGGAATACATTTAACCCCTTCCTCACCCCCTAGTTTTAACCCCTTCAATGCCAGTCACATTTATACAGTAATTAGTGCATATTTATAGCACTGATTGCAGTATAAATGTGAATGGCGCCAAAAATGTGTCAAAAGTGTCCGATGTGTCCGCCATAACGTCGCAGTCCCAATAAAAATCGCAGATCGCCACCATTTCTAGTAAAAAAATAAAATAATAAAAAATAATAATTCTGTCCCCTATTTTGTAGGCGCTATAACTTTTGCGCAAACCAGTCGCTTATTTCGATTTTTTTTTTTTTTTTTTTACCAAAAATATGTAGAAGAATACGTATCGGCCTAAACTGAAAAAAAAATGTGTGTTTTTTTTTTTTTTTTAAATTGGGATATTTATTATAGCAACAAGTAAAAAATATTGTATTTTTTTTTCAAAATTGTTTATAGTGCAAAAAATAAAAACCGCACAGGCGATCAAATACCACCAAAAGAAAGCTCTACTTGTGGGGAAAAAAGGACGTCAATTTTGTTTGGGAGCCACGTCGCATGACCGCGCAATTGTCAGTTAAAGCGACGCTGGGCAGGAGGGGGGGGGGGGTATATGTGCCCAGTGAGCAAGTGGTTAAAAAAACAGTTTCATCGGACCGGTCTGATCGTGTGTACGTGGCCTTACATTAAGACCCCTTTTACACTGGGGCGGTCTGCAGGCACTATTGCGTTAAAAATAAGGCCTGTAAACTGACCCTAAACAGAGCTTTCACACTGGAGTGGTGTGCTATCAGGACCACTTCAAAAGTCCTGCTTGCAGCATCTTTGGAGCGGTGAGATGGTGTGTACACACATCAGACCATCAGACCACTTCAGCGTGGTCCGATGAAACTGGTCTGATCGTGTGTACGTGGCCTTAGGCTCCATTCACACTTGTGCAACTTGGAAAAAATGGTATATATCGCTCTGACAAGATAATAAAATAGCCAGCACAACACCAAACAAGTGCAAACCAAAAATGTATATAAAAATGATGTGCAGAACTCAAATATAAAAAAAGAAAAAAACAATGAAGTAAATGTAAATAACCACAAGAAATTATTATGTATATCTACACGTTTGTGTGTATAAAATAACATGGAAAATGAATATGTGAAATGTAAATAACTACAAATAATATTGATATAGAACAGCGGCATAAATATCATGTGACATCCAATATTCAGTGAGTCCATATATTATCATCAGTAAGATGACTTCTAAACCAAGAAAGACTTCTCCATGTAACATTTATATTTGGGTGAAGAAACGACCGTTGTGAAGCTTACCGGAGTAAGATGACTCGAATGGGTTTATGCACAATGAGTTAGAAAAGCTTGTGGTGTGGAACACCAATGTATGGAACATCTACGCCCATGGTCAGGATCAGAGTAGAGGATGGTCCATCGGTCCAGGGATCAACACAAGACAGCGATCTTTGGGAATGACCAGTAGGGATGAGCCGAACGCCCCTCGGTTCAGTTCGCAGCAGAACATGCGAACAGGCAAAAAATTTGTTCGAACACGTGAACAAAGTTAAAGTCTATGGGACACGAACATGAAAAATCAAAAGTGCTAATTTTAAAGGTTAATATGCAAGTTATTGTCAGAAAAAGTGTTTGGGGACCCGGGTCCTGCCCCAGGGGACATGTATCAATGCAAAACAAGTTTTAAAAATTGACATTATTTCAGAAGCAGTGATTTTAATAATGCTTAAAGTGAAACAATAAAAGTGAAATATTCCTTTAAATTTCGTACCTGGGCGGTCCCGGCAATACAGATCATTGA
Organism: Rana kukunoris; assembly: GCA_029574335.1. Classification (NCBI taxonomy): domain Eukaryota; kingdom Metazoa; phylum Chordata; class Amphibia; order Anura; family Ranidae; genus Rana; species Rana kukunoris. Next base: position 50,920,474 of record CM056052.1, read on the forward strand.
AAGTCATTGAAAAATAAAAAATAAAAATGCGTGGGGGTCCCCCTAAATTCCATTACCAGGCCCTTCAGGTCTGGTATGAATATTAAGGGGAACCCTATGTCAAATAAAAAACAAATGGTGTGGGATTCCCATTCTCATTGCCTGTCCTTTTGAAAAGCGATCTAAACAAAACTAATAAAGGAAATTAGGGATATAAGTTATAAAGAAAAGTTGCGAGCAATGAACTTATTCTCTCTGGAGAAGAGACGCTTGAGAGGGGATATGATTTCTATGTACTGGTGACCCCACAATAGAGATAAAACTTTTTTTGCGGAAGGGAGTTTAACAAGACATGTGGCCACTCATTAAAATTAGAAGACAGAGGTTCAACCTTAAACTACGTAGAGGATTCTTTACGGTAAGAGCAGTTAGGATGTGGAATTCCCTTCCACAAGCAGTGGTTTCAGTGGGAAGTATCGATAGTTTCAAAAAACGATTAGAAAAGCACCTGAATGACCACAACATACAGGGATATACAATGTAATACAGTGGAACCTTGGTTAATGAGTAATGCGGTTAACGAGCGCTTTGAAAGACGAGCAACTTTTATTTTAAAACCTGAATCGGTTTTCGAGTGTTATCTCGCAAAACAAGCAGGATTTAAGCCAATGGGGTGTGTAGTACCGCATTTGGACAGAGGAATTACTTGAAAATACTCAGTTTTCAAGTGTTTACGAGTCCTTCCGAGGGTTTCCGGGTTCAGCCGACCTGTCCCTGAGTATTTACGAGGCTCTCTGGTGCCCTCCCATGTCTGGCCACATGCGGTATTGCATGCAATAGAAGTCAATGCGGGAACAAAATTATCTTTGTTTCCATTGACTTCTTTGGGGAAACTCGCTTTGATATGCGAGTGCTTTGGATTACTAGCATTCCCCTGGAATGGATTATGCTCGTAATCTAAAGTTCCACTGTAATGACATGTGACGTGTGCACAGCCAATTGCATTACGGTGTGCACCCCAAAGCTCAAACACACAAGTATATATATATATATATATATATATATATATATATATATATATATATATATATATATATATATATATTTATTTTATTTACTGTATACATATACTGTGTGTGTGTATATATATATATATATATATATATATATATATATATATATATATATATATATATATATCTACACAGTGTCATAGGAGCAGTGGACAATGTCAGTGGGGCAGAGATTGGTGTCAGTAGTTTATTTTTATTTTTATTTTTTTATTATTCTCACCTTTTTATTTATTTTTTATTGTTATTTATTTGTATCATTATTATTTATGTGTATTTATTTTTCCATCATTTTGTATTTTTTTTTTTTTTTTTACTGTTTTACAATTTATTAGGATTAATGGGGGCTTTGGTGAAACATCAGGGCTCTAAACAGATTTTTTATTTTTTTTTCTCCTTTATCGATTGAACTAGATGAACTTTTTGGTGTCTTTTTTAAATTTGACTAACAATGTAACCCCTGATGTCTCACTTTTCAGACAGAGAAAGGGACTGAGGACAAAGATTCCCAAGTCTTTTTCCCTGCAGCCAAGCATCAGAGGGAAATCTGTGCAGCACAGGGTGATAAGGGTGTGCCCAGGCACACCCTGTGCACACACCTATGACTGACATATAATCACACACATAGGTTGGACTTGTTGGACTTGTGTTTTTTTTTTCTACCTCACCTACTATGTAACTATGTAACCTCATGCCTGTATTTTCCTACGCCGCACATCAATGCAAGTATTTTAGCGTGAACACAGCACTTAGGAAACAATAGGTTTTCTATGTGGATAACAGCCATGACACTAACATGTTTACAAGGAGAGGTCAGCACTAACATTGCCATGTTTCTCTCATGACAGGTCACCTTTAATACTTACCTTCAAAGTCCGTAAAATTGAAGTAAATAATAATCATGTTATTACAAGAAAATGTCTAAAATTGAATCTAACCTCCCTTAATAACTTTTGAAACCCCCTTGTATCTACAGGATATATTTTGGCAAGTGTGTTTAATCTAAAAATGTTCGCTTTTAATCAGCTTGAACTATGGACTGTCTTTTTGAAAGCCAAAAGCCACTAATCAATTTTTTTTTCCTCTATCTGTTTTTTTTTCTGTTTTTCTCACCCAAGGCAATGCCTTTTGTAAAAGGGTATTTATTTTTAATGGATTTTTTAATGAATTTTTCAGTCAACCTATTAATAATGCCATTAATTATGGCCATCTTGTATTAAAAGTGTGCAGTGGCCTCTTAATCCTAACCCCCAGCTATTGGTTTGAAGCTAATCCAGCTCGGTGCTTGGCAGCAAGGTGCACGCCGAAAGCCTGTGACTTCTCAGGGAAAATGCAGGAATAATAAAAAAAAAAAAGGCGTATGTATTTAGTATATGGTTTGCCAGAGGGGTAGAAGTTTAAAGCCGCGTGATGTGTTGGCGTTAGGAGGATAATCCGCAAGATGCACCGCTGTCTGTGCGTGCATCCCAATAGATGGGATTGAAGAGGCTGCGAGGCCTGGTCTGTTTGATAAACCCACAGGAGCAAGGCCCCATATTACCACAGGCAGTTATGTCTGACTGCTGTTAGACTTCAATCTACTTAAGGGATCTACATAAAATACGACATGACTGGCTTTCAAACAAGCATGCCTCCCAGAACGCCCCAAAAAAACCTGTCAGTTAACCCACGCGAGAAGCCCAAAAAAAAAAAGCCAATTAAGTCTGAGAAGTGTTTATATAATAACAGAGAGGCGTTCGCTTTTGTGGCGGTGAATGAATAAAACAAAGAAGCACCTTAGGCTTGATTTAAAAAGACATTCCAGTCAAAGCGAATGCTATTTTCATGCCGGTACAATGGTTACTGCCTATCTGTCAGTTGTTTTCTCCTCATAAACAGACAATGTGTGTGTATTGACACACTAGCAATACAAATGTGCTCCCCTCAGGCCTGAGACTCATTGTAGGCCAGGCCAGATTTTAGGGCCATTGCCACTAAGGTCTCATTCACATTCATGTACTTAAAGAATAACTATAGGCTAAACTTTTTTTTTGGTTTTGTTTTAGATAAAGAGTCCAGAGGAATAAGAATGTTTGTATTTTTTTTTTTATTATCGTCTGTGCCCCCATTAAGCAGATTCACCCCTCCCTGTTTACCATTATGAAAGTAAAAGAAAATCACACATTTTGGGTTGTCAACCAGAAAATAGAGGGGAAATCTTCCAATGGAGACATTAGTTCTGGTGACCTGGGGGGCCCCAAGGAAATACTTTAACCACTGTAGCCCCAGAAGAATTTACCCTCTTCCTGACCAGGCCATTTTTTGCAATACGGCACTGCGTTGCTTTAACTGACACAACTTGCATGGTTGTGCGACGCTGTGTGCAAACAAAATTGATGTCCTTTTCTTCCTCTTTTGGTGGTCTTTGATATTCTCTTTTTTTTTTTTTTTTTTTTTTTACGCTATAAAAATAAAAATAAATTTTTACTTTCTGCTATAAAACACATCTAATAAAAAAATGCAAAAAATCTAATTTCTTCATCAATTTTTGGTAAAGAAAATCCTAATAAGCATATATTGATTGGTTTGCGCAAACATTATAGCGTCTACAAACTATTTGACACATTTTTTGACTTTTTGTTTTTGTTATTTTTTTTTATTAGTAATGGCAGCAATCATCGACTTTTAGCGGGGCTGCGACATTGCGGTGAACAAATCTTACACTAAGTGACACTTTTTGGGGACCAGTGACACCAATACAGTGGTCAGTGCTAAAAGAAATGCACTGTCAATGTACTAATGACATTGACAGGGACGGGGTTAACATCAGGGGCAATCAAAGGGTTAAATGTGTTCCCTGGGAGTGCTTTCTATTTGTGGGGAGGATGCTTTGACTGGGGGAAGACAGAGATGCATGTTCCTGCTTCACAGAAACACAAGATCTCCATCTTCCTCACTAACACAGTGGCTATCTGCCTTGTTTACATAGGTAGACCGCCGTTCTGTCAGCCTTGGGAACAATCACAGGGTGCAGTAATAAACTGATTCCTCAAGCCAGCTAGTGATTGCTGTAGGTATTACTATGGCTGAAAGGGAACCCCAGGCCGGCCTATAATATCTTTTATCCTATTGAGAGAATATGAACTATGGATACTAGTGACATTTCCCCTTTAAGGCCTCGTACACACGATAGGATAACCAGAGGACAACGATCTGATGGACCGTTTTCATCGGTCAAAACCTGATCGTGCGTGGGCCCCATCGGTTATTTAACCTACGGTTAAAAAACAACAACAACTTGCTTTAAAACCGATGCATACCTGACCGACAGGTCAAAACCGATCGTTAGTAGGCATGACCATCGGTTAAAAATCCACGCATGCTCAGAATCAAGTCGACGCATGCTTGGAAGCATTAAACTTCATTTTTTTCAGCACATTGTTGTGTTTTACGTCACCGAGTTCTGACACAATCGTTTTTTTAACCGATGGTGTGTCGGCACATCAGACCATGAGTCAGCTTCATCGGTTAACCGATGAGAACGGTTCTTCGGAATGTTCTCATCGGATGGACTGATCGTGTGTACGAGGCTTAAGAGTAATGAACAGCGATGTTGTAAATGCAAGGCCTTGCCACTGTCTTCACGGGCAGGTTGGAGCTCTTAACACCAGAATTCCTTAATATGGCAAAGTGATAGTGGACAAAACAAAGTGGCTGATTTAGTCTTATAGCAATCCTCTATGAACACTGTGTACAGACAACACTGCTTTGATTACAAAGTGTAATATTAAAGTGAAGTTCCACCCACTCATCAGATTCCTCTGACAGATATCCTTTCCCACTTCCGGGGGTCTGAGCCATTGTCTATATTGTCAGCGCAGGGCTCCTTTCTCCTCCCTCGCTTCGCCGTGGGGCTCCCTCCTCCTCCGTCCCCTGGAAACATCAGCTGCGGGTGCCAACATCGCTGGACTCCAGGACAGGTAAGTATACATTTATTAAAAGCCAGCAGCTGAAGTATGCGTGGCTGCTCTTTTTTAACTTTTTTTTGGCAGAACACCACTTTAATAGCTGACTGTGAAATTTGTGGGTAAATACTCCCTCAACAAACCATTTAACAATCATGGAGAGTGATCAACCTCTTGCTGCAGATTGACAAAGGTGACAATCAGTTTTCTGCTTCAGCAATCCGGCCAGATCCTCAGTGTTCTGCTTTGCTTCAGAGTGTCCTTCTAGTAGCATAGGTGACATTCCGACTGTAACAGGAGGGCCCGTGGGACCCAGAAGCTTGTACAAGGTATGCGCCAGAACATAATGGACATTCAGAATATCTTGAAATATTACTGTTGGTTGATTCTGAACCCAACAGGTCAATTGAAAGAGTGACTCATTTAATGTGGGAACTTAGACTGTTAGGGGTAATATCATCTGCTGCTGTGATGTAAATGAACCTTGGTATGGCTCCTTTCATTGTGTTATGCTAATTGCCACTGTATTGTGTGAAAGTTATATTGATGATAGATGTGTGTTGTGAGTTAGCACAGTCTAAAGGTCAGATGTCTGACTTGTCAGCTGTAGTTAATTAGCTCATGTAGATTATGTCAGAGCTGGTGCCAGAAAGTCTGACTAAAAGATGTGTATTGAGGGGGGCTTTTTAGGAACCATTGTATAATGTTGTGGGTGGAGTGTGTCATTGTCCATTTGATTACTGCAGTATTCTTTTGGGTGTATATAAAAGCCTGCCTTCTCAATAAAGATTATCTATTCGTTTTGAACCAGAGAACAGAGCTGTGTGTCTCCTTTCTGGGGGAAAGTCGTATGGGTTGTGGTCGCTGGATTGTGGAGTGTCGATAAGCTGTCTTGGGTTTGGAATGGAATATCTTAAACGGTGGTATCCCCTGTCCTGTTTGGGGTTCCTTTACACCGACCCTCTGTGGCTGTAGCTGTAGGCAGTAGGTGTGCTCACATGATGGGATCCAGGAAGCAAGAGAGGTTGATCAGTAGATCCCTTTATAGTCTCTCCCACAATTTTCCCCTGTAGCAGATGGCTTGCTGGGATGTGTAGTCCATGGTCAATTCTGAAGATCAGCAATGTCTGTTCAGCAAACTATAGCTCCCACAATGCTTTTCTTCTCAGAAATGTGATGTCAGTCATCCGAGCGCAGCATTAGAGAGATACAGAATAGTCTGAGACAGCAGGAGACAAGTCTGCAAAATCAGGTGCTGTAAAATGAAGTTCAATGCTTCCCAGCATGCGTCGACTTGATTCTGAGCATGCGTGGATTTTTGACTGATAGACTTCCACACAGACGATAATTTTTTTTTTCTATAGGTTTTATGCCGCTTACACACAACCATTTTTCATTATGTGAAATTTTTTTTTTTTTTTATGTCATTAAAAACGATCGTGTGGGCTCCAGAGCATTTTTCATGACGTGAAAAATGGGCATTAAAAATTTAGAACATGCTCTATTTTTTAGTGTTGTTTTCACGTTGTCATTTTTCACGTCATAAAAAATGGTCGTGTGTAGGCTTTAACGATGTGTAAAAAACTGTGGAACTTCCCCTTTATAGTGCCGTCGTACGTCACTGCGCTTTGCTCGAGCGTTTTTTTTTTTTTTCATGATCGTGTGTAGGCAAGGCAGGCTTAACAAGAATCGGGTTGAAAAAAACGTTGTTTTTTCTAGACCATCAAAAATGGTCGTGTGTACGCGGCATAAGAGGTGCCTCTTTTCTCTTTTATACCCTGTAAAAAAAATGCTTTGATATACAAGTGCTTTCGATTACAAGCATGTTTCTGGAACGAATTACGCTCGCAAACCAATGTTTTACTGTACCTTGAAATTCTGTGAATGCATTGTATTTTCAATATGAACTACATTATACATGCCTTTCATTAACGTAATTGCAATAATCAGCAGCCAACACCTGGTGATCCTGCCAGTTGCCTTGTCTTCCTGTAGCAATCTGACCACGCCGTAATAGCTTTTTGATCAGAGCTACATGACTTTGCTTGTAGTGCAGTGGTCAGATTGGTCCACTACCCATATGGGTGTGTCTGGCGATCTGAGGTAGAAAACAAAGTCACGTTGGTGGGAGACCATGGGAAATGGAGCTAAGGTCTCTCTGCTTAACCACTTCAGCCCTGGAAAAATAATAAATAATAAATAAATAAAATAAATAATAAATATCCAACTTTTTTTTTTTAACATTTTTTTTCTTAGTTTAGGCTGATAAGTATTCTTATACATATTTTTGGCTTAAAAAAAGAAGAAGCAATAAGCGCATATTGAGGGGTTTGTGCAAAAGTTATAGCTTCTATAAAATAGGGAATAGTTTCATGGCATTTTTATTATAATTTTTTTTTACTTGTAATGGCGGCGATCTGCGAGTCTTTATGGGACTGCGACAAATCAGTCACTTTTGCCACAATTTTGCGACCATACAGTCACCATACTGTGATCAGTGCTATAAAAATGCTATGTAAATGACACTGGCAGGAAAGGGATTAAACACTAGGGGGAGATGAAAGGGTTACGTGTGTTACGTACTAGGGAGTGATTCTAACTGTGTGGGGGATGTGCTATAATTGATAAGACAGTGATCACTGTTCCCATTGACAGGGAGCAGTAGATCACTGTCCTGTCACTAGGCAGAACAGGGAAATGCCTTGTTTACATCTCTCCATTCTGCCTCTCCGTGAGATGATCGTGGGCCGCCAGCGATCATCGAGTCTGCGGGACCTGTGGGCATGGTCACAGGGGCACACACGCCCGCATGGCGGCAAATTCAGAGCAACGTACCTGTAAAGCCGTGCGGTCAGCAAGTGGTTAATGGTTTAAGCTGTAACATATGGCTGGTAAAAGCAAATAATGGATTTCAAGGAGCACCAGAGTTTGAAGTTGCTATTAGAATGAGGAGACAGATGGATGCTGGTTGGGCTGGTTGGGTTCCCAACTGTGGGCCTTATGATGGTTCTTGAGGTTTGATATCCCATTCTCCACCCGGTAGAGAGACAAGTGTTCTGAGCCTTCTGTGTTATCCACAGAGAAGCTGTGACTGCAATCTCTTTCTTCCCAAGTGCTCTTTGGTGCTTGTGTTCTCCCTGGTACTGGAGCTGTTCCTTTATGAGAGTCTTGGCCAGTGCATAATAAAAAGCAAGTAAGTCTGTCCAGTTTACCATGAGACTGGGTTCACAGAAGCTATAATTTGCTTCTTTAACTTTTTAACCTTTTTCTTAAGGGGAAACTGCCACCACTTATAAATTCTTTGCTGCTTTAGAAAAAGCAAGCATTATACACACCCTCCTGTAAATCATACCTATGCTATTTTGTGGAATTACAGGCTGTAGTAGAATCTTGCTGATCCAACACATCTGAAGGTGTTGTAGGTGTTGTTTGCCTGCTGGTCCCCTTCTCCTGGCTGTTTAGTGTCAGGAAGGCATTTTTCCTCCAGTGAAATAAAACTGGCCATCCTTGCTCAAAGAGGTTTTATCTGCACCAAAACCACTGATTGTTCAAGCATACACCCTCCGGCCATCAGAATCAGATAGAAAAGCCTATGAACATTAGGTGTATCATAAATGTCATCTTTTTTATTTAATAAATTGTCCAAAATCATGGCAATGACAGTACCCACTGTAGGACTGCCCCCTCTTCTGCAGGTTCCAAACACTAACTGGTCTTCACTATGGATGAGTTTTATGTTTGAGTCGAACATGAATTTGACTCGAACATTGGCTGTTCGCCCGTTTGGCGAACAGCAAACACAGTTAAAAGTCTATGGGGGAAATCAAAAGTGTTAATTTTAAAGGTTAATATGCAGGTTATTGTCATACAAAGTGTTTGGGGACCTGGGTCCTGCAACCGGGACATGTATCAATGCAAAAAACTTTTTTAAAAACTACAGTTTTTTCGGGAGCAGTGATTTTAATAATACTGCTTAAAGTGAAACAATAAAAGTGAAATATTCCTTTACATTTCATACCTGGGGGTGTGTATAGTATGCCTGTAAAGTAGAGCATGTTTGCAGTGTTTAGAACTGTCCCTGCACAAAATGTAATTTCTAAAGGAAAAAAGTAACTTAAAACTACTCACAGCTATTCATGAATTGTCGGGTCCTGGCAATACAAATCAAAGTCATTGAAAAACATGGCAGGGGTCCTCCCCCCCAGTCCATTACCAGGCTCTTTGGGTCTGGTATTAATATTAAGGGGAACCAAAAAAAAGCATGGGAGTCCCCCCAAATTCCATATCAGGCCCTTCAGGTCTGGATTTTAAGGGGAACCCCGCACCAAAATAAGAAAAAAAATGTTGTGGGGTTTCCCCAAAAATCCATACCAGACCCTTATGCGAGCTCGCAACCTGGCAGGCCGAGAGAGTGCCCCCCTCCTGAACCATACCAGGCAACATGCCCTCAACCTGGGGAAGATGTCCCCATGTTGATGCGGACAAGGGCCTCATCCCCACAACCTTTGCCCGGTGGTTGTGGGAGTCTGCGGGCGGGGGGCTTATCGAAGTCTAAAATAATTGTAAAAAACACACAGACACAGCTGTACAGGTCCCCCCTCTTTTCCTGCTGCCTGCCAGGTTGGGTGCTCGGATAAGCATCTGGCATGAATTTTAGGGGGAACCCCACACCATTTTTTTTATAATTTTGGTGCAGGGTTCCCCTTAAAATCCATACCAGACCTGAAGGGTTTGATATGGAATTTGGGGGGACAAACACGCTTTTTTTTGGTTCCCCTTAACATTCATACCAGACCCAAAGGGCCTGGTAATGGACTGGGACAGGGACTTTCAGCATTATTAAAATCACTGCTCCTGAAAAAACTGAATAAAAAAAAAAATTGCATTGAAACATGTCCCCTGGGGCAGAACCCAGGTCCCCAAACACTTTTTTTGACAATAACTTCCATAACTTTTAAAATTAGGACTTTAGATTTTTCATGTTCGTGTCCTATAGACTTTAACGGTGTTCGCGTGTTCGAACAAATTCTTTGTCTGTTTACATGTTCGGCTCATCCCTAGTCTTCACACACAATGCAATTTCAATCCAAAAGCATCTCTTCCCCATTTTCATATTCTTGTAGATTTTTATTTGGTTGCAAGTAAATAATCTGCAACCTTGAGTGAAGGCACTCTTGCAGCAGTCTCTTATATATATATATATATATATTGCCCATCGAGTTCAATGTTGTTGCACCGCAAACGCATACAAAATGCACGCAAAATCAATAAACTTGAGGATTTGTATGCTGACTAGAGTTCTTCCTTATAAAACCCCCATGCCAGGCATATCTTAGAACTGGTGTCTACTCCTAATCGATTTAAGTTAAATTCCTCTTTAAATGTGTTTTCCCTAAAACGAAGGACAGTTGTTTTGGACAAGGCATAACACAGATGGAAATAATAAGCTAGTCAGCTGCATAGGCTGCTGTATAAAAGCAATTATGTTTATATATCAGATTTAGCATATACAAGTGCCGATAGAACAAATACCATTTTCTGTTCGGAGAGAGGGGGAGGGGTGCACCATACAACTTACCTGGGAATATACATTTTAATTTTCTTCAAAATTCTGCAGAAATTGAAAAATTTGCATATATATAACATGATGTTAACAGCACAATAAAAATCACTTTATGAAGGATAGTACGCGGCGGCATTATGTGGTCCGGGTCCCACGGGGCCAGCAAGGGGTTAATGAAGAGGTTCAATCTGTCTGCCTTTCATTTATCATCTCCCAAGAAGTAGGGTTCCAAATTAGTTAAATCGATCCCAATATATGGGTGCTGCTTAATCCATAAAAATGACAAGATTGCTCCATTTTTCCTTGTGAAGGTTGTAAAGCATCGTGCAAATATGGGAATTTGTGAAATATATGCATATATAGGTCATGAAGAATACACAAATTTACACTGAACTTTTATAGAGGCCCCCCTTTGGCCCAGCTTCAGGGCCAAACTTTTTCCTTTTTTAGTTTTGTGGTTGGGTATTGTTTGAAAGGAGAGTGGTTCACCTGATTTATGATGGTCAATACTATTTGAAGTGTAGCAAGTTCTAGCTAGATGCTAGTGTTTATAGTTGTTAGAGTAGGTAAATTGGCATGACTAAGAGCCAGGCCTTGGTTGAATCTGGGTCAGGGCTGAGTGACTCAGGGAGGCTGGATGACTCATCAAGCAGCACCTCTGGTAACTCCCCCTGCTCTCTGGAATCTTGTAAAGGCTTCCAGAAGTGGAAGGTGGAGCTGAGGAGGAGCTGCTTTGAGAATTAATAAAGGCCCCAGCCAAGCCCCAGCAAAGTGGGCTGAAAAAACTAGTCATGCCAGCAGGGGCAGTCGGGTGAAAGATGAAGATGGAGTGCTGAGGAGGCTGTCGTAGTCCTTGAGGAGTTCTCCAGAGGAATCAGCCAGGCAGGTTGGTGAGTGAGCAGACTAGGAGGACTATGGTGACAGTCTTGGAGGACTGAGGAGTAGTCAGGTGGGCTAGCGAAAGGGGCAGCTGCCGCCAGGCTCAAGCTGTATATATATATATACGGGCTGTTACTGATCAAAATGTTTGTGTTCGATTATTCACATGGGCGTCCGCTCCATAGGGCAGGGGGGGTCATTTGCCCCCCCCTGAAATTGCCAGGGAGAGCCAGGAGCAGGGCCGAACTGGCCCTGGGGACGATTTAAGCGGTGACTGCAGCGCTCCCCTCCCCTCTAGTTGTCCCTTATTAAGAGTGCCTGTCCCTCTTCTGGAATCAAATCCATTTGTCCCTCATTCCGAAAGGTTCCTCTTTTAGATCTGCAATAAATATACTGTCCATATAGTGTAGTGTTTCAGTCAAGGGAAAGAGGTGCTGTCTAATGTAAATGGGTCCAGTGATGTAGGGTGCTGTGTAATGTAAAGGGGTCCAGAGGTGCAGTTGTGGAGAGGGGTACACAGTAGTAACAAAGAGATATTGAAAGATGCAGGGGACACAGTGGGGTGTTTTTACATTTTAACGTGTGGGGGCACTTTTAACCCCCGCTAGCGGTCGAAGAAAGGGTAAAATGCGACTGTGTTTCGCCGAAGCGCCCCCCTCTGAAAAAATTTCAGCGGATGCCCATGATTATTCATTTCTTTTTTTTAATCAATTATTCGACTAATCTCCCTCCGTACACACATAAATGGGAAAAAGAACTTCAAGAGAATATAGCTATATCAGATTGGGAAAAAGGATTCACTTTGACCCTTAAGGCGCCAACAGATACAAGAATGCAAGAAAAATCATATAAAGTGATGAGCAGATGGTATAGGTGTCCCTCTACCATGCACCAAATCAACCATGAAATACCTGATACCTGCTGGCGCTGTAATAAGTCAAAAGGGAATATGATACACATTTGGTGGGAGTGTCCCCAGATAAAAATGTTCTGGAAACAAATCTTTGATCTCTATGAAAAATTAGGAGAAACACCAATTCATGCCTCCCCAAAAATAGCTCTTTTAAGTATGATCCCGGGACCTTTAAAGAAAGTAAAAGAAGATGTGTTCAGGTACTTCATTGCAGCAGCTAGAGTAGTTATCCCGCGATATTGGAAAACAGAGACAATACCTTCCCTGGGGGAATGGGTAAAGGAACTAGAATGTATTAAAGAATTGGAAGGCCTACTGGCACGGGAAATGGGAAGGGAGGAGCAGTTTCTCAATACATGGTTTATATGGTCTGAATTTTGAAAATCGGATGAATTCCCTATTTGGGCTACAGGTAACCTTAACGTTGGGTAGCCATGAATATTTAATATGCAATATTATTTATATGTTTTTTATTTTTATTTTTTGTACTACTTATATAATATATTATGGCTAGCGTGTTCCCCCCCCCCCCCCTCTCCTTTTTTTTTTTTTTTCCTTTCTTCCTCTTATGGGTTTAAACTATGGTGACTCAAATCTAAGTTAGGAAGACAAGTAAGTATGTACAATGTAACCAAATTAATATAAGATGATATATTATATTTATGTAGTAGTGTGTGATGAATATAAAGATAATAAAAATAATATTAAAAAAAAAAAAAAAAAATTATTCGACTAATTTCGATTAATTATAACGCACATACAGATCCAACTACTTTCAGCTAATCTCCTTGCAGGCTGATTCCCAGTGCAGCTACCAACCACTGGAAAAATGAATAGCAGGATACAAAAAACACACAAAGGCAGCGCTCGATGGGAATAGCATTAAAACTTTTATAGTCTTCAGGTAGGTAACCAAATAAATATTGCACTGGCGATAAAATCGATGTAACTACATAAACTAAAAATGGTGCGAGTAATACCAAATGGTACCAAAAGCAGTCATAAAAACATGTAGCTAAGTATGATACTGGTATAAAAATGTTTTCAACAATACCACTGCTGAATTCAGATGAGGAGGGGATAACATCAGTCCATTGGCATGTAGATGTCCCGTGACGGTAACTATCACAACTCCCAGTGGATGGCTGTAGAATCCCAGGTTGATAGAGGGAAGTGTAACAGCCCTTGCATGTGGCAGATAGTAAGGTCCCGCCGGCCTGCAGATATGAAGGCACAGCAAAGGAGCCTTTCAGATGGACACGGCAAGCCCCGCCGGTGTCCATGATCTCCAATGGAACTCCCTGAAGGCCCAGAAGCCAGCGGAGAGGTGAGTACCAATCAAAAGAATTTGAATCGATCAAAAACATTTTGATCGATCAAAAAAATTAAAGATTAATCGATTAATTAAAAGTTAATTTGCACAGCCCTAATATATATATATATATATATATATATATATATATATATATATATATATATAGAGCAGCTACAGTAGATATATGTATATATATATATATATATATATATATATATATATATTGTGACAGGAAGTCAGGTAAATCTGTGGGTGTTGTCACAGACGGGAGATACATTTCTGCCTTGTTTAGACAATTCACCAATTACTATTAGGTGTCGGCTGCAGAAATAGCCAGAAAGGTTTAGGGCGTTGGAAAACTTCAGATGTTCAGAATGAGGCAATTAAGGCCTTATGAGTTATGGAGAGCAGTCAGAAAGACTTCTGAAGAGGTGAGGTGGTTGCTGATTTTTCTGTGTGAAAAAAAAAATCAAAAAGACTATTGTTTCTCTGCTGTATGACCAGCAGTGTCTGCCCAGCAGTAGGTTGTGCCAGACTCCATAGATAGGTTCCTGTGTAGTGAAGGTAAATGCCCCAAGTGGCCAGGGATTATTTTATGTTTTGTTTTGTTTATGTTGTTTGGATGCTTGCACTTGTTTCCAGCAATATGGAAGAATAAACCAAACTCTTTGTTTTCAACCGTCTTCGGCTGCCTCTCTGTATAGTTCAGTGTGTAGTGAACCCATCCAGGGGGTCACACCCCCCCGCTACCGAGCTAACCCCTTACACATGGTGGAGAATGCAGTCAGTTAAAGTAAACCCAAAATGGAGGAGATACTGAAACACCTGGCTAAAGAAAATGCAAATCAACAGCAAGCAAATGCAAATCAACAGCAGACAAATGCAGGTTTGCAGCGGAGCCTTGCAGCTCAACAACAGGCTCACACAGCTCAACAACAGGCTCACCAAGAGAGCCTTGCAGCTCACCGAGAGAGCATTGCAGACTTGGAACAGAGACACCAGCAGCAAATGGAGGCCATCGTGAAACAGCTTCAGAGACAGCAGACCGAGGCTGGAAGTCAGGCCAGTAACATACCGACTTTTCGGGTACGACACTTATTGCCAAAGATAACTGCAGATGATGACCCTGAGATGTTTCTGACCATGTTTGAGAGAACAGCGGAAAAAGAGAGTTGGCCTAAAGAACAGTGGGCTGGACTAGTGGCCCCCCTATTATCTGGAGAAGCCCAAAAGGCATATTTTGATTTGGAGCTTGCAGACGCAAAAAACTATAATCGGTTAAAAGAGGAAATATTGGCACGCTTTGGTGTAACCCTGGATGTCCGTGCTCAGCGGGTCCACAATTGGAGTTATCATCTGAGGAAGCCACCTTGGTCGCAGATGTATGACCTCATCCATTTGGCTAAGAAATGGCTGCAGCCAGAAACTCTGTCCGGACCAAAAATTTTGGGGCAAGTAGTCATGGACAAATTCTTAGATCTCTTCCTAACACCCTGCAGAAATGGGTGAACCATGGTGGTCCGAAAACCGCAGACAAACTTGTAGACCTGGTCGAAAGGTACCTAACAACAGAGAATTTGTCCTCTTCCACCAGAGACGCACAGACTTTCCACCCCAAGACCAAACCCTCCCCACCTATAGGTAAGACTGCATCAGGGGATGGGGGTGGAGAGAGGGACCAAAGAGCAACTAGAGCTATTATAGGGACTACTGCTAATGTTTGGCGAGAGTGGCCTGGAAGACCCATCCAACAGGAGAGGACCAGAAGATTGATTTGTTACCATTGCCGGGAAGAGGGACATGTAGCTGCGGTTTGCCCAGCGGCAGTGTGACTTTCTGACAGGGAGACGACAGTCCCTTTTTGCAATCACATGCACTGCAGTAAAGCGAAATGAGAAACCTTTATGTAGAATGTGCTTAGATGGTAAATATGTTATGGTATTGTTGGATTCAGGTAGCCTGGTCACCTTAGTAAAAAGTGATCTAGTGGTGGGAAAAACCTTACATCCTAAGAAAATGGCTGTAGTTTGTGTACATGGGGACACTTGAGAATATCCGGTGACTACAGTTTCCTTTGAAACCTCCCTCGGTAACTTGTGTCACCAGGTGGGTTTAGTTCCCAAACTGCCACATGACGCCATTGTGGGAAGGGATTTCTCAAAGTTCTGGGAACTCTGAGACTGCCCAGATTCCCCAGTAGCTGGTTCTTCTGAGCCTGTTTCCATTCTCAGTCTTAGCAGGGGAAACACCAGTCCCTAGGGAGGAGCCTGCTACCTCAGAAGAGGAACAGCGGCCGATAGGGTTTGATGACCTCGAGGTACACAGAGAAAATGTTATCACTGAGCAATAGGGATGAGCCAAACATACCCGTGTTCGGTTCGCATCAGAACGTTTGAACAGACCACGGATTCGCGCGAACATTTCGAACCCCATTGAAGTCTATGGGACTCGAACGTTCGAATTCAAAAACGATCATTTTAAAGACCAATATTCAATTTGATGTTGGAAAACGTCGTTCAGAACCCGAGTCTTGCCCCAGAGAACATGTATCAATGGAATTTTTTTTTTTTTAAACGGCCGTTTTTTCCGGAGCAGCCATTTTAATAATGCTTAAAGTGAAAAAAAAATTCCTTTAAATATCACACCTGCTGGGTGTCTATAGTAGTGGCACGTGTTTAGAAATGTCCCTGCATAACATGACAGGACTATAAAAAAAAGTAAATAATACTGCTTTCGCACGTGCTGTGTGGCAATAATATGTTGAATATTTTAGCGGTGGTGGGGGGGCCATTATTGTTTTGTGAAAGAAAAATTTTAGAGAAAAGGACACCCCTCAAACATACTGTAATTGGAGCGCAACAAGGAGCCACATGCAAAGTATTGCATCAAAAATTGTTATTAGTCGCCCCTGTTGAACAGGGGCAGAAAAATTGGGCCTTGGGCACAACACAACACTGCAACCCCTCCCAATAACTCCAATTGGAGCGCAACAAGGAGCCACGTGCAAAGTATTGTATCAAAAATTGTTATTAGGCGCCCCTGTTAAACAGGGGCAGAAAAATTGTGCCTTGGGCACAACACAACACTGCAACCCCTCCCAATAACTCCAATTGGAGCGCAACAAGGAGCCACGTGCAAAGTATTGCATCAAAAATTCTTATTAGGCACTCCTGTTAAACAGGCGCAGAAAAATTGTGCCTTGGGCACAACACAACACTGCAACCCCTCCCAATAACTCCATTTGGAGCGCAACAAGGAGCCACGTGCAAAGTATTGCATCAAAAATTGTTATTAGGCGCCCCTGTTAAACAGGGGCTGAAAAATTGTGCCTTAGGCACTGGTGGCGGAGCCCAGAAACACAACATTTCTTACTAGCTATCAGCAAGAAAAGTGAGGAGGAGAAGGATATTCCATCAGCAGCATAAGAGGACAGTCACTCAGCATCAGCATACGCAGTCTAAAAGGGATCCGACATTTCAACAAAAAAATATTATTCAGTAACATCAGCATCAGGTGCTTGGTAGCTGGTGTTGATCCAAGCCTGATTCATTTTGATGAAGGTCAGTCGATCAACAGAGTCGGTGGAGAGGCGCACCCTGTGATCAGTAACAAAGCCTCCAGCAGCACTGAATGTGCGTTCTGAAAGAACACTGGATGCAGGGCAAGCCAGTAGCTCAATTGCGTACTGTGCAAGCTCTGGCCAGTGATCCATCCTCAAGACCCAGTAAGCCAGAGGATTTTCGGTGGGGAAGGAGTCCAAGTCGGATCTTGCCCCTAGGTATTCCCGGACCATGTAAACCAGACGCTGGTGATGGTTGCTGGAACCGGTCAGACCTTGGGGCTACGGACTAAAAAACTGTCTGAAGGCATCGGTCAGACGGTCACCTTCTCCACCGCTCCTTCTGTGACTCACCGAAGCCCCAGCAAGACATCGTCCAGAGCCAGGTTTTGGTAATCCCCCCGGTTCTGGGAACGCATTGCACAGACCCTTTTGCAAGGCCTCCCGCAGAAGTTTCATTTTCTGCTCCCTCTGCGATGGCAACATAAAGTCCACAACATTACTCTTGTAACGTGGATCAAGGAGAGTTGCCAGCCAGTAATGATCCATCTCCTTGATAGCACGCACACGAGGATCCTTACGCAGGGTTTGCAGGATCAGGGAGGCCATGCAGCGTAGGTTTGCAGAGGCATTCGGGGCACAGTCCTCTGGGTCACTGAGGACGACAGGATCCACAGGCACCTCATCACAGCCACGTAAAAGTCCACGTGTTCCTTGGGACTGTAAATGATCCCTTGATGACTGCTGCTGCTAATGCTGAGTGCTAGGATCCACCTCCATGCTGCTGATACAATCATCCTCCTCCTCCTCCTCCTCCTCCTCTTCCTGTGTGCTAGGTGGGCAAGCAGGCACACTGTCTAGGTAAAGGGGGCCTTGAGAGGTAAGGAAGTCCTCCTCTTCCTCCCTCTGTTCTGCCTCAAGGGCCCTGTCCATTATTCCACGTAGCGTGTGCTCCAACATGTGAAAAAGAGGGACAGTCTCACTGATGCATGCACTGTCACTGCTCACCATCCTCGTGGCCTCCTCAAATGGTGACAGGACAGTGCATGCATCCCTGATCAAGGCCCACTGGCGTGGGGAAAAAAAACCTAGCTGCCCTGACCCAGTTCTGCTGCCATATTGGCACAGGTACTCATTGATGGCCCGCTGCTGCGTGTGCAGCCGCTGCAGCATGGCCAACGTAGAGTTCCATCTGGTGGGCATGTCGCAGATTAGGCGGTTCTTTGGCAGGTTGTATTCCCTTTGGAGGTCTGTCAGCCGAGCAGTGGCATTATATGACGTCCAGAAATGCACACAGACTTTCCTGGCCTGCTTCAGGACATCCTGTAAGCCCGGCTACCTGCCCAAGAACCGCTGCACCACCAAATTCAGAACATGCGCAAAACAGGGCACGTGGGTGAGTTTTCCCTGTCGCAGGGCAGAGAGGAGGTTGGTGCCATTATCGCTGACCACCATTCCAGGCTTCAGCTGGCGTGGCGTCAACCACCTCTGAGCCTGCCCCTGCAGAGCTGAAAGAACCTCTTCCCCAGTGTGGCTCCTGTCTCCCAAGCACACCAGCTCTAGCACCGAATGGCATCTCTTGGCCTGCATTCCTGCGTAGCCTCTCGTACGCCTACGGAGCACGGCTGGTTCTGAGGAAACATCAGCACAGGAAGAGGCCACAGAGGAAGATGAAGAAGAAGGGGTGGAGGAGAGAGGTGTGTCACAAGCAGTAGTAGTGTTTTGGAGGCGTGGTGGCGGAACAACTTCCAAAACTACTGTACCTTGCCCTGCGTCCTTCCCAGCTGCCAGCAGAGTCACCCAATGTGCCATAAAAGACAGGTAATGTCCCTGTCCATGCCTGCTGGACCATGAGTCAGCGGTAAGATGCACCTTACCACTGACTGCCCTGTCCAGCGAGGCATGGACATTGCCTTCCACATGCCGGTAGAGAGCCGGAATCGCCTTCCGTAAGAAAAAGAGGTGTTTTGGTACTTGCCACTGAGGTACTGCACATTCCACAAACTCACGGAAGGGGGCAGAATCTACCAACTGAAAAGGTAGCAGTTGAAGTGCTAGCAATTTCGCTAAGCTAGCATTCAACCGCTGGGCATGTGGATGGCTGGGAGTGTACTTCTTTCGGCGCTGCAGCAGCTGGGGCAGGGAAATTTGTCTGGTACTATCATTAGATTGCCCGCATGTACTACCACTACTAGGTTGTGACACACCTATTTCTACAACTTCAGTGCAGGCTTCAGAGAGGACTGGGGGTCTAGTGGGGTTTGAGGTCACAGAAGGGCAAGGGGAGGTCCGCTTTGGTCTTTGGTGTGGGTCTTTCTGGTATGCTTGCCAACGAGTTGCATGGCAGGTCGACATATGTCTTGACAAGCATGTGGTGCCCAAGCGGGTGATGTTTTGGCCACGCGAGATACGCTTGAGACATATGTTGCAAACAGCAAAGGTACGATCTGATGGACATGTTTCAAAAAAGGCCCACACCAAAGAACTTTTGCTGGACCGTTGAGACACCGCAGTGCCATGCGAAGATGTGCTACGTAATGCAGTTGGTGTGCTGCCCTTAAGCTGACCCCTGGAGGGCATCCTGCTTCTTTGGAGATATGCCTGTGCCTCCAGGCAGGCGTAGGAGGCAGTTAGGCAGTGTCTCTCCCAGCCTGCTAACCTGTGCCCCAATCTGACCTCTCCTTTATACGAGATCAGCCCCCTGGCTCCCTGGCTCTCCTGCAGGTAAGCTGCTGACGGCCGTCCTTTTCAGGATAAGCCTCAGCAACACGGATCTCTCCTGCTCCTTCTCCGGCTTCATTCCGCGGTCCCCTGCTTTCCCATACCACCATCATAGGGCCCCCCTTCTGTCACCCCCCACGACATTTCCGCCATTCCAGGGCTTCTTTGGAGACCCGCGCCAGACGGCATTGAATCGCGGGGCCGCGATCTAGGAAAGACCGCGGCTTCACTTGCGGCCTAACAGGCGCGCCGCTCCTCACGCCCTACAATCCTCACCCAGCCTCCAGGAAATCCCCCCTCACCTCATGATAGCTTGTACCCGGCCTTATTGTCACCCTTTCAGCCCCCCCAGCATTACAGAAGTACCCCACCTGTCAGCCCTGGTCTGCATCCCACTGCCTGATCAGGCAACCATCCTTCTGTACCAGCAACACACTCACCTCTCATCCCCAGCCCCCCCTAGTCTCTCCAACGAACAGAAGCTTGATCCAGGGGTCACCTGATCGCCTCTTGCAGGGGTCAGGAAGGAATTTTTTCCCTACCGGAGCGTATTGGCCTAGCGCCGCCAGGGTTTTTTGCCTTCCTCTGGACCAAGCCAGGTGAGAGGAATTAGCCAATTCCTCTCCCCATTTGCCCCTGAACTCTCCCCCCCCCCCGGCGCATTGGCGATCATGGCAGGTCGGCAATATTCTGCCGACACCATTTGGAGTTTGAGGCAATGCGCCGCAATACTGCCAGCCATCACCAAAAAGGCCCGAAGAACTGAGCGACTATTGAGAATCGATCATAGATCGACGGTCAGACATTTCAGCCATTTACCCCTGTGCTCTGATCAACACAAGATCGGCAGTAAAACACCGACTAGAAATCCGCGACTTCATTCAACAAAAGGATCTAGACTGTCTCTTTATTACAGAGAGCTGGCTCACAGCCGACTGTAACACCATTCTAGGAGAACTGGTGCCAGAAAATTACCGTATCATAACGGAAAACAGAATAGGGCAAAGAGGAGGCGGCCTGGCGGTGATCCACAAGACTCATCTTACGATCACCAAACCAGTCCGCCAAAACCCTCTTCCATTCATGGAAACTCTTACTCTGCAACTGCAAGCAAGTTCAAAGGAGACCGTCCACATTCTGCTCTGCTATAGGCCTTCCGGCCCAAAATCGCAGCTGCTATCATCATGGACGGATTTCTTCTCCACTTACACCCTCAACAGCAAACATCTTTTGCTGCTCGGGATTTCAATCTCTGGGCCAACTCCTCACAAGACCCCATTGCCGACGCCTGTATTGACCACCTGGAAGGATTAGGATTGCAGCAACTAGTATGTGGGCCCTCACATGCTTCAGGTCACACACTTGATCTTATTTTCAGACAAGCTCTGGAAATAAAAATTTGGGAAAATGAAAAATTGCCATGGACAGACCACCATGCAATTATATTCAGTATTTCCACCATCCCCCCCGCAAAAAACATCAAATCCAGTGACAACACACTGGACTAGATGTCAGAAGAAGCTCCACTCGGAACTCTTCAAAACTACTTTAAGGAAGAAAATAGAAACAACTCAGCCGCATCAAACGGCCGTGGAAACATTGGAAGCCATAAACTCGGCCATGCTACAGTCAGCCGACTTGGTAGCGCCGAAACGAAGAACCCGCATTCGGAAAAACAACCGCAGCTGGTTTAACAACCAGCTGTTGTTACTGAAGCAAGAACGCAGAAGGGCAGAATCTGCCTGGAAAAGATGTTCTTCAGAGCTAAACCTATCCATCTATAAGGCGACTACAAGAAAATACCACAAAGGAATTTTCCAAGCCAAGAAAAAGTATTTTTCGGAGGCTATCAACGGTGCTCTAAACCGCCCCCGCGAACTCTTCAAGATGGTCACCCAGACCATGAAACCAAGTTGCATTGAAGCCCCCAGTTCGGACACACAAGAATTTTGCAATGAACTATCGGATTATTTCATTAATAAAATCGAAGCAATCCGTGAAAGCATTCAGCAAAACAATTCTCCCCTCAGCCCCCCCTGCAGCCTCTCACACAGCACCCATAGTAATTCTCCTATATCAGGTAAGTTTACCCTGGAACCCATCTCCATCGAGGCCACTAAGAATGTCATCTGTACTCTGCGTAATGGCACAGCGCCAAATGACATTATCCCCACAAAACTGCTGAAGGAATGCGCCTACATCCTGGCTCCTCCCATCACGCAGCTTATCAACCAGTCTTTCTTGGAGGGCATAGTGCCCTCACAGTTGAAAGAGGATATAATCCTACCCATCATTAAGAACCCCTCCCTGGACCCCAAGGACCCACTCCACCGCCGTCCCATAACAAGCCTCAACGTACTCTCAAAGATAATGGAAAAAGTAGTGGTGCAACAGCTGCAACAGCATCTAGATACCTACAAGCTACTTGACCCATTGCAATCAGGCTTCCGTCCCGGACACGGGACGGAAACAGCATTGCTGAAAGTATGGGACGATGCTCTCAAGGCCGCAGACGAAGGAGAATCTTGTCTCCTAGTTCTGTTGGACCTAAGTGCAGCCTTCGACACTGTAGACCACAATCTGTTACTGACTCGGCTTGCTGAAGTAGCCAGAGTCGCAGAAGGCGATTTATCTTGGTTCTCCTCTTTTCTGGAAAACCGATCGCAAACAGTGAAGTTAGGACCTTTTACGTCTGAAAAACGCACAGTAACATGCGGAGTCCCTCAAGGATCGCCTTCGTCACCAGTGCTGTTTAACATATATCTTCGTCCTCTTTTTGAGATTATTAGCAGCCAAAAACTGCTCTACCACTCATATGCAGATGATACGCAACTGTATTTCCGCATCTGCAATAGACAGGATCACCACCTCAATCTAGAGACATGCCTCTCTTTGATAGAGGACTGGATGACAAAGAGTTATCTTAAACTCAATGGAGCGAAAACAGAACTTCTCCTGTTTCACGCCAAGCGCAGGAATCAACTTTCAACAGCGTGGACCCCCCCGCCTATTTTGGGCAAGCTTATCACCCCTAGCGCCAAAGTCAAAAGCCTAGGAGTCATTTTTGACTCCTTTATGACAATGGACGCACAAATAGGGTCATTAGTCAGCGGATCTCACCATCTACTGCGCCTACTACGCAGACTCACTCCGTTCATCCCTAAAGAAGATTTAGCGGTTGTGGTGGGAACAATTGTAAACTCCAGGCTGGATTATGCAAATGCCCTTTACCTCGGCCTTCCCAAGTACCAAATCGCTCGTCTGCAAGTCGTTCAGAATACGGCCGCCAGACTTGTGACTGGGAAAAAACCCTGGGAATCCATCTCACCTTCACTGAGAGCCCTTCCCTGGCTGCCAGTCAAAGACAGAATTGCTTTTAAAGCTCTCTGTCTTACGCATAGATGTGTCCATGGGAATGCCCCCCTCTACTTATGCGAAATAATAAAAGCGCATAATCCCAATCGCGTTTTGCGATCCACGAATCAGAACCTACTCCAGGTTCCGAAAGCAAACTTCAAGTCCAAAGGAGAAAGAAGATTCGCGATCCAAGGTCCCAGACTATGGAACGCTTTACCAACCAGCATTCGGTTGGAGGAGAACCACCTAGCATTTAGGAAAAAGGTCAAGACTTTTCTCTTTTGATATCAAAGGAGACAGGAACAACAAGCGCCCAGAGGTGATTCAGTTCGCATGTGCCGCGCTATACAAGTTTTCATTCATTCATTCATTCATCATCCCCTCCCTCCTCATCATCACTGTCGAAAACCTGGCAGTATGCTCCAGCTGGGGGAACATCACTCCCAGATTGCTATCCCTCTCGGCCACCCCCTCTCCCTGGGCTCACATCAATGCCTTCCTCTATCTGTGTTCCGTCATCGGAGTCTTCAAACGCTGCGCATCTTCGTGCAGCATCTACCCAACACTGTGTTGAAACAGTTCGGGGGACTCCTCAGGAGGACATGGTGGGACTAGGGAAGGATTGTGTGAAGCCATTGTGCAGAGGGAAGAGGACGCCTTGGTAGGTGCTTTGCCAGACAAACTTAGACTAGTCTGTGTGAGAGAGGATGAGGAGGATGAGGACGGCTTGGTCATCCACTCTACTAATTTCTCTGCATATTGAGGCTCAACACAGCCAGCTCTCGAAAAGAAGGACGAGCGGCCACGGCCACGTGCTGAAGAGGATGCACCACATCCACCACCATCGTTACCTCTAGATGCAGAGCCTGCTTGCCCTCGTGACTCTCTGCCTCTCGTTGTTGTCCTTCCAGACATTTTTATGAGTTCAGGTGCTATGTAACAGCACAAGCGCAGTGACACCAACTGCGTTTAGGTGGTATTAAACAGCACACGCGCAGTGACTACAACTGCGTTCAGGTGCTATGTAACAGCACACATGCAGTGACACCAAATGCGCTCAGGTGGTATGTAACAGCAAACGTGCAGTGACACTAACTGCGCTCAGGTGGTATGTAACAGCACACGTGCAGTGACACCAAATGCACTTAGGTGGTATGTAACAGCACACGTGCAGTGACACCAAATGCGCTCAGGTGGTATGTAACAGCAAACGTGCAGTGACACTAACTGCGCTAAGGTGGTATGTAACAGCACACGTACAGTGACACCAAATGCGCTCAGGTGGTATGTAACAGCAAACGTGCAGTGACACTAACTGCGCTCAGGTGGTATGTAACAGCACACGTACAGTGACACCAAATGCGCTCAGGTGGTATGTAACAGCATACGTGCAGTGACACCAAATGTGCTCAGGTGGTATGTAA
This sequence comes from Rana kukunoris, assembly GCA_029574335.1. Lineage (NCBI taxonomy): Eukaryota > Metazoa > Chordata > Amphibia > Anura > Ranidae > Rana > Rana kukunoris. Next base: position 50,945,198 of record CM056052.1, read on the forward strand.
CAGCAAACGTGCAGTGACAATAACTGCGCTCAGGTGGTATGTAACAGCACACGTACAGTGACACCAAATGCGCTCAGGTGTTATGTAACAGCAAACGTGCAGTGACACCAAATGCGCTCAGGTGGTATGTAACAGCAAACGTGCAGTGACACTAACTGCGCTCAGGTGGTATGTAACAGCACAAGCACAGTGACACCAACTGCACTTAGGTGGTATGTAACAGCACACGTGCAGTGACACCAAATGCGCTTAGGTGGTATGTAACAGCACAAGCGCAGTGACACCAACTGCGCTCAGCTGGTATGTAACAGCACAAGCGCAGTGATACTAACTGCGCTCAGGTGGTATGTAACAGCAAACGTGCAGTGACACTAACTGCGCTCAGGTGGTATGTAACAGCAAAAGCGCAGTTACACCAACTGCGCTCAGGTGGTATGTAACAGCACAAGTGCAGTGACACCAAATGCGCTCAGGTGGTATGTAACAGCACACGTGCAGTGACACCAAATGCACTCAGGTGGTATGTAACAGCACACGTGCAGTGACACCAAATGCGCTCAGGTGGTATGTAACAGCACAAGCGCAGTGACACCAACTGCGCTCAGGTGGTATGTAACAGCACAAGTGCAGTGATACTAACTGCGCTCAGGTGGTATGTAACAGCAAACATGCAGTGACACTAACTGCGCTCAGGTGGTATGTAACAGCACAAGCTCAGTGACACCAACTGCGCTCAGGTGGTATGTAACAGCACACGTGCAGTGACACCAAATGCGCTCAGGTGGTATGTAACAGCACAGGTGCAGTGTCACCAAATGCGTTCAGGTGGTATGTAACAGCACACGTGCAGTGACACCAAATGCGCTCAGGTGGTATGTAACAGCACAAGCGCAGTGACACCAACTGGGCTTAGCTGGTATGTAACAGCACAAGCGCAGTGATACTAACTGCGCTCAGGTGGTATGTAACAGCACAAGCGCAGTTACACCAACTGCGCTCAGGTGGTATGTAACAGCACAAGTGCAGTGTCACCAAATGCGCTCAGGTGGTATGTAACAGCACACGTGCAGTGACACCAAATGCACTCAGGTGGTATGTAACAGCACACGTGCAGTGACACCAAATGCGTTCAGGTGGTATGTAACAGCACACGTGCAGTGACACCAAATGCGCTCAGGTGGTATGTAAAAGCACAAGCACAGTGACACCAACTGCACTCAGGTGGTATGTAACAGCACAAGCGCAGTGATACTAACTGCGCTCAGGTGGTATGTAACAGCAAACATGCAGTGACACTAACTGCGCTCAGGTGGTATGTAACAGCACAAGCTCAGTGACACCAACTGCGCTCAGGTGGTATGTAACAGCACATGTGCAGTGACACCAAATGCGCTCAGGTGGTATGTAACAGCACACGTGCAGTGTCACCAAATGCGTTCAGGTGGTATGTAACAGCACACGTGCAGTGACACCAAATGCGCTCAGGTGGTATGTAACAGCACACGTGCAGTGACACCAAATGCGCTCAGGTGGTATGTAACAGCAAACGTGCAGTGACACTAACTGCGCTCAGGTGGTATGTAACAGCACACGTACAGTGACACCAAATGTGCTCAGGTGGTATGTAACAGCAAACGTGCAGTGACATCAACTGTGCTCAGGTGGTATGTAACAGCACACGTACAGTGACACCAAATGCGCTCAGGTGGTATGTAACAGCACAAGCGCAGTGACACCAACTGTGCTCAGGTGGTATGTAACAGCACACGTGCAGTGACACCAAATGCGCTCAGGTGGTATGTAACAGCACACATGCAATGACACCTAATGCGCTTAGGTGGTATGTAACATCAAACGTGCAGTGACACTAACTGCGCTCAAGTGGTATGTAACAGCACACGTACAGTGACACCAAATGCGCTCAGGTGGTATGTAACAGCACACGTGCAGTAACACCAAATGCGCTCAGGTGGTATGTAACAGCACACGTGCAGTGACACCAAATGCGCTCAGGTGGTATGTAACAGCAAACGTGTAGTGACACTAACTGCGCTCAGGTGGTATGTAACAGCACAAGCGCAGTGACACCAACTGTGCTCAGGTGGTATGTAACAGCACACGTGCAGTGACACCAAATGCGCTCAGGTGGTATGTAACAGCACACGTGTAGTGACACCAAATGTGCTCAGGTGGTATGTAACAGCAAACGTGCAGTGACACTAACTGCGCTCAGGTGGTATGTTACAGCACATGTACAGTGACACCAAATGCGCTCAGGTTGTATGTAACAGCACACATGCAGTGACACCAAATGCGCTCAGGTGGTATGTAACAGCAAACGTGCAGTGACACTAATTACGCTCAGGTGGTATGTAACAGCACACGTACAGTGACACCAAATTCGCTCAGGTGGTATGTAACAGCAAACGTGCAGTGACACCAAATGCGCTCAGGTTGTATGTAACAGCACAAGCGCAGTGACACCAGTTGCGCTCAGGTGGTATGTAACAGCACACGTGCAGTGACACCAAATGCGCTCAGGTGGTATGTAACAGCACACGTGCAATGACACCAAATGCGCTCAGGTGTTATGTAACAGCACACATGCAGTGACACTAACTGCGCTCAGGTGGTATGTAACAGCACACGTACAGTGACACCAAATGCATTCAGGTGGTATGTAACAGCACACGTGCAGTGACAACAAATGCGCTCAGGTGGTATGTAACAGCACAAGCGCAGTGAGACCAACTGCGCTCAGGTGCTATGTAATAGCACACACGCAGTGACACCAACTGCGTTTAGGTGGTATTAAACAGCACATGCACAGTCAGAGCGACTGCGTTTCTGTGCAATTCAATAGCCCACTTGCATTAACAGCAACTGTGTTTCTGTGCAAATAAATAGCACACTTGCAATAACAGGTAATGCGTATATGTACTATGTTTAAGGTACACCCTAATGCAGGCAATACAACACGTTAGAGCACTGCATCAAGCACAATCTCCTGCCTGACAGATACTAATAGCAGATCTAGCTAAGCTATAGAGTTTATAAATATATTGACAACTCCTAGGGATGTCAATATATTCTCTACAAGCTGTAAATTTAACTATACTGACTACTAGCCTCCCTGCTCTATCTATCTATCTATCTATCTATCTATCTATCTATCTATCTATCTATCTATCTATCTATCTATCTATCTATCTATCTATCTATCTATCTATCTATCTATCTATCTATCTATCTATCTATCTATCTGAAAATACACTGTGTCTCTATCTATCTATCTCTCTCTAACTCACTGTCTGTCTGACTTCTCTCTCTGAAAGCAAGCCGGAACACACTAAATGAGGCCGCCCGGGAGGCGGCCTTTTATAGTGTGGGGCGTGTGCTAAAGCCCTGAGCCCTAATTGGCCAAAGCACCCAGGCTTTGGCCAATTAGGTCTCTTCGTTTTTTGGGCGCTGTGATTGGCCAAGCATGCGGGGTCATGGTGCATGCTTGACCAATCATCAGCGCGCATCGCCGCAGTGAATTATGGGTCGTTTTGCGTCACACGAATTTGGCGCGAACGACCCGTTTTGTTCGTATTTCGACGAACGATCGAACGGCCGATGTTCGAGTCGAACATACGTTCATTTCGAACACGAAGCTCATCCCTACTGAGCAATTGAGGGACCCCACATTGCTAAGAGCCCGGGAGAATGTAGTAAAGATAGATGGGGAGTTAGTTAACCCTGATGAGAGGGTTGTCCTCCCTTACTTCATTATTGAAAGGGACCTGTTATATCGAGTGTCACAGAGGATAGAGGACACCATTGAGCAGCTGGTAGTGCCTAAACCGTACCGCAAGATGGTTTTGGAATTGGCCCATTGGCATAATCTTGGGGGACATTTGGGAGCAGAAAAAACTCGGGAGAGGATCACCCAGAGGTTTTATTGGCCTGGGATCACTAAGGAAGTGGAATTGTATTGCTCTTCCTGTCCAGTGTGTCAGATTACTGCACCCATGCCACATTTCCGCAGTCCATTGGTACCCCTGCCCATTATCAGGGTCCCTTTTGAGAGGATTGCCATGGACTTGGTTGGCCCCTTACTGAAGTCCACTAGAGGGCACCAGCACATCTTGGTAATAATGGACTATGCCACCCGTTACCCAGAAGCAATTCCTCTTCAAAACACCTCTGCTAAAACTATTGCCAAAGAGTTATTTCAGGTTTTCAGCCATGTGGGTCTTCCTAAGGAAGTCCTAACTGACCAGGGCACCCCCGTTTATGTCTAGGGTGACCAAAGAACTTTGTAAACTCCTGAAAGTGACCCAATTACGTACATCAGTATATCACCCTCAAACAGACGGGTTAGTGGAAAGGTTTAATAAAACCTTAAAACAAATGTTGAGGAAGGTGGTGGATAAAGACGGAAATTATTGGGATTATCTGCTCCATTATCTGATGTTTGCAATAAGAGAGGTTCCCCAATCCTCCACAGGGTTCTTTCTGTTTGAGCTACTGTATGGGAGGCACCCCCGGGGCCTACTGGACATTACCAGGGAAATATGGGATAGTGAGACTTCCCTGCATCGAAGTGTGATTGAACATGTGGCCCAAATGCAAGATAGAATTGCCCAAGTGATGCCAATTGTGAAGGAACATTTAGCCCAAGCCCAATTGGCTCAACAAAGGATTTACAATCGTGGGGCCCAGGTCAGTTCCTTTGCACTTGGTGATATGGTGTTGGTGCTGGTCCCCACGGTCGAAAGTAAATTCCTAGCCAAATGGCAGGGTCCCTATGAAGTGTTGGAGAAAATGGGAGTGGTGAATTATAAAATTAGCCAACCGGGAAGACGAAAACCTGAGCAGCTCTATCACGTGAACTTGTTGAAACCATGGAAGGATAGAGAGTACTTGGTCGCTAAGACTACCTGATTTTCTGCTCTATTTAACCTGGCTGTCCCTGAAGTTGGGATAGCGGAGACTCTGTCCAAAACTCAGCAACAGGAGGTTAAAGAATTTGTGCTCCGTAATAGGGAGAAGTTTTCAGACTTACCAGATTTGGTCTCCGGAGTTGAACATGACATTAACACCACACCAGGGGATAAGGTCAAGTTGAAGCCTTATAGAATTCCAGAAGCCTGGCGAGAGGCAATTCACCAGGAAGTAAAAAGAATCCTTGAGCTGGGGGTGATAGAAGAGTCAAATAGTGATTGGTCCAGTCCCATTGTCTTAGTGTCCAAACCAGGTGTAAGTTGGCGGTTTTGTAATGACTTTCGCCGCCTAAATAAAATCACTAAGTTTGACACCTATCCTATGCTCCTCATAGATGAACTGATTGATCGCCTAGGCACTGCCCGGTACATGACGACGTTAGACCTGACCAAGGGTTATTGGCAAATTCCTCTCTCGGAGTCGGCCAGGGAAAAAACAGCATTTGTAACTCCAGATGGATCTTTCCAATATTAGAGGATGCCTTTTGGATTACAGAATGCTCCCGCCACATTTCAACGCACCATGGATAAGACCCTTTGGCCTCATCGAGCCTATGCTGCTGCATACCTTGATGACGTCATCCACAGTGAGGATTGGGACTCACACTTACAAAAAGTTCAGGCTGTGTTGGATTTCATCTGGAAAGCCGGGTTTACAGCCAATCCAAAAAAATGTACCCTTGGGCTAAAAGAGGCAAAGTATCTGGTGTATACCATTGGAAGAGGTCTAATCAAGCCCCAAATAAACAAAGTCGAGGCTATTCAGGATTGGCCACGTCCCACCAACAAGAAACAGGTTGGTGCATTTTTGGGGACTGTGGGGTATTATCGCCGATTTATCCCCCATTTTGCCTCACAGGCTGCTCCCCTGACCAATTTGACCAACGGGAAGGAGTCTGTCATGACCAAATAGACTCCCGAAGCAGAAACAGCTTTTCAGGCTTTAAAACAGGCCTTATGTAGTCAGCTAGTTTTAAATTCGCCTAATTTTTCACGGGACTTTGTGGTTCAGACAGATGCGTCAAATGTGGGGTTAGGAGCTGTACTGTCCCAGATTATCAAGGGGGAGGAACACCCTGTTATGTACCTCAGCCAAAAGTTGAAGGCCCATGAGGAGAATTATGCCACCATTGAGAAAGAGTGAAGACAAAGAAAAATGGATAGCCGCACTCCAAAACCTGATGGGTGGTCTTTTATTCAATAGACAGCGTGTACAAAAATAGGGTCACAGCAGTGGAAACAAGGAACAGCCGACGCGTTTCGCACTGGATCAGTGCTTATTCATGGCCATGAATAAGCACTGATCCAGTGCGAAACGCGTCGGCTGTTCCTGTTTCCACTGCTGTGACCCTATTTTTGTACATGCTGTCTATTGAATAAAAGACCACCCATCAGGTTTTGGAGTGCGGCTATCCATTTTTCTTTGCCTTCATTTTGCTTAGTGCACCGCCAGCACCCTCGGTATCCTGCACCACCTGTAACCATTTAGTGATCCCACCTGGAGCGGTGACTCCTTTCTCTCTATCGTTTCTGGATTGAGAAAGAGTGTTTGGCGGTGAAATGGGCTTTGGATTCTACCTCGTGGGTAGACAGTTTGAACTTGTGATGGATCATGCCCCATTGAAGTGGATGGCACAGAACAAAGAGACCAATAGGAAAATAAATAGGTGGTTCCTGGCCCTCCAGGAATTTAGTTTTGTGATAAAAAAATCAAAAAGACTATTGTTTCTCTGCTGTATGACCAGCAGTGTCTGCCCAGCAGTAGGCTGTGCCAGACTCCATAGATAGGTTCCTGTGGTAAAGGTAAACGCCCCAAGTGGCCTGGGTTTTTTTTATGTTTTGTTTTGTTTATGCTGTTTGGATGCTTGCACTTGTTTCCAGCAATATGGAAGAATAAACCAAACTCTTTGTTTTCAACCGTCTTCGGCTGCCTCTCTGTATAGTTCAGTGTGTAGTGAACCCATCCAGGGGGTCACACACACCCGCTACGGAGCTAACCCCTCACAATATATATATATATATATATATATATATATATATATATATATATATATATATATATATATATATATATATAGAGGAAGCGTTGTCCCTGAAGAGTTTTCTGAAGTCAAGTGGGCATCCTATAATAACCCTACTCCCCATCCAAGTTTTATGCATTCAATAAAATACAAGTGCTGGACTGTTTCTTGACTCAAGTGTGCCTGTGGAAATATGGTGTGTCTGGCTGTGCAAGGTGGGGATTCCCATTTCACTTGTGGCTCCTACTAGAGGTGCGCTACAGAAGTATGGTGCTTGAGTCTTTGAACACTAAGATTGTTGGTTATACAAAATTTATGGTCAATGAGTTAATTAAAGTTAAAGTTTGAATTCTCTGGTGCTGCTGTGGCAACCCAACAACTTTATGTGGCAGTTGAGAGCCAAGGGAAAGCTTCTCCTAGGCTTCTCCTAGGCTCTGATTTTATGAGGTATCTGTACTGAGGGGGTCTGTGACTGTACTCAAATATCGATCGAATATGCAGAACAGTTTAACTACTTCAGCTCCAGAAAGTTTCACCCCCTTCATGACCAGGCCATGTTTTTCTATTTAGCACTGCCCTACTTTAACTTGTAATTGCGAAGACACTGTATTCAAACAAAATGTATAACATTTTTCTTCACACAGATAGGGCTTTCTTTTGGTGGTATTTAAAACCACTCTGTTTTTTTTTTGCATATATAAACGATTTATTTTTTATTGTTTTTACTAAATAAAACATATCAAATACAACATTTTTTAAAAACAATCAAATTTCTTGATAAATGCAGGCCAAAATGTATTCTGCTACATTTTTGGTAAAAAAAAATCCCAATACGTATATATTAATTGGTTTGCATCAAATTTATAGCATCTACAAATTAGATTTTTTTTAATACTAGTAATGGCAGTGATCAGCGACTTATAATGGGACTGCAATAGTGCAGCGGGAAATCTTACACTGACACTGCGGGGGGAGCTGACTAACTGCCACTGACATCACCAGTGACACTAACTATCAGCACTAATAATAATTTACGCTGCCAGTGTATTAATGACACTGGCTAGGAAGGGGTTAACAGCAAAGGGTTAAATGTGTGTCTAACAATGTGGAATGATTGTGTATTATGTGCTGCTTTTACTAAATGTCTGTTTGTTTCTTATCCCTGCTCTTCAGGGCTAAGAACCAGAGAGATCGCTCCCTCTGTACAGAGCCCTGTGTTAACTGTCAACACAGGGCTCTGGGCTGTGACTGGACATAGCCGATTAGCAGATCACGGCCATGAATCATTGGCTGGGACCTGCTGACAGATTCATGTTGTGTAAATGTGTACAATCACAGCAGGTGTCGGCAGGGGGGGCTGCGTGCATTCACATGCCCTAAACCAGGAAGTACCAGAGATGTATGGATACAACGGTTTGCCTGCACGGGCCATCTGTCTGACGAGAGGTCAAATATAAAACACAAATGATAAGAACACTAAACAAAACCAAACACTATAATAAAAAAATGACTTTAAAGGGGTGTTCCAGCCTTGTTTTAGGTTTATTAAAAGTCAGCAGCTACAAAAAGTGTAGCTGTTGGCTTTTAATAAACAATCACTTACCTGCTCCAGCGTTCCAGCGACGCGCCAGCCAGGGCTCCACTCCTCTCCCCCCCTCCCCGGCCGGCGTCCTCGTCGTAACTGTGGGCACCCGGCCGTGACAGCCTTCGGCTTCATGGCCGGGCACCCACTGCGCATGCGCGAGCGGCACTGCGCATGCGCACGTGGCGCGGCCCGCCGCTGATTGGACAGGCAATCGCATTGGACCTGTCATGTGTCCCAGGTGATCGCCTACAGGGAGGGGCTGCTGTAGGCGATTAAGCTTAATCGCCTAACCAGCCCCTCGGCAGAAGGAGGAAGTGGGACAGGAAGTCCCACTCCTCCTGAAGCCCCTACTCCCCCCCAAAAAAATTACATGCCAAATGTGGCATGTAAGGGGGTGAGGAGTGCGATTAGCGGAAGTTCCAATTTTGGGTGGAACTCCGCTTTAATAAATACACCTAAAACCTAAATAAAGAAAATAAGAGTATTTTTTTTTTAAAGCGGATCTCCACCCTAAAGTAAAGATCCGCTGATCGGAACCCTCCCCCCCTCCGGTGTCACATTTGACACCTTTCAGGGGGGAGGGGGTTGCAGATACCTATCTAAAGACAGGTAGCTTTACCCACTTCCGGCCCACAGTCTGGGTCAAAAGACGGGTTTTTCCCGTTGTGTGATGGGAACTCTCGGCTCCCAGCACACAGTGAGAGCCAATGGGCGGGCGCAACGTGACTCGCGCATGCGCCGTAGGGAACCGGGCAGTGAAGCCGCAGCGCTTCACTTCCTGGTTCCCTCACCGTGGATGGAGGGGGGAGCAACAGAGAGACGAGCGAACTCCCGTCCTCTGCTGCGGACGCCGCTGGACTCCAGGACAGGTAGGTGTCCTATTATTAAAAGTCAGCAGCTGCAGTATTTGTAGCTGCTGGCTTTAAAAAAAAAAAAATTAATGGGCCATCCGCTTTAAGTAAATCTTGCCTAAGTAGCTCAGTAAGCGAAACTGAGTTTCCATCACAGCCAAATTTTACTGGTGACAATATCAATTTCACCAAAATGACTGCACTTATTTCTAGTGAAAATCTAGTAGCACAATGGCGAGACAGGAACAACCTGTTCTCAACCAATTACAGGAAACACCTGAGGAAGGACCTTCATGGTAGGATGACAAAGTTTTACTTTAATGAAAGCTTCAAAATTAAAAAGATTGAAAATGACTTGAAATTTCATTAACATAACTATAACTTATACACTATTTTGGTGATGGATTTCTTTTCCCATATACTTTTCCATATTCTTTCTTATGAATGTCATTCAAAACGAAAAGCACATATAGGTCAGTAGTTTTTTATTTTACATATTCTATCAAATGTTGTATTTTGCCTGGAGTCCTTCTTTAAAGGGAAGCTACTGAACAAATCCTCATTGAATATTACCCATTTACTCTGACTTTGAGATTTATTTTGACCTCGGTGCATATATTAGTAATGTCAGGAAACTGGTGTAATACAATTAATACTTGCAATAGATTTATAGTTTTGATATTATAGATATACAGCAATATACACTCACTGGCCACTTTATTAGGTACACCTGTTCAATAGTTAAATAGTTTGGTAACACAAATTGCTAATTAGCCACTCACATGGCAGACAGCAACTCAATGTTTTTAGACATCTAGGCAGAAGCGGGCTGGACCGGGGGGCACGGTGGCAATTGCGCCACCAGGCCGCTCTAACTTTTATGCAAAATGGTCAGCCCAGACCGCCCGCCGATGATTTTTTCTTTTACTTGGAGGAAGTCGGGCCTGGAGGATGGCCGCGGTGACCGGAGTTTTCAGCAGAACACCGGCTGCCAACTAGCTGACACATGCGGTTGCATTATGGGAGTTGTAGTCCACAAGAGCTCAATCTCCCGGTGGGTGGAGAAGCAGCGCAGTCCAGCCAGGAAACTACAAATTCCAGATCTTGGAGGAAGGCAGAGGCGGGGCACACCAGGGAGTCGGGACCCACGTGACTCGCTTGGGCTGCAACTTTACTTGACCCCTGGACAGGAGCTTTAACCCCCCCCAGGATTGGAGGAGGCAGTGCAAGGACCTTCTGAGCTGGCACTGGCAGCTGCCATCGCTGAGGTGAGAGACGCTGACACCCCCAGGGGCCATAGACCCAATGTACTCTGCCCCAGTGCTCATCCAGTAACCTCAAAATAGCCCTTAACACTGTGGGTCCTGCTGGGAGCTGGCCATGGTCTGTTGGTCTCTGGCCTGTGGGTCCTACTGGTCACTGAACTGTGGGTCCTGCTGGCTGCTGGCCATGGCCTGTGCGTCCTGCTGGCAATGGCCTGTGGGGCCTGCTGGCCACAAGCCTAGGATGACCAGACGGCCTGGTTTTTAGGGACAGTCCCCAGACTGAGGACAATGTACCTGGACCAACCATACCTTAGGTCCCGCACGGCCCATTGGGCTGCCTCAGAGGGGAAGGGGAGAGGCGAGCAACGCCAGATTACATAGAGTGGGGCTCTCCCGATTACCCATACGGGGATCTCCCGACACTGTCATACGAAGTCCCGCCTCCTGGACCAGCTCCTATGATATCATAAGAGCTGGTCCAGGAGGCAGGACTTTGTATGACAGATCCCCTCTCTGTATAATCTCTCCTCTCTCTAAATCCCCATGAACAGGCTGCATTGATGGGCACTGATGAGGCTAAGCTGATGGGCACTGATCACGCTGCATTGATGGGCACTGGTGAGGCTGCATTCCTGGGCACTGGTGAGGCTGCATTGATGGGCACTGTGAGACTGCATTGATGGGAACTGGTCAGGCTGCATTGATAGACATTGGTGAGGTTGAGCTGATGGGCACTGATCAGTCTGATCCGGCTGCACTGATGAGCACTGATGAGGCTGCATTGATGGGAAATGATCACTGCATGGCAAGAACGATTCTTCATGAATCCATGCTGATTACTGCTAATGATACCGTTTTCATTACAAAAATCTTGTATATAGTGCACTATAATCCCCTCCAATATCTTGCTTACTATTGCTGTTAGGCTAACTGGCCTGTAGTTCCTAGGGATGTATCTCTGCCCTTTTTTTTTTTTTTTTTTTTTTAATTCATTCATCTTTATTTTGTTTTTCTTGGGTCTGCCCTTTTTAAATATTGGTGCTACATTGGCTTAGAACCAGTGATGTCCATGAGAACTTTGGTTTTCCGGGGACTCGCACTCCTAAATTGGATCTTGGCATTTGCTGTCAATCACAGCAAGTGAGCCAATTAGGAGGGGGTGGGACCAAGCTGCAGCTCTGGGTGTTAATGGACACGGGAGCATGCCTTCTTGGGTGCCCCCACAGCAAGCTGCATGCTGTGGGGGCACCCAGCAGAAGGGAAGGGCCAGGAGTGCCGACGTGGGACCTGAGAAGAGGAGGATCTGGGCTACTCTGTGGAAAAACACTGCACAGAGCAGGTAAGTATTACATTTTTGCTATTCTAATGTAAAACAATTGAGTGTTTAGTAACACTTTAAAGGGTATTTCCACTTTAGTAGTTAAATTTGAGAAAATTCCACTATGGGCCAGATTCAGGTAGATGGGAGCATCTTTGCTCCAGAGTAACGCTTCTCATTTACGTTACTCTGCCGAAATTTTAGCAGCAAGTGCTGTCATTCACGAAGCACTTGCTCCTAAAGTTGCGGCAGCGTAACGAAAATGAGCCGGCGGAACTCAAATTGGGCGGGTACGGGGCGTGTAGTATTTAAACTAAGCGCGATCCCGCCGCGAACGTACTGCGCATGCGTCGAGTGTCAAAGCATCCCCGTGCGCATGCTCCAAATTCTGTGAATGAACGTCAATGACGTCACATTCCCATTCATGATCTTTTTACGCAAGCGACGCGATTTTTTTTTTTCCCGACGCGATGACGATGCCTATACCTAACATAGGATACTCCAACCCCATGTAGGTATATCTTCGCGCCGCGTATCGCTTCCGGAAACGTCGTACCGTCATTGCGTCGTGCCGGAATTCGCTCGTGAATTGCCGATTTCCGCTCATTAACATATTTTTTGAGTGGAAATCGGCGGGAATGCCCCCGGTGCCATTTTTAAGTTGAAGTAACGATGCGATGGCAAAACTCAGTTACGCTGATCGCATCGGAGCTTCAACCCGGCGTTTCTTGTTTTCTGGTTACAGAAAACAAAAACGCCGGCTCAAAGTGACAGTTAGGCTGGCGGATCACTGGATCCGCCAGCCTAACTGTTCCTGAATCTGGCCCTTGGTGTTTGTTATGTCATTCACACATCATATCTAAAAAAGTACAGTATATCTTAGTTTCTCAGCTGAAGGTTTTGTGATGGATTCTCAGAATTTCTGGATAGTATTTGTTCCCAAACAGACTCTAGCTATACCACCCTAACATGCATTGAAGGAGGGTGATTTCTACATATTTAACACTTTCACAGGACAGAAAGTGTTCAAATCTAGTTTACAGCTAATAATGAAGAACAGCTGATAATGAAGAGCTGCAAACACGGTACAGACAGGGCTAATTCTTACTCTACAACCCTCTCCTAAACATCACAAAGCGGGGGGAAGCATGTAAGCAAATAAAAAGGTAACCAGCAATTTTTAAAACATTTTTTGAGAGACCAAGAAAAAATGGGGCTTTTAACATTGACTATCATTAAAGCGGAGTTCCACCCAAAAGTGTAACTTCCGCTCATCTGATTCCTCCCCCCCTCCGGTGCCACAATTGCCACCTTTTGGGGGAAGGGAGGACAGGACACCTGTCTTTGACAGGTATCCTTTCCCACTTCCGTGATGTCACCCCGGGGCTCCCTCCTCCTCTCTGTCCGTCAGGCTAATAGAAGAGAAGATGCGGGGCCTCAGGAATGCTCAGTAGGGTTCCTGGCGTGAAGCCGAAAGGCTACTCTGCCAGGTTCTGCTACCCGCAATGGTAATTTTTTGGGGGCGGAACACCACTTTAAGGACGAGTCCACACATATACAAATTGGATGCATCCAATTCCCATGACAGGAGAGTGTGACCGTCCCTTAATGGTCCACATTCCAAAAGGGTCCTATGTGTCTTTGGTTCAGATTCAGATGCAAATTTAGGCCAAAATCCAGACCCAAGTTGCACCTGAATCGGTGAACAGGGATGCACTGGAGCACATGCTGTGAACTGCGGCCACAGCATATGTGAACTCAGCCTAAAACTGCTTATTCTTTTATTTGTAGCCATCTAAAAATTAATCATTAGATCCATAAGGTGTTTAACAGTCTGGGCACCAATGGCCCACACATTATAACAAAATAGTGAAACGAATAAAAGACCTAGGAAGCAATTGGGCTTGCAATTTGACATGTAAAAAAGCAATGCCAAATCGGCGGAACCCCGCTGACAGCTGATGACTCATCGGTTGTTAAGGACACAGCAGCCAGCTTCCCGACCCCTCTTTAGCAACCAGCTATAGATAGTATTTGAAGTTCAGTTTAGTCCCTTTTTTGTTTTTGCAAAATACAGATGTCAGCGGATATGAAAACGGATGTAAAAAATGATATCCGTATCCGTTTTTGATCCATTTTTTTCACCAAAAAAATGTGACTGAACTGAACAAAAAATTGGAATGCCTGTGTGAAACCAGCTTTTCACAGTTGTTATCTTTGTTCACACCCTGCAGCTCATCACTCCCGTGTTTATCTATTATACATGCAGTATTTTTACAAATTCTTGCATGCAGGTCAAATCAGGGGAATCCAACGGCATCTACTATATATTTTGTGGGTTCAAACACCCCACCTCTTCAGATTCTGTGAAACAATAGGGAACATTCCAGCAATGTCCCATATAAATAAAATAAAGTGTATCAGTTGTACCTCACTGCCAAACAAAACAGAGTATGGGTGCCCCGTGCAATAATCCAATACCCCAAACAGGAGAAGACCTGGGATTTAATAGAGGGACCTCGTAGTATCAAGCATGATCATTTTGCCATTTGGGGTAAAATGGTGATAACAAGGAATCCCTCCATGGGCAAGACCAGCATTTTTTTTTTAAGTTAAACAATATTTATAGGAACATGTAGCAAATATAAAGTAGGAGTTATCCCAATTTGGTTGTAAAGAGGAAATACACAGTTTAATTTAAAATAAAGGCCCAATCATCATACAATAAGAAACAATATACCCCAAAAATGTATTCAAATACCAAACGGCCATTAACAAAAGTACTTATTTAAATAAAAATAAAAAAAGGAAACATTGCAGCAAAAATTACCAGGGATGGGAAAACAGCTCAAAGTAACCACTGACCTCAGATCAGCACACACATTAAAATTAAAAAACACAAACAAGACAGCAAAAAAGTTGACTGGCCAAAGCTCTAGCAATCAGTATTAAAGACAAATGTCCTAACTGCCTTTATCTCTACAGTACCTGTGTACTTTGTCAGCTTTCCCTATTCCCTATTAAAAAAAAAAAAGAGGAATTATTGGTTTCTATGCACAGCTGCACCAGATTTTGCACTCTTCAGTTTTAGTATATGAACCTCTATGGCTGCTCTAAGCCTCGTCCCATCACCATCCTTTAAAAAGTGATGCTGGTTAGCTCTAAAGCCCCATTATCCATCCTTCTTAAGCCTCATACACACGATCAGATTTCCAGCGGTCTTTTCCGTGAATTTTGGTCCGAAGGGCGTTGGCCATGAACTTGTTCAGTCAACATTCACCAACATTCACCAAATCACCAAAATCACGTGGTTTTTCAGCTCTTTACCACCACCCTTTGAGCAACTTCTGATATTGTTGTCTGATGTTTAGCATTGGTTCTGAGCATGCATGTTTGTAATTTTGATTTTAGTTGGACGGACTTGTGTACGCACGATCGGATAAACCAAAGTAACAGATTTATTGCCCAACAATTGGTGAGCATGAACAGCCAACTATTGTTGTCGTTAATTCAGCCAACAATTGTCCGATGGAGCATACACAGGGTCGGATTTTCCGACACAAAATGTCTGTCAGACAATTATGGCCATAAAGTTGAATCGTGTGTATGAGCCTTAAGCCTACTGGCCATAGTTCATGCCTTACGGCTTAAAAAAAAATAAAAAATCCTGGACAGATCTGCATGCAAATTTGCCAGGACAACAAAATATCAAGCCCACAGTATTTGCCCCATCCCATAGAATATATATGTGATGAAATGCTATATATCTATCTATCTAGATAATACTATACCTATATACTGTGAAGTTTACCAAAATTTAGATTTTTTGGGCCCCTTTTCATTCTAGTCTCTTGTTATGTTCACTTCATCCATAAAGGTAAAAATTCAGTCTCTGAGAAGAGATGTGGACGCTTCCTCCCATCCTCTCAGTATGCTAATCAGTACAGGGGTCTTCATCGTCTGCAGCATTGTAATCGTGCTCTTCTTTTTGGCTGATATATTTGAGCTCTGATAATGATGTGAAATTTTAAGTCTGTGTTTCAGAGTGCCCAGGGCTGCTGTCAAGTGCGGTGACAGACAGAGACCTCCAGCTACATTCTCCTCCACCGACAAACTCAAAGTATTTCAACAATTGCGGCAACAATTTGGGGAGGGGGGTGGAGAGGTAATAGAAATACTCCTTCCCCAAAGTGCTGTGCTCTTTCTAACGATGCACAGTCTCCTGGCTCTAGCAAATCATTAGAAGGTCTCCTTCTCAGAGGGCAGAAAGTTGACTTAAGTTATCACCATGCATGACATGAGATTTGCTGGATGGGATCTGATCTGTTGAATAGTACTAGGAAAACTGTGAAATTGATTGATACTTTAAATAGCTGCTTATTAGATTCTGTGAAATCCCTGAGTGGCGGCTTCTAGGCACATATGTGAGAGTGAAAATTGAACTGATATGTGTGCTTCATCTTGGACTTGTATTGCAGGAGCCAGAAATGAGCCATGTATAGCAAAGTAAGTATAGTACTAATGTAATAACTAGAGAGGAGTGAAAAAATGGAAACATTGCTCCATTGATGATTCAGCAGAGGTGACCCCATTATTGTCTCCGCTGGGGAAATATTTAATTCACTTGACCTAGCACTGAACTGGTAAAAAGCTTTCCAAAAATATACACTTATAATTTCCTTATTTTATTTGCAGAGTGCACAAGTTAAAAGCTCACCCTAACTTTATTGCCCCTTTGACAGGCTAATTAGCAGTGTGCTTCCCCATAGCACTGGATGGAAAGTTCCTTTTAAGGTCAATGGCATCACAGGAGGCAGAGATTCTTTGACTTCCACAAATCAGTTTGCTCGACCCTAATAATAACTAACTATGCATTGCATTCTTCTTCATGGCTTACCTCAAACAATGCCATTATTTTGAATGTAAACTCAAACGTTAAAGGATAGGGGCATTTTAAAATAAAGGTACCCTAGAGCATCTATCTTGCCCTCTATTCATAATTCCAAATCAATTTACAGACCAGAAATGCAGACACAGGTAGATCTGTTGTCTTCACACCTGTTCTGACATATATATCAAATGGGCTAGCTGTCAGGGCTCAGCCCTTCCTTCTCTGAGCTGGCTGCCCAGCTGTTGGCTAATTGCCAGCTCCTATCTCTCCACAGTGACTCACCTGTTGATGATCCTGCTTGTCAGTCCTTCTTACTTAAGCCTTCCAGCTCATTCGCTCTCTGCCTTCACCTTGGTCAACATCACAGAGACTTTCTCCTGCGTTCCTGTTGAAGACTCGACTGACATCCCTTCTGGCTCCTGATCCTGCTTGTTGTTCCACTACGTATATCTCTGGCTCTCTGACATTTAGCTTGGCTGACTATCTGTTCCGGTTTCTGAAATATGTCTATGATTTGACTATGCTTACTCTTTTTATCTTTTTTTTTATTATTATTATTAAACAAGTGTGATTTAACTGTACTTCTTGTCTCGGTTTGATTCATGGTTTCTGACACTGGCACAACCAAAAAATAAGTCACAGCAGATGTGATGGTCTCTCTTTTACCATGGCAGTCTATCCAATACTAATTGTACGGCTTGCTAACTTGAAGAAGAATCTAATTACAAAAAGAACAATTTGTACAATTAAATGGCAATTATCTCCAATTATTAGAAGCTTTGCTCTTACTTGCTGGTCGTGTCTGCTTATAGGAAGATAATCAACTAACCTATGACTCCGGGTCCATTTTTTCTGCTCATCTGAGGTCTGTAGGTGTAGCAGCATGAGAAAGACGAGAGGGGCATGTAAATCCTCCAGGTGGCAGCACCTCAGCTCCCACTTCTGTTTAAGTACCCTGAGTTCCCCAGAGCTCTCCAGTGGCCTGAACACCACTTATTTTGTGGGTTAATGGTCCAGGAAGCTGGTCCTACACCCTTTCATCTTCAGAGTAATGGACCAATAGTAAGGGTTATAATAAAATAATAGGAAAACGCGCTGCAGACACCCAGGGTGCTTACACTGGAAGCATCTGACATGCAGGCAACTAGAGGTGACTGCTATGTTTTGATTAGTGTTGCTCACGAATATTCGCATTGCATATTCGAGTATTCGCGAATAACTCGAATATTCGCTATTTTTTCAAATTTATTTTTAAAACAGATCACATCCTAGTGATCTCCATCAACGTCTAAAAGCATTGCTGGTATGATTAGAGAGAGACCCTGGGCCGAGTAGCTGATGCGATTCTTTTATGTTGCCGAAAATTCGCATTGCGAATTTTCGGCAACATAAAAGAATCGCATCAGCTACTCGGCCCTTCTTTTGCATCAGAGCCAATCAGAATAACTCGAATATTCAGCAAAAGGAATATTGTGCGATATTCCTTTTGCCGAATATTCGAGTTATTCTGATTGGCTCTGATGCAAAAGAAGGGCGGAGAAGATAATCGCGCAATATTCCTTTTGCCGAATATTCGAGTTATTCTGATTAGCTCTGATGCACCCTTCTTTTGCATCAGAGCCAATCACAATAACTCGAATATTCGGCAAACGGAATATTGCGCGATTATCTTCTCCGCCCTTCTTTTGCATCAGAGCCAATCAGAATAACTTGAATATTCGGCAAAAGGAATATTGCGCGATATTCCTTTTGCCGAATATTCGAGTTATTCTGATTGGCTCTGATGCAAAAGAAGGACGGAGAAGATAATCGCGCAATATTCCTTTTGCCGAATATTCGAGTTATTCTGATTGGCTCTGATGCGCCCTTCTTTTGCATCAGAGCCAATCAGAATAACTCGAATATTCGGCAAAAGGAATATTGCGCGATATTCCTTTTGCTGAATATTCAAGTTATTCTGATTGGCTCTGATGCAAAAGAAGGGCGGAGAAGATAATCGCGCAATAGGAATATTGCGCGATTATCTTCTCCGCCCTTCTTTTGCCCCCTTATTCTCCTTTCTTTTAAGTAGAGTTAGTGTAGAGTTGGTGTTTAGTGCATATTAGTTTAGTAATACAGGAAATGATCTCCGTTTATGAGAATTTCGCAATCATTTTCGCATTAGCGAAATTTCGCAAATTTTTTTTGGATAAAATATCACGAATATTCGATATTAGTGAATATTCGCGAATATTCTTCTATATATTCGCGCAATATCGTGAAATCGAATATGGCGTATTCCGCTCAACACTAGTGTTGATGGTGTTTGATTAGATAAGTATGTGTCATGTCAGCTTACTCTGTCATTATGCCTACTTAGGGTAAAGTAATGTCCCTTTTTTGAAAGCACCTTTTCAACCAGCATATCACCCTTGCCACACTTCCCGGCGCCACTCCATTCCTTTATAGGAGGCAGTAATTCAAATCACTTGTAAATTCCAGGTTGATGGTGTTGAAGCTTACACAGGGTTGATCACACCCTCCTTTCCATACAGAGCAGTGTTAAAGCCTAAGCAGCCAATGGCACTGCATCATGGGAAGAGGTTGCATGCTATCCCATACCTGGAAACACAATGTAATGCTTTAGGGTTCAGAAAGACAAATTGAAAGATGTGAGGAGTGCAGAAAATGTGGGTTTAAAGTAGAATTATAGACAACACTTTTTTTTTTCATTTTGGATTGAGTAAGGGAAGGTTATAATTCCTGTAAGTTTTTTTTTTACCATCTTTGTGCCATTGGGGAAGAATACATTCACTTCCTGTCCCATAGCCAAAACAGGAAGTGCGAGGAAATCTTTGCAAATTATAGTAATCGTTTGAGGGACCCCAGGGTCATCAGAGCTAGTGTACGCATTGTAATATTCCCCCTCTATTGCTTTTCTGGGGACAACTCACTTTCAGTGATAATGGTAAACAGGACAAATAGAGAGGGAGAATCTCCCTAATGGGGCACATACAGCAATAAAAACTGACAGGTGTCCACTCTATCGCAAACTAAAAAAAAAAAAGTTAATTATACTTTAACTGGGTCAGGGTGTGTGCTTTCAAGAGACACTGAAAGAGCAAAGTGAAAGGGTCTCTTTAAATTCGACCTTGCAGTAAAGTGCAAGGTATGTTTATAATGCCTGGGGCTCCTTCCCTGTAACAATTGTTCAATTTCTAAAGCTCAAGTTCTAAAGCTAGGAACTACAAAAATGCCTCACTCTAATCAAAAGCTAATGAAAGCTCCCTCAAACTCAGTGGATCCAAAACAGAACTCCTTATTCTTCAAGCAAATCAGAAATCTAATTCTAGGACCACATGGACACCACCCACCATCCTTGGACAAACCATCACCCCAAGCAACAAAGTAAAAAGCCTCAGAGTCATCTTTGACTCAGACATGACGATGGGCGCACAAATAGGAGCAGTAGTCAGCGGTTCTCACCATCTTCTCCGCCTGTTGCGTAGACTTATCCCCTTCATCCCGGAAGAGGATACAGCAGTAGTGGTTGGAACAATCATCAATTCCCGACTCAACTACACAAACTCCCTCTACTTAGAACTACCCAAATACCAGATTTTGCGTCTACAAGTCGTCCAGAACATTGCAGCCAGACTGGTAACAGGTAAAAACCAGTGGGAACCAATCTCCCAGGTCTTTAGGTCCCTCCACTGGTTAGCCGTAAAGGATCGGGTCACATTCAAGACCCTCTGCCTCACCCACAAATGTCTACATGGAAACGTTCCTCAATACTTAAGCGATAAAATAAAACCCTACATCACCAATCGCGTGCTGCGGTCAACTAACCAAAACCTCCTCCAAATCTAAGGGAGAATGTAGATTTGCAGTCCAAGGACTTTGGCTCTGGAATGCTCTACCCACGACCATCCGCATGGAAGAACACCATCAGGCTTTTAGGAAAAAACGAAAGACCCACCTTTTCTGAAGGATCAGGACGACACTGGATGCAAAGCACCTTGAGGCAATTCAGTTTACATTTGTAGTGCTATACAAGTTACTCACTCACTCACTCTAAGGCCGCGTACACACGATAGGTTAAACCGATTTGAGCGGTCTGATGGACCATTTTAATCGGACCAAACCGATCGTGTGTAGGTGACATCAGTTAGTTATCCATTGGTGAAAGAAAAGGGAACTTGTTTTAAATGTAACCAATGGATTCCTAACCAATAGGTCAAAACCGATCGTTAGTAGGCACAACCATCGGTTAAAAATCCAAGCATGCTCTGAATCAAGTCGACGCATGGTTGGAAGCATTGAACTTAATTTTTCTCAGCACGTCGTTGTGTTTTATGTGACCGCGTTCTGACACGATCGTTTTTTTTTAACCAATGATGTGTAGGCGCGACAGGCCATCAGTCAGCTACATCGGTTAACCGACGACAACGGTCCATTTATACTTACCTTACCCCTGTCTTTTATACAATTGGGTGTGACATCACCATCTTTCTGGTAAGATTCCTGGGCAAGGATGAGTACACCAAAATCTCAAAAATAGAGGCCATTGTAAGAGCATCTTCTTGCAGGATTTGGATTGCTCTCTAATTCCCAGGAATTTCAACGTAAGGAGCATGGCGTCACCCTCATCAAGTTAGTCAGGGCGGAAGTAGGGGGTAGGGTATGTGAAAAATAAATGTAACAAATCTAACTTTTACATGTACATTTTACACATAATATGAGCTAGCAATTTCAGGGCTAAGGAGTCTGTACTCCACAGCAAAGTAAGATTTAAGAAATCTTGTTTATTGGTTATATTTTGCGATATCACCAGATTTTCATTTTAAAACAACGTCCTGGTTTTATAAAGAGTATAGCGTTCTTCTTTAACTGCAGATCAGTGTATCATCTCAGTCTACATTATTTATTTAAATAGCATGCCTTTACTCCCATTATAAAAGCAAAGTCTTTGATTGTTTGCCTATGAACATAACTGTGAAAATTTCCATTTATTTTGGCACCACTGCCGTTTAAACATTAACTTATAGTAGGTCTTTACAACTCTTGGCAGCAAACTCCTTTTCACACCAATGTTAACACATTTGTACGTACAATGATGAGACCGTCAGTCTAGAGACACCCGAAGAACAAACTTTATATCCCACACCGTGAAATGTCCCCATTTTAACTGCTATTCCAGTCCGCAAAGCTTAAGCAAACAAGTTAATGGACTCCACATTTTACGAGGTTGAAAGACAAACCCAGAGCCTTAAATCTGCGCAATCGAAAGGGTCTAAATTCTTTCTGGCCTAAATGAAAAGTAGCGTCAGGGACCTACACAATTTCATTTTTTTTCTTCTTTTTGAAGTATACAAAGTTGACATTTTCCCATACGCGGCTGGAGGTCGAAGGCTTAAATTCTATTCCCACCTCTTTTAAATAAGATTATCTCTTCCTAGTATTAGCACTTGACATTGACTTGGCTTCAGATTGCCCGTACAGCTAGCTAAGCACTCTGGGATTTGGGAACAGAAGCTAATATTCTATTGACTTTGGTGTGATAGGACGGAGAGCCCCTTGTCTATTGATCTTAAATGCTTTCCATATGAGTGGTTTTATACCTCCAGATATAGATGATTCTCTGGTTGCATAGTTTTACCGATGGGACAGACTCCAGGACAAATTCATCATGCCTTGCTATAGGTTTATAGTTATATTCTATAGTAGAACAGAAATCCCTTTAATTATCTTAGAGATTTGCTCTAAAGCACAAACTAAAAGCTATATATATATATATATATATATATATATATATATATATATATATATATATATATATATATATATACCAATGCCAATAAATATATATATATATATATTCTTTTAGTCTTTAATAAATAAATATTATTTCACCAGAGAAATAGAGAATGTTTGGTGAAAGTCATATTCACTGCTTTATAAATATGCCTATTAGTGTTCATTGTATTTATTTCTCCTTTTGATTATTATTTGTTTACTGTTATTTATTTTACTTTATTTAAAAAAATAAGTATACTAACAGGCTTCTCTTTGGGCACCAGAACAGATCCAGGATAATTTAACCCGCTTGCTGACCGCCGCACAATCATATACGTCGACAGAATGGCATGGCTGTGCACATGGGCGTATATATGTCCCCTTTTATTTGCCGGCGTGTGGTGTTGTGAGCTCAGTGACTGTGCCTGTGGGGCCCGTGGACTTGAAGTCCGTCAGTGTCCCGCGATCGGGTCACAAAGCTGAAGAAAGGGGAGATGTCAGTGTAAACACAACATCTCCCCGTTCTTCCTAATGACATGTCACTGATCGTCTGTTCCCTGTCATGTGGAACAGTCATCAGTGATGTGTCACTGCAAGCCACACCCCCTAACAGTTATAATCACTCCCTAAGTCACACTTAACTCCTTCAGTGCCCCCTACGGGTTAACTTCTTCACTGTCAGTGTAATTTTCACAGTAATCAGTGCATTTTTATAGCACTGTTCGCTGTAAAAATGACAATGTCCCAAAGTGGTGTCAAAAGTGTCCGATGTGTCCGCCATAATGTCACAGTCATGTTAAAAATCGCTGATCACTGCCATTACTAGTAAAAAAAAATATTAATAAAAATACCTTAAAACTATCCCCTATTTTGTAGATGCTATAACTTTTGTACAGCATAGTCCAGGACTGGAGTAGGAAGTAATGTGGATGTGCCCTTAAGTACATGGCACCAGCTACTGTTTTTTTTGGGGGGGGGGTGGAGCCACAGTGGTCACGTCACCCCCATAAAAGCTGTCAAAAAATATATATTTAAGAAGGTTTTGCTGTACTGTGGCTTGGATGTCAGTGCAGTGCTCAGTATGCATTACATTGACAGAATTTAGCAGTAACATCTATTTTAAATAGCACCTATGCAATGGGCATTTTGGTATTTTTACATTCCTAATAAGTAGCAAATATGTTAAAGAAGTTGTAAAGGAAAAACATTTTTTGCCTAAAATGAATGTCTGCAAGGTAGACAGACAGAATAGTGTAATGATTCTGTTAAAAAACAAGTAAATACCTATTAAATTCCTTCATCTATATCAGTGTTTTTCAACTCCAGTCCTCAAGGCACACCAACAGATCAAGTTTTCAGGATTTGCCTCAGATGAAATGGCTGTGGTGATTACTAAGACAGTGAAACTGATCAAATCACCTGTTCAAAATAATGGAAAGCCTGAAAACATGACCTGTTGGTGTGCCTTGAGGACTGGAGTTGAAAAACACTGATCTATATCACCTCTGGCGTTCTAGTTTCTGTTCTCTCATTCACTTCCTGGTTTGCGACACTCGTTCATGTAAGAACTAAGACGGCTTCTCCCATCCAACCAGGTCGCTTCTCCTCCTGGCCAATCCGGTCTGATTTGCTAATGTCAAAAGTGGGTGGGCCCAACCTTTTTGAGCCTCTGGCTCTAATGATGTGCGCCACAAAAAAAATGTAGAACTCAATGCGTCTGAAGCTCCACATAGAGATTATGGTATGGCGCATATAGATTAGGGGGGCAGTGCCCCTGTGCTCCTTTATAAACAAGCCTCAGCTGGTTATTTATAAAAGTCCACCCTTTTAAAGAAGAAGAGTTATACATTATTTTTATTGTTTCTTGTGACTAAGCTGACCAGGGCAATTGTATATAGGTTGTTCCTTAAAGAGGTTGTAAACCTTGGTGTTATTTCACCTTAATGCATCCTATTCATTAAGGTGAAAAAACACCTTGCAGTGTCTAGCCCCCCAGCCCCCCTGTTTTACTTACCTAAGCCCTGAATTTCCATGGGCACGATCCCACATCGCTCTCTCCATGGCTTCTCGGCTCTTCATTGGATAGATTCATAAGAGAGCAGCCATTGGCTCCCGCTGCTGTTAATCAAATCCAATGACGCAGGGCAGGGCCGAGTCATACACTCAGCAGCTATGGATGCTGAGTGTATGACATGGGAGCACGCCCGCAAGGTAACCCCCTCGGGAGAGAGCTTCCTGGAGGGGTCATCTATTGCGGGGAGGAGTCATTACAGCTGCCGTGGGACCCCAGAACAGGAGGATCTGGGCCACTCTGTACAAAATGAACTGCACAGTGGAGGTTAGTATGACATGTTTGTTATTTTATTTATTTTTTAAACTGAACCTTTAGTGTCACTTTCATTTTGGTGGCTAACTTGCAAACTATTTGGCCAAAAGTTTGAATCCCATAGATTTGCCAAAAGCAAAGGGTAGCAGCGATCCCAAAGCTTGTTCCTATTTTTTCTACATTGGAAGGATGGCAAGTTTCTGCCAGAGAAGTTCCTGATAGAAAAAAAGAGGAAAACTAGCTGAGATTTCAGTACTTCTTGCGAATGTGAAGATTAATTTCTCCATAGTGCCTACAGCTACAGAGGTCAGTGGGGGGTTGTTTTAAAGCTTTGGTATGGCTTGTTAAGAATATGCAACCAATATCGTTTTCCTCAGCCACCCCTTGCAGCACTCTCATAAATATAATTGCATGTTGGAGATGATAAAAAGACAAAGGGCCAGATTCAGGTAGATGGGCGAATCTTTAAGTTGGAGTAACGTTTCTCATTTACGTTACTCCGGCGAAACTTTAGGAGCAAGTACTGTTATTCACATAGCACTTGCTCCTAAAGTTGCGGCGGCGTAGCGAAAATGAGCCGGTGGAATTCAAATTGGGCGGGTAGGGGGCGTGTATTATTATAACTAGGCGCGATCCCGCGGCGAACGTACTGCACATGCGTCGACTGTCAGTGCGCATGCTCCAAATTCTTTCAGGGAACGTCAATGACGTCAATCCCCATTCACGGACGTTTTACGCAAACGACTCGAATTTTTTTTTTTTCGACGCGATGACGAAGGCCATGCTTAACATAGGATACTCCACTAGGGGGCTGCTTTATCTTTACGCCGCATATCTCTTACGGAAACGTCGGAAAGTCACTGCGTCGCGCCCGAATACGATCGTGAATTGCCGATGATTAACATATTCTCGGCGTTAATCAGCGGGAACGCCCCCAGCGACATTTTTAAAATTGCAGGTCCGATACGACGGCGTAATACAATTACGCCGCTCGTATAGGAACTCCAACCCGGCGTTTCTTGTTTTCTGACTACAGAAAACAGAAACGCCGGCTCAAAGTGAGAGTTAGGCTGGAGTATCACTGAATCTGGCCCAAAGTTCTTTCCTACCTCCAGATTTCCCAAAGAAACATGCACTGAACAACACCATAGCTAAAGATGGGGACAGCTTTTGCTACCTATGCCACTGCGGAAGCTAGGGGCAAAAAGCACACTAAAAGCACGCTTACGCTTTAAGTATAGCATTGTACAAGAAATCATTGTAAATGTTTTTTTTTTTTTTCTGTTTCTCAAAATGCAATCCAGTTGATATTTTGTTTCAAGCTATAGAACTCTTCATTAATGCTGAAGAATTGAATGTAAGACTTAAGCTAATTAATTATGGTTTGATCGTTTTGACATCTCTAAATGACTCAGCCACATACCTTGAAGCCTTGTCAACTCAATTGCATCTTTTTGCTTTTTTTTTTGCCCTTAACCAACGATGAAGACAAATGCCACTCTCTCTAGTTTTCAATCACCTCTACAGAAGTGTTCCCCTGGCAATGAGCAGGGCCAGACCTAATTAATCGCTCATCTGCCCTCCGTTGTGTCTATACATCACAGTGGCACTTGGAACTGCTGCTTGTTTTAAGGCTATTTCTTGAAAGAAACACTCATCTGTTTTTCAATAATTTCACCGTGGGTGATTTGTAATTAGGGAAGGCGATGAATCCAACTTTAGATTTTTTTTTTTAAACTTGTTTACAGAATGCAGTAAATAAATAAAAGGTTGAAGCATTTGTACCCGCTTTTTGCATGCATATAAAAAAAATTAATGTCTTCATCGCGCTAGTAATTATTCACATTTTGCATCACTGGTTAAAGCGCATATATGGCCAAAACCTTTATTTCTTTTCATTTTGCATATTGAGTAAGGAAATAATTTAAATTTCTCTCAATATTTTTTTTTTTTTTTTTTGCTGTCCATGTTACATTGTAGAGATTTGCCCTTATGGCCCATACACACGATCTGAATATCGGCCGATGGATCGTACGAGTAAAATAAAATAGGTTATTAAACTCACGAAAATTCTCGTACGACAGAAAAAAAGATCGGAAGTGATGTCATGTGTTGTAATGTATTTGTATTGTATTGTCGGACGACGGCTGTACTGACTAAACGAAAATCGTACGATCTGACATCGTACAAGGAAAATTTTCATTTTGTCCGATCGAAAAATATCTGATGAACGGTCGTGATCGGATCTCGAAAGTAGTGTACACACGATCCGAAAATCGTACGATCCATCATCAGACGATCGTTTTCGTCCGATATTCGGATCGTGTGTATGGGCCATATGTCCTGTCCCGAAGACACAACAGGAAGTGAGTTGACGTTCCGTCCTGGACAGTGGAACATTTGTCCCCTTATATTTCTACCTCCTTTTGTAGTTACATGTGCAAAATGTTGGGTTTCTCACCACTTATTGCCTTGGGTAATCGGTCACAGGACATGCAGTAAAGGGTAAGTCTCCCCAGTGGAGTTACTGAGAGCAATAAAAATCTAAAGGGGGACTTAACCCTACATAATCTATTTACAATTAAACGTTTGGCTTTAGATACACTTTAAGGTCAAATCATTGTGCCAGCCATGTTCTTGGTGACTCTGACACATCTTTGGACTTTTTCTTTCCATGCTTAGAAGCTATAATTTATGAAGCTTAAGTTGCTGTTTACCCTATCAACTGTTAATTGTTCAGCAAAATAAACATACAATCAAGAAATGTCTCATTGCTGTGTTCCAGATAATCAGCATATGAAGTAACCTGGTATGGTGAGTGAGGTTGCTGTTAAATAGGCTGGACTGACTTAAAGTCTCTGTGAGATGCAAGGGCATAGACCAGTGATGGTGAACCTTGGCACCCCAGATGTTTTGGAACTACATTTCCAATGATGCTCAACTACACTGCATAAGGCACGAGCCTCATGGGAAATGTAGTTTCAAAACATCTGGGGTGCCAAGGTTCTCCATCACAGGCATAGGCAATGCCTAGGGGAAGGAGCAATATAGAAACCGGTTCAGGTCAGGAGCAATTGGTGGTTTAGCTATGGAAGTCAATCTGTGGCGGTAGCAGGGAAGCATGCACCTGTCACCTGGGTCACCATTTCTATGGGCCACAGTTGTTGGATGGGATCCCCTACTGATCCCCTACCTATTGAGGGCTTATGAGCAGTGTCATTAGTGATTCCTGACCAGGCCCAGGGCTGAAAAAATACTAAGAACCTGAGGGTGTGTAGAGTTGACTGGGAAGAGTCAGAGCCTCAGCTCACTACCCCCGCAAAGCTAAACTGTAAGGCCGCGTACACACGATCAGTCTATACGATGAGAACTGTCCGAAGGACCGTTTTCATTGGTTAACCGATGAAGCTGACTGATGGTCTGATGTGCCTACACACCATCATTTAAAAAAAATGATCGTGTCAGAACGCGGTGACGTAAAACACAACGATGTGATGAAAAAAACAAAGTTCAATGCTTCCAAGCATGCGTCGACTTGATTCTGAGCATGCATGGCTTTTTAACTGATGCTTTTGCATACTAACGATCGGTTTTGACCTATCGGTTAGGCGTCCATCGGTTAAATTTTATTGCAAGTTCTCTTTTTTTTGACCGAAGGATAACTGACCGATGGAGCCCACACACGATCAGTTTGGACTGATGAAACGGACCTTCAGTCTGTTTCCATTGGTTTTGACCGATCGTGTGTACGTGGCTTAACAACCCGTGTTCCAGAGAGCCCTCATAAAAGCAGGTATGACACTTGGCATCACCAAGTCCTGGGTACAATTCCTATTAGGGACACTATGGGGGAGATTTACTAAAACTGGATCACACAAAATCTGGGGCAGCTGTGCATAGTAACCAATCAGCTTCTAACTTCAGCTTGTTCAGTTGAGCTTTGACAATAAAACCTGGAAGATGATTGGTTACTATACACAATTGCACCAGATTCTATGTGCACCCGTTTTAGTAAATCTTCCCCTATAGGACACATTACAAAGCTTCGAAACCATCCAAAAGCACTCTATTTTCAACCATGTGACTGTAATTTTCAGATTACATTGGACTTAAATATAAATAACTATATATATATATATATATATATATATATATATATATATATATTAATAAGTATACTTATCTTGGTGTGATAGCTTTGTGAACTGAGACCAATATTTATAAGTTTTGTATGTTTTTGTTGTGCTTGTAGGATTTCCTCTAGTTGCCTTTAAAATTCAGGAACATGTGGCATATGGGCAGGTTAACCGTTTTTTATACATATACATGTACATGCATATATCTACTGTATACAGAACTTACATATTATTGGGACTTCAGATCCAGCCACCCTCTCTGCCAGTTATGGTGCTTGATCAAAGTTTGCAATGCTTGAAGTAAAAAATAATGGTCCACACCCAGAGAATTCCAAAAAATATTACCTTTATTATTGAACTGGCAAACAGCTCACAATCTAATAACCGGTAAAGCCTTGATATGTTTCATACACTATGGTACTTGGACATAAGCCATCTAGTGGTTCCCGTGCTGGGAGCAAGCCATATGGCATGCTCCCAGCACAGAGATCAGGGTCTCACGGAGAGCCCTAAACCCTGTACTAAAGATCGGGACCTGGAACTCCAGATTCTGGGTCACCTGATCGCCATGATAGCCTCTGATTGGCTTGCACAGTAAGCAATCACTGTGAAGGCAGCCCCTGTGAATGGAGTTGAGAGATGCATTGTGAAAATAATAAGTGTGTATAAAAAAAATTATATTAATAAAATAAAATAAAAAGAAACTAGATTTAGGATGGATTTAGGTCAGTGCCAGGGTTAGTGTTTGGGTCAAAGTCCGGGTCAAAGGTTAGAATCAGTATTTTATTTGGACAGGATTTTTTTTTAATTAGTATCAGTTAGTATCTGCACTATTGCTTTTGGGCTGTATTACGGGGAAATAAACAACAACTAACATACACATATGTGGTATCGCTGTGATCGTCAAGAACAGGAACATTTTATTTGGGTTGTTCTTGGGTGGAAGATTATGGTAGTAGCAAGAAATATACAGCTAACTTTTTTTTACTACTTTTTTTTTACTACTTTGGGACAGTTTTCCTTTGAAAAATAAATAATAATAAAAATAATAATTATTCAAGTTGAGCGGGAGGGGAGAGTTTCCCACCAATTAATCACCCTCTTCACCAGAGGAGGTAGGGTAGTGAAAGTTGGTTGAAATGTTGGAACACTTGTGGCGCTTCTTAACATGCCCATGAGGCACAAGGTGAAAGGATGTTTTAGTGCACACGATAAAGAATAATTAACCACTTAACCCCCGGACCATATTGCTGCCCAAAGACCAGAGCACTTTTTGTGATTCGGCACTGCGTCGCTTTAACTGACAATTGCGCGGTCGTGCGTCGTGGCCTCCAAACAAAATTGGTGTTCTTTTTTTCCCACAAATAGAGCTTTCTTTTGGTGGCATTTGATCATCTCTGCGGCTTTCATTTTTTGCGCTATAAACAAAAATAGAGCGACAATTTTGAAAAAAATGCAATATTTTTTACTTTTTGCTATAATAATTATCCCCCAAAAATATATAAAAAAACATTTTTTTTCCTCAGTTTAGGCCGATACGTATTCTTCTACATATTTTTAGTTAAAAAAATCATAATAAGCGTTTATTGATTGGTTTGCGCAAAAGTTATAGCGTTTACAAAATAGTAAGTTTTATGGCATTTTTATTAATATTTTTTTTTACTAGTAATGGCGGCGATCAGCATTTTTTTTCAGTACTGCGACATTATGGCGGGCACTTCGGACACTTTTGACACATTTTTGGGACCATTGGCATTTTTTAGCGATCAATGCTATAAAAATGCATTGTATTACTATAAAAATGTCATTGGCAGTGAAGGGGTTAACACTAGGAGGCGGGGGAAGGGGTTAAGTGTGTTCCTGGGTGTGTTCTAACTGTATGGGGGGGGGTGGCCTCACTAGGGGAAATCACTGATCTTCTGTTCATACATTGTATAAACATAAAATCAGCGTTTCCCCCCTGACAGGACCGGGAGCTTTGTGTTTACACACATAGCACCCGGTCCCCGCTCTGTAACGAGCGATCGCGCGTGCCCGGCGGCGATCGTACCTGCCGGGCTCGCGCATGGGACTCAGGGGCACGTGCCCCCTAGTGGCCGCTTTAATGCGGACGTATAGCTATGGGCTCTCGCCCAGGAGAGCCACCGTCCCGCAGTAATATTCTGTCAGGCGGTCGGCAACAGGTTAAAGGGCAACTCCAATTTTATGGTGGAAAATATCAAATAATAAAAAATTAAAATAAATTGCGACATACAGTAAGCCATATTGTAATTACTGTATTTATTGGCGTATAACACTCACTTTTTTACCCTGAAAATAGAGGGTAAACTGTGCCTGCGTGGTATACGCAGGGGGCTTTGGAACATTTTTTTCCCCTGAAACTTCCCTCTTAAAGTTAGGGTGCGTGTTATACACCCGTGCGTTTTATGCGATTATAAATACGGTAAATGTTATTAACACCTTCCCACCCAACCTATAGCGAAATGGGGCTCGATTGTTCTAATTGGACGCCATATGATGTCTTTCAGATCAAGCCGCGGTGCGTACCCCAGGGGCAGGGGGTGTGCAGTGTAGTGATCAGTAGTGCGGTGTGTCGACCGGATAAACTGCATCTCTGATTATGGTAAAGAACCTATGACGTAGGGTCTTTACCACATGATCAGCTGTGTCCAATTACAGCTGATTGCAGTGTAACTAAGAAGTACCAGTTATCAGCATTTCTCTATTGGCTGCTGACAGTGCATGAGTAGAAGAGAACCAATAAGTGGCTCTTCTGATGGGGGAGGGTCTGCACTGATAATCAATGCAGTAACTATCAGTGCAGGCCCATCAGCAATGCCTGCCAGTGCCCGCTAGTGATGCCCACCTGTGTCCACCAGTGGTACCATTCAATGCCCCTTATTGATGCCAATCAGTGACCATCAGTGCTTCCTGTCAGTGCCCATAAGTGATGTCTGTCAGTGCCTCCTCATCAGTGTCGCCTATCAGTGCCCATCAGTGCCACCTATCAGTGCCCACAATGGCCAAAACAAGCTGCCAATCAGTGCCCATCAGTCCCACTTATTAGTGCTGCATGTCTGTGCTGCCTATCCGTGTCCATCAGTGGCCATTAGTGTCACCTCATCAGTGCCAACCCATTATTGCCCATTAGTGCAGCCTATCAGTGCCCGTCAGTGCAGCTTCATCAGCGCACATCAGTGGAGGAGAAAACAAACTAATATACAAACTTTTGTAACAGAATCTACCTTATTGTTTTTCCCATTTGTTTTTAAAAAAAATAAAAATTCAGTGGTAATTAAATACCAACAAAAGAAAGCTCTATCTGTCTCAAAAGGTATTATAAAAAAAACAGTTTGGGTACAGTGTTCTATGACCGCTCAATTGTCATTCAAAGTGCGAAAGCTGGAAATTGGCCTGGGCAGGAAGGGAGTGAAAGTACCTAGTATTGAAGTGGTTAAAATTACATTTCCTTTCAATATGGCTACCTGGAGGTGAACCTGCCTGTGGGATTGGCTTACTGATTTTCCCAGAAGTCTGCCTAAGATACAAGTCAGATTTCAGGCATCCCCTGCAACAAAAAAAAATAATTTTTGGTGAGATAGTGCCAATAGGAACACGTCTAAAGGCATGCATACCCTGCAACTTTCCTCATTAGAGCCCTGAAGGTGCCGCAGCTGGTTGATATTTATGAAACCACCCCCATTAGATTCACTTCTGCAGATTGGCACAGACAAGCACACAGTGATTTCTTCAGAATAACAAAAGATAGGAATCTGAAACAAAGTTTGTTAAAATCCTTGTAATGTAAATATTTTTTTTCTCAACAAATGTGGAGGTACTCTTTAACCACTTAACGACCGCTCACTGTATATATACGTCCTGTTTTTAAAGATGGATATCTCGGTAACGGCAGCAGCTGCTGCCACAACCAAGATATCCATCTCTTCAGTGCGTGGTCCTGTACACGATAACGGTGGTCTCCGCAGCGGAATTGTGCGAGATCACCGTTATCGGTGGCGGGAGAGGGGCCCCCCCTCCCGCCGCTCTCCCGTGCCCTCCGCCACTTACCGTAGCCGTCGGTAGTGGCGGAAGCGATCGGGTCCGCTCATCTGCTGTGTGGGGATGCGAGTGAGGCCAACATGGCACCCACCCGTCCCCATAGCTCTGCTGGGCGGAAGTGATGTCAAAACGTCAGTCCCGCCCAGCCTCTTAAACATTTTTTTTTTGTCATTTGAAAAAATTTGTTTCAATTTTTTTTTTTGCATTTAAGCCTAAATATGAAATGTGAGGTCTTTTTGACCCCAGATCTCATATTTAAGAGGACCTGTCATGCTTTTTTTCTATTACAAGGGATGTTTACATTCCTTGTAAAGGGAATAAAAGTGATATATTTTTTTTTTAATTTCAGTGTTAAAAATTGTAAAATAAATAAAAATAAATACGAAAAACAATTATTTTTTTTAATAGCGCCCCGTCTCGACGAGCTCATGCGCAGAAGCGAACGCATACGCGAGTAGCGCCCGCATTTGAAAATGGTGTTCAAACATACAAGTGAGGTATCGCCCCGATCGATAGAGCGAGAGCAATAATTCTAGCCCTAGACCTCCTCTGTAACTCAAAAAATGCAACCTATAGAAGTTTTTAAACGTTGTCTATCGAGATTTTTAAGGGTAAAAGTTTGACGCCATGCCACAAGCGGGCGCAATTTTTAAGCGGGACATGTTGGGTATCATTTTACCCGGCGTAACATTATCTTTCACAATATGTAAAAAAATTGGGCCAAATTTATTGTTGTCTTATTTTTTTATTTAAAAAAGTGAATTTTTTCCAAAAAAGGTGCGCTTGTAAGACCGCTGCGCAAATACAGTGTGACAAAAAGTATTGCAATGAGCGCCATTTTATTCTCTAGGGTGTTAGAAAAAAAATATATAATGTTTGGAGGTTTTAAGTAATATTATAGCAAAAAAAATGTTCTAGTCTTGTAAACACCGAATCTGAATAACAGGCTCGGGGCTTAAGTGGTTAAGTTTATGCCTGAATGTGCTCATAGCAAAGCATGCATATTGATAATGAATTCAAATGAGACAGGATTCACTACCCAATGTTTTGTCACCACCAGGGTCCTGCGGGAATGCGTGGGAACGGAGTCCCTGCACTTTTTTCACAGCAGGAATGCAGTTCCCTTTGCAGTCGAGCCACCCGGGCCAATCCTTCACTAAGCAGAGATGCCCAGCTCGAGTCACTGTCATGGGCTGGCGAACCTTAGTAATTCTTTATGTTACTGGCCGCTTCCTGTATATGGATTCATCGTGTAGTGTGCAGGTATTCCGTCACTTCCTCGATGCAGCAATGTCTCCTGGGAGCTTTTGTCATTGTTCCCAGGAGACATTGTGGAGGTCCACCACGAGTTATCGCGGGATTTAGAAAGAACTTGTTTTCTAAATCTTGCGATAACTCGCGGCAGACCTCCTGGGAACAATGACAAAGGCTCCCAGGAGACATTGCGGCATCGAGGAAGTGACGGAATACCCGGACACCACACGATGAATCCATATACAGGAAGCGGCCAGTAACATAAAGGATTACTAAGGTACAGTGGATCGAAAAAAAAAAACATGCGGTTTAGTAATTATGCATATGAGCCTATCATTTTTTTTGGTGGGGAAGTGGATCTTGGGTGGGAGTTCCCACACTTTTTTCCCCAGGACTTGACCCCTGGTCACCATAGGCTGGAGCCTATGGTGGCTTTCCAAAAATCCACATCTAGTAATGATAACTAAAATGCTGAGAGTAATTCTAGCTGTTTAGCCTGTCATATCATGGGCTTTTTTTCTGTACTGAAATCTACAGGTACAAGGCACCAAGTCACACCCTTTAACAGATCTAATGAATAGTGCCGTTTATTCTGCATGTTGGTTGTAAAATATTACAATGTGCAGTCTTGTTACATTACTCAGAGTCTACTTTATTGTCCACTCCTCACGATGTGTTGTAACATATTTATGAGAATATTAACTTTTATATTCATACTTCCTACACAACCAATAGCAGAAATCACATCTCTGCTGATGCATGAATAATTGAGCAGGACTCCCACCAAGGGAACATTTGTCAAGTTCTAAGTGGAAGGGTCATTGGCGATGTCATAATGAATGGAAATGTCTATAATACATACTAGCCGATGGTGTTCCTATTTATTTTTCTGTGAAAAAAAGCAACTACAGTTAAGACATAATTTACCAAGTTCAATGTGAAAATAGTTAGCTTTTAAAAAATAAATACAAAAATAACCCATTTTAAGGTGGAACTGAAATCTTTTTGAAGTAAGACAAAACTAAAGAAGTCTGCATCTGTGTCAGTAAACCCGGAAAAAAAAAATCTCTCTCTTACCAGTATAATTGCCTCCCTGCTGAAATCCCCCCTCTCAGAATACATGCCCCCCATTCCCTCTCCCAGTTCAAATTCTCTCCTTCCCCAAATCTCTCCTCTTAGCACAAATGCCACATGACAAAGTCACCCATGCTAGCACAAATCCTCTACCCCTCAAATTTCCCCTCCGAGCACACATCTTCCCCCAGCACAAATCCCCCAAAACACCCCATCTAGCACAAATCCCTCCAAATTTCCCCACCAGCACAAATCCCATTAATCCCCTCTCCTAGTACGAATCCCCACAATCATCCCTACTAGCACAAATTCCCCCCATCCCACTTCCTAAAACAAATCCACCCCCCCCCCACAAAAAAAGACATCCTTTTCTAGCATAAATCCCTTACCCCTGCACAAATCATCCCCCCAAAATTACTGATGAGCACAAATCCTCCTCCACCAGCACAGACCCCCTCCTTAAATCACCCTTCCTAGCACCCCCCCCCCCTCAATTACCAACCTGCACAGATCCTCTTCCCCCTTGAATGAATGAGTGAATCCCTTAATCCCCCCTCCTAGCACATACCCCACCCTCCATCTTGGCACTAATCCTCCTTTCCCTCCCCTACCTACTGTAGCACACTCTTATCCCCTGAAAAATAATGTTTCTCATTCTGCCCCCCACCCATATCCCCTTTTCTCAAACACACAAACTTCAGATATAGCACAGCTGGAGATGGTGGTAAGCAAGCCCTGCGCAGTCCTGATCTGCAGGAGCGCTGCAGTGGCAGGAAGAGTTGCTGGAGGGGAGAGATAGTGCAGCCCACTACTCCTCCCATCTCTGTTCTGCTCTCCCAAAATCAGGTTGTCACTTCCTGTGCTAAGATGACAGGAGTAGGGATACTGCAGTCACTACTTCTATCAGCTTATAGCAGCAGAACCCCCCTTACATGATAGCACAGTGCCCTGGGCAGCCATCCCTTCTGCCCCCCCCCTTTTGTTCCATGTTTAGTTTAATTTAAATGATTTTATTTATTTACATTGTTTCTATTTTTTATGGTTTTATATATTCTCGTTTATTATATACACATTTCCACTGGTCCCCCCTTTTCATTCTCATACTTATTTCCAGCTTTGAACTACTGAGCAAAATCCCCGCCCCTGCTTGTGATTGGAGAAATTATAAATCCCGCCTCTTGTGTCCAATCACTGTGCTGTGATTCGTTACAGCACAAGCTGATTTTTGGGAAAGGAGGGTGTCCCTGAATGGTAGTTTGGAAATGTGGTCACCGTATGTGATCACTGTCATGTCACACATAGCCCAGCCCCCCCCACCCCACAGTTAGGACACATCCCTAGGCACACTTAACCCCTTCAGTGCCACCGAGTGGTTAATCCCTTTACTGCCAGTGTCATTTTCACAGAGACCAGTGCATTTTTATAGAACTGATCGCTGTAAAAATGACAACGATCCCAAAAATTTGTCAAAAGTGTCCAATGTGTCCGCCATAATGTTGCGATAAAAATCGCTGATCGCCGTTATTACTAGTAAAAAAAGAATTATTAATAAAAATGCCATAAAACTATACCCTATTTTGTAGATGCTATAACTGTTACAGACTAAAAAAAAAATATTGCGATTTTTTTTTCCCAAAAATTTGCAGAAGAATACATACAGTGCCTTGCGAAAGTATTCTGCCCCCTTGAACTTTGCGACCTTTTGCCACATTTCAGGCTTCAAACATAAGGATTTAAAACTGTAATTTTGTGTGAAGAATCAACAACAAGTGGGACACAATCATGAAGTGGAACGAAATGTATTGGATATTTCAAACTTTTTTAACAAATAAAAAACTGAAAAATTGGGCGTGCAAAATTATTCAGCCCTTTTACTTTCAGTGCAGCAAACTCTCTCCAGAAGTTCAGTGAGGATCTCTGAATGATCCCATGTTGACCTAAATGACTAATGATGATAAATAGAATCCACCTGTGTGTAATCAAGTCTCTGTATAAATGCACCTGCACTGTGATAGTCTCAGGAGGTCTGTCTAAAGCACAGAGAGCATCATGAAGAACAAGGAACACACCAGGCAGGTCCGAGATACTGTTGTGGAGAAGTTTAAAGCCGGATTTGGATACAAAAAGATTTCCCAAGCTTTAAACATCCCAAGGAGCACTGTGAAATGGAAGGAATATCAGACCACTGCAAATCTACGAAGACCTGGCCGTCCCTCTAAACTTTCAGCTCATACAAGGAGAAAACTGATCAGAGATGCAGCCAAGAGGCCCATGATCACTCTGGATGAACTGCAGAGATCTACAGCTGAGGTGGGAGACTCTGTCCATAGGACAACAGTCGTATACTGCACAAATCTGGCCTTTATGGAAAAGTGGCAAGAAGAAAGCCATTTCTTAAAGATATCCATAAAAAGTGTTGTTTAAAGTTTGTAACAAACCACCTGGGAGACACACCAAACATGTGGAAGAAGGTGCTCTGGTCAGATGAAACCAAAATCGAACTTTTTGGCAAAAATGCAAAACGTTATGTTTGGCGTAAAAGCAACACAGCTCATCACACTGAACACACCATCCCCACTGTGAAACATGGTGGTGGCAGCATCATGGTTTGGGCCTGCTTTTCTTTAGCAGGGACAGGGAAGATGGTTAAAATTGATGGGAAGGTGGATGGATCCAAATACAGGACCACTCTGGAAGAAAACCTGATGGAGTCTGCAAAAGACCTGAGACTGGGACGGAGATTTGTCTTCTAACAAGACAATGATCCAAAACATAAAGCAAAATCTACAATGGAATGGTTCACAAATAAACATATCCAGGTGTTAGAATGGCCAAGTCAAAGTCCAGACCTAAATCCAATCGAGAATCTGTGGAAAGAACTGAAAACTGCTGTTCACAAACGCTCTCCATCCAACCTCACTGAGCTCCAGCTATTTTGCAAGCAGGAATGGGCAAAAATTTCAGTCTCTCGATGTGCAAAACTGATAGAGACATAACCCAAGCGACTTACAGCTGTAATTGCAGCAAAAAGTGGCGCTACAAAGTATTAACTTAAGGGGGCTGAATAATTTTGCACGCCCAATTTTTCAGTTTTTTATTTGTTAAAAAAGTTTGAAATATCCAATAAATTTCGTTCCACTTCATGATTGTGTCCCACTTGTTGTTGATTCTTCACAAAAAGTTACAGTTTTATATCTTTATGTTTGAAGCCTGAAATGTAGCAAAAGTTTGCAAAGTTCAAGGGGGCAGAATACTTTCCCAAGGCACTGTATCAGCCTAAACTGAGGAAAAAATTTTTTTTATATATATTTTTGGGGGAAATTTATTTTAGGGCTCTATTTTTGTTTATAAAATAATAAAAACCGCAGAGGTGATCAAATACCACCAAAAAGAAAGCTCTATTTGTGGAAAAAAAAGGACGTCAATTTTGTTTGGGAGCCACGTTGCACGACCGCGCAATTGTCAGTTAAAGCGACACAGTGCCGAATCGAAAAAGCGGCCTGATCTTTGACCAGCAAAATGGTCTGGGGCTTAATTGGTTAATGTGAGATTTGGGGTGAAAAAGACCTCAGATCTCACATTTACACTTAAATGCAATGAAAAACGTTTTTTTTTACATACTTAAAAGAGGCCGTTGGGGAGAAGTGACATTTGACGTCACTTCCGTCATCCAACGTCATTGAGTGGAGTGGGGGCCATCATTCCCTCACTTGATTCACAGCCTCTGAGTAGAAATGATTGGATCATCTCCGCCACTACTGACGGCTCTGGTAAGCGGCGGAGGTGACAGAAACATGGCGGAAGGGGGGTGGGCACCTCTTCCGCCACCGATAAAAGTGCGGAAATGTACGATTGCGGCGGCGTTACAGTTTAGCTGCTCCGTCTAATCTTCTTAGAACATTCGACAGATACCATAAGCCTTCAATTGACAGATTCAACCTTAATTAATTCGGATTTTCGGACAAATGCATTTTTCACCGAAACAAAATAAATAAAATAAATGTTTAGGAGTAACTAAATAAAAAAAAAATTCGGACGAAAAGGAAATTCCAAAACAAAATATTTCATCGAATATACACTGAACTTCAGCCAATTTAACAGGAACCTATCCACCATCTATGCACACTTCCTCAGGGATTGGACAGGTACTATTAACCACTTCAGGTTGGCGGTATCGTCAAAAGACGTCCACAGCGCCGACCTGAGGTGCCAGGTGGACGTCTTTGGATGGCATTTGTTTGCATTAGCCGCGCGCGCCGCTGGGGGGCGCGCAGTGGGTAAACACTGTGCCGTCGCATCGCTGGGAAGCCGATGTGTGTGCCTGGCGGCCGCAATGTCCGCGGGTACACGCGATCGACAGTCCCAGCAGGTGACAGCAGGGACGTGGAGCTCTGTGTGTAAACACAGAGCTCCACGTGCTGTCAGGGAGAGAGGAGACCGATCTGTGTCCCTTGTACATAGGGACACAGCGTCGGTCACCTCCCCCAGTCACCCCCCTCCCCCACACAGTTATAACACACCCAGGGAATACACTTAACCCCTTCCTCACCCCCTAGTGTTAACCCCTTCCCTGCCAGTCACATTTATACAGTACAGGCATACCCCACTTTTAAGTACACAATGGGGTCTATTTACTAAAGCTGGAAAGCGCAAAATCGGGCTCAATTCTGCATAGAAACCAATGAGCTTCTAACCCCAGCTTGTTCAATTAAGCCTGGTAATAAAACCTGGAAGCTCATTGGTTTCTATGCAGAATTGAGCCTGATTTTGCATTTTCCAGCTTTAGTAAATGAACCCCATTGTGTACTTAAAAGTGGGGTATGCCTGTAATTAGTGCATTTTTATAGCAAAAAATCGCAGATCTCCGCCATTACTAGTAAAAAATAAAAAACAAATCATAAATCTATCCCCTATTTTGTAGGCGCTATAACTTTTGCCCAAACCAATCAATAAACGCTTATTGCGATTTTTTTAACAAAAATATGTAGAAGAATACATATCAGCTTAAACTGAGGGAAAAATATATAAAAAAAAAAAATTGGGATATTATTATAACAAAAAGTAAAAAATATTGGGCCATATTCAGAAAGCTATTTACGCAGCATATCAAGAGATACGCTGCGTAAATACTAAGAATAGCTGGCGTATCTTTTTTTTCTATTCTGAAAATAAGATACGTCGGGTTTCTTCTAAGATACGAGCGGCGTAAGTCTGTTACACCGTCGTATCTTAGTTGCATTATTACGCTGGCCGCTAGGTGGCGCTTACGGTGGTGATCGCGTAATATATGCAAATGAGCTATTTACGGCGATTCCCGAATGTAGTTTATGTCGTTTGCGTAAGCGTTCGAGCGGCGTAAGGTTACCCCTATTGGAGGCGTAGCCAATGTTAAGTATGGATGTCGGGACAGTGTCGAATTGTATGTCGGTTACGTCGTTTGCATAAATCGTTCGGGAATGGGGCTCGATGTTAGTAACGTTCACGTCGTTTTCATTGAGGAAAGGCGACGTGATCCCACGCATGCGCACTGGGAACGTCCACGGACGGCGCATGCGCCGTCCAAAAAAAACGTGAATTACGTGGGGTCATGATTCATTTACATGAATCACGCCCCCCACTTCAGACATTTGAATTGCGCGGCCTTATGCCGCCACACATACGTTACGCCGCTGTAAATAATGGCGCAAGTTTTTTCTGAATAAAGAACTTGCGCACATATTTACAGCGCGTAACGTATCGGGGATACATTACGCCAGCAGAAAGATCCACGGATCTTTCTGAATCTGGCCCATTGTGGGTTTTTTTCAACATTTTCTGTCCTTTTCTGTTTATAGCGCAAAAAATAAAAATCGCAGAGATGATCCAATACCACCAAAAGAAAGCTCTATTTGTGGGGAAAAAATGATAAAAATACAATTTGGGTACAGTGTTGTATGACCACGCAATTGTCACTCAAAATGCGTCAGCGCTGAAAGCTGAAAATTGGTCTGGGCACAAAGGGGGTTTAAGTGCCCAGTAATGAAGTGGTTAAATATTCATGCGGGGCATTTGAAACCTCCCACCGTAATCTCTAGAAGCTTCTCCTAGAGTCAGGGGGAGTTAATCAAACTTCCAGCCTGTGGAGTCTTGAGCAGACCCAACCAAGTTCCAGGTTCTTTGGCTACAGCGAAAGCCCAAAATCTAGGGTAAAGGAAGCTATTTAGGAAACATTTTACCTTTACAACCCCATTTCTAAGGCCACATTTGCAGGGTAAAGTTTGCAGCTCCCTAATTGATTTCACTTGTTACTTTTTAAACATGCACATGTGAATTGGTATGTGTAACTCTGTGTTGTAGTTGTTTATTGTTCTTTATTTTAGCCTTTATTTTATTTTTTTAAATTTGAGAAACAAATTCTGGTGCTGAAAGCACAGTTGTCAGACTTAAAAAGGTCCCCGGTGTATCCTACTCGCACGAGGTGGGCCCGCCGTGGATGTCATAACAAACTCCAGTGCTGAAAGCAGTTTGGTGACTGCGGCTCCCTGACGGATGCTGTCAGGCAGTCACTAGGCCGGCTCGCAGGTGTAAGGTTGACCTATTACTCTGAATGGAAATTGACAGAAGGGATTTCTGCTCAGTGAAAAGGAGAGCTGGAGGGGAAACAGTGACGTCTGCGGGGCCGAATCGCCGAGCACAGAACTGTCACATGAGATAGCCAGGAACTGGATGATAAGGGCTATGTGGTGCCAATATAATTTTCATCTGAAACCTGACAATTGTCACTGGTCTATCACCAAAATGTGTAACTTTATCCAAAATTATTATTATCATTTTCACAATTTGCTGATTTATACACAGTGCTATCAGTGATTTTGTCTTTAGCAGCAATAATATATTCTACAACTATTATAAGATAGATAAAAAGGTTCAAATGTATTTAATCATTGTTAGTTTAATCAGATTGTTATTATAATGTTTAACAAATCTTAAAATGAGGAATAGATATTTTGTTTGAACAACATGAAAGATTTTTTCTTTTATATATGGCCAGCATTTAAAATCAAATTTTGTTATTATTATTACATTATGATTAGTGTTACTCCAATACTATAGTGCATTGAAAAAGTATTCACACCCCTTGAACTTTTCCACATTTTGTCATGTTACAACTAAAAACTTAAATGTATTTTATTGGAATTGTATGTGATAGACCAACACAAAGTGCCACATAATTGTGAAGTGGAAGGAAAATTATAAATGGTTTTTAACATTTTTTACAAATAAATATCAGAAAAGTGTGGTATGCATTTCTATTCAGCCCCCTTTACTCTGATACCCCTATCTAAAATCTAGTGGAACCAATTGCCTTCAGAAGTCACCTAATTAGTAAATAGAGTTCATCTGTGTGTAATTTAAAGTGGAGCTCGGCCAAAATTACACTTTTTAACCACTTAAGACCCGGACCACTATGCTGGTAAATGACCCAAGGTGTTTTTGCGATTCGGCACTGCGTCGCTTTAACAGACAATTGCGCAGTCGTGCGACGTGGCTCCCAAACAAAATTTGCGTCCTTTTCTTCCCACAAATAGAGCTTTCTTTTGGTGGTATTTGATCACCTCTGCGATTTTTATTTTTTGCGCTATATACAAAAATAGAGCGACATTTTTGAAAAAAAAACACTATTTTTTACGTTTTGTTAAAAAAAAATCAAATAAACTAAATTTTAGTCAAACATTTAGGCCAACATTTATTTAGCCACATGTCTTTAGTAAAAAAAAAAAAATCGCAATAAAAAAAAAAAAAAAATAGCTACCTAGCGGGAACAACGACACTGATACAGCGATCAGAAAAATGATCGCTTAGTGACGCTGGCAATAGGGAGTGAAAGGGTTAACTAGTGCGGTGATCAGGGGGTTAAAACATTAGGGGGGTGGGGGGGCTACCCTGGACCTAACACTAACTGTTTTTACACTGCCTGTCACACTGACACTAAATGCAGTGATTAGATCACTGCATTCAGTGACACTGTGACAGGGGGGGTGGGGGGGCAGATCGCAAGGGGTTAAGTATGCCTATGTGAGTGTGTGTCAGTGTAATGTTGGTGCACACTTACTGTTAGGTGTTTCTCCCATCGCAGCGGTTGGAAATACCGCTGCGATGGGAGATTACATCACTTCCCCCTTCCTGTGTTTACACAGGAGGATGAAGTGACAGGAGCTGGGAGCGCGCGCATTGGCTGGGAGCGATCGCGGGGGGGCGGGTAAACGCCGACATCCGCCCGCTCGTCCTGGATCGCTCCCGAAGCCAGGGGGACCCCCGCACGCCGCGGAGGGGGTCCCGATGGGACCCCCGAACCGCACTTAGGCGGGGACGTAAATTTACGCCCTTGTGCCTGTACGAGCCATTCTGTGGCCGTATATGTGCGTGGGGGGGTCCTTAAGTGGTTAAATAAAAATACCCCTGTAATACACAAGCTTAATGTATTCTAGTAAAGTTAGTCTGTAAACTAAGGTCCGTTTTGTTAGGTTATTACAGCATTTTGAAAGTTTATAAACTAGGATTAGACCGTGGCCATCTTAAGTGTGGGCATCATGAAGCCAGACTGTATGACTTCCTGGA
This sequence comes from Rana kukunoris, assembly GCA_029574335.1. NCBI lineage: Eukaryota > Metazoa > Chordata > Amphibia > Anura > Ranidae > Rana > Rana kukunoris. The sequence continues at coordinate 50,989,339 of CM056052.1, forward strand.
TTTTAGCTTTGCAGAACTCGCACATGCTCAGTGCTGTACAAGCAGTGTAATCGGTTTCAGGTCAGGTCTCCATAGCAACGGCAGTATCAGAGGAAGTTCCCGACCCTTATGCAAACCTCTCCTTAAATAAGCCATTTAATGTTGATAAGGGGGGTAGGGGGGTGATGATCGCTGCATATAAATGACAATTGCATCGCCCATTAAAAGTTGATAAGGGGGGGTAGCGCCGATTGCTAAAAGTAAATGAATGACATCGCCCATCCCATTAAAAGTTTATAAGCGGGGGGCGTCGATCGCTGAATATAACTGACATTCACATCGCTTTGGGGGGGGGTTTCTGCCGATGGCTGCATAAATGACATCGGCCATTAAAAGTTGATAAGCTGAGTATGAGGGATTGCACGGATCGCTGCAAATTAAATGTCACCGGCCATTAAAAGTTGATAAGCGGGGGGGTTGTACCGATCGTTGCAAATTGAATGACAAGAGGCTCATGGTAACTCTGAAGGATCTGCAGAGATCCACAGCTCAGGTGGGAGAATCTGTCCACAGGACAACTATTAGTTGTGCACTCTGGCCTTTATGGAAGAGTGGCAAGAAGAAAGCCATTGTTAAAAAAAAAAACATAAGAAGTCCTGTTTGCAGTTTGTGAGAAGCCATGTGAAGGACCCAGCAAACATGTGGAAGAAGGTGCTCCGGTCAGATGAGACAAAAATGTTATTCTTTAGCCTAAAAGCCTAAACTAAGGCTGCACATCACCCTGAACACACCATTCCCACCATAAAACATGGTGGTGGCAGCATCATGTTGTGGAGATGCTTTTACTTAGCAGGGACAGGGAAGCTGGTCAGAGTTGATGGGAAGATGGATGGAGCCAAATACAGGACAATCTTAGAAATAAACCTGTTAGGCCACGTACACACGATCAAATTTATCTGCTGAAACTGGTCCGACGGACCGTTTCAGCAGACATCTCCGATCGTGTGTACGGGCTAGTGGACATGTTTTCCCAGCGGACAAATTTTAAAGCATGCTTTGAAATTTGTCCGCCGGAGACATGTCCGTCGGATATGTCCGCTGGTTAGTACACTAACCAGCGGACAGAAATCTCTGCGCATGCGTCGAATGGATTCGACGCATGCCTGGAAGTATTTTACTTCCTGGAGTGGTGACGTGGTGGCGTCAACGCCACCGCGTCCTCAGCCCGAGGGGATTTTCATCCAATGGTGTGTACACGCCATCGGACCAAAATCCGATGAGACATGTCTGCTGGAAACGGTCCGTCGGACATGTTTGAGCGGACATGTCTCATCGTGTGTACGCGGCCTCAGAGTCTGCAAAAGACCTGAGACTGGGGTGGAGGTTCACCTTCCAGCAGGACAATGACCCAAAACATACAGCCAGAGCTACAATGGAATGGTTTAGAGCAAAGCATATTCATGTGTTAGAATGGCCAGACCTAAATCCAATTGAGAATCTGTGGCAAAAAATGTCACTCCCTAGATATGTAAATCTGGTAGAGACATCACCAAAAAGACTTGCAACTGCAGCAAAAGGTGGCTCTACAGAGTATTGACTCAATACAAATGCCCCACACACTTTTCACATATTTATTTGTAAAAAAAAAAATTAAAACCATTTATCATTTTCCTTCCACTTCACAATTATGTGCCACTTTGTGTTGGTCTATCACATAAAATCCCAATAAAATACATTTACACTTTTGGTTGTAACATGACAAAATGTGGAAAATTTCAAGGGATATGAATACTATTTTAAGGCACAGTAAGCATTTGCAAGAGTACTTATATCCGTATAAATGCTTTAATACTAAAACTCATACCTTCAGACAAAGTCTGGGTCAGTGCAATTATTTTCAACGGTTTATGTGCGATTCCATAGCGAATTGTAGTGTATGAGATTAAAAACTCAATGAAAAACACATGAAAACTGATGTGAAACTGATATCTCTGCAAGTGAAATCTGTGCAATTGTCCCATCAATTTTCATGCATGATGGTGTGACCAAGCCCAAAAAAAAAACTGTCACATGACACTAAAAAAAGGTATTTGTATGGAGAAATTAGTCTCATGCATTGCTCAGGTGTGATCTTGGCCTATTCTTCCACACAAACAGTCTCAAAATCTTGTCCCTCTTGGTCCTCTTCTATGAACTCTGACATTATTTTTTTTCCATAGATTTTCTATTGGATTTAAGTCAGGTGATTGGCTTTGCCATTCTAGCAGCTTTATTTTCTTTCTTTGAAACCCATTGAGTGTTTCCTTGGCTTTGTATCTGGGATCATTGTCTTGCTCAATTGTCCACCCTCGTTTCATCTTCATCATCCTGGTAGATGGCAGCAGATTTTTATCAAGAATGTCTTGGTACATTTTTCCACTCCTTGCCAGTACTGTATGCTGAAAAACAGCCCACACCATGATGTTCCAACCTCCAAACTTCACTGTTGGTATGGGGGGTGTTTTTGGGGTGATGTGCAGGGCCATTTGACCTCCAAACATGGTGTGTATTATGGCATCCAAAGAGTTCAATTTTGGTTTCATCTGACTATATTCTCCCAGTATTTCACAGACTCGTCTAAATGTTGTGCAGAAAACGGGCTTCAACATGCTTTTTCTTCAGCAATGGAGTCTTGCATGGTGAGCGTGAATACAGGCCATAGCGGTTGAGTGCATTATTTATTGTTTTGTCTGCAACAATTGTACCTGCTAATTCCAGGTCTTTCTGAAGCTCTCCATAAGTGGTCCTTGGCTCTTGGACAACTCTTCTAATAATTATTTTCACTCCTCTATCAGAAATCTTGAGATGAGCACCTGGTCATTGCCGGTTTATGGTAAAATTGTGTTCTTTCCACCTCTGGATTATGGCCCCAACAGTGAAGACTGGAACATTAATACTTTTAGAAATACTTCTGTAACCAATGGCATTGGTATGCTTTGCAACAATACGGTTGCAAAGGTCTTGAGAGAGCTCTTTGCTTTTACCCATCATGAGACGCTTCTTGTGTGACACCTTAGTAATGAGACACCTTTTTAAAGGCCATCAGTTGAGACTGAACCAGCTGATATTAATTTGCACTGACAAGGGACAGGATTGCTTTCTAATGCCGCGTACACACGATCACCTTTCAGCATGAAAAAAAAATCTTTTTTTTAGCATGTAGAAAAAACAAAGTTTTTCCAACTTCATCATTAAAAACGATGATGCCCACACACCATTGTTTAAAAAAAATGATGAGCAAAGCAAAGTATGACGGCACTCTAAAAGGGAAGTTCCATTCAAGCTCCCATCTCATAACTTGCTTCTGAGCATGCACGGGTTTAACACATTGTTTTTAACATTGTTTTAGCCCACACACAATCATTTTTTACAACCCAAAAAACAAAATTTTTTAAAACGACATCAGAAGATGAAAAATGATGTGAAGCCCACACACGATCATTTTAAATGGCGTTTTTTCATGCCGAAAAGTGATCGTGTGTACGCGGCATTATTACTGGATTATTACTGGAAGATTTCAGTGGGTGTCTTGGCTTTCCATGTCTTTTTGCACATCCCTTTTTTCATTTGTCCCTGTGTTATCCCATTTTATTACACATAACTTATGTTCTGAATTTATTAGTTTTGGTTTCTTTGTATGGATTACATGGGTTGTTCCCGACTTGTGGTGAAAACTTCATGTCAATAGCACCTTTAGAAATATATTTAGCTAGAAAAATGGTGACGTGTTCAATACTTATTTTACCCACTGTATACACCTAAGGATTAAAGTGTACAATCTCAGTGAATGAACTAACTTTCATGATGCTTAGCCACTCCTTGTAACCTCCCCACATTCTGGAACCATTTTTGTAAAAACATTGGGCCAGATTCACAGAGCCCTTACTCCTGTCTAACTGGTGTTAGACTGGAGTCATTTCAAATTACGCGCGTTTTTTAGCTAGTCGAAAACCTCAAACCATGAATAGACGGCTGCGGGCTTCAATTCGACTGGATTACGTGTCCGTACGCCTTCGGATCTACGCTGCAATAAAATTGCGGCCACTGGGTGAACTTCCCGTCGTTTTCGGCGTCGGGGTATGCAAATGAGCTTTTGCCAGCGATCCCCGAAATTACGATCTTCATTCGCAATCTCTTACGGCACCTTTAGTCATCTTTTTTTTGCGTAACACTATACAGCTTTTTGCTCCTCTAATATTAGACAGCCCATGTTAAGTATGGCCGTCGTTCCCACGTCGAATTTCTACGTTTTCCGACGTCTTTTATTATTTTTAACGTAAGTCGTCCGGGAATAGGAATGTTCGTAAACGACGCTACTCAAACAACGAATGACGTAACGACGTAATTTCGCGCAATGCACGGCGGGAAATTTCTGAATGGAGCATGCACAGTTCGATCGCCACAGGGACGCGCTTAATTTAAATGCTTCACGCCCCCTAATCGCGTATTTTGATTACGCGGCGAGAAATAGACTACACCGCCGTAGCGTACGGGCAAAAATCTACCAGAATTCGGTGTAGAGCCTGGTAAAATACGGCAGCGTAGAGTATTTCGATTACGCAGCGCAATATTAAGTGTATCTGAATCTGGCCCATTATTTTGAGTCAACATCGATTTGAACATTTTGATGTCAGCCCTCAGATGACACAATTTTGCCAGTTCCACAAGTTCCCCGGTCAGTAATCTTATACATCTTTATGAATAAAGCATAACTCCGGGCATTGACCCTATTCACCTCAGTTACATTTTCCTCACTTAACCTATGCTGCAGTAATTTCTTGGGTCCTGAGTATTCTGTTTCAAATATTTAATTGAATTTTTTAATTATCAACAACATTCCAATAACAGAGCATATACAATAATATGATAGAAATATATATGCCATTAACAGGACAAGTACCTTCTCTTGGCTTGGCTTTATCTGGTGTGAAGGTCAAAAATCCCAACCATTCAAAGCATCTTCTATTACAGTTGGTATATTAGATAATTAACAAGAATAAACCTAGTAGAGGGGATAGGGCACAGAGGGGAGAGAGAAAGAAATGTCCAATGGGACCAATGGTTAGAGAATCAGGTGAAGTTAATCATAGTATGAATTAGGGGTGCACGGATATATCAGTGCCGATACATCGGTCGAAAATCGTGATTATGGGGACATGCCGAAACAACATAAAACTTAGTTGCCATCCGTACGGCTCTCTTCCTATTGCTGCGCTGCGCTGCCTCCATGACACTTCCCTCCGGGTCCTCCTATGTTTACAGCCGCCCTGCCCCCCTCCTAGCAGCGTGACGTGTGTCATGGGTCATGGCCATAGGCGGGAGGGGATAGGAGGAGGAGCCGAGGAGAGCGAGCAAGCTGCCTGGCCTGGTTACATGGGAGGAGGGACATGGGAGGATCCAAGCCTGAGGAGAGCTGCTGTGCCGTGCAAGTTCCAAGAGGAGGCGAACTCAGCGCCGCCAAGAAGGAACAAGAACGATTCGAACTAGTGCCACCCTTGCCAACAACTTCATCGTTTTAATACAGCATTCATAAGTAAGAAACAAACAAAACTAAAACTACTAAGGTATATTAGGCTGAAGCCATAAGGAATGTTATGCAGCCATCTGACTGCAGCGCAGTATATGATGTATCGTGCCCCATGCCCTGATGTGTCCCATGTCCTGATGTGCCCTGATGTGCGATGTGCCCCATGTCCTGTGTGCCCTTATGTACTATGTGCCCCATGCCCTGATGTGCTATGTGCCCCATGCCCTGATATGCTATGTGCCCTGATGTGCCCCATGCCCTGATGTGCTATGTGCCCTGATGTGCTATGTGCCCCATGCCCTGATGTACTATGTGCCCTGATGTGCTATGTGCCCCATGCCCTGATGTGCTATGTGCCCTGATGCCCTGATGTGCCCCATGCCCTGATGTGCTATGTGCCCTGATGTGCTATGTGCCCTGATGTGCTATGTGCCCCATGCCCTGATTTGCTATGTGCCCTGATGTGCTATGTTCCCCATGTCCTGATGTGCCCTCATGTGCCCTGTGCCCCATGCCCTGATGTGCTATGTGCCCTGATGTGCTATGTGCCCCACACCCGATGTGCTGTCCCTTAATGTGGTGTGCCCTGATGTGCTGTGATGGGCCATGATGTGCTGTGCCCTTTACCCTGATGTGTTGTGCCCTGATGTGTTGTGCCCTGATGTGTTGTGCCCTGATGTGCTGTGCCCTGATGTGCTGTGCCCTGATGTGCTGTAGCCTGATGTGCTGAGTTCTGTACCGTGCCCTGATACGCATTGTACCCTGATGTGTTGTGCCCTGGGCCAGCCTGGATGAAGTCTAGGGCCACATTTTTGTCCCAGTCCAGCCCTGCCCAAGGAACACTTAAGACAGAGCACGCAGTTAAGGTAAGGTCTGTGACTGGCTGTCACAGACCACTAGTGCCAGACTTTATTTCACTAAACTGCACCAGCCAAGGTGCTGCCTACCCTGACTGCAAGCGCCTAATGCCCAGGCATTTCCAGATTACAGGGATTTTTTTAGGGTTTACTCCACATGACTCATTTTTGGTTTCAGTTTCGGACTGAACTTTTTTTTAAATTTCGGTTTTGTTTTGGTTCTGAAACTTCCATTTCAGTGCACCCCTAGTATGAATGAATGAGTGACTTGTATAGCGCTACACATGTGAACTGAATTGCCTCTAGGCACTTTTTGCAGCCAGTGTCTTCCTGGCTGGTGTGGTCATTTACCTCGTAAGATCTCGACACGCTTGGGACACACAGTCGTACACACATATATACATATATACTGGGCCAATTTGGACAGGATCCAATTAACCTACCAGCATGTCTTTGGAGTAGCAGGGTGGATATTATAATCTCTCAAGGGTCCTGTCCAGAGTCTTCTATCTATCTTCTTCACTGCAGAGTGTAAAGGTCAATCTTTTGGTTTCCATAGTGATATCTAGGTAATGTGAGCATTTACTATTGGCTATTCAGTAGGTCCTAGCAGACTTTAGATGAATGCACAATGCTATGACATCACAAAGAGATGACCAGTTGGCGTGGGCACACACTGTGGTGTTGGATCACCGATCTTCATTTGTGGACAGGGACATGAATTTAGGTTAGTATAAAACAGCTTCCAAAGGTAGTGATTTTGTTTTAATAAACTTTTTAATGGGTGGCAGGGAGCTGGGAAAGAGGGATGTAAGGCAGAACACATATGCCTAGAGATGGACCTTAAAGATTTCACATCCCTAGAGCAAGAAATATGAGATTGCTTATATTCTACATTCCTTATTCCTTAGGCCGCGTACACACGATCGGTTAAACCGATGAGAACGGTCTGATGGACCGTTTTCATCGGTCCAAACCGATCGTGTGTGGGCGCCATCGGCTATTTATCCATCGGTTAAAAAAAAGCAAACTTGTTTTACATTTAACCGATTGATACCTAACTGATAGCAAAGAAACTATCGTTTGTAGGCACGACCATCGGTTAAAAATCCACGCATGCTCAGAATCAAGTCGACGTATGCTTGGAAGCATTAAGCTTCATTTTTTTCTGCACGTCGTTGTGTTTTACATAACCGCGTTCTGACACGATTGTTTTTTTTAATCGATGGTGTGTAGCCACGACTGACCATCAGTCAGCTTTATCGGTTAACCGATAAAAATGGTCCATCAGACCGTTCTCATCGGATGGACCGATCATGTGTACAGGGCTTTAGAGATTATTAATATTTATTCAGTGTTTCATATTAAGACCAGTATTATCCAATTTGATTGCTAAACAGCACATTTCTTTCTACAGATCTGTACATCAGACCTAAAAGAAGGATGCTTGTGGAAGGGGAGACAGTTGGGAACTAATCTCATAGCCTGCTGTCCTAGATAAATATACCTCTAGGAAGAGGGAACAAGGAGTAGGTTGACTGAAAGACATTAGGTATTTCAAGGTTCTGCAGAAGTTTCAAAGTTTCTTGACACTCAATGACTCGTAAGGAAGATTTTGTCCTTCCCCAGCTGTCTTATCTCATTGCATCACAGCTCTTCCTGAACATATAATAAGTAAAGTCAGCTGTCAATCATAATTAGCCTTACAGTCTCAGGATACATCGTGTTACGGCTATGTCCAACTTTTGCCCATAAAATGAGAAGTTGATGAACCTCAAGAAAGTCACTAACGTATTAGGGACTCCGTTAAACTAATTCATTTAGACACTGGGTAAAAAAAAAATCTGTTAATCGGCCCTATAGTGATACAGACTATCTGATCTCTCTACAGTAGAAGGGACCACTTTATGAATAGCAAAATGTGGAAATTTTTCTCAACTGAATATTAAAGGAAAGCCATATTGTGTTTCTGGTTTCTCTGTATATAAGAAAAGGCATACTGATATTGAATAAGACACCATTCAGAAGGAATAATGCATCATACATATACAAAAATTCAAAAAAATGTGCCTTAACAGCCATGTATTAGACTTTTTTACAATCTTTATTTAAACAAAAAAAATGTTACAACTGTTTAAAATTCTATCAACATCTCTATACCGTATGTAGTTGCATACAGTATAAACCCAAAACATGTGTACTGTAAATGCCCTGCATAGGGTTTTAACCTGTTTCCATCCCCTAACACATACCAATAAAAATCTTGTTTTTACCTTTGTAACCCTTTGACACTGTCTGTATGCATTTATGTGGCCGCTCGGAGGGTGGGTCGTAACGCCGACCTGCCACATATATGCAGCCCTGTTAAGACAACTTCCTGTGCCTACACCTCTCGGCTTTTAGAACTCCTAAAGGACTGGAAGGCAATGAGAACAGAGTGGTTAAAGGAGGATTAAAGGAAGTAAGGAAGGACTGCCCCCATATAGATGAACATTAGAACATAATCGCATGCAGCAGGTGCAACTACGTACCATTATACATGGTTAACCTTTAACTGATAATGATGATGCTTTTAAAGCATTGTCTACAAACAATTTTGGGTACCAAAGTTTTTGCCATTTTATGAACACAGACACTTTTAACTTTTGACATGTTTGGTGACTATTTACTCGACACAAGTTAGTTATTATCTTATAAAAAAGGTGAGTAATATATTACAATTCTGTGCACTAACATTAAATTTAGTGTATTGTTTACTGAAAATATTTGATAAACATCTGTGCTAAAACCATGTGAAATCACAAAATGCGCTAAAATCAGGTGAATATTGCAGCAATCACCATTTTAATCTCCAGGGTCTCTGCTTTCAAAAAATAAATGTGTGTGGGTTTTCAGGCTCAAGATGTGTTTTTTTTTACGTGTGTGAAACCTGAAAATGGCTCTGGCAGAAAAGTTATTAAAGCGTCATCCTTGAGCTCAGGGCCAGTGACTTTGTCTAGGTTCAGATGATGTGATCAGTTTCCTGCAGGCAGGAGGAAACATTTCCCAATTTCCAGCAATTAGATTGCAATATTTGCAACTTTATAGATAGTCACAAGCTGAGAGGCTGTAGTAGGGGCCGATCACGATTTATATAACTGTATCATCTTTGAGCCACCATTTCAGTCCAGGAAGCAGCTGATGGCCCTGGATAGTGTCTGAAGTGTCTGAACAAAGATGGTTCTGTCTTTGTGGAAGGAGAAGCAGCTGAAGACAAAGTCAGGTAGCGAACTATGGGGCAGCGCAGCACCACGCACATCACAGATCTAGCACCACTGCTGCAGAGAACATGAAACATCCACTCACCCTCTGCTTCTCACCACTGATCACTGGAGGTTTTCAGAGAGAGACTGGGGGGGGGGGGGCCCTTTATCAGTGAGCATCCACAGCAGCATCCTGGGAGCTAGTGAGAGGTGTTTTTTTACGTGTGTGAAACCTGAAAATGGCTCTGGCAGAAAAGTTATTAAAGCGTCATCCTTGAGCTCAGGGCCAGTGACTTTGTCTAGGTTCAGATCATGTCATCAGTTTCCTGCAGGCAGGAGGAAACATTTCCCAATTTCCAGCAATTAGATTGCAATATTTGTAACTTTATAGATAGTCACAAGCTGAGAGGCTGTAGTAGGGGCCGATCACGATTTATATAACTGTATCATCTTTGAGCCACCATTTCAGTCCAGGAAGCAGCTGATGGCCCTGGATAGTGTCTGAAGTGTCTGAACAAAGATGGTTCTGTCTTTGTGGAAGGAGAAGCAGCTGAAGACAAAGTCAGGTAGCGAACTATGGGGCAGCGCAGCACCACGCACATCACAGATCTAGCACCACTGCTGCAGAGAACATGAAACATCCACTCACCCTCTGCTTCTCACCACTGATCACTGGAGGTTTTCAGAGAGAGACTGGGGGGGGGGGGCCTTTATCAGTGAGCATCCACAGCAGCATCCTGGCAGCTAGTGAGAGGGCAATCCACCCATTATTGACACTGCTGTTAGAGACTGAGCCACTGAGAGCAGGACATCAAACCGTATATTATCCATACCAGGCTTATACGGCACGTCTACTAAACCTATACTGCACCCATACCAACCCTATACTGCGGTCATACCAAACTGTCACTGCATCTGAACCACATTTACCTTTTACCTGTTCTAAGACTACACCGTACCTATATGGCATACAGGTTAACTGGGACTAACATTAAGTGCACCAACTCTGTTAAAGGGCCCCAATGACAACTGGCAGAAGCACCTCTCAAAGGACTGCCTCTCCTTTAATAATTATTTTACAAGACCCCTTTTGTTTTCCTACTCCCTCCTCTACCGTCCTCCTTTTATTTTAGACAGTGCATACCCAGTTGGTCTACGACTAATGTCGCCCCCATATATGCGCTCTGGCGCTAAAGTTCTAGCACTCAGTAGACTAACCTGTACGACTGTACACTGCTTAATTATAGGTGGTCTTCCTACTATTTATGATGATCTGGATGTCTTCTTATGCTTAGTCTTTACTGTTAATCATTTTGTATGCTAAATTATGTTGTTATCATTGTTAATCCTTTTAATGCGTGCCTAGTAACCAACCATATTGGGTGACAATATATTAAGTTTGCCCTTTCTATCTTGTTTGGTGCTTGTTTTCTTTGACATTGCACTACTACTATAGCACCTACAAAGGACCCATCCTATCCAGCGGCTCCTATAAGAGTATCGTCGCACATGTGCATGCAAATGCACCTAAATGTGTGTATTTACGTGTATACATACACATTGGTAACATTTTTCTAGCTGTTTCTTTGGCAAGGATTGTGATGTATATGCGTATATGCGTGCCAAATACATACTAGCAACAAAGATTGAGGTTTTTGGTTTGTTTTTTACTGATCTATACGCAGCATTAGATAATGTGCCTGTGTGTAAGAGCCCATTTAAAAAGATTGGCTACATTTAGACCAGTAAAAAAATGCCTAAATGGCAAAAAAAATGCATTTTTGGTGTTCGTGTGTAAGGCCGCGTAAACACCATTAAATAAATCCGATCAAATCGGTCTGACAGACCGTTTTGATCGTATTTGTCTGCTGGGACAGATTGGTTTAATCGTGTACACACGATCAAACCAAAATCCCCGCCGGCAGACAGCGCGGTGACGTGGCGGTGACGTTGACGCCGCCACGTCACTGTCACCAGGAAGTATAACACTTCCTCGCATGTGTCGAATCCATTCGACGCATGTGCGGACAGACATGTCTGCTGGTTAGCGTACTAACCAGCAGACATGTCGGACGGACGGGTTCCCAGCGGACAGATTTTAAAGCAGGCTTTAAAATCTGTCTGCTGGAAAAATCTGTCTGTCCGCCCGTACACACGGTCGAATTTGTCTGCTGAAACGGTCCGTCGGACCGTTTTCAGCAGATAAATTTGATTGTGTGTACGCGGCCTAAGAGGGCTTAGGGTCCTTTCACATGGTACTGATGTATAAACATCAGATATCCAGGGCAGGATGGGCTGTATAGCACATACACATGTAAAAATTCTTCCAGATTTTCTTTAATGTGGTGTATGTGTGCACGCACGTACAGTATATGCACATAAAATACTGACCAACAATTAATATATATATACAGTATATATATATATATATATATTTACACTCCTGTGTGTACAGGCCCATAAAAACAATAAACTGCATTTAGATGAGTAAAATAAACGTGGCGGCCCAGATTCACGTACATCTGCGCATTATTGGACCGGCGTAGCGCACCGCCTTTACGTTAGACTTGCGCAATTTTGCCGCGTAATCACCCCATTCTCGTAGCTTTTGCGCAGGAAATTGCGCATACGTAACGTTTTTCCAGAGGCGTAAGGAGGAGTAATACAAATTGGGAAGGACGTGGGCGTGTTACATTGAAATGAGCCGTGACCCCATGCAAATGAAGGGCCAGCCGGCACGCGCATGCGCGCTTGAACGAGACCATGTCAGCTCCGATGTGCGCATGCTCACAACTCGGGAGCGGCGCAATCAGTGAAATTGGAAATGGACTAGGGCAACGTTGTGAACTACGCAAACAGCATAAATAGACACACACAAACGCACTGCCTTTGCAAAAGTACATCCCTTTGTCCCTTCCCATTTAACAAAGTGCTTTTGTTCTTGTTGTTCGTTGCGGTGTGTTTTGTAGTTGTCAGATTAGTGTTCTGTGTGATCAAGTGGTTGTTAGTAGATTTTTGAAAGTGGTTTTTGATAAGTGTTTGAGAGACTGTTTGTTTGATTGATATATTTCTTTTTGTTTCTTTTTCTGCTGTATTTTTGTTTTGTTTTTTGGGGACTGTTTCTTGCTGAGTCGTTTTCTCTCTGTGTGTGTTTTTTTTTTGATTGGTTGTGCTTGTTTGTGTGGGTGAATTTTGTTGACTGGGCCTTTTTTTTTTTGGAAGGATGAGTGAGAGAAAACGCAAGCTGAATTTTACAGAAAAACAGATTCTTGCCCGGGCCATTAGCGAGTATGGGCGTTACCTCCACGGCCCAGAGAGTGCCAACACCACCCCGGCCAGGAGGAGGGAGATATTGGATAGGATCACTGACCAGGTGAATTCTGCGGGGCAGGGGGAGACACGAACCAGGTCTGGGATTGACAAAAAAATCAATGACCTCCGGCGTCTGGTCAAAAAGAAGTTGGCCAGAATGCATGCCCATGCCAGGGGCACAGGAGGGGGCTCACCATGCCGTATTAGCCTGACAGCGGAGGAGCGTGCGGTGGCCCTGACCTTTCATCGGCATGAAGTTGAGGGCCTGCCCGGCTTTGACTCCAGTCCCCAGCCCGTGGTGCCAGGTAAGTTGTTTTCTTTTTTAATATCAGGTGTGTAGCATGTGTGGGGGAGGGGGTGAAAGGGAATATGTGGCAAGTGTGTGGATCCTCCAACCTGTGAATGTTTTGTATCATCCACAGATGTGCAGGAGGGTTCAGGGCCATCTGGCCTGACCGCACCAACCCCAGGACAGCAGCCTAATGAGGCCCCCCCAACAAGGCCGGAGTCCGCGGAGGAGGTTCAAGAGGAGGAGGACAATCATGAGGAGCAGGACAATCATGAGGAGGAGGAGAATCATGAGGAGGAGGAGTCCATGTCAGGCACTGGACGTTTGGGTTTTGAGGACTCCTCCCCTCTGGCTGCCAGCAGGCAGGCCTCCCTAAGGGGGAGCCCCCCCTCCTCCCCCAACATGGCTCCCCTCACAAGGGCCTCCCCTTCTCCCCGGCCACAAGCATCAGCTGGAGGCAGGATGTCATCCCAGACCACCAGGGGGTTGGCCGATCTCCTGCCCGCCACCCTGAGAAGGGACCAGTTCCTCCAGACCCGCCATCTGGGACAGGTCAGCCAGACATTGGTGCGGATGGAGGAGAGCCTGTCCTCCATCAAGGATACGCTGGGGAACCTGGACTCCCACTCCCGGGCTTTCACAACCTGCCTAAATGAACTGCAGACAACATCAGCAGGCGTTGGGCAGGATGTGAGGGCCCTTACCCTGGCTATCCAGGCCAACACGACAACAGTTGGTGCTGCCCTGGACAGAATTGCCGTGGCCTTGGAGGGCAGGCCACCAGGTGGGCAGAGATCAGGGGCTGATCCTCCTTCCCCGGTTTTACCCCTTCCCCATGAGTCTCCCCTGAGAAGCCGGGGCCGTGGCCGGGGGCGCCCCAGGCGTGGCTCACGCAGAGGGCAGTAATTTGTTTTTCCCCCAAATTTTTATTTTTTTTTTCCAATTTTTTTTTGCTGGAAATTTTTTGATTTTGCAGGTCATTTTTATTTTTTGGGTTGTGAATGCTGTGTGAATGTGGGGGTGACATTCCTGCCGGAAAAGGGGTGTCACCCTCTATTTTGGTGGAGAAGGGTTCCCCAGGACCAGGGAGAAGTGATCCCCAGGTCCGTGTGAATGGTGTATGAATGTACAGTGACATAATTGGAGCCTTGGCGTGGCGTTGCTGCTCACAAGTCCTGCATGGTGGACTGGTGCCAATCCAATTTGATGTGGATGTGGGGTGTGTGTGCTAGGGACCACAGTGTTGTGCATGCATGCATTCTCATTGTGCCATGATTAATGTGTATGTTTAACGTGCAAAGATGCCCAATGTGAGCTGTCTCCTGGCTGCTCTTCCCTCAGAAGACGGGTTAACCTCGGTTAGGGGGGGATTGTCTGGTTCAGGGGTCAGGTCATCACGTAGGTCAATCTGCAGGCCCTTTCTTTCTGCAAAGTTGTGCAGCATGCAACATGCACCGATGATCTGGCACACAAAGTTTGGGGAGTACAAGAGGGTACCCCCAGACTTATCCAGGCATCGGAAACGTGACTTTAGGATGCCAAAGGTGCGCTCCACCACTGCTCGTGTTTGAGCATGTGCTTGATTGTATCTTTCCTCTCCTGGAGTTTGGGGGTTCCGGATAGGAGTCATGAGATGGGGTCCCAGTGGATATGCAGAGTCACCTGTAAGGGAAAAGACAGGAGGATGTTAGTCATGCATGTGCCCCTTGTGATGTGCATCATGGGAGGGGATAGTCATGCCTGCCACCAATGTCACTCACCAACCAGCCAGGTGTCCCCATACACGTTCTGATCGAATTCCAATCGGATGTGGCATTGATTGTATATGTAGCTGTCATGGCTGGACCTTGGGTGTTTGGCACGGACGTGCCATATGAGGCCTTGGGCATCGACTATCACCTGTACATTGATGGAATGCCAATGCTTCCGATTGCGGTACATGTGCTCTGTCTCCTGGGGGGGCTGGAGTGCCACATGTGTGCAATCAATGGCCCCCACAGTGCGTGGGAATCTGGCAATTCTTTAGAAATCTGTCATTGCCTTCAGCCGCAGGTCCTCAGTGGTGGGTTTGATGATTTGGTTAGCCATGCGTCTGAGTATTGCAGGGACAACCTGGTGCACACATCTGCTCATGGAGGACTGTGACATCCCAGCCACCACTCCACTTGTACGCTGAAAAGAGCCACTGGCAAGGAAATGGAGTGTTGCCAGGACCTTGACCAGTGGCTGCACTGCATGTGAGCGGTGTGTTGGGCTGGTGATGTCATCCTGCAGGGTTGTGGTTAATTCCAGGATGGCATGAGGGGTGAATCTGAAGATGCGATACACCTCAGAATCACTCATGCCAAACAGGTCTATGCGGGTACGATATATCCTCTCCTGTGCCATCCTCCGTGCCATCCTCCGTGCCCTCCTCCTTCTTTGTTCATCTAAAGTCAGTAGTATAGCTATGCGCGACGATGCCCCTGGCATGTTGGCATACAGATTGTTGAGCAACACGTGTGACTGCTGAGCTGCTCACTAACAGTGTTGCTTTATCTAACAAGTAGACTTTTTTTCTTTTTTTAGACCAGCTTTTATCAGCTCTAATTTTAGACAGGACATTTTGCTGTTGCGCACACTGCGTCGCCTGCGCTGCCCCAACGTTGTTTTGTGGATCCCCGTAAGTCCCTCATTAGCATATTTGACTAGCAAATCAATGGTGTGTCTAGCGCACTTTTGCGCGGACGGATGCGCCAGTCTAACGAAATTACGCGGGACAAAAAAAAGTCGATTTTTTGCGTATCTCGTTCTGGGGATGCGCACATTTAGACTTACGCACGCGCATCTCCTGTTGAGCAGGCGTAATCGCTCTGTGAATCTGGGCCGGCGTTTTTAGGCATCCGTGTGCAAGAACCCTTAAATGTATGCAATTCTTAACATGCATGCATGTAACATGACAAACACTGTATGTCTTATGCTAGATCCCCTTTAAGTGTGCTGATCGCTTAAATGGTTATTAAAATAATAGAAGCACTGTCAGTAAAATGATTGGGCTCATGCCTAACCTACACACCTGTCTTATACACCGCCTCATGGTTCCCTATATATTAATACATTTTATATTTCTTTTGGTGAAATGTCATTGTTAGCTTCGCCGCGACATGATCCATCCATATCCAGTAGAACAATTTCGGTGACATAAAAATTGGTACCATTAAGCAGCCACTTAGTAAAAAAGCCGCGCTTAGTAGGAAGTATTTGATATTTATAGCAGGAAACTCCAAGTCAATTACCAGCCATTCAACTTTGTGAAAAGTCTCCTTTTTCCACTGTATTAATAGCGGAATGAGGAACAGTAACGTTGTGTGCTATCTGAAAGCTCAAACCAAATAATTTATTGAGCCTGAATAATTTCAATGTCGCTCTTCCAGCCAACAGACACTTGGCGCTGCCTTTCAGTCTTCTAGACTATATAGCGTGTACTGTTTTTTTCTATCTCTGTCTCTTGTTATCGTCCTGCCGAAAAATGACCAGGTCAAACAAGTTTACAAGCCAATTACAAATGGCTCAAGTCTTCTATGATTCAATTTTTTTTTCTCCAAAATCATGCCCTCTGATAAAAGAGAACTTTAAGAGAATTATTTGTTTTTAGATATTTTTTTTCTGAATTAAATTATAATGTTCAAGACTAAAAAATGTTCCTACAAATTACATCTGTATGATTAGGTAGCAATCAACCATTGCATATGGGTACATTATAGTGCCTCTAGGGTCAGTGGGCTCAATTCACGGAAGCATATTACATGCAGTATTTGGGTTACAGGATTCATTTTCCCCAAATATCGCATGGAAAGCTGAAAATGTAAATTCACTATACCCTTGTGCGGTATTTACCTCAAAAAGCAAAAACGCTCAGTAAATTCTGCACAAAACAATGTTAAAGTAAACTCACTAAAGGAAATAAATGAATGTGTTAAATAAGTAGTGGTCCTCTCTTGTTAAAAAAAACCCCCAAAAAAACATAAGTAGTGGTCCAGGATTTCAAAATTTAAGGAATGTATGAACTTTCAACTGGTTATTAAAGCAGGGGTTCACACTAAAATAGAATTCTAACAATACATTGAGCTGACCTCTGTGAATCCAGCGGGTCTGGGCGTTCCTATTCACAGGATTGACACATCCAGTGATTGACAGGATTACAAAAGCTTCCCACCGGCACATACAGCGCGTCACGAGTTGCCGAAAGAAGCCGAACGTCGCTGCCCAGGCGCCGTATAGAGCCTTATAGAGCCGACTCGCAGTCCGGCTTCTTTCGGAAACTCGTGACGCACTGTATGCACCTGTGGGAAGCTTTTGTAATCCGGTCAATCACTTAGCATGTGAATAGGAACGCCCAGTCTCGCGGGAATCACTACCTGGAAGCTGGGGGGAAAATATAGATAAAACGGTATGTACGGCAAAAACGTACGGCAAAAAAATGCACGGCAAAACGATCAGCATACTGTCAGTCTCAGAAGTCAGCTCAATGTATTGTTAGAATTTTTTTTTAAGGGTGAACCCCCGCTTTAAGAACCAGCGAATAGGTTTTAAGGAGTTGGCACCCGCTGGCATCATAAACAACCAGCGAAAAACTGGTTGTTAAGGAGCCAGCACCCGCCGGCGTCATTAACAACCAGTGAATAACTGGTTGTTAAGGAGTCGGCACCCACCGGCATCATTAACAACCAGTGAATAGCTGGTTATTAAGGAGTCGGCACCCACCGGCATCATTAACAACCAGTGAATAGCTGGTTGTTAAGGCGTCAACACCAGCCAACAACCATAGTTGGTTGTTAAGAAATTGTGACCTGTCTGCATCATTAACAACCAGTGAAAAGCTGGCAGTTAAGCAGTTGGCACCCACAGGCATTCTTACCAACCAGGGAATACCCGGCATTAAAACAACCACAAACAACAGATGAGTCAAGGTTGTTAAGGACGCAGTGGCTGCCAGCTCTTTAACAACCAGTTATTTACTGGTTGTTAAGGACATCTGTGGTTGCTGGCAATAAATTACAGTATGTTTTCACTACTAAAATATTGCATAACTTCAAGAAATAGAGCATGCAGTATTTTGGTAGTGTTTTTTTAGTGAATTGCAAAAACATATTTTAAAAAACTCTGAGCTATTTTACTGCTGATCTTAAAGCAGTAGATAATGTTTAGTAAAATTGAGATCACAGTGTCTGTTCATTCTGGGTCTGGTCAATCATGTGGCATGTTGCTTTGGTGAAGACCAAGTAGTCACTTAGGTGCCGTACACACGGCAGAGAACCTCGACGGGCAGAACACATCGTTCCGCCCGTCGAGGTTCTCTCCCGGCCGTCGGATTCGGCGACCCGCCCGTCGGGAATGGCAACCAGCCATTCTTCCAGGCGGGCCGTCGAGAAAATAGAGAGCGTGCTCTCTATTTCGGCTCGACGGGCTTCCCGACGGGAAGCTCGCCGAGAGCGTACACACGGCCGAGGTCCTCGCTGGAATGTGCATTCCAGCGAGGTTCTCGCTGATTTTCAGCGAGAACCTCGGCCGTGTGTACGGGGCCTTAGACTCTACACCTTAGGTAAACCCAGATCACCTGGCAGGGGTGTCAATCATTACAGGATGTTTCATGTCCCCCATTTGCAGCCAGTAGGTGGTAAGTTCTATTCAGGAGCAGAATACTATCCGGAGGTTCTTCTAAGATGGGTGTGGTGAATTTACAAAATGTAGGGGGCCCTTAGTTGTGGCCATTAATATCCTCTATGAGGAACATATAATATTAGTTATATGTAAAGTTACAAAAGATTGTTAAGCCATGTACATGCGATCGGTTTGTCCGATAAAAACAGACCGTTTTCATCGGACAAACCGATCGTGTGTGGGCCCCATCGGTTTGTTTTCCATCGGTGAAAAAAAAAAGAACATGTTTTAAATTTTTCCTATGGATGAAAATCAATAGAAAAAAAAAACGATCGTCTGTGTGGAAGTCCATCGGTCAAAAATCAATGCATGCTCAGAATCAAGTCGACGCATGCTTGAAAGCATTGAACTTAATTTTTCTCAGCACATCGTAGTGTTTGGGATGGTCTGATTTTTGACTGATGGTGTGTAGGCAAGACTGATGAAAGTCAGCTTCATCGCATATCCTACGAAAAAATTCATCAAATTAGATTCCATCAGATATCCGATCGTGTGTACAAGGCTTTAGAGTCATGTTACAGAAGATGGTCAAAATCTGCACATAATATTCAGTATACAGTATGTAATGTTACAGAAAACGATTAAAGTCCAATTCCGGACAGATAAAAATAATTGTTACTTGCAATGGGGCTGTATCCTGCCTGCAAGTGTTATTTTTTTGTCCAGGGAAGAGGAGAAACTACTTTACCTACCTACCTCCGCTCCCTCAGCAGATAGCACTCCTCATGTTCTGACAGTGGACTCACCCTCAGTGTTCTCATCTTCAGAGCAGGCCTAAGGACCCTAATCTGGTCTAGATGACATCAGGACCCTAGATTGATGAGGCGCTGGGGTGCAGAATCAGTAGAGACTGGTCTAGTTATAGGGAGGAGCGGAGGGTTGGGTATGAATGTTTCCTTTTATTGTTTTCCTAATCCTAGACATAAACAAGCACAGCTCCACTGCAAGAGATCATTTTTTTTTTTGTGCGGAGTTGGACTTTAATCACTTTAGCCCCGAACCATATTGCTGTCCAATGACCAGAGCACTTTTTGTGATTCGGCACTGTGTCGCTTTAACTGACAATTGCGCGGTCGTGCGACGTGACTCCCAAACAAAATTGCCGTCCTTTTTTTCCCACAAATAGAGCTTTCTTTTGGTGGTATTTGATCATCTCTGCGGTTTTAATTTGTTGCGCTATAAACAAAAATAGAGCGACAATTTTGAAAAAAATTCAATATTTTTTACTTTTTGCTGTAATAAATATCCTCAAAAAATATATAAAAAAACATTTTTTTTCCTCAGTTTAGGCCGATACGTATTCTTCTACATATTTTTCATTAAAAAAATCGCAATAAGCATTTATTGATTGGTTTGCGCAAAAGTTATAGCGTTTACAAAATAGGGGGTCGTTTTATGGCATTTTTATTAATATTTTTTTTTTACTAGTAATGGCGGCGATCAGCATTTTTTTCCAGTACTGCAACATTATGGCGGGCACTTTGGACACTTTTGACACATTTTTGGGGCCATTGGCATTTTTATAGCGATCAATGCTATAAAAATGCATTGTATTACTATAAAAATGCCATTGGCAGTGAAGGGGTTAACACTAGGGGGCAGGGAAGGGGTTAAGTGTGTTCCTGGGTGTGTTCTAACTGTATGGGGGAGTGGCCTCACTCGTGGAAATCACTGATCTTCTGTTCATACATTGTATGAACAGGAGATCAGCGTTTCCCCCGCTGACGGGACCAAGAGCTTTATGTTTACACACAAAGCTCCCGGTCCCCGCTCTGTAACGAACGAGCGCGCGTGCCCGGCGGCGATCGTACCTGCCGGGCACACACGCAGGACGCGGGGGCGAGCGGGGACACGCGCGCGCCCTAGCGCCCGCTTTATTGCGGACGTATAGCTACGGGCTCTCGCCCAGCAGTGCCACCGTCCCGCAGTAATATGACCGCGGGCGGTCGGCAAGTAGTTAAAGCCTTATGAGTCATTACAGGTGATGGTCAGAGGGTGCACATAATTTTCATAGTTGCATAGTTAGACTCAAGTCCATCGAGTTCAACCAATAAAAAAAGGGGGAAAAATATTATACAATCCCATATACACAATCCTATACCCTCAGTTGATCCAGAGGAAGGCAAAAAAAACTGCAAATTTGCTATAGCAGGGGAAAAAAATCCTTCCTGATCCTCTGAGAGGCAACCGGATTTTCCCTGGATCAACTTTACCTATAAATGTTAGTACCCAGTTATATTATGTACATTTAAGAAAGTATCCAGGCCTTTCTTAAAGAAATCTACTAAGCTGGCCAGAACCACCTCTGGAGGGAGTCTATTCCACATATTCACAGCTCTTACTGTAAAGAAGCTTTTCTGTATTCGGAGAATCTTTTTTCCTCTAGTCGTAAAGTGTGCCCCCTTGTCCCCTGTGATGACCTTAAAGTGAATAACTCAACACCAAGTTCACTATATGGACCTCTTATATATTTGTACATGTTGATCATATCCCCCCTTATTCTCCTCTTCTCAAGAGGGAATAAATTCAGTTCCTCTAATCTTTCCTCATAGCTGAGCTCCTCCATGCCTCTTATCAGTTTGGTTGCCCTTCTCTGCACTTTCTTCAGTTTCCCGATATCATTTTTGAGAACCAAAACTGAACTGCATATTCCAGATGAGGTCTTACTAATGATTTGTACAGGGGCACAATTATATCTCTATCTCTGGAGTCCATACCTCTCTTAATACAAGAAATTACTTTGCTCACTTTGGAAACTGCAGCTTGGCATTGCATGCCATTATTGAGCTTAAGATCTACATTAGAAAAAACAGATCCTTCTCCACCATTGATTTCCCAATTGTACTCCCCCTAGTATGTATGATGTATGTATATTCTTAGCCCCCAAGTGCATAACTTTACATTTATCAACATTAAAACATAATTTGCTATATAGTATCCCAATTAGACAGAGCATTGAGGTTGGCTAATAAGTTGGAGACATCCTGCAAGCAGAGTTAATTTCGTAGACTAAAATGTTTTCGCTGACTAAATTAATACTATTTCAGTCGACTAAAATACGACTAAAACTAAAACAATTGAGATGACTAAAATACGACAAGAACTTAAATGACATTTTAGTCAATAGAGTATGGCTAAAACGAAATTGAAATTTGACATCAAGTTTAACATTGGTCTGTAGTGAATGTTCAAATCTAAATATCATAAATAATAACATATTAGATTTTTCTAAGCAATATATAATGAGTTTGGACATTGTAGAGAAATGCTTAAATAATGCATTACAATTTAACTACAACCATTCGATTTTAGACGACTAAAATGTACTTGAGATTTAGTCGACTAAATATAATTTATGAAGATATAAAAAAAGTATCTGTTATGCTTCAAAAGACTGATTGAGGCTGATGACATGTTACAGGACATTTCAAAGCCTGCACATGTTATTCAGTACATATAGGGCCAGATTCACGAACACTTGCGCTGGAGTATTTGGATATGCGCCGCGTAACTGTGCTGATGCGCCGACGTTTCTATGTGCCCGTACCCACCAAACTAGATGCGCCCAATAACGGCTCATTTGCGACCGGCGGAACGTTCCGACGCCAGAGTATCGTCAGCGTTTATTTTCGCTGGGCGCATCAGTCGCGCCCATTGATTTCCCCTGCAAATATGCAAATGAGGGATTTTTCACAATTCACGAACGGATTAGCACCATACGCTGGCTACATGCGCCGCGCGTATCTGATCCGTCCGGCGCAAAGTTATTTCTACAAAAGGCTGCTTTATCTTTACTCCAGACGGTCACAGGTCAGCAGGAGAGCAGCTACAGCAGCGTTACCGACGATAGGAGCTAGCTGAGCACCCCCACTTGCAAGGACAACACCTCTGTGTGCCAACATGCCAGGGGCACTCGTGGTCCTAGAACTACTGATGGGTCCCCTGGAACCAAGAAGGCGGGCACGTGAGAGGATATACCGCACTCGTATGAACCTCTTTGGCATGGGGGAGGAGGAGGTGTATCGCCTATTCAGATTCAGCCCAGATGCAATACTTGAACTAACCACAACCCTGCAGGATGACATCACCAGCCCAACACACCGATCACAAGCAGTGCAGCCACTGGTGAAGGTCCTGGCAACACTCCATTTCCTTGCAAGTGGATCATTCCAGCGTACAAGTGGAGTGGTGGCTGGGATGTCACAGTCCTCCATAAGCAGATGTGTGCACCAGGTTGTCCCTGCAATACTCAGACGCATGTCCAACCAGTTCATCAGACCCACCACTGAGGAGCTGCAGCAGAAGGCAATGACAGATTTCTACAACATTGCCAGATTCCCACGCACTGTGGGGGCCATTGATTGCACACATGTGGCCCTACAGCCCCCCAGTGCCACAGAGCACATATACCGCAATCGGAAGCATTGGCATTCCATCAACGTACAGGTGATAGCTGATGCCCAACGCCTCATATGGCACGTCCGTGCCAAACATCCCGGGTCCAGCCATGACAGTTTCATATACCGTCAGAGTCCCATCCCAGCAGAATTTAACCAGAACATGTATGGGGACAGCTGGCTGGTTGGTGAGTGACAAGGGAGTCAGGCATGACTATCCCCTCCCGTGATGCACAACAGAAGTCACACATGCATGACTAACATTCTCCTGTCTTTTACCTTACAGGTGACTCTGCATATGCATTGGGACCCCATCTAATGACTCCTTTCCGGAACCCCCAAACCAGAGGAGAGAGAAAATACAATGAAGCACACATCAAAACCCGTGCAGTGGTTGAGCAAACATTTGGGCTCCTGAAGTCCCGTTTCCGCTGCCTGGATAAGTCTGGGGGGGCCCTATTGTATTCCCCTACCTTTGTGTGTCAGATCATCGGTGCATGTTGCATACTACATAACTTTGCTATGAAAAAAGGCCTGCATATTGACATACGTGATGACCTGACCCCCGACCCACACAGTCCCCCCCTGCCAGAGGACACCCAGTCTGCTGATGGAAGAGCAGTCAGGAGGGTCCTCGCCGTAGGCATCTTTGGACACTAAACCAAAACATTAATAACACAGACAGTGCACGCGTGTACACCACTGATGTCCCTAGATCACACACACCACATGCACATCGCATTGGATTAGCCCAAGTCCAGCATGTAGGAGTTGGGAGCAGTAACGCCGCGTCAAGGCCCCAATGATGTCACTGTCCATTCACACACCTTTCACACGTGATTCATTCAGCCGTGGGGTTCACTTCACCACCACGGCCGAGGGTGACACCCCTTACTTTCAGGAGTGCCACCCTCTCACATTCACACACCATTCACACTGTCCCCTGCACTCCTGACCGTGTGCAGTACAAAAAGAAATTAGAAAGATCATATCCTGATCATTAAAAGAAAAATAATCTCATAACCTGAGAAAAATAAAAAATAAACTCATGACCTGAGTATGTCAAAAACAATAATATAAAACCAGAAAAAATAAAAGGCCTCATCGGGGATGCCGGGGGCTTCTTCTGGGGGCCCCTCTCTGGCTCCGCAGCTGCCTGGATGGAGTGGGTGGGGGTGGGGGGGCATCTGGAGGTGGCTGATCCCCAGGTGGGCCACTCCTGGCAGGTGTGGCCTGCGTGCCCTCCAAGGCCCTGGCTATCCGTCCAAGGTAATTGTTTGTCTGGGCCTGCATCCGGAGCTGACGGGTCACCTGGTAATGCTGGGCCCGCCGACTCAGCCTCCCCTGCTCCCGGATGGCAGCACTGTTGGCCTGGACGGCTGCAGTGAGGTGCTGGATATCCCCCTGCACCTCCCCCAAAGTGGTGACCACTGCAGCGCAATTAGAGCTGACATCCTGCACTGCGTTGCTGAGGTTGGCAACGGAGCCCAGGCTGTCAGACACTTTCTGCAAGTGGACCGCTATGGCCCCCATTTGTTCAGTCTGTCTGGCGTGATCCCTCGCCAACTGGTCCTGGACACCATCAGACACCCCCCTGGTCTTCTGGGTCGCCTTCCTGGGGCCAGAAGATGGATGTCCTCGGGTGGAAGGAGTCGCCCTTGAGGGGCTTCCAAGGATGGGGGAGGGGACGACAGACGGGCCAGGAGAAGGGGAGGAGACAGACAAAACCAAAGAAAAGTCCTGCTCTACCACAGCAGGATCCTCCACAACCACCTCGGCAGGTGTGGTGTGGCCACTCTCCTCCTCCACAACCTCTTCACCACCCAGTGGCTCGGGCACATGATGGCGTGGGGGGGATGGGGTGGAATGCAGGCTGACAGATGATGGCCCAGCTCCGTCACCTGTGGATGACACAAAGCAGACACATGTTGGTGGTCCCACACACTTGGCACATGTACCCCCCCCCCCCCCCAAATGCAAAACAACAAATAGGGGATTAAAAAACACTTACCTGTCCTTGTGCCTTCCTCCACGGAGTCATAGCCTGCGACCCCCTCTACCTGCTCCCTCTCCAGGCAGCGAGCAACCACCTCCTCCTCTGCGGTCAGGGTGACAGGACATGGGGGACCACCACCTGTGCCCCTCTCATACCTCCTAATGTCCTTGTCCCTCACCTTGCGCCGCAGGTCATTTATTTTCTTTTGTATGTCCCCAGCAGTCCGGGTGGAGTAGCCCAGGACATTGACCCTGGCAGCAATCGACTCCAGGATGCCCTGCTTCCTCTCCCGGCTGGTCTTGCGGCTTTTTTTGCCATGGAGAAATTCATTCTCCGTCTCCATAGCCGAGATAATCACTGAGACCTCCTGGGTATTAAAGTTGAGGTTCCTCCTCTCTCTGGGGGTAGCGGGAGCAGCCATTACAGTGCAAAAGTATCTTCCCTGGGGTGGGGGGAAACGGAACTACTTTTGCGCCGGAATGGCGTTTCCGCCAGCGCTTTTAAGCGCCCAGCGGAACGCATTGCGCTGACGTTTCCCAGGAAGTGGTGCCGACGGAAGTTGTGAGCATGCGCACAAGGGGGCGAGTGGAGCCGCACTCACTGCGCATGCTCCGTGGATGATGCGCTGAACGTAAGCCTCTGCGCCGGGCTCCGCCCATCATTTACATATGATCACACCCACTTCCACTTGCGTCGGGTTACGCCAGCGCATTATCGTTACTCTGGCGCAAGTTTACGCGCAACTGCTATGTGAATTGCAGGAATTGCGCTGAAAGGGTCTTCAGAGTAACGTAAATGAGAAGCGTTACTCCAGAGGAAAGATACTCTCATCTACCTGAATCTGGCCCATAATGTTACAGGAGACTGTTAAAGACGGACACTATGTTATAGGAGATGGTCAAAGACTGCACAAAATATTCAGTATATGTTATGCTTCAGAACACTGTTAAGCCTCATACACCAGATCGGATTATGTGATGACAGGCTGTTGTCGGATAATCCCACTGTTTGAATGCTCCATCAGACAATAGTTGTCGGATTTTCCGCTGACAAATGTTGGATAGCATGCTTTAAAATTGTCTGCCAACAATTGTGTGTAGTCAGATTATCCAATCGCGTGTACACAAGTCCGTTGGACAAAATTCCATAGTACAAACACACATGCTCAGAAGCAATGCTCACCAAAACACAACATTAGCAGAAGTTGCCCAAAGGGTGGCGCTAAAGAGCTGAAAAACCATGGTGTTACGTTTTTGTTGGCTGACAATTCTTTGCCATTTTTTATGCAATACAAGTTCCTGGCCAAAGCCCTTAAAAAAAAAAAAAGCCTTACACTTTGTCCGATGAAAATCTGATTGTGTGTATGAGACTTTAGAGTCTAACAATATCCTACAGGAAATGGTCAAAGACTGCACAGAATATTCAGTATCTGTATAGTAACAATATACTGTTAGAGACTGATGATATGTTATAGGATAGGATAGTGGTTCTCAACTCCTGTCCTCAGAGCCCCCTAACAGGCCAGTTTTTTTTGTATTACTTTGGGAGATGCAGACTAGAATACGGCAATCACTGAGCAGAAAATCATATCACCTGTGATGTAGTTCAGTTATCTTGCAAACCTGGCCTGCTAGTGGGTCAGGAGCACGGGAGTTTAGAACCACTATATAGGAGATGGTCAGGGACTGAAGACAATCTACGAGAGGGGTTGTAGAAAGCTGACATGCTACAAGAGAATGAGGACATGTCACTTCAGACTGCTGCACTGTCATTACAGCTCTGTTATAAAGCAATGCTCACAATACTGACTGCTAGAGTGCATTGCTGCACAACAACATCTGGATGCAATCCTCGGGCTACGGGTTCGATATCAGGGTTCTGGAGCTCTAGGGAGGGGGGGGGGAGATTTGGAGAGACACACCTCATACAATTCTCCTGGAAGGGAATTAAAGGACCATGATATATTTGCCAGTTATTGTCAGTCCTCTCCTCACACTGACAGTGCGTGAGGTGAGGAGAGCCGGTAAACAGCAAATCCACACAGGGGACATCTACACTGATAATCACGGCACTGATCTTCAGTGTCCTGATTATCAGTGCAGCCCCAACAGTGCTGCCAAACTGTGCCCATCAGTGCTGGCAATCAGTGCCCATCAGTGCCGCCTAATCAATGCCCATCAGTGCCGCTTTATCAGTGCCCATTAGTGCATCAGTGCAACCTTGTCAGTGCCTCCTCATCAGTGTCTATTTGGGATGAGCTTCATATTCGAGTCAAACTCATGCTCGACTCGAACATCATATGCTCGATCGTTTGTCGAATTACGAACGTTTTGGGCCATTCGCGCCAAATTCGAGTGGCGTATCACGGCCCATAATTCACTGCGGAATCGCAGTGCATTGCTGGCTGATGATTGGCCAAGCAGGCACTATGACCCGCATGCTTGGCCAATCACAGCGCGCAAAAAACGGAGAGCCAAAATTGGCCAAAGCCAGGGTGGCTTTGGCCAATTATCGCTCAGCGGGCTTAGTACACGCCCCACACTATAAAATGCAGCCTGGAAGTCGGCCTTGTGTAGTGTGTTGGTGGTTTACAGAGAGAGAGAGAGAGAGAGAGAGAGAGAGATTGTCATTTTTTGGAGTTAGAGCAGGCAGGCAGGCAAGCTAGTCAGTTAGAGTTACAGGGCTGAGAGTGAAGGGAGGGGGGCTTAGAGAGAGGGGGGATGGCTGAGAGTATAGGGATGGCTAAGAGAGGGGTGATGACAGAGAAGGGAGGGGGGCTGATTGAGAGGGGAGGGGGGAGAGAGAAGGGAGGAGGGCTTAGAGAGAGGGGGGTGGCTGAGAGTATAGGGATGGCTAAGAGAGGGGTGATGACAGAGAAGGGAGGGGGGCGATGGGGCTGAGAGAGAAAGGAGGGGGGCTTAAGGAGAGGGGGGCTGAGAAAGAAGGGAGGGGGCTAATAATGCAACTAAGATACGACGATGTAAGTGACTTACGCCGCTCGTATCTTAGAAGAAAGCCAGCGTATCTTCTTTTATGAATAGCAAAAAAAGATACGCCGGCTATTCTTAGTGTTTACGCAGCTCTTGATACGCTGACTTAAATAGTTTTCTGAATCCGGCCCATTATATATATATATATATATATATATATATATATATATATATATATATATATATATATATATATATATATAATTGGGTATGAATACTTTTTCAAGGCACTGTAAATATCTTAGTGTATGACCAGCTATAGTTACTTTCTATAATATCAATTGTAAATCTCAGTTTTTCTTAAGTAAATATGTTTATTTTGTTTATTGTATGTTTATTTATTGTTTATAAACATGTTTATTATATATTTATTTTATATGTTTATATTATATTGTTTATAAATATGTTTATTTTGTTTATTATATATTTATTTTTTATGTTTATATTATATTGTTTATAAATATGTTTATTTTGTTTATTATATATTTATTTTATATGTTTATATTATATTGTTTATAAACATGTTTATTTAGTTTATTATATATTTATTTTATATGTTTATATTATATTGTTTATAAATATGTTTATTTTGTTTATTATATATTTATTTTATATGTTTATATTAAATTGTTTATAAATATGTTTATTTTGTTTATAAGCGCTGCACAAACTGTTGGCACTATATAAATTGTATATAATAATAAAAATAATAATAATAATTTATAATGTGCTTAAGAAACCACCAGAGTATTACATTTTACACATTATAAAAAATCAAGAGAACAATACTTTGGTCCATGCATTCATTTTATCACATCTTTTTTTTTTTTTTCCCTTACGCCGCTGTTTATGCCTTTGCAGGCGCGTTGTCACAATGCTTGGAAAAGAACGGCATCTAAACGGCCAAAGCACAGACTCTAGTCAAGACCATCGGGGATCAAAGTCAGACAAAGGCAGCAGGGGTTTCATTAATATGTTCAGCTTGCTGCCCGAGGACAGATCAGCCAGAACAGGGTGAAACAATCATCTGGCCCCCAAACAACTTTTACTTAAAAAAAAAAAAAAATCCGATGACTGAACCACCTGTGGTCTCCTTGGAAACCAGCATCCACCCCCTCCAGCCACCTTTTAATGAAACCCAAGAGCCCCCTTTATTAATTTATAAAAGGTTCTATTTTCTGAAAGATTCATAAAATGCACCATAATGCGCCTTCCTAACATGGCTGGCCTATGCAAATAGCACACATGCCGATGAATAATTAATTATTTAATTAGCAATTGTTTCTTGGGGTGGGGGGATGTTTGTGGTGGTTTAAGCGGTGGAGGTCAATTCGATGGATTAACGTTTCTCTTTTAACTAGTCTATACGTGATACGTATTGTAGCCCAAGAAATTCAGGGCGGCGTACGCAAAGTATTAACCCATAGGAATATTTCACAGCATCGATATGGCTCTACTGTATACCGTAGCGCTATGCAGAGTTTATTTGAACATTTGGTTTCAGACCCAGTGAGGGATCATTGACTTTAGCAGTTAAGGGGGGCAGTAAAACCCTGTGGTTCAGCCACGTGTTTATTGCCAACCAACCACCACCCCCTTTTATCTGGTAGCAGCCAGGAGCGTACATGTGCTGGGGAACCAATGACTGCACTGCTATCAATCTATCCGATCAGCCAAGGGGAGAACGACGCAGGATCACGCCCACGGACATTCGGGGCTCAGGTAAGTAAAACAGGGGCTCGGGGGGGCAGAGCTCTGTCCTGTCAGTGGGAATGTGCTGGATGTTGTGTTCCTGCAAAGCAGAGAATAAAATCCAGCACATCCCTTAGGCCCCTTTCACACTGGGGCAGGGGTGGACTTGGTGGTAAAGCGCCGCTATTTTTAGCAGCGCTTTACTATCAATTTTGCGGTGCTATTCGGCTGCTAGCGAAGCAATTTTACCCCCCGCTAGCAGCCGAGAAAGGGTTAAAACCACTGCAAACCGCCTCTGCAGAGGCGCTTTGCCGGCGGTATAGCCGCAGTGCTCATTGATTTCAATGGGCAGTAGCGGTGGAGGAGTGGTATACACACTGCTCCTCCGCCGCTCCAAAGATGCTGCTAGCAGGACTTTTTTTACCATCCTGCTAGCGCACTGCTCCAGTGTGAAAGCCTTCGGGGCTTTCACACTGGAGAGACAGCAGTGGCTGTTTCAGGTCGCTTTGCATGCGCTATTTTTAACGTTATAGAGCCTGCAAAGCGACCCAGTGTGAAAGGGGTCTTAGTAAAAGCACCACATTGTAAACACAAAAGAATACAGGTTAGGCACACATTTAGCTCTTAGAGTGCCCTAGATGTTTAACCCCTTCCCGGCCAGTGTCATTAGTACAGTGACAGTGGATACTTTTAGCAATAATCACTATTATAGTATCGCTAAATATTGTCTTTTTCTCAAAATTGGTGGTATTTTTTTTTATCGTGCAAAAAATAAAAAATAAACAGTGGTGATCAAATACCACCAAAAGAAAGCTCTATTTGTGTGAAAATTTACACAAATGCTGCATGACCGCGCAATTGTCAGTTAAAGTAATGCAGTGTCGTATCACAAAAAGTGGCCTAGTCATGAAGGGGGCGGGGGGGGGGGGGTAAATCTTCCAGAAGTCAAGTGGATTTACTATATTATGACAGCTGAAGTTATATGCCAATTATGCCTGTAAAATTATAGCTTGGACCTGCCCCCTCCAGCTACAGAGTCCCCTGTATAACAACCCATTCAGTTTAAAATAGCAATGGAAGACATAACATATATATATATATATATATATATATATATATATATATATATATATATATATATATATATATATATATATATATAAAAACATTTTCAATAAAAAAAAAAAACATTTTTTTTTATGTGTCAATGATTTTTATTAAAGTTTTTCAAAACAAGGTGCAAAGATCTCATCTTTTCATTGAGCGGTATATAACACATTTGGAGAGTCATACATGGAATATTTTAAAAGGCTTGAGGAATCCACCTCGTATTACATACACAAACCGTTATCCCATCCTAATGTGGACTGTATCACATCCGCTCAATTAAGTATGGTATATGTACCTGTCTCAACCAAGAATCTTAAACTGAACACTGTACCACTGTGTATATACAGTGGTGCCAGCCGTCCGTATTTTTACGGACAGTTCGTAAAAACTGGCACTTTTTCCCCCCGTTCGTAAATGTCCATGGTTGCGGGAATGTGCCAGTAAAAATAGCCGAGATCGGTTCGGCTTGGAACTGCGCTTGGAGATTAGAGGCAGGGGGTGATTGAGGCAGGGAGTGGGGTGATGGTGGCAGCAGTGGCACCGCAAAGGGGAATGGAGGCAGGGGGGAAAAAAAGGCAGGGGGGTGTTAGTCGCAGGGGGTGATTGGAGGCACAGCAGAGGGGGATGGTGGCACCGCAGAGGGTGGGGGATGGAGACAGGGGTTGTTGGTGGCACCGCAGAGGGGGATGGAGGCAGGGGACGATGGAGGCAGGGGGTGATTGGAGGCAGGGGGCCTGGGGGAGATTGGAAGCAGGGGGAGATTGTGGCACCGCAGAGGGGGGTGAAGGCAGTGGGTGTTGGTGGCACAGGGGGATGGAGGCAGGGGGTGATGTGACTAAATAATTTGCCCTTATTATATCGGAAAAAAAAATGTTTTTTTACCTTAATATCTACCTTAAATCACATTGCTATTTGCCTAGCGTAGTTGTGTGTAGCCTAAATACTGAAATTTGCACCTAAAAATGTAATTTAGTAACTTTTGTGAAATGCCAGTAAAAACGTGGCTGTAAATTTCCGGTGTCGTGGCCAGTAAATTTCAATCTGGTAGGTTGGCAACACTGTCTATATAACCTGAGGCAGGTTCTCACCCCACTGGGAAGAGCCAGCTCCCCATCTGATTATCGGGGGAGTCTGGCTCTTCCCGTCCCACGGGTGTCTTCCTCCACATCACAAGCAGGCAATGGACCGCCAAGGGTGAGTGAGAGAAACCACATAACAAATAAACACAAAGTGAAACCAACTTAACCCTCGTGTGACTCGGGGTGCTTTTTTTGTGCTAAGATCGGTATCCCCGACGCTAATGGTAGCTATACAGAGCCTGCAGCGCGTGCTGGCTTACCTTGTTCCTGGATCCAGCGATGCATCCGCGCTGTGTGAGCAAGCGGGTCCTCGCTCGATTCACACAGTGTCCCCGCGTGCCGCCGATCTCCGCTCCCTGCGACGTTACGACGCACGGGGGCGGAGAACTGCGACATATTCAAAAAAGTAAACAAACACATTTTATAGATTACAGTGCTGTTTGTAAAAAATACACACCCCCCTTGTCCCTAGTGGTCTGCCCAGTGCCCTACATGTACTTTTATATCATAAAAAATGTTCTTTCTGCCTGGAAACTGTAGATTGTCCATAGCAAACAAAAGTGTCCCTTTATGTGAAAAATGGTTTTAGATCAGCTAGAAATCAGCGATAATAAATTATAATCACTGCGATAGCCACTGGTCAAGGTCCTGGCAACACTCCATTTCCTTGCCAGTGGCTCTTTTCACCATAATGGGTAAATATATATTTTAGATACATTTTTTCTGTTTAGTATATATTTTATATTGGTTAATATAATAAATATATAATTTTATTTTTTATATCTAATATATATTTAATATTTTAAATATTATTATAATTATATTATTTATTATTATTATATAGATTTTTTATATATATATATATAGTAGTTCAACTTCCAGTTCCTCTCTGACATCTCTCAAAAACACACAATCCAAAAAACACAACGACACAACACAAACCTACAAACAGCAACAGACAACGGAACAAAAGCACCTTTCTTTAGGGAGGGAAACAAATGGATGTACTTTTGCAATGGAAGGGCGTATGTCTGGGCCTATTTATGCCCTTAGCGTAGCTCACTAAGTATGCCGGGGCCTAGTTCTTATCTCACTGATTACACCAGGCCGAGTTGTGAGCATGCGCAGAGAGGTGCTGACCATAGTCTGCGTCATGCGTGCATGCGCAATCCGGCCGGCCCTTCATTTGCATGGGGTCACGGCTCATTTCAATGGAACACGCCCACGTCCTTCCCAATTTGAATTACACCGCCTTACGCCTCGGAATTTACGTTGCGCCGGCGCAAATTTGTGTGCAAATACTACGAGGATACGGTACTTGCGCCTCTACATTGAGCCGGTCTAACGTAAAGGAGATGCGCTACGCCGGTCAATATATGCACCAATGTACGTGAATCTGGCCCATAGTGTATGTTGAAAAAGGCCAATTTTAGTCTCTATCTGAAGCCCATAATGCAGAATGACAAAAGTACAATTGAGAGACAGAGAGGTGTCACCCTGTAACAGGAAGTGCCCGAGCAAGGACCTTCATGGCAGAATCCTCAGGTATTATTATTTTAAGAAAGATGTAGATTCAAAATAACGAGACTTACTTTTCGAACTGTCGTTACCATGATATAGCTTCTATGAGACTTTAGCCATTGGGTTTATATTTGGTTCAAAAGTATCAGCATCCATCAAATGTATATTCAGTAGGTTAATTGCTCGTTGAATACAGAGTGTAGATTATGGAAATGCTGTTTACAGACAAACCCCTTAATTGTAGATGCTACAAAGAGACACAAACACTGTTATCTGTTTCCTTTTATCTCTGCTTCAAAGTTGGGCTCATTAGCTGTGCTGATCTCAAAGGCGTATGGAAAATTTATCATCACTGAGATTCAGCAATTAGGAGCTGTCACTAATACATTATTGTTGTGAATCATTTACAAATAAATTAGGTGTGAACGCATCCATGCAACTTGTGTGATTTGTAAGTCATACATTATAAAGCTAAAGTCCTGTCGGTAGAATGGGTTGAGCTACTAATACCGTATATCTTTACAGTTCTAGTAGCTGGCTACTTTTTTTTTCTGGTGATTAACTGATGGTCATGTCCATCCTGTTCGAGTGCGCTGTGTCGCCTGTAGACATGTGTGCCTCGTTTTGATTTTTCGGACTAAAATTTGTTTTCGGATATTCAGATGTATCCAATTTCCAAATCACAATAGTAACACATTTCAATAAATCCCCCCAAAAAATATAATAAAACAAATTCGAAAAATTTGAAAATGAATTTGAATTGAAAAATTTGAAAATGAGCTTAAATTTGGAAATTAATAGACATGTGCAGACTGGAATATTTTGTTTCGTTTTTTCGTTTTCGTTTGGAAAATAAATTTATTTAGTTACTCCCAAAAATCGTTTTGATATATTTCGTTTTTCGTTGGGGTATAGCTTTCGTCCGAAAATCCAATAATACTTGGTTTCTGTCGAATGGTCAAAAGAATATTCGACGGAACATCGAATCTTTACGTCGAATCGTACATTTCCGGTCGAATATTCCGCCTACAGGAATTCTAATGTTGTATGACTAGTAATAATGTCGAATCTATTTTCTCATAAATCGAAATCTAATCTCTGTAATGTCGAATCTATTATTTCTATAGTGTCGAATCTTTTCCCTATAATGTCGAATCTTTTCTCTATGATGTCAAATCTTTTCTCTATAATGTCGAATCTCTCTATATCTAAATTTTTAGCGCAACGAAAACGAAAATAAAACATTTTTTATGTCGGATCTTTCGGTTTTCGTTTCTTGCGCTTTCGTTATCGTTTTTTAAAACGATAACGAAAAAAAACGATTTTCGGACAAAAATGC
The DNA here is from genome assembly GCA_029574335.1 of Rana kukunoris. Taxonomy (NCBI): domain Eukaryota; kingdom Metazoa; phylum Chordata; class Amphibia; order Anura; family Ranidae; genus Rana; species Rana kukunoris. Next base: position 51,024,408 of record CM056052.1, read on the forward strand.
ATTCTAACGAAAACAAATGCACATGTCTAGAAATTAATTTGAATTCAAAATGGAAACATATTGCAATAAATACAGTAAGGTATAAAAGTGAAATACGATAATGGTGAGAATAGACAATAATAAAATACGAAATAAATAAATAAAATAGAATCAATAACAATTAAATGGCATAGAATAGGAAGAATATCTGAATTCCAATGAATATATTAACCAAGACCAAATATACAAAATGAATTCCAAATATACAAAATTAATTTCGAAAAATTATTATTTCTAACATAACAATCTTAACAAACAAACAAAATTATTAACTTAATGAACCAATACAAAACAAAACAAAACCAATTGTTTCTGTTGTGCGCATATCTAGTCATCTGTATATGCGTTCTTGGTCACAGCCTTATGACCATGATTAGGGGAGCATATGCTAGGAGTGGCTGGTCGTAGGCATGAGTTTGCGTATAAGGGAGTATGTACCCGTCAAGAGAAATATTTGTACCCCTTCCCTTAAGATGGCTGGTACTTGCCTTCTGAAAATTTACCTTGTTCGAGTTCATAGCCAGAAACGGCTGTTTCTGTTGCTGACCTGGATTGCTTGACTCTACCTGTATCTCCTGATTTTGTTGCTAACTACCCATTCCTGACTATCCTTGCCTACTGTTTGCCTTGACTGCTGCCTGGAAACTTGACAACTTTTGCTTGCTGCCTGTCTTGACCTTTGAGGAAATTTGACTATCCTTGCCTGTTATCTGTCTGAAAATGAACCCCTGCCTGAAAACGTATCATCTTCGAATATTGCTTGTCTTTAAATCAGCCCAAAAATGTATATCCTCACATGCCTTTTGCTAGGACCTCTGCCTGGAATCCTAACTATCCTTGGCCACTGCTTACCTTGATGCCAGCCTGACAACGGATTATCCTCACCTGTTGCATACCTTGACCTCATTTTGAAACCTTTTTTTGCCACCTTCCTAGACAACAGCTTGAAAACTACCTATGCTTGCCTGCCACCTGCCTTGACCTCAGCCTGAAAATTACTATCCTTGTTTCCCAGTTGCCTCAACCTTAGCGTCAAATGACTGTCCTTACTTGCCACCTTTCTAGACAACAGTTTGAAAATTAGATTAAATTGACTGCAATGCCCAGGGGTGGCATTCAAACACCCTGAATATACATGTGCCACATCCTAGTTAGCTGAGAATTGTATTATAGGAAAAATGGACTTTGAAGGCATGTATAAAATAAGTAACAACATTTTGAATAGTTCACATGAATACCATACATATACAACCCACAATGAATAAGACAAGAATAGAGGACACAATGGTTATCCTAACAGGAAAACCAAATGTAGTACTTCCTGTGGGGCAATACTGACTATATCATAAAGACCAAGCCCACACTGGTATGTGAGTATTCCTCATGGGTCTTCCAAGGGTCTTTAAGGGTTAAAAGATATGCGAAACATGTTTTGCAACGTGGGATGTCGCTTCTTCAGGAGCTTCGGTATTTCGAAAAGACTGTGCTTTCAGTTGGAACCCAGGTCACCTGACTCCACATGTATGCAAAGTAAAAAGCTGTTTATCTATCTATGCCACCTTGTAAAACAATCCATTCAGTTTAAAATAAAAATGAAAGGCAAACCATTTTTGTATAGATAAAAAAAAAAAAACATTATAGATTCCTTTTTTCCCTTTTTTATAAGTGATTGCATTCCCTCTGTTCTCAGCTGCACAAGAGCTAGGGGGAGGAGAAGCAGAACACTGAGCTTCACAGTAAATGGCTGTGCAGCGGGGGTGTGTCTGGACAAGGCTGATCATTGGGGGAGAGTACACTGATTTCTCAGCATAGCTATAGAACTGACCACGGTATGCTCTCCTGCTTACTGTGGACAGTTTTTAGTAGGGAAGCAAGGGGACTTACAGGAACACCAGGGATTTCACATAAAGGAAGCAATACAAAGAGAACAGGTCACTTTTTAATACAAGTATATTGTACAGCAGGCACTTCGGGAATATGAAATGTTGGGGTAATAAACGCTTTAACCACTTTCCGACGGCCGTACGACTTTATACGGCCGCAGGGTGGCTCTACTTCTCTGGGACGCCATCTTTTTACGGCCGCCCCTTTCCTCGTTCCCAGCGCGCGCTCCCGAGCGCGCATCGGGGAACTTCTGTGCTGGCCATGTCCCTTGAACACAGCCAATCACAGATCGCGGTAAATAGCCAATCACAGCGGATATTTACAGCGCGATCTGTGCGGCCAATGAGAGATGATCTCAAATGTAAACATATGAGATCATCTCTCATTGCCGGCTCACACAGAGACAGCGTCCAGTCAGGGAGAGAGGAGACCGATCTGTGTCCCTTGTACATAAGGACACAGATCGATCACCTCCCCCAGTCACCCCCCTCCTCACAGTTAGAACACTATGCAGGGTACACATTTAACCCCTTCAATGCCAGTCACATTTATACAGTAATTAGTGCATATTTATAGCACTGATCGCAGTACAAATGTGAATGGTGCCAAAAATGTGTCAAAAGTGTCCGATGTAATCCCACTAGCAAACACAGATTTCTTTGCACCAGGTAATAGGACTAAAATGGGGAAAAAATTAGGAAGTAATAGACTAGGTGACATAGTCACACAAGGGAAAAAAAAAAAAAAAGAAGAGATACACATATTAGAAAGTATACAACAAATAACGGACTGGGAATATCTACAACTAAAACACTTTGTTAACACCCTGCCAGCACCAATAAGAGATATAACTGCACAGAACGCATTTGAAAAACTTTGTTCCACAGGTGAATCACTACAGCACGGAATCGCAGCAATTTATAAAATCCTCACAGAATTAGGGACAAAGGGCCCAATACAAAGCATAGAGATGTGGGAGAAAGAAATGGGAGAAAAGATAGAAGAAATACACATGATTAAAGCCACTTTTTATTATGCCAAAGACATAACAACAGTAGAAGCAAATTATAAATGCATGATGCGGTGGCACTTGACCCCAGTAAAACTTAACAAAATACACACAACGAATTCCCCCCTATGCTGGAGGGAATGCAATCAAGTAGGGACAACAAAACACATATGGTGGGACTGTCCGAGAGTTCAGGAATACTGGAAAGAAGTACTCAAATTAATTGAAGAAATCACTGGAGAAAAGATCCCTCTAGATCCTATGTCCTGCCTTTTCCACAGACAAGGCCTAGTTAAAGGGGAAAAAAAATACGCTTTGACACTGGTCCCCACACTGCTAAATGCAGCAAAGGCCTTGATCCCGAAGTTTTGGCTCCACCCACAGAAACCACCCCTAAAAGAATTAATACATCGGGTCGATCACATCGCAGAGTTGGAGTACCTTAGAGGGGAAGATCTGGGAGAGGAAGAGGGAGGAAGAGGCGGGAGGATCTGGGAACAATGCAGAAACTTCAAGACAACGGAGGGGTTTATTCAGGTATTATCAGAAATAGATAGTTAATAAAAGGGGAAAAAAAAAAAAAGAAGTTCTATCCTAATAAAAAAAAAAAAGAAAATAGGAAAAAAAGGAAGAGACAGTCGACCCGATCTAATAGAGTAAACATGGAAACAGGGAGGGGGGGGGTCCAGAGATAAATAATGGGATTGAGGGGTTCATGACAAGATACTAATTATATAAGAGCCAAACTGCTAGATTCACTATGTGTTACTACTATTGTTCATAAAAAAAAAAAAAAAAAAAAAAAAGGAAACGTACGTATACATAATATACATCACAAGTTTTACATAAAAAAAAAAAAAAAAAAAAAAAAAAAAAATCTTATTATTAAAGTATCCACAAGTGATGCAAATCCGAGGACTATATACGAAGGGCGGAACAAAGATGAACCCCTCCTAAGCCTCAAATTTCGGGTTAAGTCTGATGTGGACAAAAAAAAAAAAAAAAAAAAAAGTGTCCGATGTGTCTGCCATAATGTCGCAGTCCCAATAAAAATCGCAGATCGCCGCCATTACTAGTAAAAAAATAATAATACAAAATAATAATTCTGTCCCCTATTTTGTAGGCGCTATAACTTTTTGCTTATTGCGTTTTTTTTTTTTTTTATATATACCAAAAATATGTAGAATACGTATCGGCCTAGACCCAGAATTTTTTTTTTTTTTTTTTTTAAATTGGGCTATTTATTATAGCAACAAGTAAAGAATATTGGGGCAGATTCACATAGATGTAATCTTCCGCTGCGTAATCGAAATACGCTACGCTGCCGTCTATCACCAGACTCTACGCCGAATTCAGGTAGTTTTTTTGCGCGTACGCTATTGTATCGTATTTTTTTTCCGCCGCGCAATCGAAATACGGTAGGGGGCGTGAAGCATTTAAATTAAGCGCGTCCCCGCGACGATCGAACTGCGCATGCCTGTTCAGGAATTTCCCGCCGTGCATTGCGCGAAATCACGTCGTGACGTCATTCGTTGTTTGAGTAGCGGCGTTTACGAACATTCCTATTCCCGGACGACTTACGTTAAAAATAATAAAAGAAATCGAAAAACGTTGAAATTCGACGCGGGAACGACGGCCATACTTAACATGGCTGTCTAATATTAGACCAGCAAAAAGCTGGTTAGTGAAACGGAAAAAAAAGATGACTAAAGGTGCCGTAAGAGATTGCGTTTGAAGAGCGAAATTTTGTGGATTCCAGGCAAAAGCTCATTAGCATACCATGAAGGTGAAAAACAACAGGAAGTCCGCCCAGTGGCCGCAATTTTCAGGCAGCGTAGATCTGAAGGCGTACTAACACGTAATAAAGTCGAAATTTAGCACGCAGGTGTCTTTTCATGGTTTGAGGATTTCGACTAGCGTAAAAACGCTCGTAAATCGAAATTACTCCTGTCTAACAACATTTACACAGGCGTAATCGCTTTGTGAATCTAGGCCATTGTCTTTTTTTTCAAACATTTTCAAAATTTGATCACCGCAGAGGTGATCAAATACCACCAAAAGAAAGCTCTACTTATGGGGAAAAAAGGACGTCAATTTTGTTTGGGAGCCACGTCGCACGACTGCGCAATTGTCAGTTAAAGCGACGCAGTGCCGGAAGCTGAAATTTCACCTAGTCAGGAAGGGGGTATATGTGCCCAGTAAGCAAGTGGTTAAAGCCCTGTACACACAATCAGATATCTGATGGAATCTAAGCCTGCCTGCTTTATCTATCTAGTAATAAATAGTGTTGCTCACGAATATTTGCATTGCGAATATTCGCTACGAATATTGCATATTCGAGTATTCGCGAATAACTTGAATATCGCGGCGAATATTCGCTATTTCGAATATTCGTTTTTTTAAAATTTCGCAATAAATTTCGCAATAAATTTCGCATTCGCGAAATTTCGCAATAGCGAAATTTCGCAATTTTTTTATAAAATATAGCGAATATTCGTAAATATCGAATATTCGTGATATTTTATCCAAAAAAAAAATAGCGAAATTTCGCAATCATTTTCGCTTTCGCATATGCGAAATTTCGCTATTTTTTTTTTTATAAAATATAGCGAATATTCGTAAATATCGAATATTCGTGATATTTTATAAAAAAAAAATCGCGAAATTTCGCATTGGCGAAAATTCGCAAATTTTTTTTTTTTTTTTATAAAATATCACGAATATTCGATATTAACGAATATTCGCGAATATTCTTCTAAATATTCGCGAAATATCGCGAAATCGAATATGGCGTATTCCGCTCATCACTAGTAATAAAGACAATGGGCCAGATTCACATACAATTACATTGGCGCAGAGTATCAGAGATACACTACGCCACCGTATTTTACCTGGCTCTACGACGAATCCAAGTAGATTTTGGCCCGTAACGTACGGCGGCGTAGTGTATTTCTCACAGCGGAATCGAAATACGCGATTAGGGGGCGTGAAGCATTTAAATTAGGCGCGTCCCCGCGGCGATCGAACTGCGCATGCTCCGTTCAGAAATTTCCCGCCGTGCATTGCGCGAAATAACGTCGATACGTCATTTGTTGTTTGAGTAGCGTCGTTTACGTACATTCCTATTCCCGGACGACTTACATAAAAAATAAAAAAAGACGTTGACATTCGACGCGGGAACGACGGCCATACTTAACATGGGCTGTCTAAAACTAGACCAGATAAAAGGTGGAATAACTTTACGCGACAAAAAGATGACTACAGATGCCGTAAGAGATTGCGAACGACGCTCGTAACTTCGTGGATCGTCGGAAAAAGCTCATTTGCATACCCCGACGCGGAAAACGAAGGGAACTCTAGCCAGCGGCTGCAACATTATTGCAGCGTAGATCCGAAGGCGTACGAACACGTAAGCCAGTAGGTTTGAAGCCCGCAGCCGTCGTTTCATGGTTTGAGGATTCAGACGAATGAAACGATGTGCGTAATTTGAAAGTACTCCGGTCTAACGCGAGATAGACCGGAGTAAGGGCTCTGTGAATCTGGCCCACTGTCTCTCTCTCTCTCTCTCTCTATAGGACTTATCTCTTTAACAACGCCGCAACACACTACACGAGGCCGCCTTGCAGGCGGCCTTTTATAATGTGGGGCGTGTACTAAACCCCTTGAGCCATAATTGGCTCTCCGTTTTTTGCGCACTGTGATCGGCCAAGCATGCGGGTCATAGTGCATGCTTGGACAATCATCAGCGCGCAATGCCGCAGTGAATTATGGGCCATGACGTGTCACTCGAATTTTGTTTGAGCGACCCGTTTTGTACGAATTTCGAAGAACGTGCGAACAGACGATGTTAGAGTCGAACATACGTTCGAATCGAACGCGGATCTCATCCCTACTACTAACATTAAACTTATTCCCCCTTAAGAAGAGACACAATACACAAATCTTTAGACGGTGACTGTATCATTAGGAGAAAACTATTTATCTAAGGTCTCTAAAGAAGACACACGGCCATGCAATGAAATCGAACGAGAAGCAGTTCAATTGCAAACTGTGTAAGGGTTTCTTTGGTTATCTATCTACCTATCTATCAACAGTATCTATTATTGTCTATCCAATATCTTTTTTGAAAAATACTTTATTCTCAGAGCTGACACTTTCCAGGTATATGCATACACTGGGTTAGTTTGAACCAATGATACATTACAACAAAAGTCTTTGTAACAAAGGAAGGGGCTCTCAGGTGTCCAAAGTGATACATCTGCTTTAAAAATATCAGGCTGCACTCACTGTCCTAGTACAAGAGGGCGTGAGAAGTTGGCATTCCCCCCTCTGGCGGTGCTGATACTGCTGACATCAGACTCGCTGCTTTTCAGCTGAAAGTAATCACGACAGAAGCTAAAATTTCAGGTTTGAATTTCTTGCTAAATACGAGGCAGGCGAGAGTATGACAGTATCAGAACAGAGTTTTTTGTTGTCTCTTATTCTGTTACTAATCATGGTAAAGACCAGGTGAATCCCTCCAGGCTGGGGCGGGAGAGGACTGACAAATACCATACGTTTTTTGTTTTTTTTTCTGCACATGATGTTAGGAGCTAACCCTAACCTGTGAGTTCCCCGAAATCGTGCACTGTGAAAAGTACAGGCCGATTAATGTCATACTGGCTCTTCAGCATTCCCTGTTTAGTGTATACGCAACAGACAGATATTGACACGTTTCATTCCTCCAGTTAAAAGGCCAATTCCATCAGAAGACATATTTCATGTTTATGGGTTTGGGGAGAAGTGAAATCACATGCTGGCTCTTTATGCAAACAATTCAGTTTAAAGCTGAACTCTGGAGAAAGGCTTGCTTCCGCACTGCAAAGGTTAAAAGCCAGTTTAGGTCCAGGGGGGCTGAAAAAGCAATTTTAAATGCTGCTCCCACAGGCTCCCTCTGTGCTGTTAGGCTGGTCCCCCAACCTCTTCTCCCCTATGCTCCAGTGGACTCAGGTCTATTGACATCATCAACAGGGGTCAAGTCCTGGGGAAAAAAGTGTGGGAACTCCCACCCAAGATCCACTCCCCCACAAAAAAAAAAAAAAAATGATACGCTCATATGCATAATTACTAAACCGCACATTTTTTTTTTTCGACCCACTTAACCTTAGCAATCCTTTATGTTACTGGCCGCTTCCTGTATATGGATTCATCGGGTAGTGTGCGGGTATTCCGTCACTTCCCCAATGCCGCAATGTCTCCTGAGAGCTTTTGTCATTGTTCCCAGTGGACATTGCGGAGGTCTGCTGCGAGTTATCGCAGGATTTAGAAAGAAGCTCCCATTGGACAAAAGCTCCCAGGAGACATTGCGGCATCAAGGAAGTGACGGAATACCCGCACACTACCTGATGAATCCATATACAGGAAGCGGCCAGTAACATAAAGGATTACTAAGGTTTGCCTGCCCCTGACAGTGGCTCAAGCTGGGCATCGCCGCTTAGTGAAGGATTGGCTCAGGCGGCTCGGCTGCTCTCGGCTGCTCTAGTCCTGCAAAGGGAACTGTGTTCCTGCTGTGAAAAAAGTGCAGGAAATCCGTTCCCACGCATTCCCGCAGGACTTGAGCCCTGATCATTCAGTATATTAAAAAAGCCCATAACCCTGCACTTAATGTGAGGACGGAGAGGAACAGACCAATAGGGGAGTAGAGTAGGGCGCCAACTACCAGGGGAGCTGAGGATTAGGTACAGTATATAAAACAGTTTTTCCTGTTCATCTAGACCAGTGGTCTCCAAACTGTCCAAGCTGTGGCCCTTGGGCGGATGTGGCTTTTTTCCAGCCCTTGGGGCAATCTTTTATCCTCTGACACCAACAATGGGGCATTGTTCCCCCCACTGTTCCTCCCAGTGATACCAATGATGGGGCACATTTTCTCCCAATATTGACGCATGTTTCTTCACACCCCATGACACCATTACTGAAGCAAAATTCCTCTCACTGACACTAAAGATGGAGCATTATTTACTCCCACTTATGTCAGGACATTTTCTACTTCTAATATCCCCCATAAAGTCTGAGGAACAGTAAACTGGCCCTTTGTTTGAAGAGTTTGGAGAACCCTGTTCTAGGCCTTAATGAGCATTTAACACTCAGGCCGTGTACACACGATTGGTTCAAACCGATGAGAATGGTGCGACGGACAGTTTTCATCAGTTCACCGCTGAAGTGGCCTGATGGTCTGATGTGCGTACACACCATCAGTCCAAAATCTGATCGGGTCAGAACGCAGTGACGTAGAACACAACGACGTGCTGAAAAAATGAAGTTCAATGCTTCCAAGCTGTTACAATCCTGTCCTCTCTTTAATGATACTTAATGGATTTCCCAGTTACAGAGGTTTCTCAGACTAAACCACATCCGCACTTTCTTGTAATAACAGAAAGTTTAGGGTTTATTTCATCACAACCTCTGTCGGGGGAACCAATCTTGGGTGCGGCACCGTATCAAATAAGGAATGTAACTTAAATAAAGCAAAGGAAAAATGTATGACGGTTACTATAGCAGAATCAGATGTATACCACGAAGGTTCACGCCACCTTTACTCGGGTATCAAAGCTGGTGCATAACTGCACTTCAGGTACAGGGTATAATTGCATATACTAGACTAGGACAGCAAGTATGAGACTAAGATTACTGGAGATAGGGAGTGCACAAAGGTTGCCTTGTTAGTATTCAGAATAGCAGAGACATGACTAGATACTGTTACTTGTGGTTATCATACATAAACAATACTGGAGATATGCAGACCACAGGATTGCTTTTGTTAGTACTCAGGTTAGCATAAGCATGGTTAGACACTGTTACTTGCGGTTCTGATGTTTCCTAGAGTCCATAGAGTGTCAGCTCCTGGACAACAGCTGTAGTCTCCTGAGAATAGGGATTCCTTGCTGAAGAGCACTGGGCTGAAGTGATGCTGGCTGGTGGGGAGCAGGGATCCTCTGTGGGTCTGAGGCCAGAGGTCCAAAGTGGTGGGTCTGTATGGAGGCTGCAAGGGTCCCAGGTGACGGCAGGTGCACACAAAATAGTGGAACACCGTGCCATCATACCTGGGGCTTTAAATAGAGCGCGCGGCGCGGGAATGGATGCGGATCGCTGGGGCGCACTTCCGCGTTCCAGCGTGGAGCGCACAACAGAGCGCACCGGAAATGACGCGCGTAACTCACTGCGGAGGTGTGGGGAAGTCACCAGCGCAGTGGTTAAGGAGGAAGGAACGCCAGTGGCGTTACATACTCCCCTCCTCAAGGGCGCTCCTAAAGTGCTCTTAGCAGGAGAAGGTCGGTTAGGGTACCTCTGATGAAATGATTTGATAAGGCGGGGTGCATGGAGATGTGTAGAGTCTTCCCATGAATCTTCGAGATGACTGTAACCTTTCCAACGTATTAAGTACTGGAAAGTAGAGCCCCTTCTCCTACAATCCAAAATTTGTTCAACCTCATATTCACATTCACCTGAAATGTCAACTGGAGGTGGGGGATTTGAAACTCTGTTGGGGAATGGGTTTGGTATAAATGGTTTCAAAAGTGAGACGTGGAAAGAGGGGTGGATTTTCCATTCACTTGGTAAGGTTAATTTTACGGCATTAGGATTTATCACATGTGAAATAGGGAAAGGCCCAGTAAATTGTCGGCCGAGTTTCCTGGAGGGAATTTTAAGACGTAAATTTTTGGTGGATAACCAAACTAGGTCTCCCACTTTGTAAACAGGTGGCTTAGATCTGTGAATGTCATAGTTCCGTTTTTGTCGTCTTTGAGCAGCTTCTAAGTTGTTATGAAGAATTTGTAGGGTATCCTTTAGGGTTGAAAGGTATTGCCTTACAGCAGGGACTTTGTTTGACTGCATATTGGACGGTAAAGCTTGTGGGTGGAAACCATAATTTGCATAGAATGGTGAAAACCTAGTAGAAGAGCTGGTGGCGTTATTGTAAGAAAATTCAGCATGGGGTAGTAGATGGAACCAGTCATCCTGTAAGTGTGTGCAGTAACAACGTAGATATTGTTCTAGGGTCTGGTTGACCCTTTCTGTCTGACCGTTTGTTTGGGGATGATATGCACTAGACATGCGGTGGTCAATCTTTAATGTGGTACATAAAGCCTTCCAGAACTTAGAGATAAATTGAGAACCTCTGTCGGAAATGATTTGAGAAGGGAGGCCATGTAACTTGAGGACGTTGTTAATGAAAGCTGTTGCTGTCTCAGATGATGTTGGTAAATCTTTTAAAGGAATGAAATGTGCCATCTTTGTAAGTAAATCCACTGTGACCATGATAGTATTTGAGCCATTTGAGCGTGGAAGATCTACTATAAAGTCCATCGAGACGACCTGCCAGGGTCGCTTAGGGATTGGAAGAGAGGATAAATAACCAAAGGGGGGTTTTCTTGAGAGTTTGTTACTAGCACAGATGACACAGGAGTTGACGTAATCTTGAACCATTCTAGCTAAATGGGGCCACCAAAAATCTCTTTTGAGGAGGTGTATGGTCTTATTTATTCCAGGATGGCCAGCTAGTGGAGAGTCATGTAGTTGTTTGAGGAGTGTTAGTTGAAGGCTGGGAGGAACATATAACTTATTCTCAAAGGTATATGTACCATCTGATTGCCTAGAGATTCCTTTAGGCAAGGAGGAGGCATCAGTGGGTGTGTTCTGAGAGATTAGTTCCCGAATTGAGGAGGTGACTCCAATAAAGCGCTTAGGAGAGATGATAGATGAAGGCGGACTTTCAATGATCTCATCTTCATTGATGCGGGATAGGGAGTCAGCCTTTAGGTTTTGGGTACCTGGTCTGTAAGATATGAGAAAGTCAAATCTATCAAAGAACAAGCTCCATCTTACTTGACGAGCAGAGAGAGTCTTGCATGCCTTCAAATGTTGTAGGTTCCGATGATCAGTGAGGATCATTACTGGGTATATAGAACCTTCTAGAAGATGTCTCCAGTTTGCCAATGCGTCCCTAATTGCTAAAAGTTCCTTCTCTCCAATGGGGTAGTTCCTCTCTGCAGAATTTAGAGTTCTGGAGTAGAAAGCGACTGGATGTAGAGGATCCCATAGGGTTAGTTGTTGTGAAAGTACAGCACCTAAAGCAAAGTGAGATGCATCCACTTCTACGGTGAAGTGACATTGTGGATCAGGTAACTGCAGTATCGGAGCAGAGGTGTAGGAGAGTTTCAGTGTATCAAAAGATTTCTGAGCTTGATTTGTCCAGGTAAAGGGTGTCTTTTTACTAGTTAAGGAATTTAGTGGTTTTACAATCTCTGAAAAATTCTTAATGAATTTACGGTAATAGTTTGAGAACCCCAGGAATCGTTGTAGAGCCTTCCTGGACTGTGGAATGGGCCAAGAGAGAATACATTCAACCTTAGAACGGTCCATCTGGATGCCGTCGGGGGTAATCTGATAGCCAAGGAAAGAGATACTGGTTTGGTTGAAGACACACTTCTCCAGTTTAGCGTATAGACGATGTGTTCTAAGCCTTGATAGTACCCATCGTACATGTTTGGTATGTTCATCAAGATTGTCTGAGAAGATCAAGATGTCGTCAAGATAAATCACTACACAAATGTCTAACAAGTCCCGGAAAATATCATTAATGAATCTTTGAAAAGTTGCGGGGGCATTGCATAGCCCGAAAGGCATAACCGTATACTCGAATAAGCCATAGCGGGTCTTGAAAGCCGTCTTCCATTCGTCCCCAGGACGGATTCGAATTAAATTATAAGCGCCCCTAAGATCCAGTTTTGTAAAGATTTTGGAGGTCTGGAGTCGTTCAATAAGTTCTGGGATGAGTGGTAGGGGATACCGATTTTTTATTGTGATGTTATTGAGGGACCTGTAATCAATTATTGGGCGAAGAGAACCGTCCTTATTCTTTACAAAAAACATTGCGGCGCTAGCTGTGGATGTGGAAGGTCTGATGAACCCCTTCCTCAGGTTGTCATCGAGGTAGTCCTTGAGATGGATAAGTTCCGGTTGGGATAGAGGATAAATTTGAGCGGTAGGAATGGTAGAGTCTGGAATAAGGTCGATCGGACAATCATAAATGCGATGCGGGGGAAGTGTCTCTGCATTAGTTTTGCTGAAGACATCCGAAAAATCATACAAGTAAGAAGGGAGAGTATTGTTGTTTTCAGTTGTGAGAAGCAAACTGTACACAGGGTAACAGGTACGTTTGCAGAAAGAGGATTCAAGCTTAAGTGAGTTACTAGACCAGTGGAAGATTGGTTGGTGGAGAAGTAACCAGGGTAACCCTAATACTATTGGGAAAGTGGGTGATCGGATAATATCGAACACTAGCGTTTCAGTATGGCCATTGCCACAGGTAACCAACAATGGTGAGGTTTGAGTGTGTATTGGCCCATATGAGGAAGTAGAGCCATCAATAAAAGTAACAGGCAAGGGATGTTGCCTTAAGACACTTGGGATATTATTTGAGTTAACAATTTCTCTGTCAATGAAGTTACCACAGGCACCGGTGTCAACCATCGCATCTACAGTGCATCTATCTTGGTCCCACTGTAAAGTAAGAGTAAGAAAAACATAGTTATTAGTGGAAGTTTGGGGCAAAGCAATCTTATTAATGTTGTGGGGGTTACCTTCAGACTTCCTCTTAAGAAGAGGGCAGGTAGGGACAATGTGGTCAGGGGCTGAGCAATAAAGACATAAGTTTTGAGCTCTGCGTCTTTGTTTCTCTTCTGGTGATAGTGGTCCTTTGACTGCTGCTATGTCCATTGGGATGTCCTTTGGTGGGGATCTGGACCTCCCAGATGGCGTAGCTTGATATGAATTAATACGCTCGGCCTTCCTCTCTCTGAGTCTGCGGTCAATGGAGAGGGAGAGGAGCATGAGATCCTCCAGGGTAGTGGGAATTTCAACTCGGGCAAGTTCATCTTTCATAGGTTCTGAAAGTCCGATACGGAATTGGTTTCTAAGGGAAATATCCGTCCACAAAGTTTCACGGCACCAGCACTTAAACTCAGAGATGTAATCCTCTACTGGTCTTTTACCTTGTCTAAGGTTTCTGATGGTGTTTTCTGCTGTGAGCTGTTTGTTGGGGTCTTCGTAAAGGAGGGATATTTCATCAAGGAAAGTATTGAAAGTTCCTAGTAGGTCACCATGTTCCTCGACGTAGGCGTCAGCCCATACTCTTGGTTCCCCTTTGAGATACGAAGTCAACGTGAGAATTCTAATTCTATCGGAATGGTAGGTGCGGGGGCGTAGGTCAAACATAAGACGGCAAGAACTAATAAATTGACGGAAGTTCTTCCTGTCTCCTGAAAAAGGCTCAGGGGGGCAGACCTTGGGTTCAGGTCGATCCCGTGGTTGAGCAAAATTATGGTTTCGAAGTGCCTCGTTTTCCAAACGGAGGTCATTAACAGTGGTGGTAAGGGTATCGACTCGTTGTGAGAGAGCAACCAGATGATTGGCGAGTTCCGCTGGATCCATTAAGTGTGTAAGGTTCCACTATTATGTTACAATCCTGTCCTCTCTTTAATGATACTTAATGGATTTCCCAGTTACAGAGGTTTCTCAGACTAAACCACATCCGCACTTTCTTGTAATAACAGAAAGTTTAGGGTTTATTTCATCACAACCTCTGTCGGGGGAACCAATCTTGGGTGCGGCACTGTATCAAATAAGGAATGTAACTTAAATAAAGCAAAGGAAAAATGTATGACGGTTACTATAGCAGAATCAGATGTATACCACGAAGGTTCACGCCACCTTTACTCGGGTATCAAAGCTGGTGCATAACTGCACTTCAGGTACAGGGTATAATTGCATATACTAGACTAGGACAGCAAGTATGAGACTAAGATTACTGGAGATAGGGAGTGCACAAAGGTTGCCTTGTTAGTATTCAGAATAGCAGAGACATGACTAGATACTGTTACTTGTGGTTATCATACATAAACAATACTGGAGATATGCAGACCACAGGATTGCTTTTGTTAGTACTCAGGTTAGCATAAGCATGGTTAGACACTGTTACTTGCGGTTCTGATGTTTCCTAGAGTCCATAGAGTGTCAGCTCCTGGACAACAGCTGTAGTCTCCTGAGAATAGGGATTCCTTGCTGAAGAGCACTGGGCTGAAGTGATGCTGGCTGGTGGGGAGCAGGGATCCTCTGTGGGTCTGAGGCCAGAGGTCCAAAGTGGTGGGTCTGTATGGAGGCTGCAAGGGTCCCAGGTGACGGCAGGTGCACACAAAATAGTGGAACACCGTGCCATCATACCTGGGGCTTTAAATAGAGCGCGCGGCGCGGGAATGGATGCGGATCGCTGGGGCGCACTTCCGCGTTCCAGCGTGGAGCGCACAACAGAGCGCACCGGAAATGACGCGCGTAACTCACTGCGGAGGTGTGGGGAAGTCACCAGCGCAGTGGTTAAGGAGGAAGGAACGCCAGTGGCGTTACACAAGCATGCGTCGACTTGATTCTGAGCATGCGGGGGTTTTTGGACCGATGCTTTTGCGTATTAACCATCGGTTTGGACCGATGGTCAGGGGTCCATCGGTCAGATTTTAAAGCAAGTTTTAAAACTTTGGTCCGACGGACGATGTACCGATGGGCCGTACACACGGTCAGTTTGGACCGATGAGTCAATTCTCATCGGTTTGAACCGATTGTGTGTACGCGGCCTTACAGTTTACTTTCCCTGGAGGTAGACTTTAAAGAAACATTGACCCTTTGCTCATTGTATCTGTACACAGGAGTTCTCCGGCCCAATGATACTCATCTTGCAAGTGCTCCCCTGTTGCTCCTTTGTCATAGCTTATAACAAAATCCCCAGTGGCGGCTGGTGACGGGTTCCAAAGGGGAGTGGTGATGTCACTCCTTCTGTCGTATAATGGTGCTTGGGCCTAGCGATTGACTGTTAGACCCAAGTACTGTCACTTTAGAGCAGGCCACATGTTGCCAATACCCAAAAACACCAGACCTCGCAAATCAAGGAGTGACAGGGAAGCACTAATGGAGTAAGTGCAGGTGTAGTAAGGGGATCCTTCAAACAGACACTGTCACTTTGTTCTGAATGTGCAAAGTAAAAGTGACTGTGAAAGTGGTTGTAAAAGCCTAAATATGTTTTACCTTAACCACTTAAGACCAGGACCTTTAGGCAGGTAAAGGACCTGGCCAGTTTTTGCGATTTGGCACTGCGCCGCTTTAACTGACAATTGCACGGTCATGCGACGTGGCTCCCAAACAAAATTGGCGTCCTTTTTCCCACAAATAGAGCTTTTGGTGGAACTTGATCTATCCAAGGGGGAAATTTCTCGCGCTAAAGGTGAATAAACTAATTAATACAAAATTAATTACTTGAGAATTAACCAACTAATTAATTAATTAAAATGACAAAAAAAATTGAATAAATAAATAAATAAATAAGTGAATAAAGGTATCCAGCAGCAACATTAAACATGTGATATACACGAAAAGCGAAGATAAAAGGAAAAATAGTTGCGCTCAGAAAACACAATATGACATTGTGAAAAGAATTATTATACATGTCAATATAAATAAATAAAAACATCTAATTTATAAATAAAGTCCATAAATAGTGATGTGATCAAGTGTAGTAAAAATGGCTTACACTACAACCCAATCTTAATTAGTCCATTTGAGCTGGTATCACAAAGATGTAATTAGATGATGTAATTAAACGATTTTAATGGATGTAAAGGATTGTCCAATATTACACAAAGGGCAATGGTGATAGTAGATTAAAATATCCTGGATGGAATTCACTATCGATCTCACAGTAATTCTGCAGACACATCAAAAGGTAAGTAAAGATGTACTCTTACCGGATCCTGGTGTAATTCAGGCATGTCAATCCACTGGCATCTGAAGGGGGAGATCACCTCGACCGCTTACAGTGGTGGAATTTGATCACCTCTGTGGTTTTTAGGCTCCATTCACATCTGAGCGACAAAACGCCGGTCGCCCGACGCTCTTGTCGCTCGAGATGTGAAATAACATTGCGGTCTATGGAGATGGTTCACATCTCAACGCCTGTCGCCTGAAAAAAAGTCCCGGACACTTTTTTTCAGGCGACATTGGTGTTCGCTCTTAGACCGCAATGTTAAACAAAGAAGAAAAAAAAAAGTTTAATCTACAGGCGGCAAGATAAGCCACGTACGCGGCGTATCGTGTCGCCTAGGTGTGAATGCAGCCTTAGAGCGACAATTTAGAAAAAAATTCAATATTTTTTCATTTTTACTATAATAAATATCCCCCAAAAATATATATATATTTTTTCCTCAGTTTAGGCCGATATGTATTTTTCTACCTATTTTTGGTAAAAAAAAAAACGCAATAGGCGTTTATCGATTGGTTTGCGCAAAATTTATAGCGTTTACAAAATAGAGGATAATTTTATTGCATTTTTATAAAAAAAAAAATTTAACTACTAATGGCGGCGATCAGCGTTTTTTTTTCATGACTGCGACAATATGGCAGACACATCAGACAATTTTGAAAATTTTTTGGGACCATTGTCATTTTCACAGCAAAAAATGCATTAACCACTTAAGGACCGCCTCCTGCACATATACGTCGGCAGAATGGCACGGCTGAGCACATGTACGTACAGGTACGTCCTGTACCAGTACCCACCCGAAGCTCCGGGACCGCGGGACTCGCGGATCCGATCGCCGCTGGAGTGCGGCGATCGGTCCCCGGAGCTGAAGAACGGGGAGAGCCATGTGTAAACACGGCTTCCCCGTCCTTCACTGTGGCGGCTTCATCGATCTCGTGATCCCTTATATAGGGAATCACAATCGATGACGTCACACCTACAGCCACACCCCTACAGTTGTAAACACACATTAAGGGACACATAACCCTTACAGAGCCCCCTTGTGGTTAATTCCCAAACTGCAAATGTAATTTTCACAATAAACAATGCAATTTAAATGCATTTTTTGCTGTGAAAATGACAATTGTCCCAAAAATTTGTCAAAATTGTCCGAAGTGTCCGCCATAATGTCGCAGTCACGAAAAAAAACGCTGATCGCCGCCATTAGTATTTAAAAAAAAAAATGACATAAAACTATCCCCTATTTTGTAAACGCTATAAATTTTGCGCAAACAAACCGATAAACGCTTATTGCGATTTTTTTTACCAAAAATAGGTAGAAGAATACAGAGCTTCAGACTGGGTCACGGACCCACGGCTGGGCACTTAAAGAGGACCTACAGGTACGTGCTTGTGCCCAGCCGTGCCATTCTGCCGACGTATATCTGCAGGAGGCGGTCCTTAAGTGGTTAATGCATTACTTGCTTGGCTCGCAGTCTCCGCTCTAATTAATCCTTAAAAGTGTTCTATCGGGTTGAGGTCAGGACTCTGTGCATCTGTGCAGGCCAGTTAGTTCCTCCGCCCCAAACTTGCTCATTCATGTCTTTATGGGCTTTGTGCACTGGTGCGCAGCAATGTTGGAAGAATGGTCATACATTCCTATAGGAACACTCCTAAACTTTGTGGACAGCCTTTTTTCTAGAAGAGTTGAAGCTGTTATAGATGCAAAGGATGGGCCAAGTCAATATTGAACCCTACTGAACAAGACTGGGATTCTTTTAAAGTTTATGTGCGTGCAAAGGACGGGGTCTATCTATGAAAATTTTCTATTTACTATTTACTATTCAATTAAAGTGTTATTCTTCACTAAACCTACATCACATCTCATAATTACCTCATCTTGTGTTTTAAAAGGCCAGTATAAATGTAATAGTGGAAAAATAAAATTTATGGGTACAACAAAATATTTTTGACATATACATTGGTCTGTGGCAAGGGTCCATTGCCAAGATAATCTGTGCTAGAAGCTGTAGTTGTATGCAACATACTCTTACAATGTACTCTTGTAGCAAATGATCCTTAAAAGCAGTGGTTTACCACTGCAATGTGCCGTGTGATATTCAAATAAGTAAAAAAAAAATCAAGAGAAAAGTATGGTTTCGTGATCTGTCAAGGTCAAAGGCCTTTCCTCCAATCTCAATGCTCTGTGCAGCTTTTAAAACAAAGAGTAAACAAAGAGTACACATGAGACACTGCAGGCTACACTCCGAGGTCTGCATTTTATTTGTAGAATGTTAAAATTACCTGGTTAACTCTATCTAGTCTAGGTTTACACTTGAACTTGAGCTTATTTAAGATTTTTTTTACAAGCCATACCTTTTTACGAGTTATTACCCACGTTTTCAGGCTTTTTCAGGCATGAAAACCTTAAAAAAAAGAAAAAAAATGATGTCACAATGTAGGGTATCCGATTTTTCTATCATCTGTGCCTAGTCTTGCCACACAGAGTTAATCCAGCTCTGAGAAATCCTCTTTTAATGTTCAGTACAATAAAACGGACTTACAGAGAAAAACCTTAGTCCGTTCCGCCCCCTTGCTATGAGTGACAGGTTATTTACATATCTCATGCACTAGCCTGAGACATGGACACATCCTGTGTAGAAAGTTCACAATTCACATCCCTCTCCCCTCTCCCTTCCAGCTCTCCCAGGATTGGCTGCATTTACTGTGTTTTGACTGGATGTTTCTCATCATGGGGTGTGATCCACAGTTCAGTGTGATGAAGAAATGCATATTGCAGTGAAAACACAGAACAGAACAGAAAGCAGAATATACACAGACAAGTGATCTGATTTAGGTTAGATGTAACTAGTGAGAGCTGGGCAGAGGAGAAGCTTGAGTGATCTAATTGTTATTTTTCAGTGTGTGTGTGTCTGAGGTCACCTTATCACAGTTGCAACATCAGGTTAATTACATATCTCATGCACTAGCCTGGAGACAGGCATTATTTTTTAATTTCCACCCCCACTCCTTTTCTGAAGTCATGTGGTTACTTTTCTGGATTTGAATGGATGTTAGGGATCATAGCAACATTGCATGTTGACAAGGGGAGTGTAGAGGTGGGCGGGGAGTCTACTGACATCACGACTCCACCCACTGAGCTCCAGACAACAGACCCACCCACAGAATCTGCAGTTTTTTCGGGTCTCATAACAGACAGAGGGGAGACATTTGACAGGTAAGGATACATGCAGGAGGCATGTATATCCTTATAGATCAGCACTATGGCAGTAGTTTAGAAAGGATGAGAGTGGGTTTACATCCATTTTAAGCATTTTGGTTTTAGCCAGTGGAAAGCTAGTTACTATGAGAAAGAGATACAAAGAATCACACAATTACAGCTGATTTTCAGCCATTTCTAAGGTGGTCACATTGACATTGACATCTACAGGAACCAAAATCACGTGACTCTACCCCAAATAAGCTTACGTACTTTCTTGGGACGCGTCAATCAACATGAAGCTTAGGTTTGAACAAGCAGCAGATACAGTGGGAATCCTCATGATGAGCATTGAAGCACTTCTAGAAAATCGCTTCAAAGGGTCGAGGGTCGTTAATTAGGCTTATAAAGCACAGCATGAACTAAGCCTCTCACTTACTAAAGCCATGTATACCAGCTCACTCTTCCATTCTTCAGGAACTTGGCCATTTTCAGGATCGACCTAAAATCATACAGTCCATGGACCTTCCTTGGTGCTTGTGCCAATGCTGTGGAACTCCACAAGGCTCAGTCCCTGGACTCATTTAAATACAGATGAAAGGAACAATTTGTTTATTCAAACTCAAGGGATTTGTTACCCATTACCTTGACAATACTATTGCCAGAGATATTGACAGGTTTTACAGTATTTTTGTCAAAGTCATTGACATGTTTAATTTCTTCAGTTCAAAGGCCAACTCTATCTATAGAAAATACTTTACCATCATTAAAATGCACACTAACATCTTTTATTGAGTGCTGACCTTTAAAGTGGACCTTCCACCCCCCCCCTCTCTAATAAATCTCACCAACTAAATACCTTCTATTAACTAAAACTAATAAAGCTATCAGTACTTACCACCATCTCCTCACACAGATCCCCCAGTCTGAGTATTATGTTCCCTGCCAGTTAAAAACCTGTGCCAGTTTAAAAAAAAACATGATCGGCTACCAAATTCTTTTTCCTCTGTTGGCTGACAAATAACGCCAAGTGCCTAATTTTTCTTGTGAAAGCTTATTTCCTCCCTGACATCTCACTTTTGAGAAACAAGATCTCTGAAATGTACTGATGATCAGTGGCAGCTGGTGCTCAAATTTTTTTTTTTTGGCGGGCGCAAACAAAAAACAAAAAACAATTGCAGCCTCACTGTGCCCATCAAGTGCAGCTACTGTGCCCATCAAATGCAGCCACTGGGCCCATCAAATGCAGCCACTGTGCCATCAATTGTCACCACTGTGCCATGCCATCAAACACAGTCACTGTGCCATGCCATCAAACACAGCCACTGTGCCATCAATTGTCACCACTGTGCCATGCCATCAAACGCAGCCACTGTGCCATCAATTGTCACCACTGTGCCATGCCATCAAACGCAGCCACTGTGCCATGCCATTAAACACAGCCACTGTGCATCAATTGTCACCACTGTGCCATGCCATCAAACACAGCCACCGTGCCATCAATTGTCACCACTGTGCCATGCCATCAAACACAGCCACTGTGCCATGCCATCAAACACAGCCACTGTGCCATCAATTGTCACCACTGTGCCATGCCATCAAACGCAGCCACTGTGCCATCAATTGTCACCACTGTGCCATGCCATCAAACGCAGCCACTGTGCCATGCCATTAAACACAGCCACTGTGCATCAATTGTCACCACTGTGCCATGCCATCAAACACAGCCACCGTGCCATCAATTGTCACCACTGTGCCATGCCATCAAACACAGCCACTGTGCCATGCCATCAAACACAGCCACTGTGCCATCAATTGTCACCACTGTGCCATGCTATCAAACACAGCCACCCTCGGCGGTATTTTCAACCACCACTGAGGAGAGAAGACATCACAAGTGAGTCTGCACCAACACTACACTGACACCAGTGACACATAGGCACATTAACCCCCCCGATCTTCCCCCCCCCCACCCCCCTGTCACAGTGTCACTGAATGCAGTGATCATATATTTACTGATCACTGCATTTAGTGTCAGTGTGACAGTTAGTGTGACAGGGAGTTATTTTTAGGTTCAGCGTAGCCCCCGTACCACCCCTAATAAAGTTTTAACCCCTTGATCACCGCCCTAGTTAACCCTTTCACCCCCTATTGCCAGTGTCACTAAGCGATCATTTTTCTGATTGCTGTATTAGTGTCACTGTTGCCGCTAGGTAGCTAGTTTTTTTTTATTGCAATTTTTTTTTTACTAAAGACATGAGGCTGAATACATTTTGGCCTAAATGTTTGACTAAAATTTAGTTTATTCGATTTTTCTTATAACAAAAAGTAAAAAATATTGATTTTTTTTCAAAAATGTCGCTCTATTTTTGTATATAGCGCAAAAAATAGAGGCGATCAAATACCACCAAAAGAAAGCTCTATTTGTGGGAAGAAAAGGACGTGAATTTTGTTTGGGAGCCACGTCGCACGCGCTATTGTCTGTTAAAGCGGCGCAGTGCCGAATTGTAAAAACGCCTCTGGGCATTTAGCAGCATATTGTTCCGGGGCTTAAGTGGTTAAAGTCTATGGGCACAAGTCTGATAGAAGTTGCCTTGAAGTAGTACAGGAACCTTTACTAAAGGCAGAGCGACTTCAGTAGTGCTAATTAAGACAGCTCTCATTTACTACAATGGGATTTCACTTGGGGTCTCACAAGTTGGATCTCAATTTGCGGCAGTGTGAACTGAGCCAAAAGGGGTTGTAAAGCTTTGTGTTGTTTCACCTGAATGCATCCTATGTATTCAGGTGAAAAAACACCTTGCACTCTCCAGGCCCCCCGAGCCCCCGTTTTACTTACCGAAACCCCAAATCTCTGTGGGTGCAATCCTGCATTGCTTTCCCCCAGCTCTTCATTGGATGATTGATAGCAGCGCAGCGCAGCGCAGCCAAATGATACACTTGGCAGATATGGCCGCAAACTGTATCACACGGGAGCGTGCCTGCAAGGTATCCCCTTGGGAGAGCTCTTCCCAGAGAGGCAGAGACAGCCGCCGAATTACCCCAGAAGACAAGAATCAGGGCTACTGCCGCGGCTGGTCGGCAAGCAGTTAAAAGGGTTGTAAAGGTTTGTTTTATTTTCTAAATAGGTTTCTTTAAGCTAGTTCATTGTTATTTCACTTACCTTTTCCTTCAATTTCCATTCTAAACGTTTTTTTTTTCTTTGTCTGAATTTCTCACTTCCTGTTTCTCCTTAGAAAGCTTGCTCCCATCATCCGAACCATTCTGGCTGGGGGTTAGTCAGCCAGAACAACTTACTGAGGAGGAACAGGAAGTGAGAAATTCAGACAAAGAAAACAAAGAAAAAAAACTTTTAGAATAGAAATCAAAGGAAAATGTAAGTGAACCAAGAATGCACTAGCTTAAAGGAACCTATTTAGAAAATAAAAACGAACCTTTACAACCCCTTTAACTGTGTAACTCTGAATAAGCTAGTGGAAAATAACCAGTCAACAAGTAACTACGATCTATTAGATACAGTCAGGAATCGTACACACGTTTTCCTAGACAGAATCCTTCAAGAAACTTGTTGGCAATGGATTCCCTTAATTTACTTAGATTTCCTCTTACTTCCTGGTTGCCTATAGAGCAGGAAGTGAAGAGAAATCTTTTCAATGGGACAGGGATGGTAAAAAAATAAACTGACAGGGGCTATAACCCTCCCTTACTCTACCGAAAATGAAAAAAAAAAAAAGTGTTGCCTATAGTTCTACTTTAAGTAGATGGTGCAGCAGAAACATATAGCACAGTGAGGAAGGTTTGTGGTCCAGGATGATAAAACAGTCAAAATTGGAAGCACCCCCCCCCCCCCACAGTTGCGGAATGCCGCCGCCCGCATACCAAAAGCAGCGTGGCCGCTTTATGGGGGCGCTAGACTAATTTTGCCAACAGTGTAGCGCAAGCCGACGGGGACTCTTTTCGTGCTGCCCCCCTGCAAAGTGCTGCCCTAGTCCTGGGCCTTGTTGGCCTAGGCCAGGATACAGCTCTGACTGTAACAGACTGGAAAGCGCGAATCGTCTCTCACCAAACTTTTATTTAACACGCAGTAACATGAGATTAGCAAAAGCAGCCCCCAAGGGTTGTGCCAATGGAATGGAACTTCCCCTTTATAGTGCCGTTGTACGTGTTGAAAGTCACCACGTTTAAGAACGATGAGATTTTGTCTTGACTGTGTGTATGCAAGGAAAGCTTGACAAGATTCTCAACAAGCCTTAGCCCGCATACACACGACCGAGAAACTCGTCGGGCTAAACTCATCGTTCCGCCCGTCGAGGTTCCCGTTCAGCTGTCGAAAAGCTTGTCTAGCCAAATTTCCCAATAGAACAACGAGGAAATAGAGAACATGCTCTCTTTTTGGCTCGACGAGCTTCCAGACGGGATGCTCGGCGAAAAGTGTACACACGACCGGTTTTCTCGGCAGAATACGTCTCCCATCGAGGTTCTCACTGGATTCTGCCGAGAAACTCGGTCGTGTGTACACGGCCTTACAAGTAACTCGTTGAGGAAAATGATGTTTTATTTACGAAGAGTTTCTCGGTCGTGTGTACGAGGCCTGACTGTTTGGGAATTCAGGCAGCCGTGGTTGCCAAAGCCCGTGAATACAATAGCCAACGGTGGATATTCCTCCATTTATCCATGCTGTTTAGCGCAGATGGTGGAATAAATAGATTTCTATGGGCTAAGCGAGAGAAAACAAGCCATGTATGGCTAGCATTGTTCATGCAGAAAGTACTGACAGGCTCACTTTAAAGAACCATTTTCCACAAGACCAGAATCCTTGCAGGTGCTGCTTCTTCCCAGCAGATGCGATCTCTGTATTTCCTCAAAAACTCCAGTTCAATAAACCAAACTCCAGCAAATCTTAACTAAACAAACTCTTCCTACAAGAACTGCAAAAACAAACTGTTCCATCCTCCTGCACCGAGTGAGATAATTATACTGATATGTGGACAAAAATGTCAGTTTTCAGCAATGGGCCTACAGACGCAGGGAGCTCGCAGCCCCAGATCTAAATGTATACAGTCATATATTGACACAGATGGTAAATTTTACTGATATATGCGCTCACAGTGGAGAACAGCCAGGCCGATGCATTATGACAGATTGCATCCTAGACTAAATTGTTGCAAGAAGACGCAAAGTAGTCATGAAAAATATCACTTTAAATCTTCGGTGAAGCCTCACATCCTGTATTTCATCTTGAGGAGAATTTATGTTGAGCATCCTGGGCTTTGTCAGGGTTTGATATGTGGAAAACAAATTCCCACCAGTTGCAAATGAGAAGGTTTTCCGAAGCCTGGTTACTGAGGATGGAAGATAACTGCAGACAATGTATTATGTTGATGTGCAGATGGAGGGGGAATTTTTCGCAGCAGACCTCACATTAAAAGAAAGAGACATTTCCAGGAGTGTAGACACACTTTGCAACCTTATATTTAAAAAAAATGGTAGATAAGGACCGAGCATCTTTCTGCATTTTGGTGTTTACAAGTTAAAGGGGCTGTAAAGGAAACATTTTTTTTTTCATAATAAGCAATCTTTTCCTGCAGACATTCCTCTTTTCACTTCCTCATTATTCGTTTTTGCTCAGAAGTTGCTCTATTTCTTCTCTATTCTGTTCACTTCCTGCTTGTCTGATTGTTACTCACCACCGTGAAGGGAGGCTTTACTGCGGTGGTCAGTGACGTGCTCGCCCCCTCCTGGGAACTACATCTGTGCGACAGGACGATCTCTACGTGTTAGAGACTTCAAGGAGGTGTGAATTACTGGGCATTTTTTGCTGTGAAAATGACAATGGTCCAAAAAATTTGTCAAAATTGTCCGAAGTGTCCGCCATAATGTCACAGTCACGAAAAAAATCGCTGATCGCCGCCATGGAGTTCCCCCTAAAATCCACACCAGACCCCTTATCCAAGCACGTTGACTTGGCCGGCCGCAGAAAAGAGGAGGGGACAGAGTGCGGCCCCCCCTCTCCTGAACCGCACCGGGCCACATGCCCTCAACATTGGGAGGGTGCTTTGGGGTGCATGTTGATGGGGACAAGGGTCTCATCCCCACAACCCTTGCTCGGTGGCTATGGTGGTATGCGGGCAGGGGGCTTATCAGAATCTGGAAGACCCCTTTAACAAAAGGGGACCCTCAGATCCTGGCCCCCCCTGTGTGAAACAGTAATGGGGTACACTGTACCCCTACCATTTCACGAAGGAAGTGTAAATAGTAGTTTTCAGAAAAAAACACACACACCGTAGAACAAATTACTTTATTAATTAAACCAAATAAAAATCCAGCGGTGAAAATAGATGATCGATGCTGCTCCCTGCTCCAACATTGTCTTCTATCCAGCGCAGGGTGATCGGTCCAGCGACTGGTGATCTCTCCAGCGACGGCCGGTTGGTCCAGCGATGAGAAGATCCATCCATTCAGAGCACAGCTCCGCGAATGACACGCCGGAGCTTTGACGTTTCTTTTATAGGGGAGGCGGGCCACGCGTCACGTGACCCCGTCCCCCTCTGATGCACACTGTGCTACGTCACTGGGACAGCCAAGACATGCCCCTTGCGTCAGAGGGGGATGGGGTCACGTGACGCGCCCTTTCTTCTCTTTGATAAAGTTGCAATGTTGCTGTCTGCAACACACTAATGACATCACGGAATCCTAGGCACGATCACTGGACTGGAATACAAGGATGGCGTTTTAATGAGAAAAGGTAAAGCTGTTGCTGTATACGCTGATATGCCAGAAATAAATGTAATCAGACTTTTACATTTACTAAGGCTCCATGCAAACAGAAGCTAAAAAAAGATTTAAAAAACACCAGTAGCTTTGCAGGGAACTTTTCAACGTCTTTTAGCGTTTTTGCAATAGTGTTTATTAGCGTTTTTCAGTGTAGCGTTTTTTAGCTTTTCTTTTTTTCTTCCTTTTTTTTCAATGGATGAAAAAAAAAAAACGCAAAAAAAATGCTCTTGAGCGTTTAGAGTGTTTTTTTGCGTTTTTCCGCGCTTTGCGTTTTTTGCGTTTATACCCGCCGAAAAACTGCACTTTGAACGCAAATTTTGGGCGTTCAGAAAAAATCCAATAATCTCCAAAGCTCATTAACACTTAAAAACGTCCATGTGTGCATGGGCACATAGGTTAAGGGCCCTTTCACACAGGGCGGATCAGTATTGATCCGCTCCGTGTGTCTGCATAGCCCAGTGGGGATCCTCCGTAAAATCCCCGCTGAACTGGCAGCTGACAGGGCGGTCTCCGCACACTGTGCAGGGACCGCCCTGTCTTTCCTCCGCTCTCACCTATGGGGGATCGGATGAACACGGACCGTATGTCCGTGTTCATCCGATCCGATCCGGCAGACGGAAGAA
The DNA here is from genome assembly GCA_029574335.1 of Rana kukunoris. Lineage (NCBI taxonomy): Eukaryota > Metazoa > Chordata > Amphibia > Anura > Ranidae > Rana > Rana kukunoris. Next base: position 51,051,776 of record CM056052.1, read on the forward strand.
AAATAGGATTTCTTCCGTCTGCAAATGCGGATCTTTGCGGAGGCGGACAAATTACGGGTGTCACCCGTAATCACATAGGGACCCATGTATGTCTCGTTTTCATCCGCAAACGGACGGATGAAAATGCGGACATACGGTCCGTACGTGTGAAAGGGCCCTTACATAGACTTCAGTTTATGGGCTTTTTAAAAAAAGCCCAAAACTCCAATAAACTGCAGTTTATCAGCTTCAGTGTGCATGGAGTCTAAAGGTCTGCTTTAAGATCATAATGAAATGGCCACTTACGTGTATATATTGCCATGTGTATCACTATCTATTGTTGTTACTTTAATCACAATGAAATGATACATATATATATATATAAAAATAAGGTAATGATTGAATTTATATGTACTATCATAAGTCAAGGCCAGATTCTGTTCCTTCCTCATAACTTTCATGAATTCCTCTCTGTAGTCACTGCTACCGTCCTCATCTACACCGTGTTGTGTTTCTAGGTGAAAACAGAGCCCAGAGATGACACAAGAGATAGAAAATGTTCGATATCAGATATATCTAGTCCCCGGGGCTTTGGTGTCAAGTCATTTATGAAATATTTCTTTTAAATCTCTCTGTCTGCAACAGATCAGATGTCTTTCTCACCGCTGTTTGTATCAGTACAGCTGCAGACACTATTGTGGCACAAATTAATGCGGCTCAAACTCAAAAGAATTGTTTTCTTCATTGTATGCAAATACTTGAACTATGATCAGTAATTTCACTACTGTAGTCTGTTATTCAGTACAGTGACAGCTGGGAATTACAATTCTGTACAACTTTTCCGTATTTGCCAGACCGCCATTTTTGTTTTTACACTAATTTGCTTTTGTCTTGTACAGAATGAGGTTTGAGTCACATTCGACCTTTGTGGTACTGAGCCCCATTTCACCTTTATGGTGCTGAGTCCCATTCTGCCTTTATGGTACCTAGTCCCATTCAACCTTTATGTTGCTGAGTCCCATTCAATCATTATGGTCTTCCTGAGTCCCATTCCACCTTTATAGAGCCTAGTCCCATTCCTGTCTTCATGGTGCTGAGCAACGCTGTATCTTGGCCTAGGCCAACAAGGCCCAAGCCTAGGGCAGCACTTTGTAGGGGGGCAGCATGAAAAGAGTCCCGGCCGGCTTGCGCTACACTTTTAGTGTAGCGCCAGTGTTATAAGGTGGACTGGGCCACAAGACCAATCGGTTTGACACCCCCATAAAGCGGCCGCATTGCTATATGATAGGGATGGTTCAGACACAAGGGACACTGACATGGTCTTCTATACCTGTCAGGTAGGTAGTAGGGCTCTCCTGCAATACTTTGCTTCCTTAAAGAATCTTAATTTTATTTCTGTTGATTGCTGATGAGAAAAATAAACAGAAGGATTTATTTGTTTCTGCCCCTATTCCTTTCTTTGCTCAATGACTGGACCACATAACTTCATCACTGTGCTATATGTTTTCTGCTGCACCACTGGCATGGTTATATCCCCTTAGTCCTCCAAAAATTTAGCAGAGCTGTGTGCTCAGAGTAAAACTATAGGCACAACTTAATTTTGGATAGAGTAAGGGGTGGTTATAGCCCCTGTTCATTTTCTTTTTGCCATCCATTCATTTAGCCAAACAGGAAGTGAGAGGAAATCTCTGCAGATTAAGGGAATACCCCCCACCCCCCAAGGTCATCAGAACTAGTGTCCCCACTGAAAAATGTCAGGGCAGGTCTTAAACAGGAAGGGGTGTGACCTTGTCAGGAAGGGGTGGATCATATTTAAATTAGGGGTTGCAGTAGTTTAGTCAGGCCTAGAGCAGCACAAAACCTAAATACACCACTGGAGCTGAGTCCTATTTAGCACAAGGTTTAAGGCAAAAACTCAACTAGGACAACCTCACCCCCAATGGGTTTTGGACCCCACTGGCACAAGGACACATCACTCATGCTTTTCTTGCGCACATCTAGTAGGCAGGCCTTTTGGCTACATGAGACCATAACACTGACAAGGCGCTCCTGAACAGACATGTAGTTGTCATATATGCACGATATGATAAGACCTCAAAGGGCTGACTGGCAGTAATATCAAAGCCCAGAAACACAGAGGACAGTGTATCCATTGAAACAGTCTAGGTTTATTCCACACATGGTTAAAAATCAAATGAGATGAACGGTGGTTACCAGTACCTTGAAAAAGTCACGTGTCTAGTGACGCAGTGCGTAGGGGAGGAGTCTAGTGACGAGACCCAGGAAGCTGAGGGAGATTGCCACTGTATCTGATCGGTTATGCGCTATTACCGGGGTCTATGTGAGGGCAATATCCATTGTATTGAGGTGTTTGTCAGCAGTAGCATACTGCGCTGTTGCTTTTTGCTTTCTTTGAGGACCATGGAATCTGAGGCAAACTTGGAATTTTGTCACACAGCACCTGCACCTTGACTATCACGAGTAGTGTTACTGTTATCAGGGACCATCTGCAGAGATTGCTGCTTGTCATTATCAAGCTTGTTTTAATTGGTTTATGGACATTTGCAGAGATTGTTTCTTATTGTTCTGTGGACTGTTTTTCTCCTTTATTTTATTGCACTGTATTTTTAGCACAGGGGTGATTGATATTTTAGAGGTTGATATTAGCGCTACTTACTCATTTTTATACCAGTTGATGACCAACCCCTATACCACAGGCATGCAGGATATGCTGGGAAACAGGGTTACCCATGAGGACCGTGGGATTCATGTTGGAAAATTCTCGTCTGCCACAGCAAAGAGACAGGTGGATCCACATCACTGGAAGTGACGTAGCAAGAACCAGGAATCTGTGGAGGTGGACACTCAGACTGGGACACACCGGAGAATCACGCCGGTTGCCAGGATCACATGTTTTGGGGTACGCTCCTTTGTCAAAGGGAGGATTTGACAAAGGGGCGTACCCCAAAACATTTTATGTTCTCAAGTGTTTCTCGCCACTATCTCAGTGGTCACTCTGAAGCAGCTTTTCTAAATTTCCTAAAGGTGGAGTCAGTCTAGTGTCTTACAACGCTGTTGTTAGGCCTTTTGGCTAGCCCGGAGCAATTTTATTCTGACTGAAAGTCCTGTCATGTGCATTGCCTTTGGCACTTTTTATTTATTCTTCTCACTATTTATTGCATGAGCATCTGCCCTGCATGTGTGAGTTTCAGTGTTTTACTACACTCTAATGTTGAGGAAGGATCTCTTGCCGTCAGGTCTTTTTGCCTCCCGAGTTGAGTTTTTTTTATTTTTTTTTGCAAAATTGTATTTTTATTGGATTTTAAAGAGCATATAAAACAGAACTGTATCATAAGGTACAACGGAATGATAACATCAACATAATGGGCCAGATTCAGAAAGCCTGGCGTATTTTTAGGCGGGCATCTCATATGCGCTACGCCGTCGTAAATTAGAGAGGCGAGTACCGTATTCAGAAACAACTTGTGCCCTAATTTACGGCGGCGCAGCATATATGGGCTGGCGTAAGCCTGCGTAATTCAAATTATCAAGGCAGTGGGCGTGTTGTATTGAAATGAGCCGTGACCCCATGCAAATGAGGGGCCAAACGAACGGCGCATGCGCTGTCCGTGGACTTATCCCAGTAGTGTGCATGCTTAAAAAATTTAGATACGTCAAACACTGCATACGACGTGAACGTAACTTACGCCCAGCCCCACTAATGTTCGACTTACGTGAACGATGTAAACGACGTGAAATTCGATGGCTGTTCCGACGTCCATACTTAACATTGGCTGTGCCTCATATAGCAGGGGTAACTTTACGCCGGTCGTACGCCTTACTTAAACAACGTATATCAATGCGCTGGGCGCAAGTAGGTTTGTGAATCGGCGTATCTAGCTCATTTGCATATTCAATGCGTAAATCTACGGAAGCGCCCCCTGGCGGCCAGCGTTAATATGCAACTAAGATACGATGGCGTAAGAGACTTACTTTGGTCGTATCAAGCTAGAATTCAGGCATATCTTGGTTCCTGAATGCAGGGCATAGATATGATGGCGCATATTTTAACTTACGCGGCGTATCAATAGATACGCCGGCGTAAAGTGTTTCTGAATCTGGCCCAATGACATCAAAGAGATTGTTCAAAAGAGAACGTAGAAACAAATGACAGGTACACAGTGTCCAAAGATGCAGATCACAGTAGTGATCTGCACAGATTAACAAGATAATATAAAACAAACAACTCCTAGGTAAACAGTAGCAACATAAATCAGGGAATAATAACAAAGACTAAGGTGAGGCCAATAGTACAGGGGTCCCATATCTCGAGTGGTCCCATGGTTCCCAAACTTGTGATATGGAATCGTGCACAGATGCTGTTAAATACTCAATCCTCCGAATCTCAGCAACCAGGTGGATGAATCTGGGCCATGGAGGGGGAGCTCTAGATAACCAACACAATGGTATGAGCCTTTTGGCGGCTAACAAGATATAGGCAGCTAAGCGGTTAACATTTTTGGGTAGGCCAGGGAATGGTAGTCCCAAAAGAAAATTCAAAGGATCAAACGGAAGGGACACATCCATCACCTCCTGTTAGGCCTTGTACATACGAGGGAATAAATCCGCTGAAAATGGCCCGCACATGGGTCGTATCCTGTGAATGGATCCGACGCATGCGCGCGGAAGTGTTTACTTCCTGGTGCGGTGACGTGGCTGTGACGTGGCGGTGATGTGGCGGCGTCAACGTCACCGCCGCGTCACCGCGCTGTCCGCCGGCGGGGAATTTGATCCGATGGTGTGTACAGCCACCGGATCAAACAGCCCGGAGGACATATCCGATGAAAACGGTCCATGGGACCGTTTCCATCGGATATATTACATTGTGTGTACAAGGCCTAACAGTAGCCTCACCTTCTGCCAAAAGGGTTGGACCAAGGAACATTTCCAAAAGATACGTTTTTTTTTTTTTTTTTTTTAGATAACCCTTATCCAGTACTTGGTGGATCGGCTATGGCAGGTCCCTAAGGACTAAAGTCCATCTGGTTTTAGCCAGGTGGACCAGAGTTTCTTGACCCTATAAGGAGCCTCGCACCCTGGGTGATTACAGGGATCAAGACCTTCCTTTTCGGAGGCTGGCCAAAGCATCCTTGCGTACTTTTTGTGTGTGCGCTGATTTCACTGTTCACTTATTTTGTTCACAAGGTGTTGACAGAGATGAACCGCAACATGGAGATCCATAAAAGAAAAAAAAAATGGATCAAACCAATATTTATAAAGCATTTCATGTGTTCTTTATGCAAGAATGTTTCTATGTCTGAGCATCAGCTGTGTATTTTTTTTTTGTATATGAAATGCTCAGCCGTCATTATGGAAACAGTTTCCAATCCAATCCGGTGTGTTATTTTTTCCAGTCACGTTTACCACGAGGCTATAAATGTTTATTGTACAGTTATATAACGGTTTGATTAGCTCATTGACATCCGGCTCTTCTACAATGGTCTTGTTTTTTCCCTCAAGGAATTAGTATGTATAAATATGTTCAATTTACTGTATAAACACATTTGTTATGCAGCCAGCCAGCTGCCCTTCTGCAACTGATAAACAGTAGCGAGGGCATGAGGATTTAAGTGTGACTCTTACAACCTCGAGATGGAATAATGTCATTATTGGTGAACCCTGTTCAAAATATTCGCTGTTAATTGGAAATAGAAAATTGCAATGTTCAAAGAGAAGCTTTGTGGCTGCTTTGATGTACACAAACATTGAGGTACATTTTCAGAACGGCGGTCTGGTTCTACCTATACAATGCCTTCAAGTGTCCTCTGTTTTGTGTGTGAATTTATGTTTTTTAGATCAGCAAGGTGGATACTATAGGGCGTGTCTGGGTCTAAATCAAAAATACAAAAAAAACAATATTTTGTTTCAATACATGTGCATTCCCCATGTTTTATTCCTTTATAAATGAAGCAAGTACAGAGAAATGCCAGGTGATCCACACTTCCTGTTTGGGCCGATAACACTGTGCCTCTGCTGCACTGCGATGCCCATCAAACACATTACATTTTGCCGTATTATGAATAGAGCACTCTTATGAACTTGATCATCGTGCCATTTACTGTGTTTCCCAGGAAACAAGACCTACCCCGAAAATGAGACCTATCGTTATTTTCCAGGAGGACTGCAATATAAGCCCTACCCCGAAAATAAGCACTAGTTTAAAATGCTTGTAAAATCCTATGTAGCACTACCCCCGAAGGAGACGTTGGTTTGTTTTGGGTGGCATGTTACCTCTGTAGCTCCACCGTCTAGGGCAGTGGTCATCAACCTTGTCCTGCAGGGCCCACTAACAGGCCAGGTTTGCAAGATAACTGAAATACATCACAGGTGATATAATTTGCTGCTCTAGTGATTGCAGTATTCTAGTCTGCATCTCCCCAAGGTAATACATAAAACATGGCCTGTTAGTGGGCCCTGCAGGAATGGTTAATGACCACTGGTCTAGGGTACTTAAAGAGAGTTGTAGTAAATGTAATGTCCACACGACAAATGTCTTTTCTGTGCTTTTTATTATCCAACAGGGTAAAACAGTAGAACTTGTTGAAGAATAGAGAAATAGCAGAATTCGAGAACAGCAGATTGAAGTGTAGGTAAATGGGAAACAGTCCTGCTTCCAAAGACAACTTCTATTTCACCACTCCAGCCGGAATGGGCTGGACAGGCTTCTCTCACCAGCCTGGCAGCCAGAATGTCACTCGAACTTGGGGCTAAGTCTCTGCCACAGACCCTTCTAATGGTTGCGGAAAATGGTGGTCCAGAGTCCTCTTTATTGGATGCAACACCTGGATCTCCTTCAGGTAGTTTAGGTTAGGTTACCGACTGACAGGTGACCAACATCCTGCCTCTCAGTGTCCGGTTACCCTGGTCCCCGATGGATGGTCAGGCCCCTATTTGAATACCAGCCTCTCTTGGCACTCCTCGAGCAGACTCTCAGATTGGGGACCCAGTCGATTACTGAGTCCCAGGCGGCAGATCAAATGCTCCGGGCCAACGTGGTCCGGTAACCAGAATGTTTGCATAGCACGTGCACCCTGGCCCTGAAGGCCATTATGCCGGGGCACTGTGGAATGGCTACCCTGAAGGTGGGCGCCACATGAGGAGAAGAGCCAGGAAGATGGCATCTGCCCCATAAATATCCAGCATGCACAGCGAGGAAAACCTCCCCCTGATAGGTTGCCGGGGAGAAGTATCCAAAACCTCGACTCCACTGCTGCCACCTGTCGGCCTGAGGGTTTGATCAGCCCCCAGAAACGACAGCATGATCCCACAGCACAGCCAAAGCTGTGACAGAGGCTCCAAATTTTAAAAAATTAGCCTGGTCAGAGTTACTTAACTCTCTGACCACCTCTAAATTTACTAGAGCACCGGTTCTGAAAAGTAACCAGGCCCTACACCTATAATCCACTCTATTACAGTAGTATATAATGTACAATGTGTGTGTTTCTGTAATATAATTGCGGGGGAATAGAGCTCAGGTGGGTCACACAAGTGCAGAGCTGTACTATAATGAAGGTATTTGGCACAATTATATTACAGAAACACACACATTGTATATTATATAATACTGTAATATAGTACATTATAGGATTTTACAAACATTTTTACTCAGTTCACACTGTCAGGCAGGGAGAGAGTGGGGGAGAGAAGACGGCACATTACATAGTAAGACCTACCCCGAAAATAAGCCCTACTGTGTCTTTTGTTGCCAAAATTAATATAAGATCCGGGCTTATTTTCGGAGAAACACGGGTATTTGTGTTTTAGTCTTTTGGAAGCTTAGAACACAATATTTTACCTAACACTAACCTAACCTAATCCCCAAACTAGTCCCTTGTCCTGTATACTTGCCTCATCCAGCACTGGGAAAGCCATGCTGAATCCTCACTGCTGATAGTTTGTGTTGAAAGATAAGGGCACTAAGCCATCAGTGACTAAAACTCATGATCTGAACTACAGATTGCAAAAAAGCTCCATAAGGTGTATAAAAGTATATGAACAATATTTGTGTGCGTGAACGAGTATTTTTTTTTTTCCTTTTTTTTTTTGCTTTTCTTTCTTTTTTTTTGCATTTCACATTTCCAAGTTCCAAAGTAGCAGATATGATATAAATACCAATAATTCTAAGCTAGTTTGCGGCTTATGCTACTCGAAAAAGGCTTTATCTCCTCACCTCCCCAAGGGGACCATCACTATTCATGCCAAAAGCTGTTTTTCAAACTCTTTCAACAGGCTTGTTCCCTGCTCACTCAAAGATAGTGTGTATGTGGAAGAGTTACTAATTTCTGCCTGGGTGTACATGCTGTTTATAAATTGTGATGTGATTATTCAAGGAATAATGCATTAAAGCTAGGAGACAACGTGGATCACATACAGATGCGCCAAGTTCCTGTGCCAATACAGTACATTTCGGAGAACTGTTTCACAATTCTTTGCCAGTAGATTGTTAGAACAATGGTGGGCAATCTGAAGAATTTTGATAGGATTTAATATCTTCTCAGTTGTGTTAATTGATAGTTACACTATTAGAACGGAATATTAGTTAGCGAAAAAACTTTTCTGTGCTTTTTTCTTTATTCTTGCCAAGACTACATTGTATGCCTTTTTAACCATATTTCTTGCTCAAAAGTTTTATTGAATGTATAGGTGATACAAATACAGGTAAATAATACAGGTACGATAATTTAGTCCATAAATGGAGTAAAGACAAAAACACGATATAACCAATAGTATTAGGACACCTGCCTTTACACGTACATGAACTTTAATGGCATCCCAGTCTTAGGCCTCGTACACGCATCATTTATAGCATGCGTGGGTTTCCACGGCAACAGGTAAGTATACACAGGCTCGGGTTTCTCGTCGGGAAACAGGCCAACAAGAATCTCGACGAGAAAAAAGAGAGCAAGTTCTCTTTTTTTCTCGTCGAAATTCTGGCCAGATTTCCTGATGAGAAACCTGAATGCCTTGTACACATGAACGGGAATCTCGGCAAGAATCAGTTTTCTAGCTGTTTTTTGCTGAGAAACGTGTGTATGAGGCCTTAATCTGTAGGGTTCAATATTGAGTTGGCCCACTCTTTGCCGCCATAACAGCTTCAACTCTTCTGGGAAGGCTGTCCACAAGGTTTTGGAGTGTGTCTATGGGAATGTTTGACCATTCTTCCAGAAGCTGACAGCGAAATCAGGCTGTACGCATAGCACACAGCCAGATATCGTGTCTCTAATAATAACACATTTCGTCTTAATGTAATAATCCATCTAAGCTAAAAATATACTCACCATTCATTCGATCTGCCATTCATTCAAGTCAAGAGACATCACCAAACTGTTCTTTTCATCTCGGCATCATAGCAATCGCTGGTCGCCCAGAGCCTCATGGCTCCTTTTATTGTCACAAAAGATCTCACAAACAGGAAGTGATGGCTGCAGCAGCTAATCACCCCCCCCATGGGAGTGGTCATCACAGGATGTCCCCTTCACACAGGAAATGTCCATATAGGGGCATCCCTCTAACAGGATGTAAAATACAATACAATACATGAATATAACACAATACAATGATGGCTAAAGTCTTATGGGCGTGTCCGGGCAGGGAAAGTGTGTATGCTCCTAGCAAACAAAGCCGTATTGCTTTTAAAACATGGAATGGTCAAACATTCCCATAGACACACTCCTAAACCTTGTGGAAAGCCTTCCCAGAAGAGTCTAAGCTGTTATAGCTGCAAAGGGTAGGCCAACTCAATATTGAACCCTACGGACTAAGACTGGGATGCCATTAAAGTTCATGTGTGTGTATAGGGAGGTGTCCCTATACTTTTTGTAATATCATGTAAGTTGTACAATGGTAGCCAGAGAGGGTCTCAGTAAACATTCAAAGAAGTAGAGATTGAATAAACCATGTGCAGAGGAACACCGCTCCAGGTGAAGCCTTTTAACTATTTATTGTCACAAATTTTCAGCCCTTTTATCATTTCTAAAGCTTAGATGACAACATTAGATGACAACACAATTTTTTTTTTCATTCAAAGTCTTTTATTAAAAGGTAAAAGATTGACATTCTTACAAACAGTGAGCTTTCCATCGCAGGCGCAGCTGGATGGGAATGCCCCAAGGATTGCCATAGAACACAATAAGTAATGACATAACAGAAATAACAACACAACGTTTTCTAATAGGCCATATACCTGAGGAGTGGCAGAGCCAACAGGGTGCCAAAGTTTGTAAGTTATTGAGCAGGCTCTGAGATTTTCAATCAGTGAATGGCAACTAGTCTTTGCATAACATTGCAATTATGATTGTATCAACATGTTCTGCTGTGTATCGGGTGTGGACTAATATAGTCAGCCATAAACGTCACACCCCAGCAGGCAAAAGAAAGATAGAGATCAGAGAACAGGATTGAAAAGAGACAAAGGGTAAGGGATGAAGGGAGGGAAGGGCAAGGTGTGGGGGGGGGGGGGGTAGGCGGCACTTGATCTATGGTCACAGTGTCTAAAGAAGTCTCCCATGGACTACCCAACCATCGCCGCTGCGTATTCCGGTGAGTATCTGAAAGAGAACCAGTGCTGCCAAGTATCGTGGAAGCTCTCGGCCGAGCCCCTATCCTGGGCTAAGGTGTCCTCCATCTCGCAGACCTCGGCGACTCTGCGGAGCCAGTCGGAGACGGTCGGGACCCCGACGGAGCTCCAGTGCAGAGGTATCAAGGATTTGGCTGCGTTTAGGAGGTGCATGGTCAAAGACCTCTTGTAACGTGCCAGCGAAAAGGAGGACAGGTGCAATAGGCAGCAGGCGGCATCCAGAACCAGTTTAGTTTCTGTGATCTGCTTGATCAGGCGGTGTATTTTCTCCCAGAAGGCAGAGATCAAGGGGCAGCCCCACCAGATGTGGAGCAATGTGCCCCTCTCCTTCTGACACCTCCAGCATGTGTCAGACTGCTGAGGGTTCCATTTGTGGAGCATGTCAGGAGTGTGATACCAGCGCGTTAGGAGCTTGTAGCTCGTTTCCTGAAGTTTTGTGCTGATTGAACATTTGTGTGCAATGGTGCAGGCATACCTCCACTGTTTCTCCGAGATTTCCATCCCAAGCTCCTCCGACCACTTCTCCCTATGTCCGGCTCTCTCCATGCCCCCATCGTGTTGTAGCCAGGAGTACGTCACTGAGGTGGCTCTATCCAAAGGGGACTGTGCGCTACAAATGGTCTCTAGGTCAGTCAGAGGCCGAGTGAGGTCCCTGGGTTCCCTGAGTTTGCTTAAGTAACTGCGGAGTTGGAAGTAGGTCCATAGTTTCATGTTGGGGAGGTCGTGTTCAAACCTAAGGGCTGTCCAGTCTCTAAGTCTGTCCCCATCAAAACATTCGCCAACTAGCAGGGGGGCATGCGTGGGTGTCTTCCTAAGAGTCGGGTTACTCATGCCCGGGATAAAGTCGGGGTTGTCCGCTACAGGTGTAAGAGGGCCGGGTGTAGTGGAAATCTCCCTCCGCCCGGCGATAGCGTGAAATATGTCCAACGAGGCACCTGTTACGGGGTGTTTACGTAAGGAGCGGGGATAAGCATGTCTAGGGATCCATGGAGAGAATTTAAGTGGGATCGGGCTGAGCTCCACCTCCAGAGCCACCCAGTCCTTCATGGATCCATGGCAGTGCCAATCAATGATCCTGGCAAGGTGCGTCGCAACGTGGTACTTCTTAAAGTCTGGGAGACCCAGCCCACCCAGCTCTCTAGGTTTCATCAGGGTGGACAGTTTAATTCTGGGTGTCTTGCGGTTCCATAAGAATCTAAGAAGGAGCGCATTCAGAGACGCAAAAAATCGACGGGGAATCTGAACCGGGAGGGTGCGCATTAGGTAAAGAAACCTTGGGAGCACCACCATTTTAATAATGGAAGCCCGCCCAAACCAGGAAAAGTTTCCCTTGTCCCACTGGGCAAGGTCCTTCTCACAGTGTCCGAGGAGGGGTGGGAAGTTCTTGTCAAAAGCATCCAAGAGTCGGGGTGTGAGCCAGACTCCCAGGTACTTAAGAGCCCCCGGTTCCCAGCGGAAGGAGGACTGAGCCTTGGTCGCCGCCAGCAATCCATCCGGCAGTGAAATGTTTAGTGCCTCTGACTTGGTATAATTGATTTTCAAATTTGACACATAGCCGTAGTGCGAGAATTCACGCAACAGGTTGGGGAGTGTGATATGTGGGCCAGTCAGGAAAAAAAGGAGATCGTCGGCATATGATGCCACCTTGAACTCGCTCTCCCCCACCCGGAACCCCGCCACCGCGTTGTTGGATTTCACTGTCCTGATAAAAGGTTCGAGAGACAGGATGAATAGCAGAGGCGACAACGGACACCCCTGTCGCGTACCATTCTCTATCTTCACTCTTTTCGAGAGTGTGCCGTTAATCCGCAGTTGTGCCGACGGGCCCTGGTAGAGTGCTGCTATCCAAGATAGCATGTGTGGTCCCAAACCCACCTTCGCGCAAACCGCCATCATAAAATCCCAGGCCACCCGATCGAAGGCCTTCTCTGCATCAGTGGACAGAAGAAAGCCCTCGATGTTCCGGTCTCTAGCCGCCTGTATAAGTAGGAGAGCCTTAGTGACATTGTCTTTGGCTTCCCGGCCCGGCATGAAGCCCGCCTGTTCCAGCCCTACCAGACCTGGAAGGAGCGGTCTCAGCCTTGTGGCAAGGATTTTTGCGAACAGCTTCACATCCAAGTTCAGCAAGGATATAGGGCGATAACTCGCACAATCTGTGGGGTCCTTGCCTGACTTTGGTATGACTGTGATATGCGCGGATAAAAAGTCCGGGGTGACCTGTCTAGGGGAGGACAGCGAGTTCAGGGCATCTCCAAGAGGCTTAATGAGCTGGTTAGAAAAGGTCTTAAAGTAGACAGCCGAGTAGCCGTCTGGACCCGGGCTCTTCCCTGATTTCAGTTGTTTGATGGCCTGAGTGATCTCCAGGGTCGTGATCGGCTCCTCGAGTAGGGACATGTCAGTCTGTGAGAGGGCCGGGAGGCCACTGTTGGTGATATAGTCATGGATGATCTGCGTCCTGTCGTCAGTCATGTGTGGTTGTCTATGTTGCGGCGGGAGGGCATATAGCTTTGAATAGTAGCTGTGGAAGCGGTCCGCGATCGCGTCCGTCGTCACGTCCAGTCCCCCATCCGATCGTTTGATCCCCGCGGTGTGATTGGCCGACGAAATCTCGCGTAAGGCCCTTGCCAGAAACCTACCCGCGTTGTTTCCCGACTCGTAATATAGTTTTTTTTTAAAAAACAGCATGCGCTTAGCCGTGGAATCCAGCAAGTGTTGCAGTTCACGACGCGCTTCAAGCAATTGGGACGCCGAGTCAGCGGAAAGGGATTGTTTATGCAACGTTTCCAAGGCGTCAATTTGGGCAGTCAGTTTCTGGATCGTGGCCTCTCTTTCCCGCTTACGGCACGAGCCTAGTCTCATTAGGACCCCACGCATGGAGCATTTATGAGCCTCCCATACGGCCAGTGGGTCCGAGCCCGGGGTGGCATTGAGCCTGAAAAATTCAGTCAGGTTGTCCGTCAAGGTAGGGAGTGTCACCGGGTCCGTCAGGAGGGAGGCGTTAAGCCTCCAGGAGGGTTGTCGTTGTGCAGGATTCGTTAAGTCCATAGAAAGTGCAGTGGGCGCGTGGTCCGAAAATGATTGTATGCCTATGTGAGCCTCTGTGACCTTCCCGAGGTCTCGTTGGGACACAAGGATATAGTCTAGTCTCGCATACCTAGAATGCGGAACCGAAAAATGTGTGAAGTCTCTACCGTCTGGGTGGAGAAAGCGCCACGAATCGGTAAGTTGTAGTGACTGGAGCATCAATTTGATAGCCTTGAGGATCCTATATGTGACGCATGTTTTCCCATTGGAGGTGTCTACGAGAGGGTTCAGGGGTACATTAAAGTCTCCCCCTAAAATTATGCACCCTTTGGCAAAGCCACGGAGCTCACGGACAATGGTTTGGCAAAATGACATGTGTGCCTTGTTAGGGAAGTACACATTCGCTAGAGTCAGAGGGGTGTTTCCATACATACCCTTTATAAAGAGGAATCTGCCTCCAGGGTCAGTAAGCTGTTCCAGTATCTCGAATGGGGCCTCCCTACTCACTAGGATCGTCACCCCCTTCGACTTAGAGTCATTGTTTGTCGCGTGGAATGCCTTAGGGAAATATGTGCTGGAGAGCCTGGGGACGTGGTGGGTCCTGAAGTGGGTCTCTTGTAAAAAGACAAAGTGTGGCCTACCTTTTTTGAGTTCCCTCAGCAGGGAGATTCGACGTTCAGGGATGTTCAGACCCCTCACGTTGTGGGAGATCACCAGGGGAGCCCTACCCAGCGTGGAGTAGGCCATGGCAGAGAGCTCGGACTGAGGAGGCAGAGGAGCCCCGGAGTCAACCTGCGAGAATACAACAATGGCAATAATTTAGCACTGTGACCACAACAGTTAATAAGGTGACAGGAGTCAAACAGTTGTCTGTTCCCGGCTCGGGAGGGTGACAGGGGAAAGGACGGGGTGAGGGGGTAGGTGAAAGGGGGAAGGGGCTCCGCAGAGAGAGTGAAAGGAAAACAAGAGAGAGTTGGAGCAATAGGAATATAGAAGGTGGGTCTCCCCTCGAGGGCAAAAGCAAACGCCCCCACGGAGAGCCTCACCCACACAGTGTGGTGCACCCAGTGAATCAGAGAACACCGGGTGCTTTTTGGGGCAGAAGGGAGGCGGCGGCGGTTAGTCCGCAGCTCCTCACAGCCTCTGTGTAAACAAGAGCAGATAGTCTCAAGAAAATGTAACCAGCAGGGTAGAGTACACGCACAGCCCTACCGGCTGAATGTTGAGTGAAAGCTAGATTGAAATTTTTACACCCGACCAGGGTTTAGGCAGTAACAAAGTAACAGGCATCTAAAATAATTAAAAGATCCATCAAAGACGAGCACACAAGCGTGAATAACAATCCCCATACTACATGTTCCCCGTATCTAGTTAAATACCTCCCCATAACGGTAAGGCAACAGAATATACATGAAATGGTAATTGTGGAACATTAAACAGTAAACATTAAACATTAACGGGAGACCGCCAGCATGACAAAATACATTACATAGTCAATGTGTGACAACCCGGCAGGAGAGGTCCCACGGGTCCTGAGGAGGAAGAAGGAGAAAATAAAAAAAAGAAATAAAAACAATAACATGCGTAAGATCATTAGCTGTCGGTTAACATGTCGGTCCCTGATGCTTCAGTGACATGTCACTTATCACATGACACCCAAACAGACTGCAATAGGCAGCGGCTGGGGGGGCTAAAATGATGAGCCAACTGGAGGTTAATGTGCCAGTCCCTGGGGCAACGGGAGCTGCTCGTCGCATAACACACAGCCAGACTGTAACGGGTAGCGGCTGGGGGAGAAGACAATGCGCCACGTCCAGGGCAATGGGTGAGCAGGTAGAATAAATGAAATAAGATAAAATAAAATAATAAAAAAGAGAAAGGGAAAAAGGGGGGGTCATCCTCCTGGTGCAGGATACGTGTGGGACACTTTCGCCATCCAATCCAACGTGTCACGAGGCAACAGGCAACATGCGAGTAGGCAGGTTAGCGTGGAGGACGAGTCTGCTGGGGCCTGTCCCCCGGGGAGCATCGGGTCAATTGCGGTATATCTCGGGCAAGGCATCCTGTGGTCCAGGGAGGCGAGTCGGGGGGGGAACTCACCGCAGGGAAGGGGACAGGGGAACAAGCTCACCTTGTGCTCGCGCGATCTAGGAAGCAGAGTCACTCACCCCCGAGATCTCTTAGGGCTCCTGCTAGGCGATTCGGGGTACCAGATTTCGATCCTCCGCCTCGGCCGTGCCGTGCCTTCTTTGCGAGCCTCTTGTCTGGCGTGGATTGCGGGGATTCGGGAGGGCTCTGAATGGGAAGGGGGTGCAGGAACTCCGAATACCAATCGGGCAGTTCGATCGGGCCAAGATCAAGGGCCTCACAGAACTCAGGCAGGTCTGCAGGAACTCGAAGCGTGTGTTGGTGACCATTGAGGGCCACATTCAGGGCGAAGGGGAAGCGCCAGGTGTACCTTATGTCCTTGTCCCTCAGCCTATCCAGAAGGGGCCGCAGAGCCCTCCTATTCCGCAGGGTGATAGGGGAGAGATCCTGGAAAAGCAGAATGTCAGCTCCGTTGAAAACGAGGTGTCCACTTCTTCGGGCCTTGCGCATGATGTCCTCCTTGAGGCCAAAGCTTTCAAAGCAACATATTATGTCTCGTGGTGGGGCTGTGTCCGGACCTCTAGGCCTGAGGGCCCTGTGTGCTCTAACGAAATTAATCTCTGTATCCTCCTGTCGTTCCAGGAGGTTGTTGAAGACAGTGCGCAGGGTAGTAACAATTTGGGCTGAGTCCACTGACTCTGGTATCCCCCTCACCCGCACGTTACATCTCCTTCCCCTGTTGTCAAGGTCCTCCAGGTGGCGATTCATGTCAATGAAATGGTGTGCATGGACCGTCGCTGTCTTCTCCATCCTCTGTATAGCTTTGTCTCTGCGCTTCCCGGCTGTCTCCGTGGCGGCCATCTTCTCATTCAACACCAGCATGCTGGTCTTAAGGTCTGTGATGGCAGCTGAAAAAGCAGCTTTAATGTCCGCTGCGATCACGGACATGTCCGCGACTGTTAGGGGATGGTCCGTACCAGATCCATGCCTGACTGAACCCTCCAGAGCCGATTGGGAGTCATCGCTATAATCCTCCTCGTGGTGGATCGGCGCCATTTTGGGCCCAGGCATAGTACTGCGGCGCGCCGTCCTTGGCTTAAAAAGTTCCTCTATGTTCCTCACCGAGTAGGACACAGAGTCGCGGCGTGGGCGAGAGTGCGGGGTGGTGTGTAGTTTTTTGCCCGGCATCTGGAAGCTAGTGGTCGGGTGAAAAGCTGCCAGAAGGCTGTGCGTGCTGCAGAGCTCCTTCAATGTGCGACCATCTCCGTCGCGCGCCAAGCCACGCCCCCACAACACAATTTTTTTATGTTTTCACTTAGTGCACTGGGAATTATTATTATTAATATTATTATTATATAAACCAGGCCATTGAAAGATAATCCTTTATGTTGGCCATATTTGAACCATTTTTACACTTTATATCCATGCTGCCCTGGCCAAGTTTACCACAGACGAAAATGGGTAGTTTTGGTGCCAATCTTTATCAATCTTTAAATCCAAACATGTTTGCATGACCATTGGGGATAATTATCCAAAACTGCCAGCTGTAAAGAGCGCAGTATTTGCTATCCCCATGTGAGGTCTTCTTCTGCTTTAGGCAAGCCTGGTCCTTTTGTCAGTCACTCTACCTGTAACATCTACTGAGGCCCCAAAAATGAACTTATATGTCCCTTTTTGTCTGTTAAATATATCATTGAAGACCCTTTTGTTGGATCTGTTCAAATAAGTGCAATGGAAATCCAATAAATGTCTAACTTCCTTTAGTGAGCTGACAAAGCTGCTCTAAAATCCCAAAATGATCAACTCTGCCTGAGATTTTGTATTTGATGAACTATAGAGCACCTCCCAACTTCCATGTTTTGGAAATTAAGAGATGGCTAATTGCCCAGTCTGCTTCAGGAGACTTTTTACTAAAAAGAAAAAGATTAAAACCTGTTCCGCCACCCATACCATCAACTTCCATCCTCTTATGAAGCTGAGCTTGCTGAGGAACCTTCAACATCCAACACACTCCTGGTGTGACACAAGGTCTGGCAAAAGGAACCAGAGTAAGAAGACAAAGACAAAAGTTTAGACACTCCTAGAAGTGTAATTCCGCATACATTTTTCGGCTTGTAAAAAACAGTTTTTTAGCCTCTAGAAAAAAATATATTTTTTCCAACTTCATCATTAAAACGACGTTGTCCAGACACGATCGTTAAAAAAAATGCTCTAGCAAAGCGCGGCAACGTACAACACATACAACGGCACTATAAAAGGGAAGTTCCATTCAAACAGCACCACCCTTTGGGCTGCTTTAGCTGATTTTGTGTTAGTAAAAGACGATTTGCGTTTTCTGTCGCTTATAGCGTGATGAATGTGCTTACTCCATTATAAACGGTAGTTTTACCAGAACGAGCGCTCTCGTCTCATAACTTGCTTCTGAACATGCGCGGGTTTTTAACATCGTTTTAGCCCACACAGGATAATTTTTTACAACCCGAAAAACTACATTGTTTAAAACGTTGTTAAAACATGCAGCATGTTGGAATTTTTTCTTTGTCAATTTTCAGAAGCCGAAAAATGATGTGAAGCCCACACACGATCATTTTAAATGTCATTTTTTTTAAAGTTGTTTTTTACATGCCGAAAAAAGTGTGTGCACGGCATCAGATGCTGAAGATTTTTCAGTGTACTCAGATCTTCAAGTGATTGAAAGGCAACGTTATGGTTTTCAGAACAGGTTGTAGTCCTTTTTCACTGAAGGAAAATCTTCTGGAACTTTAAAAAGGGGAAAATGGCAGACTGGCAGGATTTTAATGTAGAAGACTGGGGTTCATTTAATAAAACTAGACAGTGCAAAATCTGGTGCAGCTCTGCATAGAAAGCAAACAGCTTCCATTTTTTTTTGGGGAAAAGTTTAAATTAACAAGCTGAAGTTAGAAGCTGATTGGCTACCATGCACTGCTGCACTGGATTTTTTCACTCTCCGGTTTTAGTAAATGTCTCTCATGCATTAAAATTCTATTTCCTGCCTCTATGCCCTGTACACTGAGCTGGGAACTCGTAGCTCAGTGTACAAAGTTTGGTAATACCGAGATGAATGAACTTCCAGGACTAGATCTCGGCCAGGCCAATGATAATGGCTGAGGATAGGTACCCAGAAGCCAATAGTGCTGAAGATGACAGGGCCAACCGGGACACGACAGCTCTGAATAGAAGGTGAGTATAGTTCCACTTTAAGCTGAACTTTGGGAAACCTTAAAGTCTTACTAAACTAACAACAGTATAATCAATGTGTACATGCAGTAAAGCATCCTTGTTATACTTACTATGAAACCTAAGGGGCTAATCCTCTGCATTGTGTAAAGAGGCTGTTTTTCCTTGGGAGGATGTATGTGACTAGCACAATCTGCACTGTCCAGACAGAGGGTCAGGAGTCCTGCAGCCTCATAGAACAATCAGAGTAGAATAATAACTCGTGATAGAAGTCACACGACTGCTATATACTGCTGATGAGAAAAGTTATTTAGCTGTATATATTTACAAAAATATTTGCATTTCCACATTCTGTATGTAGAGCCCACTTTCTTTCAAAAAAGGCGCTACGCTAAAGTTAGTGGGAGAGTTATGTTGCTCCCACTCCTAATTTTGCTAAATTGGGCTGTTGTCAGCTCTGAATTATCTTGTGGGTCATTTTGTGCTTCAGAGATGTAGTTCCATCTCTGGATGGCAGGTGGCGCCAGAGGGATTCAGGCAGAGTCACTTTCCCCAGTAGCCAATTGGAGGAGCTTTCCCTCGCGGAGCATGCTGAAGAGGGGTATTTCTGGGGCAGACGCCATTTTTCGGGGTTCCTCGCGGGTTCCAGGTTCCAGGTGCGGCACCCACCTTTAGGGTGTGCGCACCCAATGGACCACGGGGTCGCTTGCTACGCGGAGTTCCCTGCTGATGCTGAAAGGGGCCCTAGCGACTTGCTGGGGGTTTGCCGTCTACTAAAGAGATCCTAAGCTGTGTGCTGTTCGGTGGGGGATCAGCTTGAGGAGCACCCGGAGGCAGGTGATCCAAAAGGGCTTGAATGAACCATCTGGGATCTGGTCGCCAGGAACTGACAGATAACCATAGACTGTCAGCTGGTGACCCCTACTAAAAGAGAACTTTCTGGGAGGATTCGCTCTACAGTCCAACTTTGGGCCTGTGGCAGAGGTCTTTATCTTGAAACGCTAAATTCTACTAGAGCCAAGTCAGTGAGAGAGACTTATTCCTCCCAGCAACCTTAAGTGACCTTCCGGCTGCCAGGCTTGTGGCAGAAGTCTGTCCGGAGGCACTTCACCCACTGTGGCTAGAGTGGCGACGAACCGCAACGTTATCTCCTTTCATCAACCTTTCCTCTCTACCTCATGTTGATGTTGGTCGTGTTGGACCAGCAAATAAAGCATTCAGAAAACTTCAGCGGCAGGTTTGGACATTCTCTTATTGCTCTGATCACTGCAATCACCCCTAGACAACACACAAGGGTAACTTAATACGCCAATCCCAAATCAATCAGCGGCTCCTGAGGGGGTATCGCTACTTGTGTACTGTGAGAGACCAGATATAGTGAATGTAGGGTCCTGGGTTTAGTAACACTTTAAAATTCTCCTTTACTGCACGTGCTAACCACCTATCTAGGCAGATCTGGTAGACGGCATTCCCCCATGCGTCGCCTGCACGCTTACATCCAATGTTGGGCTATGGTTCCTTCCTGCATTCTGATTGATGACATCAGAACCTCAGTCTGCTGGAGCATAGGGGAGAAGACTGTGCAGGGGCCAGTCTAACAGCACAAAGGAACCTTCATGAGCAGAGGATCTGGTATGTAGATCAACTTTTTCATGCCCCTAGAGGCCTAGACCTAAACAAACAGACCTTGCAGCGTGGGCTCAGCCCTACTGCAAGGGAGATTTTTAAAGCTTACTGGAGTTTGGTTCAATTTGTAGACAAAGTTAATGAGAATGACATACAATACAGATAATGTATTCTTTATTAATAAAGACAAAATGTATTGTGTGTTTATATTTTATATTTCCTTCCATTTGGAAAGAGGCATACAATCCAAAGTCACTTCTTGTTTAGATTCTCTTCTCAGCGGTAGTAGTCGGAACAATCATCAATTATAGATGCGACTACGCAAACTCCCTCTACTTACAACTACCAAAATACCAGATCGACAAGTCGTTCAGAACACAGCAGCCAGGTTGGTAACAGGAAAGAAACCCTGGGAATCCATCACCCCATCCCTGAGGGCCCTTCAGTGGCTAACAGTAAAGGATCGGGTCACATTCAAGACCCTTTGCCTCACCCACAAATGCACACAAGGAAAGGCTCCTCAATACTTATGCGAGAAAAAAAAAACACCACACCCCCCATCGCACTCTCCGATCATCAACCCAAAATCTCCTCTGCATCCCCAAGTCCAATTACAAATCAAAGGGAGAACAAAGATTTGCAGACCAAGGACCACGGCTATGGAACGCTCTACCAACAGTCATCCGCATGGAAGAAAACCATTGGGCCTTCAGGAAAAAACTTAAGATAAGGGAGACAACGGATGGAATAAGCGCCTTGAGGTGATTTAGTTTGCATGTGTAGCACTATGCAAGTTATTCACTTACTCACACACACACACACAAAAAAAAATCTTTAAAAAAACTCAGTTGATTTTCTGGAGTTTTCATGGCAAGTGGAGTATTAAAAGGGTGGGAATGAATGGAACACGGGTTGGCATAATGGCGTTGGATACCGAACCTTCCAAAAAGACTCCAATCCTTTGTAAATGAAAAAATACTGGTACCCATCTTCCCCATCCTCCGCCTTTGCAGAATACTGTTTGCAGTTAAGTAACAGGTGGACGCAAAGCCTCTTTCCTTAGTGTAAATCCATAGCAGCTATGTTGTTGTTTTTGTCTTTGAACATTCTAGAAAGGAGATCCACAGCTGATAACACCGCGGAGGCTCGTTCACAGAGTCGGTACTGGCCCCAGGTGCTCAGTGTGAGCAAAGCTTTAAAGATCAATTCTCAAATGTTGTTTATGCTTTCATTTTCAGCGCGTTACCATTAAATACTTTTCATAGACAAATATTTTGCTTCGCGTAAGGTTGAAAATAGATGCAATGTAAAGAAAAAAATGAGAGAAATAATCTTCCCAAGTGGATGGAAAGAGCAAACCGATCCATCGGGTGAAAAAAAATAATCAAAGGGGTAAATGTAAGACGTGTTATGGGTTAAATTACCACCTACTGTGTATTAAACAATATGGGAAAGCAACACAAAAACTATATAAATATATTTAAAAAGTCTTTAAAGTCTTTAAAAAGTGACACATGGCTACCAATCCAGTACCTCCATGCAGCTTCCTATGCCATGGCTGGCCCTTGATTAGTTCATGTGCTGATTTCATCCATTAGTGTGTTTGGCTGCCTAATGACCTAAACAGTTGTGGTGATCTACATGTAGCGGTACTCCCACAGGAGTTGCTGAGAAATTATGGGATGGCATGTTATCTCGTGGCTCTGGTAAAGTGTCTAGGGTGAACGATGTATACAGCAGCAGTAAAAGAATGTCCGCAAAGAGAATGTCTCTTTTATATGTGCTCTTTATTACTCAGCTGGGTAAAAACAGTTAACAGGTGATGGAAATGGATAGACGCAGGTTGGAAGGAGAATAGCAGACTCAGGCATTCAATAATAGAAACAGTCCTACTTCCGACAACATGTAGATTTATTTCACCACTCCAGCATGAGTGGGTATAGTGTACCTGGACAGGCCTCTCTCACTGACCTGGCAGCCAGAGTATCACTCGGAACTTAGAAGGATGTCTCTCTCACCGACTCTGACTGAGAGAGGAGTCAATCCCTCAGTGTCCAATACCTTGATCCCCAGTGGTTCGTCTCAATACTGTTGGACCGCAAGCCTCTCAATGGCGCTCCTCAACTAGACTTCCCACCGAACAGCTAAACTCGCTTGGGATCTTCAAAGTGGGAACTCAGTCGATCACTGAGTCCCCGTCCTGTTTGGATGTCCCAGGCCCGAATGGCCCAGAAACCAGGAACACCGCGTAGCACACAGGCCCCGGCCAGGTTGGCCATAACGCTAGGGCGCAGTGATGTGGTCACCCTAAAGATGGGTGCCACACTCCAGCAAGAACCACCTAAGATGGCGTCTGCCTCCTAGGTACCCTCTTCCAGCATGCCCAGCGAGGCCCAAGCTTTCCGATTGGCTGCTGAGGAGAGCACCCAAGTCCTGTCTCTACTGCTGCCACCTATCGTCCTGGGATGGAATTACACCCCAGGCACGACAGAATGAGCCCACAGCACAGCCAGGCTGAAACAAAGACCCTAACAAACAAATTTGATTTGTGATCAGAGTCACTTACTCTCTGATCATCCCTTAAATTTCACATAGCACCTGTACTTGGAAGTACACAGGTGCTACACACAGAAAAGTGATGCAGGGGCCATAGAAGGAGGAATCAATGTTGCTTGTGTAGTGCCTGGTTATTCTAAGTATCAGTGCTAAGTTAAATTTAGAGGGGCCAGAGAGTTAATTGGCTCTGACTCAGCTGATTTGTTTGAATTTGGGTCTTTGTCTCAGCTTGGCTGATTGTGGGCTCATTCTGTCATTTCTGGGGTGCTGTTCCCACCCCGGGACGACAGGTGGCAGCAGTGGAGGTTTGGGTGCTTTTCAACCAGGAGGGGTTTTCCTCGCCGTGCATGCTGGGGGAGGGTATTTATGGGACAGACGCCATTGATCTGGGTTCTTCTTTAAGTGCGGCACCCACCTTTAGGGTGACTGCATCATGGCGCCCCGGTGAAATGGCCTTCCAGGCCGGGGTGTACGTGCCACTCGGTGTTCCTGGTTCCGGGGCCACGTTGGTCCGGAACAATTAAAGCTGTGGCTGGGCCCCAGTAATCGACTGGGTCCCCAATCCTGAGAAGTTCCCAAGCGTGTTCCCAGTGAGAGGAAGCTGTTCGATGGGGAGTCCATTTGAGGAGAGCCAAGAGAGGCTGGCGATCCAATAGGGTCTCGACAATCCACCGGGGATCAAGGTAACTGGGTACTGAGAGGTTCGACGTTGGTCGCCTGTCAGTCAGTAACCTCATCCAGGCCAAAATCTTTTGAGGAGAGTTATGTCCACTATTTCAATCCTAAGGAGGGTCTGTGTCAGAGACTTTTCATCTAATTCCCGAGTGATACTCTGGCTGGCAGGTCAGTGAGAGAGGCCTATCCAAGTATGCTATACCCACTCCGGCTGAAGTGGCGAAGACTAAGTGTCATTGGAAGCAGGACTGTTTCCCTACTATTACGCCTGAATCTGCTGTTTCTCCTTCTGCTTCATCTCTGCTCTTCACCACAAGTTTTATTGTTTTCACCTGGTTGGGTAATAAAGAGCACAGAAAAAGACATGCTCGTCATACGCGATGACATCACTGCGTTCTTTCCTTTCAAGAGAACTGCGGTTCTTTTGAAATGAAAGTCAGTAAACTCCGCCGGCTAGAGTTTCTTGCCAAGAATCTCGTCAGGGAAAACGATGGGTTTTTCCTGACGAGATTCTCGGACGTGTGTACGAGGTCTAAGGCCGCGTACACATAAGGAGACATGTCCGATGAAACCGGTCCGACGGACCGCTTTCATCGGACATGTCTGAAGGGATATTACATAGTAGAAGACACCGACGTGCTCAAACAAGGAAGTTCAATGCTTCCACGCATGCGTCAAATCAATTTGACGCATGCGCAGGATTTCTGTCTGATGGTTGGGCGTACTAACCATCGAACATGTCCGACGGACAGGTTTCCAGTGGACAAGTTTCTAAGCATGTTTAGAAACTTTTGTCCGCTGGAAACCTGTCCGCTAGGCCGTACACACGATCGAACATGTCCGCCGAAACTGGTCTGCGGACCAGTTTCAGCGGACATGTCTCCTCGTGTGTATGCAGCCTAAGGCCCCGTACACACGACCGAGCTTCTTGGCAGAATCCAGCGAGAAGCTCGCTGGGAGACATATTCTGGCGAGAAGCTCGATCGTGTGTACACTTCCGACGAGCGTCCCGTCGGGACGCTCGTCGAGCCAAAAAAGAGAGCACGCTCTCTTTTTCCTCGTTGTTCAATGAGGACGAGCTCTTCCAACCGCTCATCGGGAACCTCGTCGGGCGAAACGATGGGTTTAGCCCGACGAGGTTCTCGGACGTGTGTACGCGGCCTAAGAGAAAGAACAGCTAGAGAGAGGGATGGGGAAAAAAAAATTAGGATAGAGAGAGATAAAAGGGAAAGAAAGGAGAAAAAAGAGTGATGCATCCTAAAATGTACCATAAGGGGTTATAATATTGTACGAGACTCAGGGAGCGCTAAATGTCTGAGGGTTAGGGGCGCAAATTACTTGTCTTGTCTTGGATGCTAACAACCCACGATACGAAAATAATTTTACTGATAGAGGTCCCCACAACTTGGGAAATTTTATCAAGGGGGTCACAGCACTAGATAGGTTGAAAAACACTGCCCTAGACTAAAGGAACAATTAAACTTTGCAATGTGTGAAGTTTTCCAGAGATTAGCATTCATTTAGATTTTCTCATGACTTCAGTACTTATTGCCAAAATAGCAAAATTTCATAAAAATCTCCAGATTTTTGACAAAATTAAGAAGAGGTTTTAATTTTAACTTAGTCCTAGCCTCTGCCCATTCACACATACGTTGGGTTTTTTACCTTTTGCATCCTTTGTAAGAATATGGATCCAGTATGTAGAATGGTCACAGTGGGTGGACTGGCCTAAAAACCATAGAACAAAAAATTCTCCACTCAGGTCCTTAAAAAATGTATAGATTACTAGACGATTGAACACCTTAGCATCTACCGAAATGTCAGTTTTGGATGGAATGACCCAATAACCAATCACTCTGCTATACATGACATACCATCAGCAGCATCCTCATCCTCCTGTTACAGATGATATTATGAAAACTCATGGCAAACTATGAAACATTTTCTCCCGTATGAATTTTTGAAGTGTCCTTAAAGACCAATTGAGGCTCAGAAACACTAAAGATTCTTGTACAGTCAACACCTTCTTAATTATCAATCTATGAATATTGTTAAAGGGTAATACACATCACATTTGGGAAATTAATGCTAATTACGCCGGCTAATTAGGCCAGCGCTGGGATTTCAATGTGTCATTGGTACAACATGGAAGTGACATATTAATACGACAGTGAACATAAAATCCTCTGCTGTAAGTCATATCTTCATAACGAGACTTGAATAACATTTCTATTAAACATTTTGGCAGATGGATAATTTAAAGGTTTTGTAGCTGGACTGCTTGGTGGTGTCTATACATCAGTGACGTTTTCTGTAATCAATGGCCAATGATATAAATACAGAAAAGGGACAATTCAGATTACACTATACTGTTTTAAAATAACAGAATTCTGGAGATTTTGGATAAATTCCATCCATCGACAAGATTTGTATTATCACCTGCAGCCTTGGCTCTGCTCCTGGTTGCTCCTGATCTGCTCCATTTCATCTTTTATGTTTGGTGGCATAAAATGACCTGGAACAATAAAAATAATTGTTTAATTACTGCTTTGTGACAGTTTAGAGACCAAAATGGGAACACAAGTTGAATTGTTGCTTCCAGTCCTTATTTTCTGGGATAATGGAAGGAAAAGACTATGGGGAAATGTGGATGCCTTCTGTAGAGCCATTGTGTTCTCCCGGCAGGGAGAGAGCCCCCGCTGGGAGAACACAGCCATTACTCCTAGCGGCTAGCAATAATCACATGTAAAATCAGACAAGCTGGTTGTACCCAAGTTGCTTTATCGATTAATTTGGGTACATTCAGACTTCCTAAACATGGTTCGAATTTTGGCCAGCCAGTCTAGTAAATCAACCCCAGTGTGTCCAAGCTGCATTGGTAGAAAAGAACACACAGAAAGGACTAGAAGCCAGAAAGTAAGGACCTTTTCACTCTGGGCGGGAGGTGTGGTGGCGGTAAAGCGCCGCTATTTTTAGCGGCGCTTTACCGTCGGTATTGTGGCGGTATTCGGCCGCTATCGCTAGCAGCCGGCAAAGGGTTAATACTGCCGGCACTCTGCAGAGGTGCATTGCCGGCGGTATAGTCGTGGTTTCCCATTGCTTTCAATGGGAAAGACTGGTGGAGGACCGGTAAACACACTGCTCCAAAGATGTGGCTTTTACACTGGAGAAACAGTAGCCGCTGTTTCAGGTCGGTTTGCTCCACTGACCACACCCCTTGACCTCTATGACTAAGCCCCCGGTGGGCAGGGCAAAATGCAGTGGTGGCGTGGCCAGCGGAGCAGTGCTGGCTGAGACCGTCATTCAAACCTAACATGGATCTGGTTGGTTGAGCGACATCTTATACTTTTCTTCCTGACACTCTGGATGTGTGAAACCGGATGCCAGCACCCTCTTTCTTGAGTACCAGCCAGGAACCACACCACATTATACTCTAGCTTGGAGCGGCACTGAAAGTTTTGACCTGTCACATACCAGCCCCCATACTCAAACTGACGATTCGGTTAGCCAGCACTCTGGCAGTGGGGAGGGGTGATAAGGGGTATGCAGGGGTCAAGTCCTGGGGAAAAAAGTGTGGGAACTCCCACCCAAGATCCACTCCCCCACCAAAAAAAAAAAATTATACGCTCATATGCATAATTACTAAACCGCATGTTTTTTTTCCCCCCCAATCCACTGTACCTTAGTAATCCTTTATGTTACTGGCCGCTTCCTGTATATGGATTCATCAGGTAGTGTGCGGGTATTCCGTTACTTCTTCAATGCCGCAATGTCTCCTGTGAGCCTTTGTCATTGTTCCCAGGAGACATTGCAGAGGTCTGCCTTGAGTTATCATGGAATTTAGAAATCCCGCGATAACTCGTGCAGACCTCCGCAATGTCTCCTGGGAACAATGACAAAAGCTCCCAGGAGACATGTTCTTTCTAAATCCCGCGATAACTTACGTCAGATCTCCGCAATGTCCCCTGGAAACAATGACAAAAGCTCCCAGGAGACATTGCGGCATCGAGGAAGTGACGGAATACCCCACATTACCTGATGAATCCATATACAGGAAGCGGCCATTAATATAAAGGATTACAAAGGTTCGCCTGCCCCTGACAGTGACTTAAGCTGGGTATCGCCTCTTAGTGAAGGATTGGCTCGGGCGGCTCTGGCGGCTCGGCTGCTCTAGTCAAAGGGTACTGCGTTCCTGCTGTGAAAAAAATGCTGGGATGCCAATCCCAAGCGTTCCCGCAGGACTTGAGCCCTGTGGGTATGGCTTAGTAAGTATTCATGCATCGGTAGTTGGGTTATGTGCAGATGTTGTTACTTTACTCTGGAATAAAACATATAAATGATTGGCTTACAAAGCGTGGATCCTGAGGCCTTAAAGGCTTAGATCACCATTACCAAAAACTACCTTTGCAGGTAAGGTGTGCCTGCAGATAAAAATAAACTGTGCAGGCAGAGCCATTTATGTAACTCCCAAAGTCTGGTCAAGTAAACCCCATCCTGTCTTGTTGCTAGGGCATTGCTAAGACATTCCTAGCTTCATTAAAAAAATACCTTACAAGCAATCTGTCTCCCCTGCCACAGTAGCTCTGAGTTATGAGACACATGTATGGGGGTTTCAGAACTTAGGGATGAGCAGTAACGGCTGGGAGTGTCCTACCAATGTCCTAGAAACAAGACAGCATTCAATGATACCAGCTGAGTTTTTTTGCCAGGCTTCAGGAGGTTAATTCAGGAGGTTAATAAATGGCCTACACCTTTACCAACTTAAATCAGTTCTACACTGTTTGTTTTTGTCTACAGACACCCCTTACCTGCATAAGTGTTTTTTTTTTTTATTTGGGTCAGGACATAAGCTGCTGCAAAGGGAAGGGAGCCCCTAGATACTGCATGACAGCGAGGACAGATAGCAGTTGCTTGAAAATTGTGACATGCTGGCTCTGTAAAGCAAGCCTTACATGAATTTAAATTTGTCTGGTTAAACAACAGGTGCTGATCAGTGTATTC
Organism: Rana kukunoris; assembly: GCA_029574335.1. Classification (NCBI taxonomy): domain Eukaryota; kingdom Metazoa; phylum Chordata; class Amphibia; order Anura; family Ranidae; genus Rana; species Rana kukunoris. The sequence goes on from CM056052.1 coordinate 51,080,559, forward strand.
TGATCAGCACCTGCTGACAAAATACAATAGCTAATGGGAAGAATTTCCCCATCCACAAGTGTGTGGATTGGGGAGTCAAGTAATTTTCTTTCTTTACACCCATTGGTTGAAAAACTACTCATTGATGGCTAGGCCTTAGTGAAGAGTTAGCTCCTGTTCATGGCAGACAGAAGAAGTGAAAATGAAGCCACACCCAGCAAAGGGCAGATAAGCCTTTACAAAACCAGTTAGAAATCTCTGATATTTCCAGTGACCTGAGCCAATGACAGTAGAGTCAGGAAGGGAATGCTACCTAGAGATGGAAAAAGTGAACAGAGACACTCCCCTCGAGGATGTAGGGAGGACAGGCAGGCAGGCAATCACGTGCAAGGTAAATTGAAAAATTACGGAATTTTAAATGCACATGAATAGAGTACAGAAGTGAACAAAGCTTCACCTTAGTCGCATAGGCTAAATCAGGGGTAGGCAAGATTTCAACCGTGCAACTCTTGCACAACTACAAGTCTCATGAGGCATTGGAAGACTCTAACAGCCACATGCGTGACTCCTAAATCATAGGCATGATTGGCTTTGACGTTCCCCTGCAAACTGAATGAATGAAATTAGTGTGCCCCTGGGCTAGATGAGCCTTGGCATCAATAAGTGGGCACCCTCTACACCTTTAGTAAAACAGCCCCACTTCCTTAATTTTTTTAGCTATTTGGTTATAGATTAGGTGGGTCTGCTACAGCTTTAAACTTGAGTGTGGTGACCCAATACTAACAGTAATATCTAGTTTGGACATCCATGTTGTCAATAGGAACACATGTAGGCAGGTAGAGTCTGTATTCCCCACAGTGGCACTTGACTGGAGCTGCAATCCAGGAGAGGAAGGAAGTCGTGATAAACTTGGTTCCTCTATGATATCCTGCAGCCACTAGGGAGACAGTTGTCCTATTGGACGCTGGAACAACATGTGACTTCAGCGGCCATCTTGCATCAGGGTGGAGTCTAAATAAGACTCCAGCTCCTGATTTTGGTGGACTTTATGCAAGTGGCTAGTGCAGGGACAGGTTCCCCATCTGGCAGGAAAATGTTTCTGAGGTGTAGGAGAAATGAAGGGACCATGCCATCTCCTTCTAGGAAACCTTCTGCTTGGGTGTGGATTAGCCAGACTGCATTCCCGTACCTTGCTGCAGAAGTTCTTAGCATCATTTCAAGATCATGATCCTCTCCTACTGTTTATAAGTGGCTCTGGGTGACTGTGCCTTACCCCACCAGGCTTAAATGTTCATTGTTGGAACCCTTTCAATATAATATTCTCATTGGTCTCTTTGCCACCATTGCACCATGCTGTGCTCTGCACAGTGAGTTTGAGTTTGTTTGTATTGTCTACAAAGACTGCTCCCCACACAGGTAGTGGAGCAATCTCTCCAACAGCAAAACATGACAGGGGTTCTAATCCTTCCTTTCTATATCAAACACATTAAAAAGTTTCATGTATAGATACATTTGTTTACCAGGGGATTTGCCGTAAACACATGGAAACCTAACCTTATCCATATCTATTATTATCGGTTGTTTGCTAATTTTTCCAAACCTTATAATGCTAAATATTTCATGTTTTCATCACAGTGCAAAATATTCCAATACTTATTACAGAGGATTCATATAGCAGCCACACTTGCTGCAGAGCTTTAGAAAATAAAGGGAGACTCTACAGTTACTATAAAATTCAAGACAAGAAGGTAAGGCTGTGCACTGCTGGGGAGCTTACAATCTAAAATATGTTTTTATAAGTATAATTTTCATATAATGTCATACAATGTTAATTTTGTGCAATTTTTACAAGGTATGATTTTCTCAATAGAACGTATGTGTACAGCTTGGTTTCTGGCAGGGAAAAGCAGGATTTAGAGATGAAAGGGCCATTACCAGCCACTAGTGAGAGAGGTGACGGGTCTTCTTGTTCATCAGCCATTGCAGCATATACTATTTATTCATAGCCAGCCACTGGGGGCTTGTTCATTTTTCCATTGTCAGATTTGTCTTCTTAATGCTGGCTGCAGTGGCACGACATAATGTTAGATTTGCAGCACTTAAGGGTCCTTTCAGCAATTCATTGCAATTGTCTTGGATGCCTGTGGTGGGAATGCTCCATAAATGTGCTGCAGAATCCGTAACATGTGAAACAAGATCATAGGACTAAAACAAAATAGAGATAAGGTTAGATCTTTAAATCCATGATGTTGTTGCTGAGTGGTCTGCAGTTTTAGGACCTTCTATAGTAAGGCAGCACACCATGTGAACATATAAGGCTAAAACAGTTTTACCTGCCAAAATATGTTTAGCCCAACACTGCAAAGCCAGAAGGGTGACAAAGTTATTCCTTGTTGTTGCAAATGAGGTGTTAATGGCGTATGGACGAACAGGGCATGATATGTCGTTGTTAGGGGCAACAAGTACAAGAAAAGGATGATATGACACTTAGACAGTGGGAGAGCGGTACTGGTAGGTAGTGTTGAGCAGAATATGCCATATTCGAATTCGCGATATATCTCGAATATATAGTCGAATATTCGACATATATTCGCTAAATACGAATATTCGTGATATTTTTTGGAAATTAAATGATTGCGAATTTTCGCGAATTTTTGCGAATTGCGAATTGCGAATTGCGAATGCGAATATTCAAGAAATGCGGAATGGAGCACTCTGATTGGCTCAGAATATTCGTGATATATTACAATATAAAATAATTGCGAATATTCGAGAAATGCGGAATGGAGCACTCTGATTGGCTCAGAATATTCGTGATATATTACAATACAAAATAATTGCGAATATTCGAGAAATGCGGAAGGAGCACTCTGATTGGCTCAGAATATTCGTGATATATTACAATACACAATAATTCGAGATTTTCCTAGCTTGTGACGGAAAATATTGATTATATGAAGACAGGAGGCGAGTATCTTATGCATTAATCTTTCTTTATTAATGCTCACAGCAGAAACAAAACTGATCAGTATTCAAGCTTTTCTAAAAATAACATGAAACAGAAAAGCTGAAACTTGAAAACTAGAAAGAAACTACGTTTCCCAGCAGTCCTTGGGTCTGTGACCCCTCCCTCTGGCCTCTGCATATAAGGACTGCTCCTCCCCTTCCTATTCCTCTTTCTTCATGCGAACTTCCAAACGAATTGAAAATGATTCACCAGTCTCTGGGACCCCCAACTCCGGGGACTTCGGCCGGCCGGCCTTTTCTGAATCCCAGACGTTCCGTTGTACGCGGGGTAACATTCGTCCCAACGGGGACCAACCGACAGCTTCTACGGCCAACCGGGCCTTTGGAAACGAAACCATGTTAGAAGGAACGTGTCTTCGACCTTCCTGAACGCAGTCGAACGTGTTCAGTATCCTGTAAGAGAGTAGAAGGAACCATAATAGGGTAGGGTAGGGAGGGAAGATACTCGCCTCCTGTCTTCATATAATCAATATTTTCCGTCACAAGCTAGGAAAATCTCGAATTATACCTCAGACAGGAGGCTCATATCTTATGCAAGTTCAAAGCTAGCATTTCTTACAGAAAATGAAGACAATATACATCAGATTACCCCAAAGCGGCCATAGACACATGTGTTTCCGGTCTGAAGTAAAAGGAGCGGAAAACGGTCTCCGAGGACCAGTCCGCCGCCAGTAGAAGATCTGACAGAGATCCCCCGGCCGAGACCACCTTAGTAGCCATTGCACTTCTAGTGGAGTGTGCGCCGAATTTAGTGGTATCTATACCCGCCATGTCCATAGTCGACCTGACCCAGCGCGCTAGAGTGGCAGAAGTCACCGGGCGATGAGGTTGGACGTAGGAAACCAATAATTGGGGCGAAGATGGAAAACGAAGTTCGGCGGTACGCGTTTCATAGGCCTGCAGGCACTTGACGACACATAAGCGCGGACGATCCGAAAAGAAAGGATAGAATACCGACTGAATGCCGGTCTTGGTCCTACGCACGACCGAGAACCTAACTCCTAGGGGCGAAAATTGTCGCCTGGAAATATCCAGTGCTCTAACATCTGAAACCCTTTTGACCGAGATAAGACAGAGGAGGATCGTAAGTTTGTACGTGAGATGTTTGAGAGACAAGTCCTCATTGTCATCCCACGTGGATAGCATGTCTAGGACCCTGGATACGTCCCATGTTGATAGGTATTTGGGACGAGGAGGTCGTTTAAACTTGATACCTCTCATTAGTTTGCAAATGAGAGGGTGTCTACCCACCGGCAAGGCATCCACAGGGTGATGGTAAGCCGAAATAGCTGATCGATACACGTTAATGGAGCTGTACGCTCTACCGGTATCGAAAGCCTCCGCCAGGAAGTTCACTATAAGTGCTACAGGGGTATGTATCGGATCAGCCTGTCGTTGACTACACCAACGCACCCAGATTCCCCAGGCTGACCTATACGCCGATCGAGTCCCGGGGGCCCAGGCCAGGGCGAGAAGCTCTCTAGCTGACTGTGAAAGGCCTCCGTCAGCGTCTGGCATCCTGAGACCAGGCAGGCTAGGAGGGTCAGAGAGCCGTCTGAAATTAGCGGGTGTATGTCTTTGGACGGGTGTGAAAGGAGGACTGGAAATGAGGGCAAGACCCTGGGAAGGTTGATGACCATTTCCAACAGAAGAAGAAACCACGGTTGTGTTGGCCACCAGGGCACAATCAACACCACCTTGGCTCCCTGGGTAGCGATCTGCAATAAGGTCCGGCATATCAGCTGGAATGGTGGAAACGCGTAATGCGTCCCCCCCCGTCCAGGATTGGCGGAAAGCATCCACCGCTGTTGCTGTTGGGTCCGGCCTCCAACTGAAGAATTGGGGCAACTGATGGTTGAGTCTGGAGGCGAACAAGTCTATGGACAGTGGTCCCCAGAGATGGATGATACTGATGAAGGTCGAGCGGTCTAGCCGCCACTCGCTGGAATCGGTAATGTATCTGGAGTTCCAGTCCGCCACGATATTGGAGGATCCCGGAATGTACTCCGCCATGGGGACGATATTCCTGGCCAGGCAGAAGTGCCATAAAGCCTTGGCGATATCCGCCAAGATTTTGGACCTGGTGCCCCCCAAACGGTTGACGTATTGTACCGCTGAAATGTTGTCCATGCGTAGCAATACGCAACAGTTTGATCTCTTTGAGAGAAAACTCTGAGCCGCGAAGAGGGCAGCTAGTAGCTCTAGGGCATTGATGTGTAGGAAGGATTCCCTGACTGACCAGATCCCTCCTGTTGAAATCTCTCCGAATCGAGCGCCCCAGCCCCTCCGACTTGCGTCGGATTCTAAGACGACGTCCGGATAGGAATTGAAGATTGTCTTGCCGTTCCAATCGACGGCATGACCGAGCCACCACTTCAGTTCCGTCCTGGCCTCTGCGGAGAGTGGAATCTCGTCTGCATAACGGAGACCTTGTCTCAGGTGAAGGATTTTGAGGCGTTGAAGGGCTCTGTAATGGAGAGGGGCCGGGAAGACGGCCTGTATGGATGCGGCCAGGAGGCCCACTATTCTGGCTAATACCCGTAAAGATAGGGATTGCTTGCGCAGTACTGCTCTGATCTCTTTGCGGATCAGAGCAAGTTTTGCCTTGGGTAAACGCAAGACCGCCTGGTTGGTATCTACCAGGAAACCGAGAAACTCCATGCTCTGGGATGGTGCTAGAATAGACTTCTCCATGTTGATGAGGAAGCCTAGGTCCTGCAGGAGACGTACGGTCCAGCCTACGTGGGTCTGAGCCTGAGATTTTGAGTTCGCAATGATAAGGATATCGTCTAGGTAAATAATCAGACGAACGCCCCTGCTCCGCAACGCGGCTACCACAGGCTTGAGTAATTTGGTGAAGCACCATGGGGCCGATGACAGCCCGAACGGTAGGCATGTAAACTGCCAAGTGCGATCCCACCATTTGAATCGGAGTAGGTGTTGTGACTCCGGATGTACGGGGACTGTGAGATATGCATCTTTTAAGTCCACCTTTGCCAGCCAATCCCCCGGGTGGAGGAGGTCTCAGAGGCAATAAATACCCTCCATCTTGAAGTGACGGTATGTGACGTTTTGATTCAGGGCCCGGAGATTTATCACGGGGCGGTAACCTCCCCCCTTCTTTTTGACTATAAAGAGACTGCTTATGAACCCCAGGGAGAGAGGGTCTACCTCGAGCACTGCTTGTTTGGAAATCAGTTCTCCCAACTCGTTGTCTATGAGTGCAATGTTCTGAGCAGTGAAACGAATGGGGGGAGGAATAATGCCCAGTTGAGGGCAGGACAACAGTTCTATCTGGAACCTTGTGACTGTGTTTATCACCCATGCGTCTGCCGTAATCGCAGACCAGGCGTGGATAAAAAACCGTAGTCTTCCCCCTACAGGGGTGGAAAAACTTGGAGTCAGAAGAGGAGTTACCGGAGTATGGACGGGATCTGGGGTCACCTCTGCTCCCACGTCCTCTCCATGGTCAGCCACGTGGTGGAAAGAACGGTGCGGGTTGTGCCACCGTGGTATAGGAGGCAGGAGTCTGAGCGTAATGTTGCTGGGCGGGAGCCCTATTAAATGGTCTGGAGTAACCAGCTCGGCCGGCAGAGCGGCCCCTACCTCTGCCGGCCCTAGCAAAAACCTTTTGGTTGCCTGCCCTTTTGAGGGACGATTGAGCTTTGTCGAGACTATTGAATAGTCCCACGAATTTGTTAATGTCCCTAACAAGGGAGTCCCCAAATAGTAGGCCTTCAGCAGAAGGTCCCGGTTCGGTCTCCGCCAGGTGGGCCAGTTGTGGATCCAGGCGCATGAGGATGGAGCGTCTGCACTCCGTGGAGCATGCCGTGTTGGCGTTACCTAAAAGGCATATGGCCCTCTGGGCCCACCCCCGAAGTTGTTGCACATCAACCTCTTGTGCTGAGGCAGCTGTTTGCTCAGACAAGTTAAGGATTTTTGTCAGTGGGCCCAACATGTCGAGGACCCCGGTCCTGGATGCTCCTGAATGAGCGATCTATCCCCTTCTTGGGGAATTTCCCTGATTTGGCCAGGTACTTAGATAAGACGGGATCAATGTCTGGTGTACATGCCACCTTACTGGGTAGGCAAGGGCGTGGGCATTCCGCCCGCCATTTATTTTGGTTAGCTCTATCCAGCGATCTGCGGGTCCAGAGTTCCACGTATTGGGACACGTGGAGCAGGGGAGCCCAATCTCCCGACCGCGGGTGAGATATGGCATCTGGATGGAAGAGAGGTTCTCCCAGAGCGTCTGTGATTGTATTGCCCTGAATATCAGGTTTGGCGTTGTGTGGGATCGCCATTGACCCAGCACCCATATCATCATTGTCATCGTACTCGGACCCCGAGAATCCGGCTTCTGAGGACTCGTCAGACGAAATATCGTCTGAGTCGAGTACGTAGGAGTCCGGTTTGTTCCGCCTGGCGGATGTACGCCTCATGCATGACTCCCTGAGGCTCAGGGGTTGAAAGGGGTCCGGTGGGTGCGTGGGGTGGCAATCCGGGTGAGGGAGAGCCTTGTGCACATTGTTTGCTTCCCCTGCCGGGGAGTCCTCGATATGAGCCAAATGCTTCCTCTTTGGGAGGATTTTCCTCTTTTTACTAGAGGTTCTTCAATTACGGTGGGGGCAACCCTGGGGGTTTGTTGTGAACCCGAGGGTAACGCCACGGCTGCCATGGCAGCTTGCACAGACCTGGCTACCAGGTCCTGAATCTGTGCAGCGTTAAGCATGCATGATGGCTCCAAAGGCACTTCAGGTCCCTTCAAGGGGACAGAGCGGTCCTCAGACATTGCCTTCTGGCAGTGCAGTTATAGAATGCTAAGTAACTGGGGGATGATAAATCACCACCTCAGATCCTGACCTATGGGAAGGAGGGGGCCTGCCAGAGAGAGGTGTACTACACCTGTTAGATGTTAAGTATTATTAGTAGCCCAGCGACCGCTCCTATAAACGAACAATGTTCAGTAATAAGCACTAGGTTATAATAATAAGTTATAATAAGGTTACACAGGTTTTGTACAAGTAAAAGTAAAACACCTCACAGATAACTAGCAGCAGTGCAATACTTATCTCTCCTGTGAGCAGAAAGAAAGAGGAATAGGAAGGGGAGGAGCAGTCCTTATATGCAGAGGCCAGAGGGAGGGGTCACAGACCCAAGGACTGCTGGGAAACGTAGTTTCTTTCTAGTTTTCAAGTTTCAGCTTTTCTGTTTCATGTTATTTTTAGAAAAGCTTGAATACTGATCAGTTTTGTTTCTGCTGTGAGCATTAATAAAGAAAGATTAATGCATAAGATATGAGCCTCCTGTCTGAGGTATAATTGCGAATATTCGAGAAATGCGGAAGGAGCACTCTGATTGGCTCAGAATATTCGTGATATATTACAATACACAATAATTGCGAATATTCGAGAAATGCGGAAGGAACACTCTGATTGGCTCAGAATATTCGTGATATATTACAATACACAAAAATTGCGAATATTCGGCAAATGCGGAAGGAGCACTCTGATTGGCTCAGAATATTCGTGATATATTACAATATAAAATAATTGCGAAATTTCGAGAAATGCGGAATGGAGCACTCTGATTGGCTCAGAATATTCGTGATATATTACAATATAAAATAATCGCGCGATATCGCTATTACCGAATAATCGCATTGCGATTTTTCGGCAATATAAAATGAGCGCTGCAGCTACTCGGCCCAAGGTCTCTAATCATACCAGCAATGCTTTTAGACGTCGATGGGGATCTCTAGGATGTGATCTGTTCTAAAAAAAAAATTAAAACATTCGAATATTCGAAATAGCGAATATTCGCCGCGATATTCGCGTTATTCGCGAATACTCGAATATGCAATATTCGTAGCGAATATTCGCAATGCGAATATTCGTGAGCAACACTACTGGTAGGGGTAACGGGTCTAATTCATAGTAAAGGAAGCTGTCAGTGTCCCAGCAATTGGGACTGGACCCACGTGGCGGAGACCCTAGCCGTATGGTACGGGAGAAAGAAGAGTTCTTTTTGCGTGTGCATGGGGTCCTCATTGATGCCTGGTGTGACCCCGTTATGTCACTGGAAGAGGTGGCAGAGTCAAGCTTGACTGGCGGAACAGGACACTGCTCTGTGGTTTCCCCTTCAAAATGTTGCATCCTGAGCAGGTGTATGCATTGTGGGTTACCACCATAATGCTGATGTCACATGAACACTGGGCATTAGCGAGCATGTACACCAAAGAGTTGAGAGGAAGGAGAGGAGTCAGAGGGAGCAAAAAGGTGCAATGTACACTGAGTGAGTTGACCTCCACCCACATAAGCAAAACCACATCAGAGAGGCCTGCGCTTGTCTTCTTCTCTTCTTCTCTCGCTCAAATAAATACTTTCTCCTTACCCCCAGCACTTGGGTGACAGATAAAAGAGCCTGGACAAGAAAAAAGAAGGGGAGGAATCTCTCTTTTCTGAAACCTCCAACCTGTTTTTAATCCTCTAAATCCTCTAAATCCTCTAACCCCTTCCACCTTTCCTTGCTAAAGGTGGTAATACAAGCCACTGGACCTGTCATGAGCGCTAGCTATGTATAACTCAGAATTTTAAAAATTTGTATGAACTCTACCAACCCAATTGTGTAAACAGTCCACTATACATATTGAGATTGCAAAAACTATTTATTTGTATCAAATGCATAGAAAAGCCAACATTAAAATCCAAATCTTTTAAACGTGACATTCATACAGGTAGAACTCCATGTCTACCTCTCATAACCATATCCAATGACCATATGTATATAACAATGAGATCTCTGGTCTATGAAGCACAATTGTGTTGCTAGTACTCTCAAGATAGTGCCATCTTAAAAGAATGGATAACTCTGATCAGCCCCAATTGCTGCACCGTCAGAGCTCATATCAGTCCTTATTCATGCACCTTCACATATCAGTCCTAATCCATGCATCATCAGAACTTAAATTGACCCCAATTTACGTACTTTCAGATCTCAGATCAGTCCAAGTTCTAACACCTTAAGGCCTCAGATCGGCTCCAATTACTGCACCTTCAAATTTGGGATTAGCCCCGATTACTGTACCTTCAGATCAGCCCCATGTCCTGCACCTTAGGAAACATGAGAGTTTTGCATACATACCTGCTGCAGCTAGCAGGATCTATTCAAAAAGAAAGAGGTTAGGCAAGAAGGTATCTTCATGTACAGCACGGTATATAGCTAGTGGACTTACAGTAGTATGGTAGGAGGGCCATCGCCTGAACGTCAGGAGGGCAGACCAGGCTTTGTAACTGACAGCCTAGCAAGCTGTCAATTACAGCATGTGGAAGCTGCGCTTTCAGGTGTCACTGAAAAGTAATGGTATGCCTGTTCAGGAACATGCGCTGTATGTGGCTGACCCTAGGTTACAAGATCACAGGCTTTAATCAGGAAGCCTATTGCTCTAATGGGCACTTCCAAAACACCCCCACTGCTGTAATTCAGATGGCCTGCACTCAACAAGGGGCTGGACACCTGAATAGTCTGCGGTAGCGGCAACAATAGATAGACTCCTGAAATGCATGAGTCTATCAATTGGAGATTGACGGGTGCAGGAGAGGGTAGGCGGCACTCCTGAACCCACTATGGATGCACTGCCACTGCTTGGGAGGTTTCTGGATGATAGGTGTGGAGCTATGCAAATAGCTGCATGAATATAGACACAGCCCCAGCCTATCCCAAAGAGACAGGCTCTGAAGGTGGGCTGAGAGACTATATTTATTCTTAGAGCACACAGAGCTCTTGGTCTCTCTTGGCCCAGAGTGGAGGAGTCCAGCCTGAGAGGAGCACTCTGCTCTATCGATCACAGGCTGCAATGTGGAGGCCTCAGGTAGGTGACTGGAGGGAGGAACGTAGAGACCCAGGTACTTAGAAGAAGATGAATGAGGGGAGCTGTCTGCCACAGATCTGTCTGGTATGACTGAAGGGCATTACTTGGGAGGCATCCATATGTCCTTGGGCCTTTTAAGGACAGACATTGGAAAGATTTTGGGGATATTGTGTTCTAGCTGCCCCTATGGTGCCTAGTTATAGTCAACTGTGGTTCTGTTAAGTGAATATTGGCTGGTATCCTAAAGAGCTCTGTCCAGATATTTGTCCACTAAAGAAAAAGGGACTTTGGCCTTACTACTAGTTTAGCTAAAGGAAGATTAGGTTCTCAGTTGTACATCTTATCTTGGAGTATCCCACCACTTCCCTCATCCCTATCTTAGTTCTCCAAAAATAAAAACATTATCCCTTGGACTGTTGTGTGCCTGCTGTGGGGCTGAAGTTGGAAAGACCTGGACAGTAATTTATGGCGTTCTTATGGGATTAGCGCTACACCACTTTAAAGGCAGTGGGCAGAGCCATGTAACTCTTTTCTGCATGCTTCAACTGTTCATCTAGTTTATATTCCTTGTACCTGATCAGAGACCAAAGTGGTGATGACATCCTGTTTTCATCTCTGACCCAGGTGAGCCTGGTTGTGGCAACAAGTGGCACAAGGGCAATATAACAGCACAGGTGTTTTTGCTTAGAAAAGGACCTTAACTGCAGTGTCAGTTCTCCTAGAAGGGGACAGTGTCACGTTGGTAGAATGTGGGTAGCTAAAGCTACTGGGTGTAGAAGGCACAATAGGGCACAACAGGTACCACACTGAGGATAGCCAAGGTCAAAACAATAAGAACCAAATGAACAGGTGATGTCAGGCAGAAGCCAGCGGTTGGTAACTGGCAGCAGAAAAATATGGCAGACACAAGTAAGATTAAATGGTCAGACCAGGGCCAGCAACAGGAGGACAACCTAAAGGAAAGACAGTAACAGAAGCTGGGTCAGAATTCTGAATCACAGGGTACACAGGACATGTCTATCAGGCAAATAGGCTAGGAGGGGACAAACCTCTAATACCCTATTTGGCACTTGCCCTGCATGTGCATAAGTGCCCATTGACACCAGGTGTGCATGAATGCATGCATGCACACAATAAATCACGGACACAATGTCTGTGCCCATACACACAGCAAGCCACAGCCATATATGGAAGGCAGTGTGCCAGTACAAGGACAAGCTCAGGTGCATGTGCCCTGTGACCAACTTTTCTTTCCCTGATGTATAGCAGAGATATGGCATGCTACAAAAGATCTGTTTATTGCAACTGTTTATTGCAACTTGGGCTTGTAGACCATCGATAGTACAAATTATAGAATCCAAGGCTCGTTTATGTGAGGTTTGGGGGAGTTGGAAGTCCTGACAAAGGGTACTTGTTTGTTTTAGGAAGACAGTACTGTACTTCTTGGCATCCTAGTAGAAGACTTTTTTTGGTTCCCTCATCATAATTAGTTATCCTTCCTGTTTTATAACACAAATGGTATATCATATTATTATTCAGTAAACAAAAACTGTTTTTGTTGATTGTAAGCAGGTTAGTTAGTCTGCCACTAGGTGGCTCTGTAACATGAAACATGGGAGAAAGATGGATTAGCCTTTAGGGAGGCTATAGCTTTATATTTATAGGTAGACCACTATGATTATACATATATATATTATATTACCAAAAGCATTGTGACACCTACCTTTGCACACACACAACGTTAATGGCCTCCCAGTCCACCCTTTGCCGCTATAACAGCTTCAACTCTCCTAGGAAGGTTGTCTACAAGGTTCAGGAGTGTGTCTATGGGTTGACCATTCTTCCAGGAGGGCATTTGTGAGGTCAGGCACCTGTGATGTTGGGTGAGAAGGCCTGGGCCGCAGGCTCCGCTGTAATTCTTCTCAAATGTGTTCTATCGGGTTGAGGTCAGGACCCCACACATCCATGTCTTTATGGACCTTGCTTTGTGCATTGGTCCAAATCATTTGCTGGAGGGGTGATTATAATGTGGGGTTGTTTTTCAGGGGTTGTGCTTGATCTCTTAGCTCCAGTGAAGGAATCAGCATACCAAGACATTTCGGACAATTTCATGATCCCAACTTTGTGGGAACAGTTTGGGGATGGCCCCTTCCTGTTCCAACATGACTGCACATCAGTGCTCAAAGCAAGGTCCATAAAGAAAATGGATGAGTGAGTTTGGGACTTGACTGGCCTTCACAGAGTCCTGACCTCAACCCGAACATCTTTGGGATGAATTAGAGCAGAGACTGAGAGCCAGGCCTTCTCGTCCAACATCAGTAGCCTGACATCACAAATGCGCTTCAGGAAGAATGGTCAAACATTCCCATAGACACACTCCTAAACTATGTAGACGACCTTCCTAGAAGAGTTGAAGCTGTTATAGCTGCAAAGAGTGGGCCAACTTACAGTAATATTGAACCCTACGAACTAAAACATTAAAGTTCACACGTGTGTAAAGGCAGGCGTCCCAATACTTTTGGTAATTTAGTGTGTGTGTGTATATATATATATATATATATATATATATATATATATATATATATATATGTATATATACAGTATATATACAGTATACATACATATTTATTTAACCACTGGCCGCCCACCCACAGTAGTTTTACTGGGAGCGGAGCAGCAGCTACAGGCCAGGCGACATACCTGCACATTGTCCAGCACATGCACACTGATGCGCCGCTCCTCCGTGACCGCTGTATTTGCTATTTGATCACATGATCACTTTGTAAAGACTATTGCTAAGAATAGGTTTCATTAATAACAGCTGTGCTTAGTATTGTGATGCTTTGATTGTCCCACAGCTATCACATGGTACCTGGACCTATCACAACACCATGTACCATGTGATAGCTGTGGGACAATCACTTCAATAGTTATCACAGCTGTTATGAATGAAATCCATTCATGACTGTTCAAAACATTGCTGTTACAGTAATTGTCACTGTATAATAATAAGTATTTGAACACCCTGCTATTTTGCAAGTTCTCCCACTTGGAAATCATGGAGGGGTCTGAAATTGTCATCGTAGGTGCATGTCCACTGTGAGAGACATAATCAAAAAAAAAAATCCAGAAATCACAATGTATGATTTTTTTAACTATTTATTTGTATGATACAGCTGCAAAGAAGTATTTGAACACCTGAGAAAAGCAATGTTAATATTTGGTACAGTAGCCTTTGTTTGCAATTACAGAGGTCAAACGTTTCTTGTAGTTTTTCACCAGGTTTGCACACACTGGAAGAGGGATTTTGGCCCACTCCTCCACACAGATCTTCTCTAGATCAGTCAGGTTTCTGGGCTGTCGCTGAGAAACACGGAGTTTGAGCTCCCTCCAAAGATTCTCTATTGGGTTTAGGTCTGGAGACTGGCTAGGCCACGCCAGAACCTTGATATGCTTCTTACAGAGCCACTCCTTGGTTATCCTGGCTGTGTGCTTCGGGTCATTGTCATGTTGGAAGACCCAGCCTCGACCCATCTTCAAAGCTCTAACTGAGGGAAGGAGGTTGTTGCCCAAAATCTCGCAATACATGGCCCCGGTCATCCTCTCCTTAATACAGTGCAGTCGCCCTGTCCCATGTGCAGAAAAACACCCCCAAAGCATGATGCTACCACCCCCATGCTTCACAGTAGGGATGGTGTTCTTGGGATGGTACTCATCATTATTCTTCCTCCAAACACGGTTAGTGGAATTATGACCAAAAAGTTCTATTTTGGTCTCATCTGACCACATGACTTTCTCCCATGACTCCTCTGGATCATCCAAATGGTCATTGGCAAACTTAAGACGGGCCTTGACATGTGCTGGTTTAAGCAGGGGAACCTTCCGTGCCATGCATGATTTCAAACCATGACGTCTTAGTGTATTACCAACAGTAACCTTGGAAACGGTGGTCCCAGCTCTTTTCAGGTCATTGACCAGCTCCTCCCGTGTAGTCCTGGGCTGATTTCTCACCTTTCTTAGGATCATTGAGACCCCACGAGGTGAGATTTTGCATGGAGCCCCAGTCCGAGGGAGATTGACAGTCATGTTTAGCTTCTTCCATTTTCTAATGATTGCTCCAACAGTGGACCTTTTTTCACCAAGCTGCTTGGCAATTTCCCCGTAGCCCTTTCCAGCCTTGTGGAGGTGTACAATTTTGTCTCTAGTGTCTTTGGACAGCTCTTTGGTCTTGGCCATGTTAGTAGTTGGATTCTTACTGATTGTATGGGGTGGACAGATGTCTTTATGCAGCTAATGACCTCAAACAGGTGCATCTAATTTAGGATAATAAATGGAGTGGAGGTGGACATTTTAAAGGCAGACTAACAGGTCTTTGAAGGTCAGAATTCTAGCTGATAGACAGGTGTTCAAATACTTCTTTGCAGCTGTATCATACAAATAAATAGTTAAAAATTCATACATTGTGATTTCTGGATTTTTTTTCCGCACTGTATATATATATTAACCACTTAAGACCCGGACCAATACGCTGGCAAATGACCCAAGGGGTTTTTGCGATTCGGCACTGCGTCGCTTTAACAGACAATTGCGCGGTCGTGCGACGTGGCTCCCAAACAAAATTTGCGTCCTTTTTTTCCCACAAATAGAGCTTTCTTTTGGTGGTATTTGATCGCCTCTGCGATTTTTATTTTTTGCGCTATATACAAAAATAGAGCGACATTTTTTAAAAAAAATCAATATTTTTTACTTTTTGTTATAATAAAAAACCAATAAACTAAATTTTAGTCAAACATTTAGGCCAAAATTTATTTAGCCACATGTCTTTAGTAAAAAAAAAATCGCATTAAAAAAAAATTAGCTACCTAGCGGGAACAGCGACACTAATACAGCGATCAGAAAAATGATCGCTTAGTGATGCTGGCAATAGGGAGTGAAAGGGTTAACTAGGGCAGTGATCAAGGGGTTAAAACTTTATTGGGGGGGGTGGGGGGGGCTACCCTGACACTAACACTGACTGACTGTCACACTGTCTGTCATACTGACACTAAATACAGTAATCATACATGTATGATTACTGCATTCAGTGACACTGTGACAGGGGGGAGGGGGGGGGGCGATCGCGGGGGTTAAATGTGTTTGTGTCCGTGTGTAAGTGTGCTGTTGGTGCAGACTTACTTGTAGTGTTGTGATCTCTCCTCAGCGGCGCTTGAAACAAAGCCGAGGGAGAGATCACGTTGCTTCCTCCTTCCTGTGTTTACACAGGAGGAGGAAGTGACAGGGCGGGCGGGCGCGCGCATTGGCTGGGAGCGATCCGGAGGGGGCGGGTGAAAACGGATAGCCGCCCCCACTTGTCGGATCGCTCCTGCAGCCGCGCGGACCGCCGCATGTACGGGGGGGGTCCGATCGGACCCCCGATCCCCCCCAGGGCACCAACGTATATATACGTTGATGTGCCTGTCGGTGCCATTCTGCCGACGTAAATGTACATGCGGCGGTCCTTAAGTGGTTAATTCATACACCTCTACCAGACAGCACGGACTGGAGGGTGCCACCTCTTTGCAGATGGCTGATTGGACTACTCCATCTAAGGACTGCTGATTGGACAATGAAGGAGCAGCACACTCATAAGGCATCAACTCTGCTCACTTTGCTGTCTTCTCCTCTCAGAGTGTTCTTTATTAGCACATGTGCATG
This sequence comes from Rana kukunoris, assembly GCA_029574335.1. Classification (NCBI taxonomy): domain Eukaryota; kingdom Metazoa; phylum Chordata; class Amphibia; order Anura; family Ranidae; genus Rana; species Rana kukunoris. Next base: position 51,097,129 of record CM056052.1, read on the forward strand.
AAAAAACTCATAAGTTGCTCCTAGTGCTGTACAAGGGAATAATAGATGCTGATATGAAGACGGATTCAGGTACCCATGCTCGTTATATGTAATAGGAAATTTAAATATAAATATTTTTAAAGAATATACAACTGCATTTATTTATTTTTTTATTTATTTTTAGGTCAACTTAAAATTTTCCAAGAAAAACTTTGTAGGGGAAAAAATCAATAAAGCATGTTCTCTTTGACAAATCTAAACATTCGAATAGAAGAGATGTGACAGTTCTAATATGAGAGGTCAAGAGTTAATTGCACTCTGAATTTCCCAGGGCTCTTGGATTTGGGATTTATTTGTCAACTTGCCGAATACAGAACAAGAGAGAAAAAACACTCAAAGGTATTCAAACCCCTATCAAATGTCAATTCTTCATGTTTACATTAAGCATGAAATTTTTAAATTGTTATAGGTTAGTGAAAAAAAAAATCAGTCATTTCTGGCAACAAAATTCAATTGCTTTTTTTTTTTTTTAATGTCGTACCCATCAGAACCAATAATGAAGATTACAAGACCAATTATTCAAAACGAAAAAAAAAAAAAAACAGTTTCTGATTTTTTTCTAAATTATCATTACACTTTCAAAAATGTTTCTGTCAATGTATTTTATCTTCTATTACATCTTTACCTCTGTTTCCTCTTGTACCAAATTGTAATGTTTTTTTTAAAAATTTTATATAAATATACATTTTATATTCTTTATTAATTTTCTTAATCGTACCAAATTGTAATGTAACTGTAATATCTGCCTTTATTTTGCTAAGCGCTGCGCAAACTGTTGGCGCTATATAAAACCTGTATAATATTAATAATATATAATATATATATATATATATTATTTTTTTATTTGTTGCAAAAAGTAAACCGGCTTCTTTAAGAAAAATATAGTAATAAAAAAAAAAAAAACGACTTTAACAGAAAAAAAAACTAATAATTGCTAAGGAGCCAATTAAATTCTGAAAGAGAGATGAAGCAGTACTTATTTCCCCTGGTGATTTTATGCTTTTAAACTGCCTTCCGTGTTAGGGAAAAAAAAGAGAGAGAGAGAGGGAGAAAATATAATTTCTGGAGCTGACAGAACTCATTGTTCGAGAAATTTTAAATTCAAAAAAGTTAATAAAGCTCAAGTATAAGATGAAGGGAATTTGCATTTCACAGATTAACAACATGTACAGCAAGAAAGGAGATCTGCCTTGCCCCAGGTGATAATTTAAGAAACCTTTGCATATTTTATTTAAAACTGGGCCCAGTTTGGCTGGGTAATAAAACAGACAGATAATGATTAGAAGGTCAGCCCTTCAGGGCACCCAGCTTGGGCCCTAGCAAATACCAAACAAAGATCCCACAAGTCTGGCATGCGGAAGATTAGTCTAATTGCCTGCTGATGTTTTATTTTATTTTTTTTCTGAAGTTTTTTTTCCTGCTCTCTCTAAAACGCTAAGCAGGGTGGCAGTTGGAGATTTGCATTTTTTTTTCTTTCTGCTCACTCGTTGTGATAAGCGGAAAGTTTGTCTAAAAATGTTCTCACTTTTCAACCCCCTTATCTCCCTTTCCTGCTATTCTCAGTGCTATGGTGCTTGCATAATGGCGGTTCTGGTGGTAATTCACGCAGTATGAAGCACTGCTTACCAAACGTCCAAGTGAGGACTGAACCATTCCACCCGTTCAGACCTGGGGGGGTGCTTTTCATACATTGTAGAGGCATAATGAGCACTTCCTTCTAAGGCCTATGGGGTTGATTTACTAAAGGTAAATGGACTGTGCACTTTGCAAATTGCAGTTGCCCCAGAGCCTAGTAAATAAGCAGAAGATCTGCTGACTAACTTCATCCAATCACGTGCAAGCAATTGGGTATTGCTGTCAAAGTGAAGTTTTGCCTCATTTACTAAGCTCTGGAGCAGTGTTCTCCAAACTGTGGCCCAAGGGCCAGATGTGGCACTTTGCTCGCATTTATCCGACTCTTGAGGCACTATTCCTCCCACTGATATAAGATACTATTCTGCCAATTGACATCAACAATTGGGCACCATTTCTCCCACTGACGTCAACAATGGGGCACTTTTCCTTCCATTGATACCAACAATTGGGCACTATTCCTCCCAATGAAAATAACAATCACTGCTATTCCTCCCTATGATACCAACGATGGGGCACTAACATACTTCAGTAATGGGAGGAAAAGTGCTCCATTGTTGACGTCAGTGGGAGAAATGGTGCCCAATGGTTAATGTCAATTGGCAGAATAGTGTCTTATATCAGTGGGAGGAATAGTGCCTCAAGGGTCGGATAAATGTGTACACGTGTATAAGCTTAATTCATTTACTTACATCCTTATATATAGATTATACTTTATCTAGTACAACCTTACACATTAAAGTGGATATAAACCCAATTTTTTTTGTTTTGATGTCACAATGTAGAGAATAATGCCGCGTACACGCGATCATTTTTTGTGATGAAAAAAAACAACGTTTTCTGTGAAGTAAAAAACAATGTTTTTGAAACGTCACTTTTCAAAGACGATGTTGCATACACACCATCGTTTTTTTCACAAAAAGCGAGGTTACGTTCACCACTCTTTTCCATTGAAGCTCGCTTCATAACTAGCTTCTGGGCATGCGCAGGTTGAAAAACGTCGTTTTAAACAACGTTTTTGCTACACACGGTGACTTTTTGTGAAACAAAAAACGACGTTTTGAAAAACGACACAAAAAAATCAAGCATGTTGAGATTTTTTTTTGGTCGTTTTTTTGAAGACAAAAAACAACGTTTTGCCCACACACGATTAATTTAAATGACGTTTTTTAAAACGTCGTTTTATTTCATCACAAAAAACGACCGTGTGTACGCGGCATTAGATTTCCTATCATCTGTGCCCAGTCTTGCCACACAGAGTTAATCCAGCTCTGAGCAATCCTCTTTTTATTGTTCAGTGAAAAAAAACAGACTTCCAGATAAAGACCAAAGTCCTTGCTTGAGTGACAGGTTATTTACATATCTCGTGCACTAGCTTGCAGACATACACAGCTTCTGTAAAGTGCACAATTCAAATCCCCCTCCCCTCTCCTCCTCTCCTCTCTCCTCCAGCTCTCGGTGGATTGGCTGTCTTTCCTGTGTTTTGATTAAATGTTTTCACAATATGGGGTGATCCACAGTTCAGTGTGAACAGCCATCAGAATATACATCAGGCATGTCCAAAGTCCGGCCCGCGGGCCAATCGCGGCCCGCGGGCCGGTTTTGGGCGGCCCGCCTGGTTCTCAGGTGTGCCGCGCTATCAGGGGAGATAAGAGCTGTCAGATGAGCCCGATCTCCTGATCCCCATCGGCACTGTAAGAAGCTTCATCAGCCTCAAAAGTAAAAGTAAATGCAGGGGATTGTGCTGTGCTCTCTGCTTCCCCCTAGAGTGCAGTACCCGACTGAACAAGGAAACTGAAAGGTACTGTGCTAGAAACCCAGATTTGTTTTAAAAGGGCTTCATACATGTGAGTGTCTGTGTGCCTGTATGTTTGTGTGTGTCTGTATATGTGTGTGTGTGTGCCTGTGTGTGTGTGTCTGTATGCGTGCCTGTGTGTGTGTGTGCCTGTATGAGTGTGTGTGTGCCTGTATGAGTGTCTGTATGTGTGTGAGTGTGTGTGCCTGTATGTGTCTATGTGTATGTGCCTGCCTGTATGTGTGTGTGCCTGCCTGTATGTGTGTGTGCCTGCCTGTATGTGTGTGTGCCTGCCTGTATGTGTGTGTGCCTGCCTGTATGTGTGTGTGCCTGCCTGTATGTGTGTGTGCCTGTATGTATGTGTGTGCCTGTATGTGTAAGTGTGTGCCTGTATGTGTAAGTGTGTGTGTGCCTAATTCTTGTTGGACAGTGTATTAGTGATCCAACAAACACAATTTTAATGGTTCAAAGAATGTCGGGCAAAATGGTCGGCCCTCACGCATGTTCACTTTATCAAATCTGGCCCTCTTTGAAAAAAGTTTGGACACCCCTGATATACATAGACAAGAAGCTGGATACATTATCGGCTATGAGGTTGATATCCTAGTTCCAGTCCATATCGGATCAGTGTGTAGGCACTCATCTTTAGATGCATAACATTTGTAATAAATCTTTACATATTTACTTTCATCTGTACTGTGTACATTGGCTATTATGCCGGGTAACTCACAATCATTGTTGTTGCCGTTCCGTTATATAACACTTTGAAAATAATAAATTGATTTTGTCTCATTGTTCGCTGTGAACATTGGCTAAACCTCACTCGCCTCATTCTAAGTCCCAGGGCTTCCTCCAAAGCCACCAATCCACCATTGGTTGCAATTTCTGTTCACCTTAAATTTACACCTAATACAATAGGTTACTTGCGCTTCAGCACATAATTCAATGCAGGTTCACCTGTTAACGGCAACTTTGTCATCCTCTCCGTCACATTTTGTCGCCGCTTCACCTGTTCAGAGAATGGAAATCCCGATGGCTTAATCTCCTTAACATATCTCGTAAAGAACCCGCCTAGCACTTCCTTCCAGCGCTGGAGAAGAGGAGAGAAAGGCGCAGGAATTTTTAAATACCTGGACTGATAAAATGGCAATCTGATCTCTCACAGCCGGTGATAGCGGGATTCAGGTACCACGGGACTGGGAAAGATGGGGAGGGGGTCCAGTGTAAGTTCACCTTACAGATTTTCTTGTAACGGTATGGCCCGTGGGAACCAGAGACATTTGAAGGATGCGGGGCACACCTGTGCCAGCTTCACCAATGACTCTTGGGTCTAGGGTCATCCTATGTCCGATGGGGTCAGAGGATGACTGGGAAATGATATTGAGAATTACATGAGATGGGACATTAAGGATAATTCATGTATTGCAGGATATCTTTAAATATTACAAGTTGTTTGTTTATTCTGCCCTCAACAGGTCAATAGACTGTTTCATTCAATGGGTAACATAGACTGTTAAGGTGCTAAATAAGTCTGCTCCTAAGATATTTCATTGTGTATGCTAATGACACTGTATTGTGTGAAAGTCTATTGATGATAGACTTTCAGGTGTAGTGGATTAGCATGTCAATTATGTTTCAGCTTGTCGCGGAGTCAGAACGTCTGTCTAAGATGTGGATTGAGGGCAACTCATTGTGTGATGCTAATACTGTTTTGTGTGAATTCTATTGATAATAGATGTAGAATGTCTAACTTGGCAGCTGTAGTAATCAATTCATGTTAATTATGTCAGCCATTGGCTTGCACTGCTGTCAACCACATCCAATGATGCGGCGCACCGGGGGTGGGACCGAGTGATACAGTAAACGACTATAGCCACTGGCTGTATCACAGGAGTGTGCCTGCAAAAACTAACCACCATGCGAGAGAGCTCGCATGAGGCTGGTTAGTTCTTGCGGGGAGGAGCCGAGACAGCCAACGAGGGACCCCAGAAGACCAGGTTTGGGGCCACTCTGTAAAAAATGAGCTGAACAGTGGAGGTAAGTATAACATATTTATATTTTTTTTTTTAATTGCATTTACAACCCCTTTAAATTACATTCTATGCATTCAGGAGAAAAACCTTCTGTAGTGCTGTAGCCCACCAGCCCCCCATCCCGTTTTACTTACCTGAAAGCTGTCCGGCATGGAATAAGCACACCAGCTCTAGCTGGTGTCTCATGTCCTGATTAGATAGATTTATAGCAGCGTAACTATTGGCTCAAATCCAATGACGCGGCACCGGGGCCGAGTCCTGCATTCTGTGTATATGGACACTGGTGCAGGACTCGGTAGCACGCCCACACGAGTGTCCACCTTTAGGAGAGCCTTCTCCAATGTTGACACTTGATGCAGGGAGGAGCCACCAGCGCCACTGAGGGACCTCAGAAGAGGAGGATCGGGGGCCACTCTGTGCAAAACGAACTGCACAGTGGAGCTAGGTATTAAAAAAAAAAACTTTAAACAAAAACTGTGGCTTTTCCGTAAGCGGGCAAAAACATGGGTTTATTTTAAATCACAAACAGTGGGTGCGGCAAGTCTGTCCTAACTCCATAAAACCCAATGGCTGTACCCTCTAGGCCCACCACATTCTAAAAGCATTCTAATATTTAGATAATAATTTTCTTCTTTTTTTGGACTCAGCTTTATCGTATGTTTCAAAAATTGCTAAAATGTATTTAGTAATTCTCTTTTCTCTGTATTACTGTATATATTCCTCTTCACGTTGTCCCAGGCATGGACAACATCTTCAAATAAATATGTTTTCAGATGGAATCTTTTGATTAGGTTTACAATTTTTTTTTTAACTGTTGCCTCCAAACTTTGTGATGTCCCTTTTGGGCCTTTTTTACTCTCCCTGAGGATATGTGGAAGAAAACATCACTGTGCCATAAAGTGATATGAAAGAATATTCAGCCCCATGCAGTATCCTTGAGCTGTGGATCAATCTCTAGAGATGAAAGGAACCCTACAAAAAATATATATATATTTTTTATCTTTTTTTTTTTATAGAAAAAAGCTGGCAATCAAAACACTTTAAAAATAACATTTTGGTTTTTATTAGTATATAAATTTCTCATGGGAGAGATGCAATGAACCGTGAGAGCGACAGTGAAAGCCATAGAGTATGAACTTTTAAAAAATCTGGTTACATTTTAATCTGCTAATATCCAGTTCCATTTTTAACCACTTCGGGTCCGCGCTATTGACAGAATACGTCAACAGCGCGGACCTGAGGCGCCAGGGTCACGTCTTTGGACGTGATTTACTTGTAATTCCCAGGCGGGGGAAAAACAGTCCCGACGCATCACCGAGGATACACGAGTCAGGTACACGCGATCGTCGGTGACAGAGCAGGGACGTGGAGCTCTGTGTGTAAACACAGAGCTCCACGTCCTGTCAGGGAGAGGTGACAGATGCTGTTTCTCTTGTACATAGGGAGACAGCATCGATCACCTCCCCCAGTCACCCCCTCCCCCCACACAGTTAGAACACACCCAGGCAATACATTTAACCCCTTCCTCACCCCCTAGTGTTAACCCCTTCAATGCCAGTCACATTTATTCAGTTATTAGTGCATATTTATAGCACTGGTCGCTGTATAAATGTGAATGGCACCAAAAATGTGTCAAAAGTGTCCGATGTGTCCGCCGCAATATCGCTGTCAAAATAAAAATCGCAGATCGCCGCCATTACTAGTAAAAAAAAAATATTAAAAAAAAATCATAATTCTGTCCCCTATTTTGTAGGTGCTATAACTTTTGCGCAAAGCAGTCACTTATTGTGATATTTTTTTTTTACAAAAATACGTAGAAGAATACGTATCGGCCTTAACTGAGAAAAAAAAATATTAAAAAAAAAAATAAAAAATTGGGATATTTATTATAGCAATATATATATATTTTTAAATTGTCGCTCTTTTTTTGTTTATAACTAAAAATATAAAAACCGCACGGGCGATCAAATACCACCAAAAGAAAGCTCTATTTGTGGGGAAAAAAAGGACGCCAATTTTGTTTGGGTGCCATGTCGCACGACCGCGCAATTGTCAGTTAAAGCGACGCAGTGCCGCAAGCTGAAATTTCGCCTGGGCACGAAGGGGGTTTATGTGCCCAGTAAGCAAGTGGTTAAGGGAAACGATAATGGTTTTTGGGTTGATTTAATTTTGTTAATTCATATGCTTTAAACCTAAATTTATATGTGTTTTTACATATTTTTTTCTATATATCCAGAATCCTTGTTTTACTTATAAACTTTTTAGTTCATGAAGCACCCTAAACACAGCATTCAAATAGAACTATGTGTTTCCCCCCCAGAAGCTGTTTCATTTGAGCACTCTCTAATTGAAATCTTGCAAAAAGCCAAACAGAAAGGTGTATGGACTATTTTCAGCTTCAGTTTGTGAGCTCTGTGAACAGTAAACTTTTTGCAACAGAGATGCAAAGGACATCCTAGAAAATATGTGGAAAGTAGATGGGAACTGCACCTGCTAACTGCATATACAAATATAAAATGTATGCAAGCAATACAATATTTTTATATACAAAAACTCATTGGCCCAGATTCACGTACATCTGCGCATTATTGGACCGGCGTAGCGCACCGCCTTTACGTTAGACTTGCGCAATTTTGCCGCGTAATCACCCTATTCTCGTAGCTTTTGCGCAGAAAATTGCGCATGCGTAACGTTTTTTCATAGGCGTAAGGCGGAGTAATACAAATTGGGAAGGACGTGGGCGTGTTACATTGAAATGAGCCGTGACCCCATGCAAATGAAGGGCTGGCCGGCTCGCGCATGCGCGCTTGAAGGAGACCATGGTCAGCTCCGCTGTGCGCATGCTCACAACTCGGGAGCGGCGCAATCAGTAAAATCGGAAATGGACTAGGGCAACGTTGTGAACTACGCAAACAGCATAAATAGACAGACACAAACGCACTTGCATTGCAAAAGTACATCCCTTTGTCCCTTCCCATTTAACCAAGTGCTTTTGTCCTGTTGTTCGTTGCGTTGTGTTTTGTAGTTGTCAGATTAGTGTTCTGTGTGATCAAGTGTTTGTTAGTAGATCTTTGAAAGTGTTTTTTGATAAGTGTTTGAGTGACTGTTTGTTTGATATATTTTTGTTCGTTTGTTTTCTTGCTGTTTTTTTGCTGTTTGTTTTTGTGACTGTTTCTTGCTGAGTGCTAGTGTGATTTTTTGGGTGTTAGATTTGTGTGTGTTCTTGCTTGATTGGTTGTGCTTGTTTTTGTGAGTGATTTTTGCTGACTGGGAGTGAGTTTTTGCAGTATGACAGAGAGAAAGAGAAAGCTCAATTTTACTGTGGGGGAAAAAAGAATTCTTGCCTGGGCCATTCGCGATTATGGGCGTTTCCTCCACGGCCCAGACAGTGCCAACACTACCCCGGCCAGGAGGAGGGAGATTTTGGATATGATCACTGAGCAGGTCAATTCAGCGGGGGAGGGGGAGACACGGACCCGGTCTGGGATTGACAAAAAAATCAATTAGCCTCCGGCGTCTGGTCAAACAGAAGCTGGCCAGAATGCATGCCCATGCCAGGGGCACAGGAGGGGACCCACCATGCCCTATTAGGCTGACAGCGGAGGAGAGTGCGGTGGCCCTGACCTTTCATCGGCATGAAGTTGAGGGCCTGCCCGACTTTGACTCAAGTCCGGAGCCCGTGGTGCCAGGTAAGTTTTTTTTTTAATATCAGGTGTGTAGCATGTGTGGGGGAGGGGGTGAAAGGGAATATGTGGCAAGTGTGTGGATCCTCCAACCTGTGAATGTTTTGTGTCATCCACAGATGTGCAGGAGGGTGCAGGGCCATCTGGCCTGACCGCACCATCCCCAGGACAGCAGCCTAATGAGGCCCCCCCAACAAGGCCGGAGTCCGCGGAGGAGGTTCAAGAGGAGGAGGAGAATCATGAGGAGGAGGAGTCCATGTCAGGCACTGGACGTTTGGTTTTTGAGGACTCTTCCCCTCTGGCTGGCAGCAGGCAGCCCTCCCTAAGGGGGAGCCCCCCCCCTCCTCCCCCAACATGGCTCCCCTCCCAAGGGCCTCCCCTTCTCCCCGGCCACAAGCATCAGCTGGAGGCAGGATTTCATCCCAGAACACCAGGGGGTTGGCCGATCTCCTGCCCGCCACTCTGAGAAGGGACCAGTTCCTCCAGACCCGCCATCTGGGACAGGTCAGCCAGACATTGGTGCGGATGGAGGAGAGCCTGTCCTCCATCAAGGATACGCTGGGGAACCTGGACTCCCACTCCCGGGCTTTCACAACCTGCCTAAACGAACTGCAGACGACATCAGCAGGCGTTGGGCAGGAAGTGAGGGCCCTTACCCAGGCTATCCAGGCCAACACGGCAACACTTGGTGCTGCCCTGGACAGAATAGCCGAATAGCTGCTCCTCCTTCCCCGGTTTTCCCCCTCCCCCTGAGTCTCCCCTGAGGAGCCGGGGCCGTGGCCGGGGGCGCCCCAGGCGTGGCTCACGTAAAGGGCAGTCATTTTTTTCCCCTCTTTTTTTTTTTTTTTGCTGGAAAATTTTTGATTTTGCTGGGTATCTTTTCTTTTTGTTATTTTTTTTTTGGGTTGTGAATGCTGTTTAAATGTGGGGGGGACATTCCTGCCGGAAAAAGGGTGTCACCCTCAATTTTGGTGGAGAAGGGTTCCCCAGGACCAGGGAGAAGTGATCCCCAGGTCCGTGTGAATGGTGTATGAATGTACAGTGACATAATTGGAGCCTTGGCGTGGCGTTGCTGCTCACAAGTCCAGCATGGTGGACTGGTGCCAATCCAATTTGATGTGGATGTGGGGTGTGTGTGCTAGGGACCACAGTGGTGTGCATGCATGCATTCTCATTGTGCCATGATTAATGTGTGTGTTTAACGTGCAAAGATGCCCAATGTGAGCTGTCTCCTGGCTGCTCTTCCCTCAGAAGACGGGGGACCCTCGGTTAGGGGGGGATTGTCTGGTTCAGGGGTCAGGTCATCACGTAGGTCAATCTGCAGGCCCTTTCTTTCTGCGAAGTTGTGCAGCATGCAACATGCACCGATGATCTGGCACACAAAGTTTGGGGAATACAAGAGGGTACCCCCAGACTTATCCAGGCATCGGAAACGTGACTTTAGGAGGCCAAAGGTGCGCTCCACCACTGCTTGTGTTTGGGCATGTGCTTGATTGTATCTTTCCTCTCCTGGGGTTTGGGTGTTCCGGATAGGAGTCATGAGATGGGGTCCCAGTGGATATGCAGAGTCTCCTGTAAGGGAAAAGACAGGAGGATGTTAGTCATGCATGTGCCCCTTGTGATGTGTGCATCATGGGAGGGGATAGTCATGCCTGCCACCCATGTCACTCACCACCCAGAGGCGATTTAGTTTGCATGTGCCGCGCTATATAAGTTTTCATTCATTCATTCATTCACCAACCAGCCAGGTGTCCCCATACACGTTCTGATCGAATTCCATTCTGATGTGGCTTTGATTGTATATGTAGCTGTCATGGCTGGACCCTGGGTGTTTGGCACGGACGTGCCATATGAGGCCTTGGGCATCGACTATCACCTGTACGTTTATGGAATGCCAATGCTTCCGATTGCGGTACATGTGCTCTGTCTCATGGGGGGGCTGGAGTGCCACATGTGTGCAATCAATGGCCCCCACAGTGCGTGGGAATCTGGCAATTCTGTAGAAATCTGTCATTGCCTTCAGCCGCAGGTCCTCAGTGGTGGGTTTGATGATTTGGTTGGCCATGCGTCTGAGGATTGCAGGGACAACCTGGTGCACACATCTGCTCATGGAGGATTGTGACATCCCAGCCACCACTCCACTTGTACGCTGAAAAGAGCCACTGGCAAGGAAATGGAGTGTTGCCATGACCTTGACCAGTGGCTGCACTGCATGTGAGCGGTGTGTTGGGCTGGTGATGTCCTCCTGCAGGGTTGTGGTTAATTCCAGGATGACATGAGGGGTGAATCTGAAGATGCGATACACCTCAGAATCACTCATGCCAAACAGGTCTATGCGGGTGCGGTATATCCTCTCCCGTGCCATCCTCCGTGCCATCCTCTGTGCCCTCATCCTTCTTTGCTCATCTAAAGTCAGTAGTATAGCTATGTGCGACGATGCCCCTGGCATGTTGGCATACAGATTGTTGTGCAACACGTGTGACTGCTGAGCTCCTCACTAACAGTGTTGCTTTATCTAACAAGTGGACTTTTTTTCTCTTTTTAGACCAGCTTTTATCAGCTCTAATTTTAGACAGGACATTTTGCTGCCCCAACGTTCTTTTGTGGATCCCCGTAAGTCCCTCATTAGCATATTTGACTAGCAAATCAATGGTCTGTCTAGCGCACTTTTGCGCGGACGGATGCACCAGTCTAACGAAATTACGCGGGACAAAAAAAAGTATATTTTTTGCGTATCTCGTTCTGGGGATGCCGTGCATCGAAACGCACGCGCACATTTCGACTTACGCCGCGCATCTCCTGTTGCGCAGACGTAATCGCTCTGTGAATCTGGGCCATTGTTTTTAATTTTAGGTTAAATGACTTAAAAAAAATTCTACTGCAAATCATTTGGTGGAGGGGAGATTATGGTGTGGGGTTGTATTTCAGGGGTGGGGGTTGGCCCCTTAGTTCCAGTGAAGGGAACTCTTAAAGTGGATGTAAACCCACTCTAGTCCTTTCTAAACTACTGCCATAGTGGTTATCTATAGGGATATACATGCCTCCCCTCTTTCTGTTATGACAGATTCTGTGGGTGGGTCTGTTGTCCGGAGTTTGGTGGGCAGGGTCATGTCAGTAGACTCCCACCCACCTCTACACTCCCCTTGTCAGCATGCATTTTCTCCTGTGTATTTCTTTTACTGAATTCTGCTATGATCACTAACATCCAGCCAAAACCCAGAAAAGTCACCACATGACTTCAGCATGCCCAATCATGCTGAGGTGTGGAACAGCCAATCCTGGGAGAGCTGGAGAAGAAAGCAGGAGGGGATCACAGAATGCCTCTGTCAGGCTCATGCATGAGATATGTAAATCACCTGTCACTCACAGCAGGGGGGGAGAATTGACAGGCTTTTCTCAGTTTGTCTGTTTTATCTCACTGAAAAAAGATAGGAGGATTGCTCAGAGCTGGATTAACTCTTCATGGCAAGACTGGGCACAGATGATCTGAAATCATATACTGTACTTTGTGCCAGTCAAAAAAAAAATGGGTTTACACCCACTTTGAGGCGTAAGCATACCAAGACATTTTGGACAATTTCATGCTCATAATTTTGTGGGAACAGTTTGGGGATGGCTCCTTCCTGTTCCAACATGCTGAGCCCCAGTGAACAAAGCAAGGTCCATAAAGACATGGATGAGCAAGTTTGACTGGCCTGCACAAAGTCCTGACCTCAACTCAATAGAATGAATTAGAACAGAAACTGTGAGTCAGGCCTTCTCATTCAAAATCAGTGCCTGACCTCACAAATGCGCTTCTGGAAGAATGGTCAAACATTCCCTTAGACACCCTCCTAAACCTTTCCAAAAGAGTTGAGGCTGTTATAGCTGCAAAGGGTGGGCCAACTCAATATTGAACCCTACGGACTAAGTTCATGGGTGTGTAAAGGCAGGTGTCTCAATATTTTTGACAATACATGTAAAAATTGCCATACCTAAACTTCAGCTTTAGCTTCCTTTTCATAACATGACCACCATTCTTTAAAGAATATACGTTAATGTGCATGCTCCTAGGTCTCTCTTTTTTAATTAATTCACACAGCAGTTAAATAGATTTTTTCCCCAGACGGCATTGAGAAAAGTTCAGGTACTGTGTACCTTACAGAGCTGGTCAGGTTAAAGAGATCCTGTCCCTAGGTAATTCACTTCCACGACAATCTTCTCATAAGACTATATGTGCATGTAACATATTGTATGCATGTTATTTGTAAAAGTCCTCCTTGTCTTGACATTTAACAGCTACGAAACTGCCGTGGATGTGATGATTGCCGTTTTTGCAAGTTTACCACTTAAGCCCTGGACCATTTTGTTGCTAAAGGACCTTGCCCCTTTTTGCGATTCGGCACTGTGTCACTTTAACTGACAACTACGCCGTCGTGCGACATGTCTCCCAAACAAAACTGACGTCCTTTTTTTCCCACAAATAGAGATTTCTTTTGGTGGTATTTGATCATCTCTGCATTTTTTTTTTTGCGCTATAAACAAAAATAGAGCGGCAATTTTGAAAAAAATGCAATATGTTTTAAGTTTTTCTATAATAAATATCCCCCACAAATATATTTAAAAAGTATTTTTTCCTCAGTTTACGTATTCTTCTACATATTTTTGGTAAAAAAAAATTAATAATCGTGGGACACTGGTGGCGATCGGGTCCATGGGTCCCGCGGGCACAGTCACGGAGTACCCGACTGGGTCGCGAGCCTGCCGCCAGCGGGGCACGTGCAACCTATGGCTGTGCATATTAAAGGGGACATACCTATAGGCCAATATGTGCAGCCGTGCCATTCTGTCGACGTACAGCAGCGTGCGGCGGTCAGCAAGCAGTTAAAAGGCACATATAAAAAATATATTTGGAAAAAATTAAATTTTGAAAGGGAAAAGTTCATTTGTCTGTGCTTTTCAATGCTATTCTTTGAGTTGGTGACAGGGTCTCTTTAAGCAATGTTTAAAAGAGTTTGAAATCTGGTGAAGCTCTGCATAGAAACCAATCAGCTTCCATTTTTTTTTGTCAAAGCTTAATTGAACAAGCTGAAGTTAAAAGCTGATTGGCTACCATACACAGCTGCACCAGATTTTGCACTCTCCAGTAAATCATCCCAATTATGTCATTCATGGGCAAAGCCAATAAATATTGTGAAATGTATTTGAATTGTTTATTTCATTGGAGCCAATTAATTAAAACTGGACAAAAGAAAATCCCCTACGGACCAAACTGATTTTTTTTTTTTTTTTGTCTGTGATTTCATTCTGTGGTTATTTTGAGGTCAGCATTCAATTTAGTTGCTGTTCCATCAATAGCCGTTTTTTTTTCCTGCCATGGAATATCTTAGGATACGTCTCTCCCAAGCGGATATGTATATGCATATAGCATTTAAGCCCAGAAAAGTGTGGAAAAGACGTAAAACCCTCAGGCCTCGTACACACGACCGGTTTCCTCGGCAGAATCCAGCAAGAAACTTGTTGGGAGACATGTTTTGCCAAGGAAACCGGTTGTGTGTACATTTTTCGATGAGGAAACTGTTGAGAAACTCGAGGAGCTAAAAAGAGAGCATGTATTCTATTTCCTCAACGGGAATGGAGAAAATTGGTTCGTCAAGTTCCTCGACAGCCGAACAAGGAACTCGACGAGGAAAACGACAGTTTCACCTGACAAGTTCCTCGGTTGTGTGTACACGGCCTAAGGTTTGCACCATAGAAATATAAAAAGGAGCCTTATGCCGGATACACACGGTCGGAATTTCCGACAACAAATGTTCGATGTGAGCTTTTTGTCGGAAAATCCGACCTTGTGTATGCTCCATCGGACATTTGCCGTCAGAATTTCCGACAACAAATGTTTGAGAGCTGGTTTTCAATTTTTCCAACAACAAAAGTTCTTGGTGGAAATTCCGATTGTTTCCGACGCACAAAAATCCTACGCATGCTCGGGAATCAATTGGAAGCATTCTCGGAATCGTTGAACTTAACTTTTCTCGGCTCGTCGTACGTGTTGTACGTGACCGCGTTTTTGACGTTCGGAATTTCCGACAACATTTGTGTGACCGTGTGTATCCAAGACAAGTTTGAGCCAACATTCTGTCAGAAAAAAATCCATGGTTTTGTTGTCAGAATATCCGATCGTGTGTACACGGAATTAGACCAAAGAGTCCAAGATATATTTAATTGTTGGTGAAGTCACTGTTTCTGACTGAGGTGTCCGTTTATGAAGCAGTGATATCTAATTACTGCTTCATTCGCCGGCATTCACAGTGGAGATTTTTCTCCTCTGGGTGCCTGTTTATGCAGAGTAGATTGCTTTACCCTTGGAGGAGTGAAGTGATCGACCAACACTATTCTAATCAGTGCTTTTTTTCTCAGACATTAGGTGCAGGAACTTTCCGAGTCACCCCTTTTCTCCACCCCTACCCACCTCCCAGTACCGCCCCTTTTAGACAATATAGAACCAAGTATAATTTTGTATGGAATTTGGTAATGATATCAAGAAAATCAGTAAAATAGATCCCCTGCAGCCAGTTACAATGGACCACCCACAACAAATCCCCCCCCCCAGCAACAATAGACTTCCGGCAGCATCAACAGATCTCTGCAAAGCCAGCATTAATAGACTCTCTGGAAGCCATCAACAATGGACCCCTCCCCAACAGTAGATCTCTTTCAGCAACAACTGACCCCCCAGCAACATAAGACCCCCCAGCATCAATTGGTCCCCCACCAGCAACAATAGACCTACTCAGCAACAACAGAGTCACCCCTGCAAAAATATATCCCCAGCAGTGAGCATCAGTACCCAGCACCCCTTGCCATTATATACAGTCAGTCCAAAAGGTGCCGGGACTGCGTTCCCCCGCGTTCCCGTTGAAAAAAAGCCCTGATTCTAATACAGAGCCACCTATTAGGAAAGCAGCTAACTGCACCTGCCTACATTCCCACACATTGTGTAGGGAAAGGAGATGTAGTCCTGGGGGCATGCCTGTGTTAGTAGCAATGGAACTCCCAGAAAAGAGAGAATTTTACAAGTCTGGTGATGATGTCACAGGGAGATAAAAGGCTGTTTCCCTTTGCAGATACAGATAAAAGACTTCCCTTTAGGGTTAATAAAGCTTAGGGGTTGATCTACTAAAACGAAAGAGTGCAAAATCTGGTGCAGCTGTGCATAGAAACAAATCAGCTTCCAGGTTTTAGCCCCCATTCACATCAGCGTGATTTGACATGTCAAATCGCATGCCAAATCACAGCCTATTGCCGGCAACTACACCATAGGTGTCAAACTCTGGCCCGCGGGCCAAATTTGGCCCGCAGTGTAATTATATTTGGCCCGCGAGGCTATACCAAATGACTACTAGAGCTAGCCCGCCGGTATTATACAGCACATTCATTCATCGCTAATACTACAAATCCCATAATGCCTTGCTGTTGTTTTGGCGCGTCAATCAGGACAGGTCCCAGAAACGCCCTCTCCTGTGTGACAGAAGTCATAGCGATCTCAAGCTACAACTGTCACTGTGGAACCCCTTCCCAAAAATGGCAAAAAGAAAGGCAGACAACAGGAACTTTCTGGACAGGTGGGAGACAGAATATCTGTTTACATATGTAAAAGACAGACCTGTTTGTCTGATTTGTGGAGTCAACGTGGCTATAACTAAGGAGTACAACATTCGACGACACTATGAAACAAAACACCATGACAAGTACAAGGACCTGGACCCCAAAAGAGCCAGAAAGTGGAGGAGATGAAAAGAAGTTTGGTTTCACAACAGAATATGTTCAAAAAAGCCACATCACAAAGTGAGGCTGCTGTAAAGGCTAGTTATATTGTAGCAGTAGAGATCGCAAAATCAGCCCGGCCCTTTAATGAGGGAGAGTTTGTGAAAAAGTGCATGTTGAAAGTTTGTGACATCGTGTGCCCAGAGAAAAAGCAAGCCTTTTCAAACGTGAGCCTGAGCAGAAACACAGTAGCTGATCGCACATGTGATCTTGCCACCAATCTGTATGACCAGCTTTTGGAAAAGGGAAAAGATTTTGTTGCATTCTCCCTTGCTGTGGATGAGAGCAGCGACGCATCTGATACTGCTCAGCTGTCAGTCTTCATCCGTGGAGTGGACTCAAATATGTGTGTTACGGAGGAGCTATTGGGATTCAAATCAATGCATGGCACAACCACAACAAAGGAAATCTTTGAGGAAGTTTCCAAATGTGTAACTGAAATAAAGCTGTCGTGGGATAAACTCCTGGGATTAACGACAGATGGTGTGCCAGCGATGTGCTGTAAAACAAGTGGACTGGTGGGCAGGGTCCAGGAGAAGATGCAGGAAGAGAACTGTGCAGGTGAACTAACTGTTTATCACTGCATCATACATCAGGAATCACTGTGTGGCAAAGCCCTAAAGATGGAACATGTTATGACCACAGTAACACAAGTAGTTAACTTTATAAGAGCCAAAGGTCTGAATCACCGCCAGTTTAAGGCCTCGTACACACGATCGGACATATCCGATGAAAACGGTCCGCGGACCATTTCCATCGGATATGTCCGATCGGGAGTTTGATCCGATGGCGTGTACACACCATCGGATCAAATTCCCCGCCGCCGGACGGCGCGGTGACGTTGACGCTGCCACGTCACCGCCACGTCACCGCACCAGGAAGTTAAACACTTCCGCGCATGCGCCGAATCCATTTGGCGGCGGCGCGGCGGCGGTGGGGCACGACATGTCTGCTGGTAAGTGTACTAACCAGCAGACATGTCGGGCGGACAGATTCCACCGGATGGATTTCAAAGCATGCTTTGAAATCTGTCCGGTGGAGAAATCTGTCCGCTAGCCCATACACACGAGCGGAGATGTCTGCTGAAACGGTCCATCGGACCGTTTTCAGTGGACATATCCCCTCGTGTGTACGAGGCCTAAGTCTTTTCTGGAGGAGTGTGGTTCGGGGTATTCAGACGTGCCGTATCACACAGAGGTGAGATAGTTAAGCCGAGAGAAAAGTACTGAATAGATGTTTCGAGCTGCATGAGGACACAGCAGAGCTTCGGGAGAAAAAGTTTCTGTGTGAGCTGGCCTTTCTGTGTGACATCTCTGTGACATCTCTGCAGCTTCAGGGGCGGGGGCGCATCATCACAGACATGTACGCTGCAGTGAGGGCTTTTAAAACTAAACTGTGCCTGTGGGAGATGCTGCAAGGAAACCTTGGCCATTTTCCCTGCTGCCAAACCATGAAAACGCAGTTCTTTACCAACTTGTTCTCCTTGCGCACAGTTTGCTGAAAAACTCAGTGTACTTGGCGCTGAGTTTAGCCGGCGATTTGCCGACTTTGATGTCCAGAAATGTAGGTTTGAACTGCTCAGTAATCCCTTCGCAGTTAATGTGGAAAACGCACCAACCAACCTCCAAATGGAGCTAATTGAACTCCAGTCTAATGACACACTGAAGTCAAAGTATGATGCTGTGGGCGCCGCACAGTTTCCACAGTTCATCCCTGACACAATGCCTCAGCTCCACACCCAAGCTGCTCAGATGCTCTCCATTTTCGGCAGCACTTATCTATGTGAGCAACTTTTCTCCTTGATGAAGATGACCAAAACATCTCACAGGAGACGTCTGACTGATGAACACCTTCGCTCGATACTGAGGATTTCCTCAGCTCAAAGCCTGAGCCCAGACATTGATGAACTATCATCCAAGAAGAGATGCCAGGTATCTGGCTTGGGCACATCAGATTAGATCAGTGTGCAGCAAACTGAGCAATAATTAACGTTTCCTTTATGCACTTTTTCTTGCTACTCCAAGACATGGGCTTGAATGGTTGATTGATTTTATTATTGTTATTTTATTTTAAAAATTATTATTATTTAAATCTTATTTAATAAATGAATATGCTTGTTCCATATTCAATGTTAAAGCAAATCTTGGTTGGGTCCATGTTAAAAGGTTCATTTGTTCAATGCTGGCCCGCGACTTTGTTCAAGTTTTACATTTTGGCCCACTGTGTATTTGAGTTTGACACCCCTGAACTACACTGTCTCAATCGGTGTGAATCTGACTTTGTAGAGCCCTACTGATTTCCAAAAGTAGTTCCTGCACTAGTTTTGGCAACTTCGGGGGGGCGATTTCATTAGACATCTTGCGGAATCCACACAGAGGTCTTCCAAATCACCCCTGACCTCACACTGAAATGCGGGTTTGAAATTGTGCGAGTTCAACTGAACTCACACTAATTCCAACCCGCGTTCAGTGTAAACGTACCCTAATGCTGGCCATACACAGGTCAAATTCATGCTTTTTGTGATGCGATGGTACCACCATTGATTTCGAAATTCGACCGACCAAACCTTCAATTTCACTTCATGTTCCTACAGAAAATAATTTTCGTGTCCGGAATCTTCTTTTCTTTCCGGGAATTTTCTTTTTTTGCACATGCGCATTTCTTTTTCGATTACCTTTCTCGCATGATTCTCCATCATTGATTAGAAAATCATTTTTTTTTTTCAAAAAATATCCAACATGTTGGATTATTAAAATTCGATGGCCGCATGAAAATTGGCTGTTGCTGCAGCCCACTAATGGTGCGAAATACGAACGAAAAATACGATTCTCGAAAGAAAGTTCTTTCTAAATTCGACCCATGTGTGGCCATCATTATTGTCAAAGCTTATTGTTTTTTATTTTCTAAATAGGTCGCTTTAAGCTAGTGTATTGTTGGTTCACTTACCTTTTCCTTCAACAGGAAGTGAGAAATTCAGACAAAGAAAAAAAACATTTAGAAGGGAAATAGAAGGAAAAGGTAAGTGAACCAACAATGCAAGAGCTTAAAGGGACCAATTTAGAAAATAAAATACGAACCTTTACAACCCCTTTAAACAACAGAGGTGCAGTTAGAAGCTGATTGGCTGCCATGCACAGCTGCGTCGGATTCTAAATGGGTAAAATTTAGTAAATCTCCCTCTCAGTATCTACAAAAATAAGTGGACTATTTGCATTCCATATGCAATCTCTTGTTACCCTCAGGGTAATAGTGTTACACTTACATTCAAATATTTTCAATATTTGAAATTTTCAGTTTGCTTTATTGACAGAATTTCACTTTGAAAAAAAAAAAAATACAAAGAACACGGAGAAGAAACAACATCGCAAAAGTTGTTCCACAAGAAATCAAGAAGGGTTAGATTATTGGTGTGTCTGAAATCTCACATATAGTTTATCAAATGTTCATCTAAATGTTAGCCAAAGGGAAAATAAGAGAATATTTACCAAATTAAGGCATTTTAAGGGGGCCAGACTGTGGCCATCAGGAGTACAAAATCCCCCATCATTGATTTCATTGGACCCCATCATTGGTGTCATTGGGAGGAATTCTACCCCATCATTGGGAGGAATTCTGCCCCATCATTGGGAGGAATTCTGCCCCATCATTGGGAGGAATTCTGCCCCATCATTGGGAGGAATTCTGCCACATCATTGGGAGGAATTCTGCCCCATCATTGGGGTCATTGGGAGGAATCCTGCCCCATCATTGGTGCCAATGAATAAAAAAGCACCCCAAGGGCTGGATAAAATCAAGCAAAGGGCCACATCTGGCCCTGGGGCCGCAGTTTGGAGACCACTGGTCTAGAAGATCATCAGCATTTTCATAATAGCCAAACAGTTTTTTACATTTTGTGTTAAGAAATACTTTCTAGGGTTAGTTTTGAACTTTATTCCTACCAGTTTGGGGTTCCCTATGTTCCTGATCCTAGATTCATGCTGAATCACAAACCTTTGACCAAAAACTTTGTAGGTTTGACGTCAGAAACAAGAAGTCACAAGAACCAATAATTTAAAGTACTGGATAACCCAGACCCCCTTTCTATCTAGAGGAAAATACTATTTGTTTTATTTATTTACTTATTTATTTCATTTTGGTATTGGTAAATATCACTAATTGCATTGCCAAGAGTTATATACTTAGGGCCCGATCCACATACCTTTGCCGCCGGCGCGGCGTGACCCATTTACACTACGCCGCTGTAAGTCACAACGGCGTATCCTTATCCTCAAAGAAATGCCGCTGTAACTTACGGCGGTGTAGCGTAAATGGGCGTACGCGGGTGCAATTCAAATTTACTAGGGGGGGCGTGTTTTATTATAATTATGAATGACCCGACACAAAGGACACTTTTTTTTAGCGGCGCATTCGCCGGCCGCAAACGTATCCTAGTGCGCATTCGTGAAATCGCAAATAGTCAATGAAAATGTCGTGAACGTAACTTACGCCCAGGCCCATTCTGGATCGGCATACGCAAACGACGTAAACGACGTCCAATACGACGCTGTCCCGACGTCCATACTTAACATTGGCTGCGCCTCACTATAGCAGCTTTATCTTTACGCCGGAGATTAGTGTTGCTCACGAATATTCGCATTGCGAATATTCGCTACGAATATTGCATATTCGAGTATTCGCGAATATCTCGAATATCGCGGCGAATATTCGCTATTTCGAATATTCAATATTTTTCAAATTTCGCAAAAAAATTCGCAATAAAATTCGCAATAGCGAAAATTCGCAATTTTTTTTTTTATCAAATATCACGAATATTCGATATTAACGAATATTCGCAACCGCATATGTGAAATTTCGCTTTTTTTATATATAAAATATACCGAATATTCGTAAATATCGAATATTCGTGATATTTTATAAAAAAAAAAAAAAAAATCGCGAAATTTCACATTAGCGAAAATTCGCATTGGCGAAAATTCGCAATTTTTTTTTTTTTTTTTATAAAATATCACGAATATTCGATATTAACGAATATTCGCGAATATTCTTCGAAATATTCGCGAAATATCGCGAAATCGAATATGGCGTATTCCGCTCATCACTACCGGAGATACGCTTACGCAAACGACGTAAATGGAATGCGTCGGCCGCTCGTACGTTCGGGAATTAGCGTAACTTGCTCAATTGCATATTTTACGCTGGAAATAGACGGAAGCGCCCCTAGTGTCCAGCGTAAATATGCATCTAAGATACGATGGTGTAAGAAACTTACGCAAGTCGTATCTTAGCGTAAGTCCAGCGTATCATGTTTTCTGGATAGAAAACAATGACATGCCGGCGGGAAATTCGAATTATGCCGGTGTATCTGGGCGTAATTCCTTTGTGGATCTGGCCCCTTGTGTTTGGCAAAACCCTACATATGGCTAGAATTGATTAACAGGAATAATTTGTTAGGCTGCGTACACACGACCGAGAAACACATCGTTTTCCCCGTCGAGTTCCTTGTTCGGCAGTCAAAAAACTTGTTGAGCCAAATTTTCCCATTGCCCATCGAGGAAATGGAGAACATGCTCTCTTTTTGGCTTGACAAGTTCCTCGGCAGGTTTCTAGGGCGAAAAGTGTACACACGACCGGTTTCCTCGGCAGAATACGTCTCCCATCAATTTTCTTGCTGAATTCTGTCGAGAAAACCGGTCGTGTGTAGGCGGCCTCAGAGTCTTCAATAGCGTTGACCAAAAAGTTTGTTAAATTCAAATATGATTTACAAAATGTTTGTTCATCCCTACTCCTCACCCACCGCCAGTACCTTCCAGCTGTAGAAAGTGAATCTTTTACACTATTAGGCCTCGTACACATGACTGAGAATCTCGTCATAAAAAAAAAAAACATTGTTTTTCTCAACAAGGTTCTTCTCAAGCTTGACGAGATTCTTGTCAAGCTTTCCTTGCATACACACTGTCGAGACAAAATCTCGTTATTCTCAAACACGGTGATGTACAACACGTACGACGGCACTATAAAGGGGAAGTTCCATTCCACTGGCGCCACCCTTGGGGCTGCTTTTGCTATTCTCATGTTACCGCATGTTAGTAAAAGTTTGGTGAGAGACGATTTGCGCTTTACAGTCTATTACAGTGTGACAAATGTGCTATCTCCATTACGAAAGCTACTTTTACCAAAGGTGCGCTCCCGTCTCATACTTTATTCTGAGCATGCACAGGTTTTTAAGCATACACATGAACATGTTTCTCATCGTAAACCAGCCCGACGAGAACCACGTCAAGAAAATTGAGACCCCCGACGAGAAAAAATAGAGCATGTTCTCTTTTTTTCTTGTCGAGATCCACAACACTTTTCTCGACAAAAAGCATACACATTAGGGTTGTCCCGATACCACTTTTTTAGGACCGAGTACAAGTACCGATACTTTTTTCCATGTACTTGCCGATACCGAATACCGATCCTTTTTTTAAATGTCATGTGACAGTTTTCAAACCACAATACAGACTAAGGATATTTTCTTTAGAATTATGAAGAACTCAAAAGACATTATAAAAGAATAAAAATTAGTAAAAATGTATAAAAAAAATGTATTTGCTTTCACAGAACATGTTGGTAAATACAAAAAAAGTATCGGCAGAAGCATCGGGAGCATTTGCGCGAGTACAAGTACTCCCGCAAGTACTCGTTATCGGTCCCGATACCGATACTAGTATCGGTATCGGGAACAACCCTAATACACATTACCGTTTTTCTCGGCAAAAAATCTCTGCCACCATTTTTCTTAATTGATTGTTTGCCAAGGAAAACGGTTGTGTGTACAAGGCATTATAGTTGGTTGTTGCCCAACTGGGCTGGTGAAACCTGTGAGTTTCCCATGCTCTGGAGGAGTACTTACCTCATTCAGTTTGAATAATTTATGTAACACAATAAATAGAAAATCTACAATACTGTAGTGTAACACATGTGCCGAGAGGGGGGATTGTGGTCATTTGTTTTGACCCCCCAAAGCTTTAATGCCTGGAGAAAATATAAAAGTAAAAAAAAAAAGTGTGGACCACAGCTGATATTCATGAACATATTTTGCTTCGGTCTGGTCACTGGTGCTAAGTCCTAAACCTCTTTCTATAAACATATATCCACACACATGCTAAACTGAAAGATCACATGCAAACATAGAAAACTGAATTCAAAGGCAAAAAATCCCCTTAAAGGTATTATGTTTCAAAAGATCAAGTCTCTTTACATAAAGAAGCCCATACATCACTGAACCATTCATTACTATAACACATAATGACTTGAAGTCTAATCCTTTGCGCTGGGTTCCATTAGGTATTGTGGTCTCCTAAGCATTAAGGTGTTTAGCCAGCCACATCACAGGAATTATATTTACAGTGACGGGTCTGGAGTACGTCAAGCCAGTCGCTTCAATATCAGCTTCCTGGTTCATTGAAGAGGAATGTCCATGACCACTAACTACTATGAAATATACGTTGTATTTGAATTGTAATTAAGCGTTACACTTAAGGGCTTTTTTTCAAGTAAGGAATTTGGATCAAATCTGATTTTAATTTGTTTTACTCGAGTATTTTTTTTATCTTTTATGTATATTTTATACTAACTTGGGTAATAATCCCTCTTTTGTCAACAGAGTATATTGTTTAAGAGTGCTTCTAAATTGTGTGTGATATTGTAGGTTGTGGAATATTAAGTAAAAAAAATGGTTCACGAGAAACAATAAAAAAAATTGCTGCACTAATCATAGATATTAAAGGGTTTGTAAAGGATTTTTTTTTATCTTAATAGCTTTCTTTACCTTAATGCAGTGCTGTTTCCATGTCCTCATTGTTCGTTTTTGCTCTCAAGTTGCTGTAATTCTTCTCTGATCTCCACACTTCCTGGCTGTCTGTTTCCTGATAACCACATCACCCCTAGCGCCAAAGTCAAAAGCCTAGGGGTCATTTTTGACTCCTTTATGACAATGGACGCACAAATAGGGTCAGTGGTCAGCGGATCTCACCATCTACTGCGCCTACTACGCAGACTCACTCCGTTCATCCCTAAAGAAGATCTAGCGGTCGTGGTGGGAGCTATTGTAAACTCCAGGTTGGATTATGCAAATGCCCTTTACCTCGGTCTCCCCAAATACCAAATCGCTCGTCTGCAAGTCGTTCAGAATACGGCCGCCAGACTTGTGACTGGGAAAAAACCCTGGGAATCCATCTCACCTTCACTGAGAGCCCTTCATTGGCTGCCAGTTAAAGACAGAATCGCTTTTAAAGCCCTCTGTCTTACGCATAGATGTGTCCATGAGAATGCCCCCCTTTACTTATGCGAATTAATAAAAGCGCATAATCCAAATCGCGTTTTGCGATCCAAAAATCAGAACCTGCTCCAGGTTCCGAAAGCCAACTTCAAGTCCAAAGGAGAAAGAAGATTTGCGATCCAAGGTCCCAGACTATGGAACGCTTTACCAACCAGCATTCGGTTGGAGGAGAACCACCTAGCATTTAGGAAAAAGGTCAAGACTTTTCTCTTTTGATATCAAAGGAGACAGGAACAACAAGCGCCCAGAGGCGATTCAGTTCGCATGTGCCGCGCTATATAAGTTCTCATTCATTCATTCATTCATTCACATCAAGGAGGTGTGATTACTGTGGGCCAGATATTTAGAAGAGATACGACGGTGTATCTCCAGATACACCGTCGTATCTCTGTTTCTGAGCCCTCCTATCAATGTGACTGATTCTTAGAATCAGTTACGCATAGATTTGGCGTAGATCCGACTAGCGTAAGTCACTTACACCATCAGATCTTAGATGCAATTCTACGCTGGCCGCTAGGTGGCGTTCCCTTCGATTTCTGCGTTGAATATGCAAATGAGCCTGATACACCGATTCCCGAACGTATTTGCGCATCGTGGTAGTTTACGTTGTTTGCGTAAGCGTGAGATTACCCCTTCTATATGAGGGGTAACCTTGCGTAGGTCCGGCGTACACCATGTTAAGTATGGACGTCGGGAAAGCGTTGTGTTTTTCCGAAGTTTACGTCGTTTACGTAACTTGTCGCGAATAGGGCTGTGAGATAATTACCTTGACGTCGAAACTAATGTATTTGCGGCGTACTATGGAGCATGTGCAGTGGGCTAAGTTTACGGCCGGCGCATGCGCAGTGTAAAAATAGTGTCGTTTGCGTTGGGTCATTCATTATTATAATAAAACACGCCCACCACTAGAAAATTTGAATTACACCTGCGAACGCGGGCCCATTTACGCTATGCCACCGTAAGTTACAGCGACATTTCTTTGAGGAAAGGATTCACCGCTGTGACTTACAGCGGCGTAGAGTAAATGGGACACGCCGCGTGGGCGGCCCAGGTATGTGGATCTGGCCCTGTGTTTCTAAAACCCCTCAGCACCAATCAGTTTCGTTTTCCAAACTATCACTGCCCTGTATTGGCTCTGTGGCTCTGTACATCACAGAAGCAGGAAACAACATGCAAAAACAAAACTAGAAACTGCAGGTACATTATTTGATTGATTTTTATCTATTTTTAATCATTTTTAAATAGAATCAGTTAACTATTATGTCTCTA
Source organism: Rana kukunoris (assembly GCA_029574335.1). NCBI lineage: Eukaryota > Metazoa > Chordata > Amphibia > Anura > Ranidae > Rana > Rana kukunoris. The sequence goes on from CM056052.1 coordinate 51,123,706, forward strand.
TACCCTGTAAACAGTCATTTCAGCAAAAATAATGTTTCCTTTACAACTCCTTTAATGGACAGGTCACCCTTGGATGTGCCCACCCCTGGTCTAATTCCTCCACACCAATTTCATTGAATCATGTCTTTTGGAGCTGGTTTTGTGCACAGGGCATAGCCATACCAGAAAAGAGAAGGGCCTTCTCCAAGCTGTTCCCACAAGGTTGGAAGTGCACAATTATTTGAATGTATTTGTATGCTGTAGCATTAACAATACCTTTACTGGAAACAATTACATTTAATAGGCTAGTGGCGTAAGAACATAGTTTTGACTATATAATATAATGTTATGGTTTTCACATGTGAATAATATTGGGTATTACACTGCACTCCAGCAGCAGATGAGGTGATGAAAATGCAGGGAACTTAATTGTTAGCAGGAGAGGTCAAGGCTATTAAAGCTATTAAAGCTGCATTCTACTTTGCCCTGGCAGGTTCACTTTAATTTGGGCTTTGTTATTAAATGCCCAGTTTCCAATTTGTTTTAAATGTTTAAACATCTACATGCTCATGATTTACAAATAGCCATAACAGATGCCATTGGCCTAATACTGTGTCAGTAATAATGCTACAACCCGTATCCAATGACAGGTTTACGGGTCTAGTTTGGGTTTTGGGCACTTCTGTCTTCAGCATGACTGGTTCGGTATACTGCTGCTCGATAGCTTTTAATTTCAGGTGACCTCAATAGGGCAGATCTCCCAAGGCCTGGCCTCACATGGTCTCCAGACTCTTGAGGTGTTTAGCTCAAGCAGCATGTGTGTTCCTCCTTTGCTGGATGGAGCCCCTGATGTCTCAATAAAGTCATAATCCACCATTTAAATAAAAAAAAAAATCCAAAATGAGAACAAAAACTCAACAAACTCTGAAAGACCTCAGGGCATTGCCTTTTGTGGGCAGGGACCTTGGGCCCCTGTGGTTTCTAAATAAGTCTGGTGCTAACTGTCCTCAATTTAGCTACAACCCGGCACTGATGGGTGGCACTGGTGGGTACTGATAAGTGGCATTGGTGGGCACTGATGGGCACTTATCAGGGCCCTGGTGGGCACTGATAGGTGGCACGGAGAGGCGGCATTTATGGGCACTTATGGGTGTCACTGATCAGCACTGATGGGCATTGATGGGCAACACTGATAGCCGGCACTGGTGGGCACTAAAAGCTAGCACTGACTGGCATCGCTAATAGGCACTGAAAGCCAGGGATGGACTGGCCATAGGGACCCCAGGGAGTTTCCCGGTGGGCCGATGGCTCAGTGGGCCGTTTAAAAAAAAAAAAATATATATATTTTTTAAACTGAGACTCTCTCAGTCCCCCCCTTTCAGCCCCCTCCTCTGTCTCTCAGCCCCCTCTATCTCTCAGCCCCCTCCTCTGTCTCTCAGCCCCCTCTATCTCTCAGACCCCCCCTCTGTCTCTCAGCTCCCCCTCTATCTCTCAGACCCCCCCTCTGTCTCTCAGCTCCCTCTCTCTGTCTCTCAGCTCCCTCTTCTCTCTCATTCACTCCCTGACTCTTAGGCTGCTTTCACACTGGGGCGGGCATTGACGGTAAAACACTGTTAGTTTTAGCAGCACTTTACTGTCGTTTTAGCTGCACTATTCAGCGTCTAGCAGGTGCTTTTAACCCCCACTAGCAGCCGAATTCAAGGTTAAATGCGCCCGTGTAGCGCTGCTGCCGAAATGGTTTGCAGGCGCTTCAACAGCGGTGGCCATTCATTTCAATGGAAGGGAGTGGTTTGTACATCGCTCCTCCACCACTGCTTGGAGGACTTTTTTTAACGCCTGGCAGTGCCCCAGTGTGAAAGCACTCGGGCTTTCACACTGGGACTGCAGCGGAGGCGTTTTTCAGGTGCCTTACATGCGCTATTTTTAGCCCAAAAGCGCCTGAAAAACGCCTCAGTGTGAAAGGGGTCCTACACTCACCCCCTCTCTTTTACACTCACTCTCTTTTTCTTACACTCACCCCCTCTCTCACCCCCCTCTCTGACCCACCCCCTCTCACCCCCTTTCCCTCAACCCTCCTTCTCTCTCTCATTCCCCTCTCTCTCACCCTCTCATGATATACAATAATGGATGTAGGGGCCTTCCGGTGGGCATGATTTTTCGGGGGGTGGGGGGCAGCATTTTATTGAATTAAAGTGGGCCGGTCTGGATGAAGCCCAGGGCCACATTTTTGTCCCAGTCCAGCCCTGCTGAAAGTTAGCACTGACTGGCATGACTAATGGGCACTGATTTGTGGCACTGGTGGGTACTGATTGCTGCCACTGATGGGCGCTGTTTTCTGGTGCTTTATTGTATTTAGGGTACTGATGATCAGTGCCTTGATTACCTTTCTTGCTGTTCCCTGCGAGAAGATGCCACTGATCATCTCTCCTCGCCACACACTCTGTCAGTGTGAGGCGATGAGAGGAGATTATCGGCACTTCCGTATTTACATGTGACCGCCTGTGATTGGACACAGCTGAACACATTGGAAATTGGGGTCACACCGCGTCCTAGCAACAAGGTGCGGCTGCGATCACCGCGGTGCGCATCCCTGTGGGATCAGCCGCTTAGGTGCGTGGTGCGCATCCCTGTGGGATCAGCCGTGTACTAATGATCAGATTATCGGATGATCGCTCTGAAAGCGTTTTTTTTCCATCTGATTTTCTCATTGTGTGTACTAGGTATTAGAGCCTATGCCAAGTTTTATTGCTGTCTGAGTCCCAGTGGAGAGATTGACCCTCTCTACTTGTCCTAGTGACCACAGTCAATGGAATAGAAAGTGATGGGAAACACAAAATCTTAGTTGGATCAGAAATGCAAAGGACATCTTTCAAATCTGTTCCAATGACTACTATTTAGGAGGGATTTCCTCTCACTTTAGTGAGGCCTCCTCTCACTTCCTGTAGTGTCTTTAGCACAGGAAGTGTAGGGAAATCAACCCAAAATGTCACAGACAGGAAAAAAAATACAGGGATTTTAACAATTACCCCCAAAGCTTTAAGGGCTGTACTGAAAGTAATGCCAAAGTGAGCATACCTTTTTTATTAACTTGGTTAAAGAGGAAGTTAACCCCCCCCAAAAAATACACCCTGCAAGTCATTATGAAGTACTTACCTGAGATCGAAGCCCCCGTAGCCGACCTCGTTTGCCTCCTCTGTCGCCGCCATGTCTCCCGGAGTGACTTCCTGGTATCGTGGCTCCGGCGCTGTGATTGGCCGGAGCTGCGATGACGTCACTCCCACGCATGCACGCAGATGCCGTCACTAACGGCATGATAGCCGCTAGAAGCGCCACGCTCAGTGCGCCTGTACGCTGTTTTCTATGGCGCATGCGCCGTAGACATCGGTGCATGTCTTTTGCAAATATCTCCTAAACCTACACATATTTTTTTTATACCTACAGGTAAGCCATAATCTAGGCTTACATGTAGGTAAAAGTGGTCTGTAAGGGTTTGCAACCACTTTAAGTGGTTCAAATTTTGCACGTTAGTAGAGTAATTCTTCCTCTATAGCAGGGGTCTCCTAACTTCCTAAATAAAGGAGCAGTTTACTGTCTTTGAAACTTTAGGCTGGCCAGACTGGCCAGCAGGATTCAAAAATGCCCTGGTGTTAGTGAGTAAAAATTGCCCCATATTTGGTGTCCATGGGAGGAATAGTGCCCCATCCTTGGTGTCAGTGGGAGGAATAGTGCTCTATCATTGGTGTCAGTGGGAGGAATAGTGCTCTATCGTTGGTGTCAGTGGGAGGAATAGTGTCCCATTATTGGTGTCAGTGGGGAGATTAGTGTCCCATTGATGGTGTTAGTGGGAGGAATAGTGTCCCATTGTTGGTGTCAGTGGGAGGAATAGTGCCCATTGTTGGTGTCAGTGGGGAGAATATTGTTCCATTGATGGTGTTAGTGGGAGGAATAGTGTCCCATCCTTAGTGTCAGTGGGAGGAATAGTGTCCCATTGTTGGTGTCAGTGGGAGGAATAGTGCTCTATCGTTGGTATGAGTGGGAGGAAAAGTGACCCATCATTGGTGTTAGTGGGAGGAATAGTGACCCATCATTGGTGTCAGTGCCAAGAACTATCCCAGTGCTGCTTACAGTAGGGAGATTAATGCCCCAAGGGCCTGATAAAAATCAAGCAAAGGGCCCCATTCAGCCCCCAGGCCACAGTTTGGAGACCACTGCTCTATTGTATCTCTTCTTCTTCTTCATTGCAGGAAAAAAAATGGATTTCAAGCAGAAGCAAAGCACCGTCATTGAGTTCTTGATGAAGGAGGGGTGCAGACTTTTTCCGACATCCACAAAAGGCCAAAGAATGTTTACAGAGGTGACATCATTGACAAGAGAGATGTCTTGTTATTGGGGACTCTTGTCAATAGTGTCATCTCTGTAAACATTCTGTAGCCTTCTGTGGGTTTCAGAAAGCCTGAACCCCTCCTTCATCAAGAACTCATTGAAGGCACATTTCTTCTGCTTGGAATCCATTATTCACCTTGGAATCCATTATTTACTATAGTGAAAAAGTAATGCCGCGTACACACGATCACTTTTTCTAATGAAAAAAAACGACGTTTTATGTGATGAAACAAAACAACGTTTTTCAAACTTCATTTTCCAAAACGACGTTGCATACACACCATCGTTTTTCCAAAATGCTCTAGCAAAGCGTGGTGACGTACACCACGTTCGACGGCACTCTGTTCCATTGAAGCTCCGTATCATAACTTGCCTCTGAGCTTGCGCAGGTTTAAAAACTTTGTTTTCAACATCGTTTTCCCCACACACCATCACTTTTTATGACACAAAAAACAACGTTTTGAAAAACGACACAAAAAATTCAAGCATGTTCGAATTTTTTTTTGGTCGTTTTTTTGAAGACATAAACGTTTTGCCCACACACGGTGATTTTAAATAACGTTTTTGAAAAGTTAATAAAAAAATTATGACCACTAATGCATTACTTTTGGTACATCCCTCATAAATAGAAAAGAAGGGGACAATTTGGCTTTCAATATACTTTAAATACCCTCTTTGTGATTACCCTCAGGTGACATTGTCTCCTCACTTGTCACTGTATTAGACCTTAAAAAAAAAAAGAATCCTAACATTCCTCCAGTATTACCCATAATCACATCAGTGCCATCTCTGCTAATCTACTAGTTCAAATATCACACAAGAAATGTCTCTAACAAGACGAAAACCTCTTGTTTCGCTCCGTAGAGAGTTTTCGTATGCTGTTATCAAATAAGAACATACCAACTTAAACTGATCCTGCATGTCAAATATTGCTAAAGATGAGAGAGGTCGTCTTTCCCAGGAGAAGCTGTAATTAACGGCACTCTGTAAACCTAGACGCCTTCACTCTGTGCATTGACTGCTATGGATTGAATCCACAACCTGACGGGTGACTTATCCAAGGCAAGGCCTGCCAGAGACAAAATGTCTACGTCCGCTGAAAGTAAATGAGGCTTCGCCATTCATGAACTGAACCATCGCATGAATACCAATCAGGATGGTCTGCAGAATGTTCAACATTTTCCTCGTCTTTTTCTTCTATTTTTTTTTTTTTTTCAAAAGGAATTTTTTACCCCGGGCCAGAAGCCTTTGTGTCAGTGATACTGTCTCTTCTCTATGCTCAAAGGCTGTCAGATATCAGTGAGATTTGAAACAACTTGTGATGTTGATGGGGTCAAAAGAAGCAGCACGGCAAACTACCTTCCACCGGACTAAAGTTGTCAAGCATAAGGAATATTTTCACAAGTGTAGGAGGCCTGATAATAAAAAAAATAAAATGCTTGACTGGCAAGTAAAAGTCCCCAAAAAAATAAAAGTTACAAGTTTTTGAAAATATAAAAAAACATATCTAAACCCAAGAGCAAAAATAGCAATACAGTGGAACCTCGGATTGCGGGTAACGAGGTTAACGAGCGTTTCGCAATACGACCACTGTTTTTGTAAAAATCCTAACTCGGTTTGCGAGTGTTGTCACGCAACACGAGCAGGATTCAGGCCAAAGCGGTGTGCAGTACCGCATTTGGCCTGAGGTGGGGGGGGCCGCAGTCGAGTGTCGCTAAACTGTGCCATTAAGAGCCATTCAGAAAGACTCAAAAATTCTACGTTCTTGAGCCTTTCCAAGGTTTGCCAAGGTCATCTGAGCTGTCCTCGGGCCTTTCCAGCTGTTTCCGAGGCTCTTCGGCGCCCTCGCCTCTGGCCGCATGCGGTATTGTATGCCATTGAAGTCAATGCGGAACAAATTATTTTCATTTCCATTGACTTCAATGAATGAATGAATTTGCATAGTCCAATCTTGAGTTTACAATTGCTCCCACCACGACCGCTATGTCTTCTTTGGGAATAAAAGGAGTAAGTCTGCGTAGTAGGCGCAGCAGATGGTGAAATCTGCTGACTACTGACCCTATTTGTGCGTCCATTGTAATGTAGGAGTCGAAGATGACCCCAAGACTTTTGACTTTGGCGCTAGGGGTGATGATTTTGCCCAGAATGGGCGGGGGGGTCCAAGTTGTTGCAGGTTGATTCATACGCTTGGTGTGAAACAGGAGAAGTTCTGTTTTCGCTCCGTTGAGTTTAAGATAACTCTTTGTCATCCAGTTCTCTATCAAAGAGAGGCATGTCTCTAGATTGAGGTGATGATCCTTTTTATTGCAAATGTGGAAATACAGTTGCGTGTCGTCTGCATATGAGTGGTAAAGCAGTTTTTGGCTGCTAATAATCTCAATGGGGAAACTCGCTTTGATATGCAAGTACTTTTGGATTACAAGCTTTCTCCTGGAATGGATTATTGGAGGGAAACAACTGGGGCTGCCCCAAACATGCCCCTGGCTGAAACAGAGACGGTTGGACTATCTCGGTACCCAAGGATAAGGCAGAAAGTATACTTAAAATATAACAATTTATTAACAGAGAAACATGATTTCTATTAATATTTTTTTTTTATTTTAAGTATACTTTCTGTCTAATCCTTGGGTACTGAGATAGTCTAACCTTCTCTGTTTTACCCTGTTGCATGTTTGGGGCAGCCCCAGGTGTTTCCTTCCAATACTACTAACCATTGCAGATGATGTTGCCTGCCCCTATTTTTAGATTATCTAGACCGAGGCACACCTTCAAATCATAGATGAACAAGTAATACAACGATGTTGTTAATAACCATGCAAAAAAAAAAAAAATCAAAAATCGAATTTAAAGGGTAGCTCCACTTTCACAGGAAAAAAAAATTGCAAATAAAAAAATAATCTAGCATATAGACTTGCTACACAAGCCATATTGTAATTGCATGTTATTAAAAATGACCTTTCCTTTTCAATCTGCAACTGTAATTTTCTGTAAAATGTAATGCAATATGGCTACCTGGAGGCGTTCTATACACAGATGGTGTACAGAATGTCCCCTGAAAATGTCATTGCCCGCTTGTGTGATTGGCTCACTGATTTTTCCAGAAATCTGCACTAAGATACAAGTCAGATTTTTGGATTTTTTCTGCAAAAACAAAAAAGGTCACATTCCCAAAGAAAAATCACGGCTTAAGCAATGCAGACCCTGCCACTTTCCTCATTAGAGCCCTGCTGGTGCAGCAGCTGATTCATAATTATAAAGCCACTCACATGGACACAGACAAACAAACACCTATTTCTTCAGAATAACAAAAGGTAGGAATCTTCAACTAAGTTTGTTAAAATCCCTTTAATGTACATAGATCACCCAGAGGGTAATATTTTTTTTTCTCAGCAAACATGGAGTCAGGCCTCGTGCACACGACCGAGAATCTCTTCGTAAATTAAACGTTGTTTTCCTCGACGAGGTTCTTGTCAAGTTGACGAGAATCTTGTCAAGCTTTCCTTGCGTACACACTGTCAAGACAAAATCTCAAACGCACTGACGTACAACACATACAACAGGACTATAAAGGGGAAGTTTGATTCCACTGGCACCACCCTTGGGGCTGCTTTTGCCAATTTCATGCTACTGCGTGTTAAGTAAAAGTTTTGTGAGAGACGAATCACGCTTTTCAGTCTGTTACAGCGTGACGAATGTGCTATCTCCATTACGAAAACTACTTTTATCAAAGCTGCGCTCCCGTCTCATACTTGATTTTGAGCATGTGCGGGTTTTTAAGCATACACATGAACATGTTTATCGTCGTAAACAAGCCTGACGAGAAACACGACGAGGAAATTGAGACTCCCGACTAGAAAAAAGAGAACAGCACAACAGATTTCTCGACGAAAAACATACACACAACCGTTTTTCTTGGTAAAAATGCTCTGCCGGCATTTTTCTTGACAAAAGTGCAATACTGTAAGGCTGAGCAACTCTTATGCCTCGTACACACGATTACTATTTCCGACAAGAAAACCATCTTGGATGAAATTCCGACCATCAAGAACGTGGTGACGTACAACACGTACGACGAGCCAAGATCAATGAAGTTCAAAAAGCAGTTTGGCTCTTCTGCTTGATTCTGAGCATGTGCGTTTTTTTTTGCGTTGTAATTGCATACAGACGATCGCGATTGCCAATAGGAATTTCTCCTGTCACAAAAATTGAGATCCTGCTCTCAATCTTTTCTTGCCCGGAATTCTCACAGAATTCTTCGGGAATCGCAATTGTGTGTATGAGGCATTAGGCTGGGTTCACACTTATGCAAATTGAATGCGGATTTCCCTTCATCCAATTCACATGTCAGGAGAGTGTGACGGCTCTCAATGGAGCCAGTTCACACAGCTCCAGGGCGGGTGCGTAACGCACAGCAGAAGGGTCCTGTGCATCGTTGGTTCTGTTTCAGGGCCAAATTCAGGCAAAAATTGGATCTGATTCACCCCTGAAACAGTAAACAGGGCCTCACTAGATCCCCTTCTGTGAGCCGCTCTGCACCTAGAGTGAACCCAGCCTTAGCCCTGGTTCACACTGGGCTGCGGGAGTGAAATCGCGCGATTTCAGCTGAACTCGCGCGATTTCACTCCCTCTGGCAGTTCCGATTTCGGCGCGATTTAGGAGACATTTGTGCAGGGTTCTGCACAGATGTCAATGTAAATCGCGTCCTGAAATCGCAAAAAGTAGAACAGGAACTACTTTTTGAAATCGGTGCAGCGCCGCAGATGCGGAGTCGCACCGATTAGGACGGTGTCATTGCCGGCAATTGCCGCCGATTTGAGATGCGATTTCACATATGACATCGCATCTCAAATCAAACTAAATCGTACCCAGTGTGAACCTGGGCTGACTCTCTCTGCTTCCTGTATTCCTTGTGTATGATCATTTGTAAGTTTGTAATTCCCCTACACCCTTAAGAGAAAAAAAAACTGTAATACCTTTTTACGGGTGTTTTCAGCCAATACTGTCACCTGTCCTCTACAACCTTTTCTTCATCTGGCGGTAGGTTCATTTTCAATGCATTCTTTGCAGCATTTTCTTTGTATGTATTGGGCAGATGGGAAGGGGTTGGGCCTTTACAATCTAGGTTTACAGAAAGTTGTTTGAATGATAAAGTGGGGGGGATGTCTCTCCACTCAGGTCTCAGATTACACTAAGCTCTCCTCTCTGTGCTTTGCAGTGTGTGATACCAGATGCCCACCTCCTGCCTGCGAGAGCTCAGAGATGCTTTGTAAACTGTGCACTTGAACAGATGTAGAAGAGAGAGCTGCAGATAAACAGGTACAGCTTATGTAGGAGGATTTGTTTGCTTGGATGTGCACAGAAATAAAAGACTGGGCCGTATGCATTGAACTTCATTGTAGGATATTCTACGTAGGTTTATAGATCTCTCTTGTGTATTTAAATAAACATACACATAGGCATATCTGTCTACCATCCAATTGTACCCTCACACTTTATTCCTGCTCTTGTTTATATGATTTAGTAAATCAGCCTGTGTAAGTGAAATAGGGAGTGTTTATTCTCTGTCATGGAGACTACAATTTATGTACTGGTACTACACAACCTCGGCCAGAAACAGCAAGAAAACTGCTGGCAGAGCTTTTTGAAGAGAAAAACGTTCATGTGTATGGTTTGTTTTTTTGTCGAGAGAACTGCCTGTAATCTTGACGAGAAAAATAGAGAACCTGCTCTCTATTTTTTTCGGGATTCTTAATTTTCTCGCCGGACTGTTTTACGCCAAGAAAACTGGTCGTGTGCTTAAAAAAAACATGCATGCTCAGAATCAAGTATGAGACGGGAACGCTCGTTCTGGTAAACTAGTGTTCGTGATGGAGATAGCACATTCATCAAGCTGTAACGGACTGAAAAGCACGAAGTGCAAATCGTCTCTCACCAAACTTTTACTAACACGTAGTAACACAAGATTAGCAAAAGCAGCCCAAGGGGTGGTGCCATTGGAATCGATCTTTCCCTTCATACTGTCGTCATACGTAGAGAAAAACAACGTTTTTTTTCTACGGGATTCTCGCCCGTGTGCACAGGGCTTGAGGTGAGGAACTGGGTCAGGAAGGGGTTAGGGAATGTAGTGGGTGAGGCTTACCTTACAAGGTAAAAGTAGTCAGCCAAGTTCTGAAGAGCTGAGAAGTTGTTCTGCCCACCACTTATGTTTGATTTTAGAAAGGTTTGTCATGGCAGCCTAGTGGTAGGTCTTTGGGCCTTTAAAAACCTGCAGGTTGGTTTTGGTAAAGGTTGTACATCTGTTATTATAAACCCTCCAGTGTTTGATGGTTGTTGTGCTCCCCCAGGGTCTTGGTTCACAATATTTCAGTAAAAGGTCCTAACAACTTATCAAACAAATGATGATCAAAGGCCTACCTTTTTGCTTATGTTACATGTTTCCCAGTTGGATATTTTTCACTAAGATACGTTATTTTTATTGTTAATTCATTATTTATGTTTAATTACGTGGCTACTATGGCCAATAAATACTCAACGTTGTGTAGTGTATGACGTTATTGTCATGGCAGCCTGGCAAGATGGGGTCTTTGATGCTTAAAAATATCAACAGGGTAGTTTTGGTAAAAGTTGTATATCTGTTGTTACTTAGTCCTCTTGTGTGTGGTGGTTTTGGTCCCCTGGGGGTTCGGTTCCCAATACTTTAGTAAGAGTTCCCAGTAACTCATGAAATAAATGGTGATCAGAGGCCCACCTTTTTGCTGAGGTCACTGTTAGCCAGTGACATATTATCAGTAAGATATTATCAATATTTTGTTATTAATTCATTATGTATGTCCAATTAAATGGCTGCTATGACCAGTAAATACCCAGCCTCATATAATCCAGAGTTTTTATTGTTGTGGTAGCCTGGTGGTGGGGTTTTTTGCTGCCTTTAATAATTAACATGGTGGTTTTAGTAAAGATTGTACATTTGTTAGTTATACATTTTTCATCCGACACATAGGTACACATATAGCATCCGGCACCTAATCCCCAAAAAATCTGATATTGGAAGAGAACCAGGGTGGGATTATAATGGTGCCAACAGATAATAATAGAAACCAAGAATAGTTAAATTATTACATTTATTATAAACATACCGTATATACTCAAGTAAAAGCCAAGTTTTGATAGTGTGGTAAAATTGCGCTCCCCTGTATATCGTGTTGCCTAGTGCTAGATTATAATCACCTCCTATTGCTACAAAGTGCTCACCTCCACAAACTAAGTACTCCACCACAGTGTACAATGTTGTGGTATAAATAAATAAAATAAATAAATAAAGTGAAAAAAATTACCGTGAATCAAAACCTATTTCTTAATGAGTGATACTCTGGTATGTGCTCTCATATTTCATATACCTCTATATTGGGTCAATATAACACAAAAAACATACACAAATCATATAGTTCTCTGCCCATTTTTCCCTGCCTTAAAGATGGCCATTGTATAAAAGTGCCATGCTGTGGCTGGCAGTTTTATAGTTGGTATTGGGTGTATCAATCAAACACATGGTGATTAAAGACCTACATTTACTTGCTTATGTTTGTGTTAGCCAGTTAGCTATTTTTCAGTAATATCAGATTTTCTTTTCTATTTATAATAGTAATTATTTCTTTGTGCCCGATAAAGTCGCTACTGAGGCCATTTAAAACCCAATGTCTCAGAGTTACATACCAACACTTTTATGGGGTGGAGTAGGTATTGGTAAATAGCAAAGAGGACAAATATTGACAGATCCATCAGTCATGTGTTTTGCTCCTTCATACATGTCGCTTCTTCGGAAAATCAGCATAAACCATTCCTTTCTAGTTTTGCTGCAGGTCGGCAGTTGATGTATTACATACTCCAGAATACTAACTTGACCACAACAAGGCTTCTTTGAAACATGGCTAATACAATCATCAGAATTATGGTAAAACAACACATATATGCTTTTAGTTTTACCCATTGCGGAGAGAAAAAGAATGTGCCACAGGCAGAACTGATATTAATAGCACTCTACGTAATCAATGCATTAAATTCTCCAATGTGTATTTCAAACGGAGGATTCCTAATGTTACCATGACCGCTTTCTGCCGAAGCCAGACAAATCTTCCGTTGGCTTTAATAAGAGATAGGGAGGCATGCTATTCTTGTCTGATGTGAGCTTGTCAGTCGTAGGTTGACTCATGGCTCCGGGCTCCATGCAAAATTCAAGTGGGGAACATGAAATAGGAATCATCCCGTTCAAGATACTCCATGACTTTAATGAATTAATAGAATTAAAATTGTGGCCCTAAATGTCTTCCTTTCTGCTCTAACTGAGTCGCATTGAGGTCTCCATTTTTTATGGTGCATTTTATTAATTTATTTATTTCACTTTGAAGAATTCATCTCATTTTCCGTTTCTGAATATGTTATTCCACGTATAAAATAATAATAATAATAATATTAAAAAGTAAATAAAATCGGGTTAAGATGGTGCAGAATTGTAAAATTGCCTAAAATATTAAAGAGGTCGTTTGTAATTTAAGATTCTTCAAAAAAAATTAATGTGGAAATACCATTAAATGTTGCAACAGATAAACTAACTTTTAAAGTGTATATAAAGCCCTTTTTTTTAGTTTTGGATAACATAGAGAGGGATTATAGCCCAGACCAAATTTGATTGGTGCTTGTGTCCCCATTTGTTGGAAATTTCCTTTTTTTTTGGTTCTGGTGACCATAATAATCAAGACAGCACATGATGGGAAATTAGGGTTATCACCAGATCACAAGCTGAGATTAATTCTCCCAATGGGGGCATATGTTTTGGTGAAAACTGTCTAAGATGGGAACTCCATTTTTCCAATCACTTCCTGTTGCTTCTCCAGAATATAAAGTGAAGGGAAATCTCCTCGAGTGGACACATATAGAAAAAGATAAGATGCAGTGTTTTTTTTCTTTTCTACCCCCAACTGAAAATGTATTTTGACTAAACATACACTTTAAGTAAAATTGTTAAACATTTGAAATTTAAGTAATACCCTTTATTGAATAGCTAAAAGTGACACTAAATTCTGTTTTAAAAATCTAACCCTTCTGAAACACCTGGTTAGATAGTGAGATTCTGCAGACACCTGTATGAGCCTAAGCATTAGTATACTACTACCCCTGTATTAGCATGTACAAATAGACACCAGGCTACTGATTGTAAATAGAGTAAGTATATTATTGCAATGCAAAGTAATAGCAATACAAAATGCGATAAACAGGTAAATTAATCCATATGAATACAATGAACCAACCAACATAAATACCAGGCTTTAATATGGCAGTTCATCCAAATCACAGTAGTACTAAGCAAATCTAAGTAATATCAGCAGCACTGGTAAACGGCAGCATAAGCTTTGAACTATATAAACAAATGAACAGCATAAACAACAAGGAACAGTCTCAATGTATCTTGCTGTAACAAATGACCAGACAGTGTCCCAGAGTGTACTCTGAGTATATCTCCCTAAGTTTCTGTGTGTGTATGTGTATATTTTCCTAAAAAGTGGTACCCCTTTGAGGCAGTTACACAGTACCTGGCTTTTGACTTGTACACTTCAACTGACTAATGGTGGGGTCCATCTTTATGATGGTGCACTTATTACTGTCTTTTTAAGATTGCATGCAGTGATTCTCTTTGGGGCTACTGGGCAAAAAGGGCAGTCTCCAGTTGTATTGAATTGCTAACAGAAGTTAGGTAAGCACAGCTGAATCCACTTACCAGTCCTGGCACACAATAAACCTTGTCTTGGATGCTTTTCAGTCTGCAGTCCTGAGGATCCCACTTCCTGGTATCTCATCCCTCACAATCCAGTACTCAAAGCCCCAGGCCCAGGACTCTGGTCCTCACAGGCTCAGCACTTAATCTTCTGAACCTCACACGCTCAGTTTTCTCTGGTGTAGCCACAGACAGGTAACAGCAACAGGTTCTCCTCTTAATTTTCCCCCACACAAGTTCTCTTGCTTCTTCCAAAGCCTGGTCCCCTCTCCATCTTTTACAGGTGTTTTCCTGGACATTGTAGTCTGCAGCCCTATTCACTTCTACAGAACAATGCTCCCTTTAAACTACATTTCCCATGATCCCGCACAGCTGCAACCAAGACCTTTCAGTTTCTCAAGTCCCACCAGCTCCACCTGGTGAGTGCAGGTTAAATGGCGCCGAAGCCAGCAAAAGAATCCTTTTTGGGCACATAAGGCAGCTGCAGCACAGTGCTGGCTAAGCACCTGGCTACAATGGGAAGTTAATGGGAAGCAAGGGGAAAGGGAGAGGTTCAGAAGCTCATGGAGAACATCACAAGGAGGCAAAAAAACAACTGTAAAAAAATATTTAATGTAAAATAGATTACAGGGCCTTTAAGCAGTGGATGTTGAATGATTTGTTTTAAGAATAAGGATATAATTTAACATCACATTCAGAATTTCAGAATTCTTTTAGATCCCTTAGTCAGGCTTTATAGATTTAAAAAAAATCTTGAAACCTACATTTTTATACGCAGAGATATGAGGAGGGTACTCTACCACAAGTACAAATGTTATAAAGATTATCTATTTTATATGTCTTATTTAGAAAGCCCAGCTACGTCATGACATTCATTTCTCGGCGAGAGATGTTGCCTATTTATGTCTCGGCATTAGAGAATGCCAGACTTATAAGACAACCTAGTTGTCTGTCACACAATCTATGATATCAGTAGTCTCTATTCTCTGCAGTAAAATGATTGTTCCATTTTTGGGTTGTAGAAAATACCCCATAATAATTTATCTGTGGGTAGGGGGACAGATCTTCAATCTGATTTTGCTTTTGCCTTGTTGCTTTCCAAAAGTTTTTGTCTCTTACACAAAAATACATCACTTGAAAGTGCATGCATGTATGTTAAAATAAAAACATGTTCATACGCATGATTGTTCAGGTTTTGGAAAGTACACACATTTCTGGTCTCCAAGTAAAGACATCTATAAGCTTTCCATCTCATAGCTATGTAGTCATAAACTTGTATGCTTGTCATTAACCTGGCTTAGAATATTATGGAACTGCATAAAAAAGCTTTTGTCAGAAAACTGCATTTCTCGAAAATTTTATGAAAGGGTCTGAGGCCATCGAAAAACTGACTTTTTGCCTATGTGACTTATAGGAACAGGCCTAATGTGTCTAATGGTTAACCCAGTTTTTAATTTAAGACCTTGAGGACTGGAGGTGGACACTTCTGTGCTAAGGTCATTCAGTAGAACAAAATTAGATAAAATTATATTTAAAGTCAGAAGAACTCGCTTTCTAGGGATAATGATGTAGTCATTTTTCTAGTGAGTCACTACTAAATCCTGAGCTCATCTGATGAATATGACTTGGTGTAGAATTCACTAACAAGCCACAGTGAACAAATGCAAATGAGAACAGTTGACATGTTTCAGCCTGTAAGGCTGAAACGCGTCAAATGTTCTCATTTGCTTTTGTTCACCGTGGCTTGTTAATAAAATGAATTTTTTTTAAAGAGCAACGACCGGAGTTCAGATTATATTTTTCTCATGAGTTACTGGAGTAGTAGCTTAGATGAGGCTATAGACTTGAGCTATGACCCAGTGTGGTAAGATAGGGTTAGTCACATGGTCCTCCCTACCCAGAAATTAAGTTTCCTTCAGCTCCAATATCTATGCGAAAATTAAAAGCTCACAGCACCAATCGCGTTCTGCAATCCACCAACCAAAATCTACTTCAGATACCCAAAGCCAGATACAAGTCCAAAGGAGAGCGAGGATTTGCAGTCCAAGGACCGAGACTATGAAACGCTCTACCAACCAGCATCCGATCGGAGGTGAATTACCTGGCTTTCAGAAAAACAATCAAAACCCATCTTTTCTGAGGGCAAAATTTCAGTTAGGGAATGGATACTAAGCGCCCAGAGGCGATTCAGTTTGCATGTGTTGCGCTATATAAGTTCTCAGTCACTCACGCTTCCATCGTTCAGTGGAGAAACAGGCAGCTGAGGAGCAAACAAAACATAGGTACAGTATATGCTGCTGAGGGGTTGGCTTGGCCAGGGCTGAGACTATGGGGCATAAGGAAAAGCTGCCCTAGGTCCAATGACTTTATGTGTTGTAGAGCATTCAACTTAGCCTAGAGCCTTCCTTCACCCCTTCCATCTTTACTGACCTGCCCTGCTGTCTGGGGGCTGCCCTACCTAACAGGAAGAGCCCAAGCAATAGTGATGTCTCTTGTGGTAAGGTCCATTCTTTGCACCAGTGGCATACTGTTTTTTTTTTTGCACCTTGCAACTGTCAGACAGGTAGAGACAGTGCTCGTAGGTGCCAGCTACCAAAGATGACCAGAAGGTGCTCACATTAGAGCAAGTGGTGCAGAGATTGACATTATTCCTTGGCATTGGATGATCTAGACCCAGCACTGGGGTTGGCAGTGCAATAGCTAGTGGATCTTACTGTTCCATAGCGAGACTAACTACCTATAGGAAAAGCAAGCCACAAAGTAACCCTGCCATGGGCAGGTTTATGGCACAAGCAAAGTGTTAGAGGTCTGTTTAGACTATTTTAACACTTTGTAGATATTTACTCAACAAGACACACTGAGCGTTTGCTTATTTATTAATTTTAAGCCAAGAGGCTTCCACAATACAAAGCCTCCCCACCCCATGTAGCCTAGGGAAACTACACTGAGTGTATTACCTAATATAGAAACACTGATAAAGCCTTAGCTGGAAATAAGTACTCTTCAAACCAAATTGCATAGCTTTTATTTAAGGGGAAAAAAATAACAACAACAAAACAACAATGCTTTGGCTAGATTAACCATTCTTCAGCTTATGTCTTCTGCCCGGAGCCCTGTGGGACGTTGATGTCCTTGAAAGAATGGCACAAAGAAATGCCAGGGGGCGATTGCTGATATTATCATTCACACATCAAATTTGTTACAGCACTTTATCGGTCACAGGGAAAGCAATTATAGTGCAGTTCAATTTTACGCTCAATGGTTGAACTGGGGATCAAAGTCAGTTGTCTTCCTATTTTTTTTTCTTTCCTCCCCTGTTGAAAATGCGTTAACCTTTTTATTGGTTATTTACAATAACGAAGCAAGAAACTTGCTCTGGCGGGATGTGCATTTTATTGGCAGGCCAACAGACCTTATTTCTGTATTTGGCCACAGACATGAAACAGTGACTTAATGAAAAGATGATCTAGTAATCAACCTTGTTATCAAATGATCAGTACATGAACATGCATGATTACACTGCCCATGCATGCATGATTATGTAACCAGCAAGGGGTTTGCAGACACTAGAAATTAGCAAAATTAAAAAATATATATTGTAATGAAATAGAATGAAAATTGATTAGTGTTTAGTGAAATGTTGCCATTTTAGTGAAATACATTGGCGTCAATGAGGTTGGTTTACTAAAGGCAAAGAGGCTGATGACTTGTCAAGGACATTTTCACTTGGCTCAGTGAATGAGATGGAGATCAGCTGACTTCCATCATCCAATCATGTGCAAGCAAAAATACTGATTTAAAAATTTGACTTGCATGTGATTGGGTATTCTTTGCCAAGTGAATGTACCCCTAAGGGAACATTTCTTTAAAGTGAACAGCCTATTTGCCTTAAATCAACCCCTATGCTAAGGCATAATTAATTAAATGTTGTCAGCTAGCCAATTGAGAAGACAGTGTCCCTGTAAACTCCCCCTCCCAACACAGTTATGTTCACTTTGCCAGTACCAATATAGGTCCTTCCAGGTGTGGGGGAGCATGTGTTTTCCTACCCTGTAATTTTGCTCAGGTCTAGCAGCCAATTGACAGGACAAAGCTCTACCACATTCTGACTGAAGATTTTAGTGATTGCTAAAAAAAAAATAGCAGCAGCAATGGAGCACTGGCAATATGAGTGTCTGGTATTGGGGAGGGGCACTTTACAGAGACATTATTACTTTTCCATGAATGTTTAAGGTGTCAGTGTCTCTTTAAAAAATAAAATAAGGGTGCAATTGGCTATAAAGGGCTTTGGGGGTTACAGAAGCTCTCTTCAACTATCATGGGCTGCGGAATCTACCTAAGTTTGCTGGGAAATCAACACAGGGTGTGTCGATTTCCTGGGTCCTCCCTCTGCACTAACTGGTTCCTCCTGTTGACTTCCGTCATTACAGGACACATTAGTGATGTAATGTGTGGTCAGAAGGAAGGACCTAGGGAAGGGGGGCTCACAAGAAATTGCTTGTCATTTTTGTTGACTTTCCTGTAGGACCAGAGCAGTGTTCAGTTACTTTGGGCTGTTCTGTTGCAGGGGGGCTCACAAGAAATTGCTTGTCATTTTTGTTGACTTCCCTGTAGGACCAGAGCAGTGTTCAGTTACTTTGGGCTGTTCTGTTGCTGCTGGTTTCAACTACTTCCCCCTGCAATTTCAAAATTGGTATATATTGGATGGGAGAGGCAGAACCGGGTCCGAATATACATCCTCAGCCAATCTCTGGTCTGGAGAGTGACCAGCAGAAGGCTGAAGGGAGTATAAATAGTCTGGGGCATAGAGCAGCAGGATACTTGTTTCTCTGGAAAAAGACCCAGCCTGAGGGCTGAGACCCTTTGTGCTGTCAGCTACTAAACAGAAGAAAGTATTTTTGGGTCTCAGCTCCAGTTAGAGCTTAGGCATCCCTTGTCCATAGCTCCAGAAGCAGTGTGTGTAGTTTTGCAAAGCATCTAAGCTAGAGGCATCCAGTACAGAGGTTGAATGGTACTACAAAAGCATTACAGTACATAGGGCACAGTGCGTACTAGCCTTAGGGATCCTAGGGACTGTCCCTTACCTTTGAGAGCACTTGCTACAGTTCTGACTAAGATTATATCTCTGTCAAGGGGTTCCCAGTGTTGTAGTTCTCTAATTCTGAATCCGAGAGGGTGATTTCACCCTGAAGAGAGAGAACAGGTGCAGGTGTTCTCCGGTGTGTTTCTACTAGCTTTGGAGTATCTCAAGGTATCTCAAGTTAAACTAGCAACTAAACTACAAAAAGACATGCACTGCCTGTTTTTTGACTTGATTGACCTTGAACTAGTGTGTACCTGGCTGCCATGTGCCTCACAGGGATTGGAATCTGGGAAATTACAGCCAGCCTGGTCTGAGGGCTGTGCTACATAAGTAGGTAAGCATATCTGTATGAACAACAAGTAACTTGTAAGGGACCTTTGAACATTTTAAGACTTGGTGAGTGTTGTGTGGAAAGGATGCCAAAGAGAGATAGTTTATTCATATTTAGATTGGTCCTCCAAACTTTGTATAAACCATACCTGGCCAATACCCCTGGGGACTGAAAATCACTGAAGTAGACACCCAGTGATCCCAACTTGCTTCCAAGTCCTGTGCTGAGCAGCTGTCCTGCTGCATGTTGTATGTAAACAAGAAGGACATGCGCCAAACTAAGTGCAGTAAATAGGAATTTAATGGAGTAAATTAGTAAACAGTAAATTGGCTACTCACAAACACAATGAGAGCATAGGCACATAAGGGGTTAACGACTGGTCCGGTGTCACACCTATCGTCTACAGCTGCAAGGGTCCACACAGGCTGACATGGCTGAGTCATGGGAGATGTAGAAGCCCATCTTGGGGAAGCCTAGGAGAAGCAACAGGGGGTCCAGGAGCCGTGTATCCTAGCTAGGAAGCGCTGTGCGTTCCAGCATGAAGCGTGATCCGTCGCCGTACGACCGGAAGTGACGTCAAACCTCGGGCCAACCAATGGGATGACGACGGATCACGCTTCATGCTGGAACGCACAGCGCTTCCTAGCTAGGATACAAGCTGCTTTCTTTACATCAGTGGTTCTCAACCCTGTCCTCAAGAACCCCTAACAGGCCACGTTTAGAGAATTTCTCTTAGATAAAATAGCTGTCCAAAATACCAAGCCATTGACTCTGATTTAAAGCACCTGTGCAAGATAAAGGAAAACCTGCAAACATGGCCTGTTGGTGGTACTTGAGGAGTTAAGAACCACTGCTTTACATGACCAGGAATTCCTGTCCTGCGATTTGAATGTGCCATCACTGGGTGCTAAAAATTGGGTGGGAGCCAGCACATGCCACTTCAATAAAAACCTTTCAAGAAGGAAACTCTCATATACTGAATAGTAGGGTGAGAAAAACCCACCACTATGTATGAAGTTTAGGTCCTGCAGAACATGCTAAACGTCCTTGGATCTGACTAATACCTGAACAAGCAAAATCCAGTCCTAACTTTTGTTTGTACCAAACTAAGAGCCAATCCCTCACCACCATCGATGAAATACAAAATATGTAAAAAAAAAATGGCAAAATTCATTCCAATTGACCCCAATGCTTTCACCAACAAAGAAACACCATTCTTGAAATTTTTTATTCACCTTGACCTTTCACCTTGGAGGTGAATTGCAACACTTTTACAGTCAGCAAGAAGCAAGCCTGAGGCTCCAACCAGCATTTATGAGGGCTGATTTACTGCTATGTTGTAAATAGCCTGTTTTGTAAATAGACAGCTGAATGATCAGAGGAGGGACAAACCCCACCTTTATCTTTCCTGGCCGAGAATAGACACATCTGAATTTACTGCTGAGACAGTCAAGTGTGCAAAAGGAGCAGGTTTATAGTAGGGTACACTCTATAAGAACATTGGAGGAACAGTTGTCTGGTTTTCCTTAATTGTTCACAGCTGGTCGAACCTGAGGGTGCTACCCATTGTATGAAAAATCTCGTAACATAAAGGTATTTTCAGTTTTGTACACTGTGAGGTTGGTGGTTCAACTGGACCCGAGCTTTAGGACTTCTGGATGTATGGAGCCCCTCTGATGCATTGGTTAGTCAAGACACACAAGCAGGGGTATGGTGAATCAAAGACTAGGCTTTATTCTTTGTGCGCACTGCACTTATCTAAAACATACAAGAAAAGGAACGCCCTTGGTTCAGCCAATCATAGTGAAGTGATTTAGTTTGTACAAGTAATTCAGTACGTCACAACTATACAAAAATCCCGAGCACATAATACAGCATGCCTTATCTTGTTATGCAAGATGTATTTGTACACAATAACATTTTGCAAGGCTGTTTCTAGCTTCTGTGTAATTAATCGGTTCCGGGTTAAAGGATACATCTCTTCAAGCATTGATATTATGGGGGAACTCTAGCAAGCCTTACAATGCATTGATATTATTGGGGAACTATAGCAAGCCTTACAATGCATTGATATTATGGGGGAACTCTAGCAAGCCTTACATACACAGTTTATATTGTTGTTTATTGTTTCTGATCATCCACAGTCTTGCATATTTTTCTTGAAGGAAAACAGTACACATTAAACGAAAATCATTAGTTCTGTTCACGTACAATAATTTTTTGGGGAGTTTGTCCCTTTTGAAAGGTCTGAATCAGCTGTCGAAAGTTGTGTATGCACATCAGAAAATCATACTATTGTTCCTCGTACGAAAATGTTCACCCGATTGTCTTATAGTGTGTACCCTACTTTACCTATTAGAGCATGCATTGAAAAAACAAAATGGGAAAAAGTATTTTAAGACTCACTAAACAGAATATGGTTTTGCTTTAAATATCTACCACGGGAAAGGTTTACTGTATGGCTGTAGACTTTCTGACTCTTATGGTGGAGGAGGCTAGAGCGTGTTGCAAAAAGCCTTTTATGCCAGGCCAAGTATTTCCTGGAGGATTTGGGAGACATGTACCTAAGTCAGAGGTCATAGCAGTGATCCTGTCTTGGGCAGGCTACTTGAAGGCAGTGGTGATCTGGGTACAGACTACCTAAAGCCCTGTACACGTGATCGGTTTGTTAGATGAAAACAGACTAATGGACCGTTTTCATCAGACAAACCAATCGTGTGTGGGCACCATCGGTTTGTTTTCCATCGGTTAAAAAAAAAAATAGAACATGTTTTAAATTTTTTCTATGGATAAAAAAACAATAGAAAAAAACGCCTGTGTGGAAGTCCATCGGCCAAAAATCCACATATGCTCAGAATCAAGTCGTCGCATGCTCAGAAGCATTAAACTTCATTTTTCTCAGCACGTCGTAGTGTTTTACGTCACCGCGTTTTGGCACGGTCGGATTTTTGACTGATGGTGTGTAGGCAAGACTGATGAAAGTCAGCTTCATCGGTTCTCCGATGAAAAAATCCATCGGATTGGATTCTATCAGATATCCGATCGTGTGTATGAGGCTTAAGGCAAACCTAGACCTTCTGAGTGAGTACTGCGTTACCCCAGGAGGAGAGAGACCGTAGGAAAAATGGCTTACTAAAATGTTTTGTGTGCTGCTTTCACATGCATTCAACAATATGTAATTGACAAAATGCTGTCAAGTGACCCCGGATAGTATGGCTATGTGGTGTGACAGTAATGCCAACTTAAAGCAACATCAGTAAAGTGCAGAAATCCTATTTTTTGTGAGGACATTCCTTCCTTTGGATATAAAGGTCAATGGCTGGGAATATCATGAGGAGGCCTCGGGCAAGGAGATGGGCACAAGGTGGAGGAAGGTTAAAACCTCAAGCAGGTGTTCTGGTAGGAGAAGAAGCGGGGCAGGGATTGCTCTTGGCGTCATTACTAGCCATTCGCAAGTCTCCTTATACACCAAATTCTAATGCTGGGTACAAATAAACTTGGCACAAACACTGTTTGATACTATGTATCCGCAGCAAATGCAACAAATAAGGTTAATTGTAGTTAAAATTAATAACATAAAACTGATTGATATTGACACATTGAATAAAATCAGTTAGAAATTCAACACATTTCAGAGACATTTAAATAAAATGTGATCTTATATCTGTAGCCAATGAAAAGAGAAAGGCAAACCCAATGTAATTAACTTTCAATAAAACTTCTGATGATTAATCTTGGCTGATCCAGTCTCTATTAAACTGCAGGTAAATACCCAGCGGCAGGGCTGGACTGGGACAGAAATTTGGCCCTGGACTTCATCCAGACTGGCCCACTTTGACAGGTCTTTCCCATGGCGGCCGGACAACTCCCGCACCCCCCCGACCACCCAAGCCTCCTCTCCCCCTTCACTAGCCACTAGCCATTCTACGTTATTAGAGTAGAACAGTTGGTACTGGTACTCTTATAGGCAGTACCAGTGGGGAAGGTAGACATTATTTCACCTGCAGCAAAGAATTAGTTTGGTGCCCCCCCTTATTGGACAAGATTAGGCAGAAGTGAGAAACTCCCAGGCCATAGCTTTTGAGTCAGCTGCCTGTCCCCTTCCCCCATGCTCCTCTGTCGTCCCCCCTGCTCCTCTGGTCCTCCCCCTGCTTCTTTGTTCCCCCCAGGTGATCGATACGGGGAGGGAGAGACAGAGTAGCCGAGGGGGGCGGCAGTCCGCTGTCACTGAAGTCCGCCCACTGAGCCATCGGCCCACCAGGAAACTCCCTGTAGTCCCAATGGCTAGTCCATCCCTGCCCAGCGGATGGTTATGGATGGTGGCCATTTTTAATCAGAATCTATATATATTTTTAGAAGGCCTCATTGTTTTTTCTTATCTTTTACTTGGCTGTATTTTTATTTTATCTCCCCAGAATCTGACCACGCAAGCATTATTGTGAACATACTGTTGAATCTTGATACCCAGGTTTCTTTTCCCGAAATACACTCTATTGTGTGTTTTTGGCCATCTGCAAAGGTGAGCACTTTACATTGAGTAAATTCTTCATCTAAATCCACAGATACTCTAAAGCTGTGTACACACGATCGGTTTGTCCAATGAAAACAGTCCAATGAACTGTTTTCATTGAACAAATCGATCGTGTGTGGGCCCCATCGGTCTTTTTTCCATCGGTGTAAAAAAATAGAACATGTTTTAATATTTTCCTATGGATAAAAAAAAATAGAAAAATTTGATCGTCTGTGTGGAACTCCATTAGAGAAAAATCCATGCATGCTCAGAATCAAGTCCACGCATGCTCGGAAGCATTGAAGTTCATTTTTTTTTGGCTAATCGTAGTGTTTTACGTCACAGCGTTTTGGCACGGTCGGAATTTAGTCTGATGGTGTGTAGGCAAGACTGATGAAAGTCAGCTTCATCGGATATCTGACGAAAAATTCCATCGGATTCGATTCCATCAGATATCCGATCGTGTGTACAGGGCTTAAGAAGCACTCACCATTTTCTTTGTTTTCTTTTTCTGATTTTTTATTTCACTGGATTTGTATTTTGTCTCAAAAAGGAACTGAGGCCCAGTTGCAATTATGACCCTGTCAAGTCCTCGTCCCTTGACATTAAGGCCGATCTCTAAAACACTTGATGTTATTTAGTGATGACTTCTTATTCCTAAGTGTTAATTCTTAAAGGTTGGAACACAATCAATCAAGATCCATATTGTACTAGTCTCAGTAGGGTAAATTCTGATTGGTGTTATATAATCAAGTGTTTTAGCCAAAATCTTTTTTTTTCTTGCATGGTAAAACCCATGTCAGTTTTTTTTGTCATCTGTATCCAATTGCAGAGATTTGTCTTTACTGCCCGTCTTGTGGACACAGCAGTTTCAATCAATGTGCATCTACCTTATTTCCCCCATCTCCTAACCTAATCTATCCCTTTTTTACAGATGAATACTACCGATCCATTGGGCACAGTTTTATTGTTTTTACTTAAATCCAGAACCTTGCATCCTAGCATTATCACTCCATAAACTTCTAGGGGTCCATCTTCAGCTTCAGGACACAGCCCCATATAAAGAGCAGAACCATGGGCATCGTATTGGAGTAAATATACATATGTATAGGGATGGAGGGTGGCTTAGTTCAGCGGGGAGGTAGCGAAAAGATAAACGGACCTTGTTTTAAAGTGCACATATACTTTAAGAATAGGGATTTTTTCTAGTTTTGGATAACATAGAGAATAGTTAGCCCATGTGTCCTAAACATTTTATAATATTTTATATACAAATTTGCAAGGCCCTTTTTTTCCCTATAATATAAACCTGTTTTGTACTGTCTCCTCCATGTGTTTTGTTATAAAGCACTATGTATATTTTGCAGTGCTTTATAATATAGTGCTCTATCAAGACCTGCATAATCATTTGTTTCATTGTTCTTTTAAAAAAGAGAGTTAAGGGGTGGTGCTTGGGAGAGTGACATTGTTGGGCAGTACTTAGCAGGCAGGATAGTCCCTAAATGAAACCCCCCTGGGGGCTATGGGCTGACAATCCAGCAGAGTATGGGTTGAAAGAAAGAAACTCAATTCCCCCATGAACACAGTCAATGTTGATGGGGGAATCTTCCCACTGCCCTATTGACAGTGAGAGGTTTCCTTGCCATCAGAATACACTGATTACTACCGGCGGCTATAGCCAACAACAGTAAATATACAAAATAAAAAACAACAACAGGCTGATTGTACTGAGGTTGAGTTGTCATCTCCATAACCCCTCCCTATCTCTTACCCCTCCTCATCTTTCTAACTCCTCCCCATCTCTTCTCCTCCTCATCTCCATAATCCCTCTCCATCTCTTCCCCACTCCTCATCTCTATAACCCCTCTTTATCTCTTCTCCATCCTCATCTCCTCCCCCTCATTTCATAACCCACCCTCCTCGTCTACTACAACCTCCCATAGGCTGGTTGTATTGAGGTTGAGTCCTCATCTCCATAATGCCCCCAATCTCTTCCCCCTCCTCATCTTCATAACCCCCTCACCATTTCCCACCCTGATCTCCAAAACCCCTCTTCATCTCTTTCCCTCCTCATCTTCCTAACCCCTCCGCATTTCTTCATTCTCATAACCCCTCCCCATCTCTTTCCCCTCCTAATCTCCATAACCCCTCCCCATCTCTTCCCCCCTCATTATCTTTATAACCCACACCATCTCTCCCCCCTCCTCATCATCATAACTCCTCCCCTTTTCCCCTCTCCTCTTCTTCATACCCCCTCCTCTTTATAACCCCTCCCCATATCTCCTCCTCTTCATAACCCCTCCCCATATATTCCCCTCCTCATCTTCATAACCACTCCCCATCACTTCCCCCTCCTCATCTTTATAACCCATCCCCATCTCTTCCCCCTCCTAATCTTCATAACCTCTCCACATCTCTTCCCCCACCTCATCTTCATAACCCCCCCATATCTTCCCCTCCTCATCTTCATAACCCCTCCCCATCTCTTCCCCCTCCTCATCTTCACAACCCCTCCCCATCTCTTCCCCCTCCTCATCTTCATAATGCCTCTCCATATCTTCCCCTCCTCATCTTCATAACCCCTCCCCATCTCTTCCCTCTCCTCTTCTTCATAACCCCCCCATCTATTCCCCCTCCTCCTCTTCACATCCACTCCCCATATCTTCCCCTCCTCATCTTCATAACCCCTCCCCATCTCTTCCCTCTCCTCTTCTTCATAACCCCCCCATCTATTCCCCCTCCTCCTCTTCACAGCCACTCCCCATATCTCCCCCTCCTCATCTTCATAACCCCTCCCCATCACTTCCCCCTCCTCATCTTTATAACCCATCCCCATCTCTTCCCCCTCCTCATCTTCATAACCTCTCCACATCTCTTCCACCACCTCATCTTCATAGTCCCCTCCTCATCTTCATAACCCCTAGCCATCTCTTCCCCCTCCTCATGTCCATAACCCCGCTCCATCTCTCCCCCTCCTCATCCCTATGATCTCTTCCCCCTTTTCCTCTTTATAAAACCCCCATCTTCGTCCTCCCTCATCTCCATAACCCTTTTCCATCTCTTACCCTCCACATCTCCATAACCCTTATTCATCTCTTCTTCCCCTCTTCATCTCCATAACCTCTCCCCATCTTTCCCCCTCCTCATCTCCATAACCCCTTACCGTCTTCTCCCACCCGTATCTCCATAACCTCTCCCCATCTCTTCCCCTCCTTATCTCCATAACCCCCATCTTATTTTCCTCCTCATAACCCCTTACCATCTCCTCCCACCCTCATCTCCATATCCCTCCTCATCTCTTCCCTCATCCTCAAATCCATTACCCCTCTTCATCTCCTCTCTCTCTCTACCTCATCTCCATAACCCCTTTCCATCTCTTCCCCTCCTTATCTCCATAACCTCTCCCCATCTATTCCCCTCCTAATCTCCATAACCCCTTTCCATCTCTTCCCCTCCTTATCTCCATAACCCCCTTCCATCTCTTCCCCTCCTCATCTCCATAACCCCTCCCCATCTCTTCTCATCCTTATCTCCATAACCTCTCCCCATCTCTTTCCCTCCTCATCTCCATAACCCTCCTTATCTCTTCCCCCATCCTCAAATCTATTACCCCTCTTCATCTCCTCTCTTTCTCTACCTCATCGCCATAACCCCTCCTCCTTGTCTCCTCGCTCCTCCTTATCTCCATAACCCCTTCTTGACTCCCCCCCCCCATTATCTCTGTAATTCTTCCTTGTGCACAGGAAATGATCAGCTTACAAGTTTTCTGACAAAATCTTTAATGATTTAAAAATTGAATGATTTCTACGGAGCTGCATTAATGTGTGTTTTTTATATCCACCTCAAGATTAGCTTTAAAAGGTAACATTTCCATAATAATCTTGTTTTTTATGTTTTTATTTTGGTTACCTGCATTTTCTCTGGGTGAAAATTCAAAAGAATTTATGTCCAGGGGTAGTAAACAATACAACGTGTGGTTTAACAACTCTAAATGAGGAAACCGGGAATTTGTATAATACAGTTCAATGAAGTAGACTTTTATTTTCCCCATTAGCACTGCAGGCAGGTGAAGAGGTCAATGACTTGAGGTAGTAACTAATTCTCAGGATCTCAAATTATTGTTTACCATAGGAAATTTAACCAATAAACTCCAGACTCAGAGAAAACATCAACTGCCGAATACAATTTATCTCCTGCCTGAATATTTACCTATTGCCTACAGAAATTTTCCTTTGCATTTTTATTTTATTTATTTATTTTTTAAATATCTTTGAATTCTAGTGAACTTAGTAAGCCCACATGGGATAATATAAGGATTAACAACGATCCATTACATAGGAAAAAATATATATTGATTGCTATTTGTGTATTTACTAGTCTCACTTTCATAGTACTTTAAATTAAGCAATTAAAGCCTAACTCCAAGCTAGTTATTTTTTTCTTTTAATATTCCTGTGCAAAAAAATAAAATAAAAACTATGGCCCAGATTCACAAAGCACTTACGGCGACGTAAGTGTAAATGTGCGCCCGTAAGTTCCAATTTGCGCCGGCGTATCTGTTAGATATGTGCATTCCCGTTTGTACGAATGTTATTTTCGTACGAAAATGTTCATTTTCGTACCCGCGGGATAATGTGTACATACGAAAACGGTAAAGCATCAAAATACGAAAACGACAGGATAACGGATGAGCCGCATAACGAACGACCACAAATACGAACGAACGATCCGACGGGAAAAAACGACAAAATGAAAATGGCAAAATAACAAAAATGAAATCTGTATCAAGAGGTTTGCATTGTGTATTTTGTTTGAATCCGTTTTGTGTTGGTTTTCACAAACTATTGTTAAGCCCCATACACTTGGTCAGACTATTTTAACAACAAACATAAAAACGATTGTTTTCCGATCGTTCTCAGAAAATTTGTTCGTTTTTAAACTGCATCAGAAAACCATTTTTGGGTTCAAAAGTCTGGCCAACTGATCTCCCTTCAGATGAAAATCCACAGAAAAGTTTATTAGGCTTTACTGTACAAGTGTACTCACTATTCTGCACAAAAGAGAAGCTGCTTTCAGTCACTGAGGCTGGCCATACATGTTCAATTTTCTTGTACAATTTTCTTTTAGATTTACCAAAAACCATATATGAGGTCAAACTAAACAACACTTTCAATTGTATGCAATCAGGCAGGCCCTTGCACTACATAGTTGAAGGTAAATCTAAAGAAAATTGCACAGAAAATTGTATCATGTATGGCCAGCCTAACTCTCTGGCCATTCAAAAAAAACATAAACAAAAGATTTGCATTTGAACCTGTTTCTTTTGTTATTTTCGTATGTTGATATGACACCTATAACAAAAAATTTGCCTTCAGTATTTTGAATACACAGAAAACAGAAAAAGGAATTCATTCAATATACATAATGAAATTCTTTTGTTATAGATGTCATTGAACAATGAACATACAACTGACACTAACAAAAGAAAAGCATTCAAGATACACAGAATGCAAATTGACGAAAATTCACGATAATTATTGTCTAACAAGAAACGAATATGAATTAAACAGAATAACGAATCATCCCGTATGTACGAAAATAGAACGGTAACGGAAATACGAAACGATCGGAATACGAAAAAATCAAGTCGTACGACAAACGAACGGGAACGAACGGGAAAACGGGCGTCTTACGAAAAACGAACGGAAACGAACAGACGGGACCATACGAAACGGAACAAAAAAAAAACAATTTTTTTTTCTGTGCACATGTCTAGTATCTGTGCACCGGACCCACAAACCAACATACGCCTAAAAACTGGCCACCCTACACTGACGTAGCTTACTTACCCCGGCGTAGCGTGGGCGTACATTTCGTCTGGACGCATGCTGCTGCTCCCATTGATTAGGCATTCAAACATGCAAATTAGGGAAATATGGCGATTCACGAACGCATGTGCGCCCGATGCGTAAATTGTACATCCGGCGTAAAGTTATTCCCCATCGATGAGGCGCAACCTGGCAACAGACATGCAAATGTCTGCCCCACAGAACACAGGCCGGCGTATTGGGCGTACGTTACGTTCACGGCTCACATGGTGATCCGGCGTAGCTTAGGCAGTTGTGAGCATGCGCATAAGGATGCAATTTCATGCATCCACGTCACGGCTACGTCGCGGCACATGCGCAGTTTGTGATACGCCGTGCACCATGCTCGGACTATCATTTGCATGGGGTCACGCTTCCTTCCACCTACGCCATTCTGCACCTTTAAAAAATATGCCATGCCGACGCAGCATTGGGAGCATTAGCTTGTTGAATACAGTGCATGCCTCTCTGCGCTGCACCGACATAGCGTACAGCGTTTGCGTTACGGCAGCGTAATGTGCGCCAAACTCTCTGTGAATCTGGGCCTATGACTTTAGTACTACCCTCCACCCTGGTGTTGTGTCTGCAGTAATTTCTTATTGCAAAATGAATGAATATTAAACTTCAACGCTGCTCCTGTAACTTAAAACAATACAGTATCCAACATTCAACTGCCTATACCAACATGTATAGTGTCATAATGTAATAAAGTGTAATTAAAGTGCAGACAAATAAAGTGCAGTCATATAAAGCCCATCCAATGTGGTGTGCTGAGCTTGTGAAAATTTGAAATGGTTCTCAGGCATAGGCGTGCGCAAAGGGGGTGCCGGGTGTGCCTGGGCACATCCTAAACCTGGGAAGGCAACCTGTCAATGGTCGGCGGGTAACAGGAAAACCACAATCCTTCCTTGCCGACCCTCAGAACCTGGACATGAGAGGTGGCGGGGGTGGAATTTAGTGGAACCGATCTGTATTTTCCTCCTGCAGAAGCTTCTCCTCCTCTCCTTTTTGTGAACATTCAGCTGCCACAGGAGGAAAATATTCCAATCAGTGCTAATATATTATCCACTCCTCTTTTCCCTGTTCCACTTCCTTTTTTTGCCCAGGTCCCCCATGTGCTCCCTTGCTCCAACTTCCTCCCATTGTTTCAGGATGGGGAGTGGCAAAGAGGCCAGTAAATATGTCAAATGCATATGTGTTGGAGCTTTGGGGTTCACACCCTAATGCAATGGGCTGCGCATACTTATGTTCTCAGGTGACTTTCCATGCCCCCCTACTGGAACCCCACTCACCAGTAGGGATGAGCCGAACACCCCCGCGT
Source organism: Rana kukunoris (assembly GCA_029574335.1). Taxonomy (NCBI): domain Eukaryota; kingdom Metazoa; phylum Chordata; class Amphibia; order Anura; family Ranidae; genus Rana; species Rana kukunoris. The sequence continues at coordinate 51,154,949 of CM056052.1, forward strand.
TCGCACCAGAACCGTCGAACGGTCCGATCGTTCGCACGAACATTTAAAAACCCCATTGAAGTCTATGGGACTCGAACGTTCGAATTCAAAAACGGTCGTTTTAAAGCTCTATTTGTGGGGAAAAAAGGACATCAATTTTGTTTGGGTACAGTGTCGCAAGGCCGTGCGATTGTCAGTAAGAAGCGACGCAGTGCCGTAATGCAAAAAAATGGCCTGGTCATTAAAGGGGTAAATCCTTCCTGTCCTTAAGTGGTTAATCACCTGACAACCACTCAAAGTTATTATACCATGAGAGGGCGGAAGGTGCAGGCATGATTAGGCGCCCCCTGCCGATACTTGCTGTGATTGGACACAGCATACGTTTGGCAGCTGATTTCAGGCTGGCTGAAGTCAGCTGTCCAATCACACACAGAGCTCTGTGTACAGTAAAACCTTGGTTTGAGAGTAACTTGGTTTGAGAGTGTTTTGATATACAAGCAATGTCTTGATATAAGAGTAGCGTCATGTCACAACTGAGTATAAAAAAGAAGAGAGAAGCCTCTAAGTGTAGCAATATGGTTACATTTAATGAAGGTACAACATTTAGCAACTATTGCAACTAACTACTATTGCTACACTTAGAGGTGCCTCTCTTCTCTTTTATACCCTGTAAAAAAAAGCTTTGATATACAAGTGCTTTGGATAACAATCATGTTTCTGGGACGAATTATGTTAGCAAACCAAGGTTTTACTGTACTGTGAACAGTGATCTGGCTGTTTCTTCTCCCTGAAAAGCAGGGAGAAAAAACAACCAGATCAGAAAGTAAAAGCAGCATTCATTACACACATTACACATTGTTAGGTGTTCACTTAACCCCTTGATTGCCCCTAGATGTTATATCATTGTCACCGTTGACCTCACAACTGTAAACTCAAAATTGTGAATGTGTTCTTGCAATGCGCTGGATCCGTTTGTGTTGGGGTGAAGGGGTAACGGAACATCCCACACTCAGCTTCAGTGCTTCCATCATATACCGCTTCCTATCAGTCTGGATATAGAGATCAGATATGCCAGCTGCCCTCAACACACAACGAGATGAAACTTGTTTGTGTGATAAACATGGAGGGCCAGATTCTCAGAAGAGATACGACGGCGTATCTCCAGATCTATGCGACTGATTCTTAGAATCAGTTACGCATAGATTTGGCGTAGATCCAACTGGCGTAAGTCACTTACACCATCGTATCTAAGTTGCAATTTTACGCTGCCCGCTAAGTGGCGTTTCCGTCGATTTCTGTGTCGAATATGCAAATGAGCTAGATACGGGTATTCTCGAACGTATTTGCGCCGTCGTCTTAGTTTACATCGTTTGCGTAAGTGTAAGGTTACCCCTGCTATATGAGGGGTAACCTTGCGTAGGTTCGGCGTACACCATGTTAAGTATGGACGTCTGGACAGCGTTGTGTTTTTCCGTTGTTTACATCGTTTGCGTAACTCATTCTCGAATAGGGCTTTGCGTAAGTGACGTTCACGTCGATTTCATTAACTTTTTGGATTTGCATTTGGAGCATGCGCACTGGGCTATGTTTACAGCCGGTGCATGCGCAGTTCGTTCGGTACGGGGGCACGCTTAATTTAAATACAAGACACCCCCTACATTGCCAATTTGAATTATGCGGGGATACGCCGGGCCATTTACACTACGCCGCCGCAAATTACGGAGCAAGTGCTTTGAGAATACGGCACTTGCGTCTGTAAGTTGCGGCGGCGTAGTGTAAATAGGATACACCGCAATCTACGAGAATCTGGCCCAGAGTGTTTAATAGAACCAAGAATGCAACCTTATATACAGTTTAAAGAGGAGGTAACCAGAACATAAATTAACATGAGCTAATTAACTAATCATTTACCTGGACTAGGCGACTCAGATATGACATTTCAGAGTAGACGTCCCGTCTCCTCTCACCTGCTGTACAATACACATTATCATAAGTGTAAACACAAGACATCTTCACACAAAAGCAGGGTCAATTAGCATCTAACAGTATGTGTCCCAACATGATGAATGAGTCACTCTTACAATTAACCCGTTGAGTTCAGAATCAACAAACAGTAAATAGTTCTTTACAGATATCCTGAAATATATTGTGGATAATAATTACATGATAATCCCATCTCAGGTAGTCCAAGACATAATTTCTCAGTCATCCTATGCCCCTAGTGGACATAGGATGATTTTAGACATAAGAGGGTCCGAGTCTGTCACAGACATCACTTAGTCTAAAATAAGGACATTTTTAATTATGTATTAGAACATTGGTGGTGGTGGGGGTGTGAAGGGGGGGGGTTTACCAGGAAATGCAAAATATAAGCAGATTTCCGCTTTAAAGAATAAGAAGACATTAACTAGAGATATGGTAGCTAATAATTTAAAGCGCCTGAAACCCGAATACATAGACTCATTTGGCCTAAAAGTAATATGGCTTATGCTAATTATTTGAAAACAGTAATTTAGTAACTCTAATTGTTTGCCTCCTGCACATATTTTTCTTTAACTTCTATTTTTCATAATTATGTAGCTCGAGTTAAATAGGGAACATTTGTTAAATGATAGAGTTCGAAAATAAAAACAGAAAGAATGAACTAGTAATGGATATTAAGAAGTAATATATTAACTTTGTATTTTTCAAAATGAATAACATCTGTTGGTGTCGTAACCTGTTCACTGTTTAGTTCAAAAGTTAACTAATAATTTGCTTCAAGAAGTTCTACCGATAACCATATGTGGACATCTAAACTGTTTTTAAGTGTTTTTTTTTTTTTCTCTGTCTTTTACCGAATGTCAGCTTCAAGTGATTGATCTAGTTTGTGTAGCTCATATTCTTGAGTCCTGCTTGAGTTTAAAGACTTTTCAGCAACTGTGAGAACTGCAGAAAAAAACATGTGTTTTCTGGCATTTTACATCAATTATATAGACATTATATAAAGAGTTAAATATATAATAATTCTAGGTAAAAAAAAAAACATAAAACACTTAAGCCCTGTACACACGGCCGAGGTTCTCTACAGAAACCAGCGAGAACCTCGCTGGGATCCTCATTCTGCCGAGAACCTCGGCCGTGTGTACGGATTCGCCGAGCCCAGCCCGTCGGGAAACCCTTTGAGCAAATAGAGAGCAGGTTCTCTATTTTCTCGACGGCCCGTCGGGATGAATGGCTGGTCGAATTTCCCAGACGGGCTGGTCGCCGAATCTGACGGCCGGCCGAGAACCGTGTGTACGGGGCTTTATAGAAAAAAACACACACACACACAAATGATCCTACTTTAAAAATGTTAAAAGCTGAACAAATAAAAAAAATAAAGTTAAAGTTTAAGTTGCCCTTTCTATGTCTTTCCTGATTCATTCCTCCGCCCCTAACCAACATGCTAATAAAACCTTTACATAATATCTGTGTGTTTTCATTGGATCTCTGGCAGGGGTGGACTGACAACTCATGGGGCCCCTGGGCAATAAGAGATCATGCCCCCCCCCCCCCGTCCCCTGTGTCCCTGTCACACTGCCCACATTACATACATTAGTCTCTACCAGGGTTGCGGACCGTCAATAAATTTACATAGCTTTCAATTGTGCCCATGAAATTGTATCGCCATCGGAAAAAAACCTCCGACGATGTGCGCATGCGCCATGGTGATGTCACTCCAGCTGATCGGCAACACATATTAATAGAATACCGGCAGCTTCTGTGTGCTGCTCTGCTCAAGATTCAGAAAGGAGTTGTTTTGACAGCGGGAGCAGCACTGCGGACACAAGATCTACCCATTACCCTCTCGCAATCGAAGGGTAGATTGCGATTGATGGGTTGCGACCCCCCATAAATGATTGTCTAGGAAGATTTGAAAACCTTGTCCAGAAGATAGTGTTCCATCATGGACACGATCTCTTCTGACGATCACCTGATGTCTAAGGTCACCAATTGAAGGAATATCCTCCCAAAGAAGCCAGGCCAATATAAAAACCTGATAAAGGATTTATTCCTTAAAGGGGTAAAGGTAATTTTTTTTTTTACCTTAATGCATCCTATGCATTAAGGTAAAAAAACATCTGACAGCACGCCCCCCCCCCCCCAAGCCCCCGTTTTACTTACCTGATCGTTCGAAATTCCCGGGCGCATCCACGTCATCCACTTCGGTTCCCAGCCTGGCCGTTGATTGGCTAGGCTGGGCCGATTGATAGCAGCACAGCCATTGGCTGGCGCTGCTGTCAATCACAGCGGATGATGCGGCGCACCGGGGGGTGGAGCCGAGTGATACAGTCGGTGGCTATGGCTGCCGCTGTATCACGGGAGCGCGCTTGCAAAAGATTTCCACCATGCGAGCTCGCTCGCATGAAGGTAGAAAGCTTTTGCTAGGAGGAGCCGAGACAGCCGCCGAGGGACCCCAGAAGACAGGATTCGTGGACACTCTGTGCAAAATGAGCTGCATAATGGAGGTAAGTATAACATGTTTGTTATTCAAAAAAAAAATGTGACTTTAGTGTTCCTTTAAAGGGGTTGTAAAGCCTTGTGTTTTTTCACCTTAATGCATGGTGAAAAAACACCATGCACTCTCTGGCCCCCGAGCCCCCTGTTTTACTTACCTGAGCCCCGAACTTCCGCGTGTGTGATCCTTCGTTGTTCTTCCCGCGGCTTCTTGGCTCTTCATTGGATAGATTGATAGCAGTGCAGCCATTGGCTCCCACTGCTGTCAATCAAATCCAATGACGCGGCCGCCGGGGGCTGGGCTGAGTCAGACACTCGGCAGCTATGTACGCCGAGTGTATGACATGGGAGCGTGCCCTCAAGGTAACCCCGTCGGGAAAGAGATTCCCAGAGGTGGTTACCTATTGCGGGGAGGAGCCACGAGAGCCGCCGTGGGTCCCCAGAAGAGGTGGATTGGGGCCACTTTGTGCAAAACGAACTGCACAGTTGAGATAAGTATGACATGTTTTTTTTGTTTAACGTGAACCTTTAGAGCCCATTCATTCAGGGGTGACTCGTCAGGGGCGATAGCCACCTGACAAGTTGCTTCCCGTTATGTTCTTGTACGACTTTGGGGGTGACTTGCATTGACTTCTATACAGAAGTCATTTTGCAAGCTGCCTCTGAAGTTGTCTTCAGGTTGCCTTGCCGAGTTGCCCCAAAAGTCGTGCCGCCCCTGTGTGAATGGGCTCTTAATATCACTTTAACCATTCCCTCTAACCATCCCTTCACAAAAAAACGAAAAACGACAAACGTTCACATGAATGCCCTGTAATGTCTTGAGTTGTTTCATTAATCATAGACTGCTGTCCTGGGAAGATAATACAGGTGTATCTGTGCTTTAATAATTGATCACCTATGGGCCTGAACATATTAAGGGTTTATTTTTTAAAGAAGAATCCTTTCATGTGACCTGTTAGACATCTTGTGTTGATCTCCAGGGAATGACAAGATAATACGTGGACAGGTGTCTATCTTCTCCATTTATTATTCTCCTGTCTGTGATCACTCACCTCTCCTTTCTTCTTTGAAATTGGAGCAAATATGTACCATTTTTAATCACTTGGATTGTTCTTCCAATGTGACATGTCATTGCCTGGGGAGAGCAGGCTACGGCCATGACCTCAGATGACTCTGGTTGTTACAAGGTGTTTAAGTGAGATGGAATTCACATTGTACATTTGGCTTTACCTGCTAGCACACGCAACACACACACAAAAAAATGCTATACAAGTTGTGAAATGGGTAAACAGGCTCTATATATTTCTGAAAATCGAAGATCTAAGCCAAAATTAAAAGCTACATGGACAGAAACATCAAGAGCTAAGATAGATAGAATAGATGTATTGATAGATTTAGTAGATAGATAGATAGATGCAAAGTAAACTAGCTATAAAGCCGCGTACAAGTGACCATTTTTAAGGTCCTAGAAAAAACAATTTTCTTTTCGACTTGTTAAGCCTGCCTTGCATACACAGGTTCGTGAAAAAAAAAAAAGCTCAAGCAAAGCGCGGTGACGTACAACACATACAACGGCACTATAAAGGGGAAGTTCCCTTTGGGTGGCTTTTGCTGATTTTGTGTTAGTAAAAGTTTGGTGAAAGACGATTCACGCTTTTCAGTCTTCGTGCTTTTCAGTCTGTTACAGCGTGACGAATGTGCTATCTCCATTACAAATGCTAGTTTTACCAGAACGAGTGTTCCCGTCTCATAACTTGCTTCTGAGCATGCGTGTTTTTTTCACCACGTTAAAGCCTACACATGACCGTTTTTCACTACGTTAAAAAACAACACGGAAATTTAGAGCACGTTCTAAAGTTTTAATGCCCATTTTTCACGACGAGAAAAATGCTCTGGAGCCCACACACAATTGTTTTTAATGACCATTTGAAAAAATTTCATTTTTAACGTCATGGAAAACGATCGTGTGTAGGCGGTATAACAACCAAACAGATTCCATCTAGTATTAGTTTGACACTTTATTGTTTACATTTTCTATTGATCAACAAAAACATATACAAGGCTGGAGGGAGCAAAGTCTATCATGTACTGTAACTTAAGCAGCCTATATCCGTGTGGATCTGCCGATCATTTCAACATTGTTTTTTTTACTGAAGGTCACCTTTCCTTTTTATTCATTTTTCCTGCTTTAATTTCCTATTTCCCACATTTTGTTTACCTGCTTTAAAAAGAGTAATAACGTGGAGACATCTAAACACAAAAGTATAGTAATATACTGTATATATTTTAGTTGTTTGTTTTTATAAATTTACAAAATGCAATGTGACAGAGCAGAACAAAAGTCTCATGCCGCGTACACACGATCACTTTTTGTGATGAAAAAAAAAACAACGTTTTATGTGACGAAACAAACCGACGTTTTTCAAACTTCATTTTCCAAAAGGAGGTTGCATACACACCATCATTTTTCCAAAATGCTCTAGCAAAGCGTGGTGACGTACACCACGTTCGACTGCACTCTGTTCCATTGAAGCTCCGTCTCATAACTTGCTTTTGAGCATGCGCGGGTTTAAAAACTTTGGGCCAGATTCACATAGACGTAATATTCCGCTGCGTAATCGAAATACGCTACGCTGCCGTATTTCACCAGGCTCTACGCCGAATTCAGATAGTTTTTTGCGCGTACGCTACGGTGTCGTAGTCTATTTCTCGCCGCGCAATCGAAATACGTGATTAGGGGGCGTGAAGCATTTAAATTAAGCGCATCCCCGCGGCGATCGAACTGCGCATGCTCTGTTCAGGAATTTCCCACCGTGCATTGCACGAAATCACGTTGTGACGTCATTCGTTGTCTGAGTAGCGGCGTTTACGAACATTCCTATTCCCGGACGACTTACGTTTAAAAATAATAAAAGACGTCGGAAGACGTTGATATTCGACGCGGGAACGACGGCCATACTTAACATGGGCTGTCTAATATTAGAGGAGGTAAAAGGCTGGTATAGTGATACGCAAGAAAAAGATGACTAAAGGTGCCGTAAGAGATTGCGTTTGAAGTGCGAAATTTCTTGGATTGCAGGCAAAAGCTCATTAGCATACCCTGACGGCGAAAAACAACAGGAAGTCCGCCCAGTGGCCGCAATTTTCTTGCAGCGTAGATCTGAAGGCGTACTAACACGTAATCCAGTCGAATTGAAGCCCGCAGGTGTCTTTTCATGGTTTGAGGATTTCGACTAGCTAAAAATCGCCCGTAAGTCGAAAGTACTCCAGTCTAACATCAGTTAGACAGGAGTTACGGCTCTGTGAATCTGGGCCTTTGTTTTCAACATCGTTTTGCCCACACACCATCACTTCTTATGACACAAAAAATGACATTTTGAAAAACGACACAAAAAATTCAAACATGTTCGAATTTTTTTTTGGTTATTTTTTTGAAGACATAAACAACATTTTGCCCACACACGATCATTTTAAATGACATTTTTGAAAACGTTGTTTTCTTCATCAAGTGACTGTGTGTATGCGGCATCAATCAAATCAATATTTGGTGTGGTTAGCCTTTGGCTTCAAATCAGCATTAATTATTCTAGGAACACTTTCACACAGTTTTTAAAGGAAATCGGCAGGTAGGTTGTTCCAAACATCTTGGAGAACTAAGCACAGATCTTCCGTAGGCTGCTTCAATTCCTTCTGTCTCTTCATGTAATCCCAGACACACTCAATGATGTTGTGATCAGGGCTCTCTGGGGTCAAACCATCACTTCCAGGACTTCTTGTTCTTCTTTATGCTGAAGATAACTGTAACGTACCTGGTGATGGAGTTGGAAGCACAGAGGTAGACTCCACTTACAGCTTTGGCTCAAGAGCCCAGGTAAGGTAACAGGGAATGCCAGAGCACAGGTGCCAGTAATGTCTTTCGGCCAGCAGGTGCTGATGTGCATTAGGGTGAGTAGAAATGACTGGTTGGATGCACACTGGCAGAAGGACCAGAGCTAGAGGCAGGTAAGGGTCAGATGATACATGTGCAGGTATGACAGCCAAACAACGTCAACAACGTTCGGGCAGATCAAGGTACAGACAGCAGGCAGCAGAGGGGGCAGGAATTAGGCCGGGGTAGGCAGTAGAATAGTCCAGAAGCAACTAGGGGTTGATATAGGTGCAATTCAGGTAGAGCCAGGTACAGAAGAGGTTGGCAACAGAGGATCAACACAGGAACAGATTCACAGATGCTCAGGAGAACAATAGACTAAGCAGCACTGACACTGGGGACTAGTGCAGTTTGAATAGCCCACCTGGCGCCAATTCGTTTGCACACCCGCTTGTAGAAGTATGTGCCTGCGTATATGCAAATCTCTTTTCTGACAATGGTTCTTACTGAAATTGCCTGTATTTTTTGTGTCATTGTCTTGCTGCAAAATACATTTTGGGACAATCACATGCCTCCCTGATGGTGCAGTCCTCTTTCACTTACCTCATCCTTTCGATTTTGCTTTTAACACACAGCTCCATTCTCTATCTGCAACGTAGAGAGCGTCCTGACTCTCTGGTAGTCCAAGGGAGGGCGGAGCACGACACTCCACACCAAGGAGAAAGCCTTGCATTACTGTGTGGAGTTACAGACAGAAGAACAGGAAGTGAGGATTTCTCAGAAGAAATAAGGACATTTAAAAGAAAAATGGAAGGATGAGGTAAGTGACGGAGGACTGCACTAAGGTAAAGGAAGCTATTTAGGAAAAAAAATAAGTTTACAACCTCTTTAATGCAGTGGATGAAATACACATCATGTTTACTTCCATTTGACATCGGAAGATGTCCAGCAGTTCTATCAGCACAGAACTGGTGGAAACCAGTAGGACCCACCCAGGTACACCCATCTACTCTCAGGAGAAATTTGGCCAGAAGTGGTCTTCATGGAAGTTTTTCTGCCAAAAACCCATACCTCGGGTATGGAAACAAGGCTAAGCAACTCAACTATACATGAAAACATAGAAAAATAGACAACCTGAAAAAAAACAATATAAATACATACACATAAATTACTTTCATGTGACTGGTCTGGCAACTAATCCCTAGGCCTGTTACAAAACCAAAGTAATGATGTCATGGCTCCTCCTATGCCACGTACACACAATCAGAATTTCCGACAACAATTATTTGATGGGAGCTTGTTGTCGGAAATTCCGACCTTGTGTAGGCTCCATCAGACATTTGCTGTCGGAATTTCCGACAACAAAAATTTGAGAGCTGGCTCTCAAATTTTCCAACAACAAAATCCATTCTCGTAAATTCTGATCATGTGTAGACAATTCCAGCGCACAAAATTCCATGCATGCTTTGAATTAAGTATGAGACAACAGCGCTCGGTCCGGTAAAACTAGCGTTCGTAATAGAGATAGCACATTCGTCACGCTGCAAATATTTTAATATTTTAATGCAGCGCATTCTCTTCTTCTTTATAATGCTAGAATAATGAAGTGGTTTTGCTGCTGATATTCACACAGAGTTTTGACAAACTGATTTCTCAGAGACTCCGAGAGATCGGAAACAGCAGCAGATGACATAGAAGCGCAAATTGTCTCTCACCAAACTTCTACTAACACGAGATAAGCAGATTGGCACATTTGGTATTGAGCTTCCCTTTTCTAGTGCCGTCGTAGTGTTGTACGTGACCACGTTCTTAGCGATCAGATTTTCCGACGAAATTTGTGCGACCGTGTGTATGCAAGACAAGTTTGAGCCAACATCTGTCAGAAAAGAATCCACAGTTTTGTTGTCGGAATGTCCGATCGTGTGTCCGCGGCATAAGTGTATGACTAGGGTGACCACATTTCCAAACTACCATTCAGGAACACCACCCTTCCCAAAAATCAGCTTGTGCTGTAACGAATCACAGCACAGTGATTGGACACAAGAGGTGGGATTTATGATTTCTCCAATCACAAGCAGGGGGCAGGGACTGTGCTCCTCCAGGCATTCCCGGGCCAGGACAAGTACTGTCAGCAGGGCTGCTGATAGGGGGAACACAAGTCCTCCTGTAGGGGGCCCGGGCATACAGGGAGGCCCAAACACCAGAGGGAAGGAGGGGCAGTTACAGGATACCCTGTGCGGCTCTTGGCAGCAGCTGAAAACCCTCCTGCTGACTTTTAGCTGTTGCAGTGAGATACACAGACTGCCGGCTTCCTTGTGCTGGTGAAAAAAATTATAAAAATGTATAAAAATTATTTGTAAAATATAATAATTTATTTATTTAAAAAAAAATTATAAAATGTTTTGTTAAAAAAAATTAAAACTATTTTAAAAAGGGCTAATTAATCTGTGTGCCTGCTAAGAATGATTTTAGTATATTTATTGTGAAAATGTTTTTTTATATATATATTAGGGGGGGCCTACCAGATAAGCTGTACAGGGCCCCAGTGATTTCTAACATATGCCCTGACTGTCAGTGACTAAAGAGGTGATGTGGCAGCCTTTTTTGGGGGCATTAGTTTGGCTTGGGGGGTGGCTGTGTCAGTTTCATTACGGGACACTCTATTGTTCTGGAATGAAGGTGTCCAGGACAGACCTGCAAAATACGGGACTGTCCTGGGCAATTCAGGACACATGGTCCTGCCCTATGTATGACACTAGCCTACACTGGGAACTTTAGTGGTGGCTGTGACAAAGGCAAGAGCAGCAATGGAATGCAATGGCAAAGTGAACATCAAGGGTTTGTGGGGGTGAAGGTGGGTTTCCAAAGACACTAAAGGTGGTAAAACTAAAGGGCCAATATGAGTGAATAAAGGGTGAGAAAGCATAGAGTAGAGTGGATTATTATAAAATCAGAAATTATTTAAAAGATAACGAAGAAAAAAGACTAGAGGAAGTGAGTAAGGAAACCAGAAATAGAGATAGTAAAAAAGAAGAATAAAAGAGGGCAATGAAAGAGGAATAGAGGAAAGACAGAAACAAAAATCAAATTAGTAGCATGCTAATGAGATGGAGGGGATGTTCAAAAGAACTCTGGTTGGCTTTTCATTCATTATGCAGTGATGTGTGCTGCAGGATTTAATTAGACCTACAGCTAATTAAAACCGTTCACACTTGATTGAACAAGATAGAGAAGTAGCTGGATTTATAAAGGTGAGGGAGCAATTTGCTCCCTTTGCTGTTTACATGGGAGGAGTGTTGTGGGGTAGACGTCTTGTGGACATAGCAGGGTTCAGCTCTACGACACATCTCCTGGTAACAGATGTGAACATTACCCTCTTGCTGATGGTAGAGATCATGACCAGACCGCAGCGAAGGCTCACAGCTTATGCTGCGTGATATTATAATGTCCACAGACAGTTCTGCTCTATCTCGGGGTTCTACACCAAAGTTTTAGAAATTTTCTAATCCACAGTGAGCATGAAATCACTTAAGATTTGTTGATTAACTAACAGATGTAGAGGCGTGCTTTATAATATTTTTAGACTTACGTGAAACCCATATTTAGAGCGTGCCTACATTCTTTTGCTCTACTTTCTGCTCGGAATAGCAAAGTATTATCACTTTTAGATCTTGTTGTTTCATAAATATCTCAATATGTGAAGAGCGCCAGGAACAAAGCTAAATGTACTTTCTAAATACTCATTTTTAATTGACAATTGCGCGGTCGTTCAACGTGGCTCCCAAAGAAAATTGACGTCCTTTTTTTCCCCACAAATAGAGCTTTCTTTTGGTTGTATTTGATCACCTCTGCGGTTTTTATTTTTTGTGCTATAAACAAAAATAGAGCGACAATTTAAAAAAAAAAGCAATATTTTGTACTTTTTGCTATAATAAATATTCCAATTTTTTTTTTTTAAAAGCACATTATTTCTCAGTTTAGGCCGATACATTTTCTTCTACATATTTTTGGTAAAACAAATCGCAATTAGTGTTGAGCAGAATATGCCATATTCGATTTCGCGATATATCACGAATATATAGTCGAATATTCGAGATATATTCGCTAAATACGAATATTCGTGATATATTTTGGAAATGAAATCATTGCGAATTTTCGCTATCGCGAATGCGAATGCGAATTGCGAATTGCGATTGCGAATGCGAATATTCGAGAAATGCGGAATGGAGCACTCTGATTGGCTCAGAATATTCGTGATATATTACAATATAAAATAATTGCGAATATTCGAGAAATGCGGAATGGAGCACTCTGATTGGCTCAGAATATTCGTGATATATTACAATACACAATAATTGCGAATATTCGGCAAATGCGGAAGGAGCACTCTGATTGGCTCAGAATATTCGTGATATATTACAACACACAATAATTGCGAATATTCGAGAAATGCGGAAGGAGCACTCTGATTGGCTCAGAATATTCGTGATATATTACAATATAAAATAATTGCGAATATTCGAGAAATGCGGAAGGAGCACTCTGATTGGCTCAGAATATTCGTGATATATTACAATATAAAATAATTGCGAAATTTCGAGAAATGCGGAATGGAGCACTCTGATTGGCTCAGAATATTCGTGATATATTACAATATAAAATAATTGCGAAATTTTGAGAAATGCGGAATGGAGCACTCTGATTGGCTCAGAATATTCGTGATATATTACAATACAAAATTATCGCGCGATATCGCTATTGCCGAATAATCGCATTGCGATTTTTCGGGAATATAAAAGGAGCGCTGCAGCTACTCGGCCCAAGGTCTCTAATCATACCAGCAATGCTTTTACACGTCGATGGGGATCTCTAGGATGTGATCTGTTCTAAAAAAAAATTGAAAAAATACGAATATTCGAAATAGCGAATATTCGCCGCGATATTCGCATTATTCGCGAATACTCGAATATGCAATATTCGTAGCGAATATTCGCAATGCGAATATTCGTGAGCAACACTAATCGCAATAAGACTATATTAATTGGGTTTGCACAAAATTTATAACGTTTAGAAAATAGGGGGTAGTTTTATAGCATTTTTATTATTATTATTTTTTTTCTTGTTATGGCGGCGATCTGCGATTTTTATCATGACTGCGACATTATGGCAGACATACTAGTCACTTTTTACACTATTTTGACACCATTCACATTTATACAGCGATCAGTGTTAAAAAAATGCACTGATAACTGTATAAATGTGACTGGCAGTGAAGAGGTTAACCAGTAGGGGGTGGGTTAAGTCTTTCCTAGGGAGTGATTCTAACTATTAGGGTGCTTACTGCGACACGACACTGATCACTGCTCCCGATGAGAGGGAACAGATGATCAGTGCTGTGTCACAAGGAAGAACAGGGAGATGCCTTGTTTACAAAGGCATCCCCCATTCTGCCATTTCATCACCCGATCGCGGGACACCAGCGGACATCGAATCTGCGGGTCCCGTGGGCATGGTCACAAAGACCGTGGCAGGTGCGCGTGCGCTGGCTAGGGGGCAGGTTCAAAGCAACGTATATATACATTGCTTTGCCTGCATGTGCCTTTCTGCCAACATAAATGTGCATGAGGCAGTCAGCAAACGGTTAACAGATGCTCTTTTACATGTCAAAGAATTTATAACACCCTAACAAAAGACCAGAACACATCACCAGACAACTCATTGAACAATTATTAGTAACAAGAAAAATTGCGCTTCAAGGTATATGTGTAGCAGCTATCACATTAACTGATATACGTTGATTATAAGTATACACAAAAGGGTGCAGTGCTTTAGGAGTTACCACATGTGATAAATGGGAAATACTCAGAATGGTCAGAATGGTCAGGGGTGGGTAGTGGGGTCCCTCAGGGTTCTGTGCTGGCACCAATTCTATTTAATTTGTTCATAAATGAAATGGAGGATTAATTTAATGTCTGTATTTACTATACTAAGCTAAGCAGGGCAATAACTTCTCCGCATGATGTGGAAACTTTGTAAAAAGATCTGAACAAATTAATGGGGTGGGCAACTACATGGCAAATGAGGTTTAATGTAGAAAAATGAAAAATAATGCATTTGGGTGGCAACAATATGAATGCAATCTATAAACTGGGATGGAGAACCTCTGGGGGGGATCTAGGATGGAAAATTACTTGGGGGTCCTAGTAGATGATAGGCTCAGCAATGGCATGCAATGACAAGCTGCTGCTAACACAGCAAACAGAATATTGGCATGCATTAAAAAGGGGATTAACTCCAGAGATAAAACTATAATTCTCCCACTCTACAAGACTCTAGTCCGGCCGCACCTGGAGGATACTGTGCAGTTCTGGCACCAGTCCCCAGGAAGGATGTACTGGAAATGGAATGAGTACAAAGAAGGGCATCAAAGCTAATAAAGGATCTGGAGGATAATAGTTATGAGCACTGAACTTATTCACATAGTTTGGTTGAAAAAAGTTCAACCATAAGAAATAAAATAATAATAATAATAATAATATCATACAATCACATATACCCAACTCCATACCCACAGTTGATCAAGAGGAAGGTAAAAACCCCAGCAAAGCATTATCCAATTTGCTACAGCAGGGAAAAAAATTCCTTCCTGATCCCCCGGGAGGGAATCAGATTTTCCCTGGATCAACTTTACCTATAAATGTCAGTACTCAGTTATATATTGTACATTTAGGAAAGTATCCAGGCCTTTCTTAAAGAACTTTACTGAACTGGCCAGAACCACCTCTGCAAGGAGTCTATTCCATATTTTCACAGCTCTTACTGTGAAGAAACCTTTCCATATTTGGAAGTGAAATCTTTTTTCCTCTAGACGTAAAGAGTGTACTCAGTGTTGAGCGTAAAGTGAATAACGCAACACCAAGTTCACTATATGGACCCCTTATGTATTTGTACACGTGGATCATATCCCCTCTTAATCTCTTCTCAAGAGTGAATAAATTCAGTTCCTCTAATCTTTCCTCATAGCTGAGCTCCTCCATGCCTCTTATCAGTCTGGTTGCCCTTCTCTGCACTTTCTCCAGTTCCCCAATATCCTTTTGAGAACTGGGGCCCAGAACTGGACTGCATATTCCAAAATGACATCTCTATCTCTGGAGTCCATACCTCTCTTTATACAAGAAAGGACTTTGCTCGCTTTGGAAACCGCAGCTTGGCATT
Organism: Rana kukunoris; assembly: GCA_029574335.1. NCBI lineage: Eukaryota > Metazoa > Chordata > Amphibia > Anura > Ranidae > Rana > Rana kukunoris. Next base: position 51,170,490 of record CM056052.1, read on the forward strand.
GCATGCCATTATTGAGCTTATGATCAACTAAAACCCCCAGATCCTTCTCCACTACGGATCCCTCCAATTGTACTCCCCCTAGCATGTATGATGCATGCATATTCTTAGCCCCTAAGTGCATAACTTTACATTTATCAACATTAAACCTCATCTGCCCCATAGTCGCCCACTTAGACAGAGTATTGAGGTTGGCTTGTAAATTGGAGACATCCTACAAGGACGTTATTTCACTGCATAGCTTGGTGTCATCTGCAAAGACAGAAATGTTACTTTTGATCTCAGACCCAATATCATTTATAAATATATTCAAAAGTAAGGGACCCAACACCGAACCTTGGGGTACACCGCTGATAACATTAGACCATTCAGAGTAAGAGTCATTAACCACAACTCTCTGAATTCTGTCTTTAAGCCAGTTTTCTATCCATTTACAAACTGATATATCCAATCCTGTAGACCTTACCTTACACATGAGCCGTGTGTGGGGAACTGTATTGAATGCTTTTGCAAAATCCAAATTTACCACATCCACCGCCACCCCTCTGTCCAGGGTTATACTTACCTCTTCATAAAAGGAAATCAGGTTTGTCTGACAACTTCTGTCTTTCATGAATGCATGCAAGAACTCCTCTATGTTGTATTTTATTAATCTCTCCAGTATCTTCCCAGCTATAGAAGTTAAACGAACAGGTCTATAATAACTTGGTAAAGACTTTGTTCCATTTTTATATATGGGCACCACATTGGCCCTGCGCCAATCCAGTGGTACTATTGCTGTCATTACTGAGTCCCTAAAAAATAGATACAATGGCTTTGAAATGACAGAGCTCAATTCAATCAGCTTTAACAGAAAAGAGACTTGAGAGGGGATATGATTTCAATTTACAAATACCGTACTGGTGATCCTTACAATAGGGGTGAAACTTTTTTTGCGGAAGGGAGTTCAACCACTTCCTTACTGGGCACGTATACCCCTTCCTGACCAGGTGAAATTTCAGCTTCTGGCACTGCGTAGCTTTAACTAACAATTGCACGGTCGTGCGACGTGGCTCCCAAACAAAATTGGCGTCCTTTTTTCCCCACAAATAGAGCTTTCTTTTGGTGGTATTTGATCATCTCTGTGACAATTTAAAAAAAAAAAATTACTTGTTACTATAATAGATAGCCCATTTAAAAAAAAAAACATTTTTGTTTCTCAGTTTAGGCCGATACGTATTATTCTACATATTTTTGGTAAAAAAAAAAAATCGCAATAAGCGACTGGTTTGCGCAAAAGTTATAGCGCTTACAAAATAGGGGACAGAATTATTATTAATTTTTATTATTATTTTTTTTTACTAGTAATTCCCTTCCACAGGCGGTGGTCTCAGTGGGGAGCATCGATAGTTTAAAAAAACTATTAGATAAGCACATGAATGACCACAACATAGGGATATACAATGTAGTACTGACAATTTAATCACACACATAGATTTGACTTGACGGACTTGTGTCCTTTTTTTCCGCACGCCCCCCAGTGGCCGGAGGACACGATGCCATCAAATGACGGCGGCTGGGATATTCAAATCCACTTTGCCGCCGTCATTTGACTATATGCGGGGACTCAAGTGGTTAAACATAAATCATCAGCAAAGTCCACATTCCCAAGTGTAAAGTGACTTGAGGAAATCTTCCTCATACAAACAGGCAAATGAATCCACTGTGTGAAAACTACACCTTAGTGTGCCTCCACCACAAGTTCTTAGACTTAAAAAGGCCACCTTCAGGCATCGGGCGACTCCTGAAGATGTCATATATGACAAAACATCTAGGGCGGAGCCATTGCTCATGACATTTTGCATCCCGATACCCAGAAGTGGCCTATCTAAATTCTGGGACTGGATAGAGAGAGGAGAAAATCCTGATGCCGCACCCCTACGTATATGTTCAGTGGTAAAATGACAACATCAGCCTGGGCTTCTGCCAGGCCAAGCTTTCAACAAAAAATTCTGGGACTGATTGCTTAGCACTACATGCGTCTTTGTTTTTTAATTTTGTGAGTATTTTGACTATTTTAATAAAAAATTTAAGTCAATGGTTTTACGCTATGTGGCTTCTCCGGTTTTCTCTTAATGAATGCGGTGGACCATTGTCGATCTAAAAAACTTATCCATATAGAAGGATGATCATCTTCCTGGCTGATGAATGCAAATGTTCCTCCAGTATTTTCTGATAACATACTGCATTCATCTTGCCATCAATTTTGACAACATTTCCTGTGCCTTTGTAGCTCACACATCCCCAAAACATCAGCAATCCACCTCCGTGTTTCACAGTAGGAATAGTGTACCTTTCATCATAATTATAAAAGGGGAAAGTTTGAATTTAAATGAGACACCTGGGAAGTAGGCATCTCCATCCCTATTAATTGCAAATACAAAGGGGGAGGTTTGGCACATGAGTGGAAAACGGATAAAGGACAATCCGCAACTCCATACATGCTCTGTGAATCAGTCCAAATTTATTATATGTCTATAACAAATACAGCAGAGGTAGACGTGTTTCAGCCACAAAGGCCTTGTTCACAACATGAGTGGAAAACACATCAGATCAAAAACGCACTTTTATTAAAGATATAAATGACAAAATGCATATACATGCACAAATGATTGGTTAAATGATCATTATAACCAGCGGCCCAATGTTGGGTAATAACATGTAAAGGTATCAATCATGAAGAAAATTGTACAAACATCTTGGGCTGGTTGGCTCCATATAGAAATATAAGTTAACATTAAAATTTAGTGAATCACATCATATGTAGTAAAGGTAACCATCCTCACCTGTGATCTGTTTGCTTGTAATTAGTGTGTGCGTATAAAGGGTCAATGAGTTTCTGCACTCTTGACATCTATGCATATGGATGGACTTCATCTTTATTTTTCACTTGGACATTTTTTTATTTATTTCACGTTCAATAATTTTTCAGCATTCTATATTTAGTCATTTTTGATTTGTTTGGCTATCTTTCACTCAACATTACTATGTTTCACTAATACATAATGCATCCAGGAAAGCCTGTTGTGTCAACACGTTTCAGCGACTATATCATCTCATCAGGAACTAATGCATGTAATATGTTGGTACATGCATCTCTCCCAGGAGCTTAGGGGGTCCAGGACCTCTGGGGAAGATGGACGTCGGCATAAAGCTCCCAGAGGGATGGTAATGTCCACGCTGACACTGCTGGTGATGCTAGGGAGTGACCATGGATGTGTCTGTGTATTCCCAAATACCAAACTCTCTAGAACATCAGGAATATGCAAAGAACACAGCCACAGTAGCCAGCGTGCCGCTATCCCTTTCCTGTTTTATACAGTTCAACTGCCTTTTGCCACAGATTCTTTGACAATTATTTGGCTTTCCCTATGACTCATGATGCATGATGAAAGATGCAAGGGTCTGTCAAGAAATCCAGAAACTCATTGACCTTTTATACACACACACTAATTACAAGCAAACAGATCACAGGTGAGGATAGCTACCTTTAATAGCCATTCAAACCCCTTTGTGTCAATTTGTGTGCATGTTATTAGGCCAAAATCACCAGGGTATGTAAACTTTGGATCAGGGTCATTTGGGTAGTTTCTGTTGTGATTATGATTTAAAAAGAGTAAACACAGTTGATCGATAATAAATGGCTTCAGCCAAGCACTAACCATAAGTGAAAGAAAAGTTTTTGTGTTATCATTTATACTCTCTGAAAAATAGTCAATAAATCATAAATTCTGCCAGGGTATGTAAACTTATGAGCACAACTGTGTATGTATATATATATATATATATATATATATATATATATATATATATATATATATTTATACAGACACACATATTTGTGTGTGTCTGTGTTCTGGGGTGGGAGTGTAAATATGAGAAAATCAACTTTTCTTACATATATGTCTATATATATATATATTTTTTTTTTTCCCAAGGAAGCAGCAGTGCCTGTGCCTTCTTTTGCAACGACAACCCCGAGGATACAGCAGTTGTCTTCAAATCTGTGACCATAAAAATCATTATCTCTGTGAAATACAGCAATTTGGGAGATAATCAAATAGTGACCACGGGGCAAAGCTGCCAATCTGAAGGATTATGCTCGGTGAATGCTTGATTCTGCCTGACCTTCCTCGGAGCCAGCTGTCAGTTTGGCGAAAACACACACAAATCCACTCCAGGCGCATTCATTAGACGGTCTTGAGTGAAAAAATCATTTGCATAAAGCCCGGCTTTCTTAATTAGTACTGCATTTCTCCCTTGACTTGTTCTGTGGCGAAGTTCAGAATTCTTTCACCTAACCGGGGAAATGAAGTTAAGCCAAACCAGGCATATCAGCAATGTACAGACTGGCTTTTAGAGTAGAGATCCCATATATCAGAGGTCATGTAAGGTCAACGTGTGTCCACCAGGTTTACTATGGACATCTCTGATTTGTGAAGTTTTCAGTGTATGCTTTCCAATAAAAGATATGTTTTTCAAGTGTTAAGGTGTATCAGAGGGACTCCAATGCTGCATCCCATAAGTTGCAATGCATTCTGAAACTTACACATCAATTTCAGATATGGGGCAGCTTAGTTACTGAAGTTGCTTGGTGACTAATTAACCGCTGAAGAATAAAAAAGAAATAAAAAAAATATAAGAAAATGGCATAATGCATCGCACACTAGCACATAATGAAATACTTACCTTCGAACAAAGCCCTTCCAGCTGTGTCCACTCACTGCTGTAATGGTTGACATCTTCCCCCAGTGTTTCTTCCGCGTTCGTGGGCTCTGGTACTGTAAGTGGTGGGCATGGGCTCTGAAGGTCCGGCACTGTAAGCTGGACCTTCAGAGCGCACATGACGATGATTAATACCTCCTAAACTGTGCAACTTTAGGAGATAATCATAGTACCTACAGGTCAGCCTTATTTTAGGCTTACCTGTAGGCACAAGTGGTGTAACAACCACTGGGACACAATCTAATATAAATACTACTTCCTTTTCAGACCAATGACATCACTTATTGTGCTGGCTTTCTGTCTCAAGGGCCTGAAGGGAACGCAGAAGGGAAAGAATGTTGAGAGAAGCTGGGTTTCTCTATGATTTCCTTGGTCACCAGGGGCAGTGATTCAGTTGGATGCACGTGCCCCATGTGACCCTGGTGGGCATTCTGTGTCAAGCAGGGTCTATTTAAGACTCTGACTCCTGGGCTTGGTGCGCTTTATTCGAGTGGCTAGGGTAGGGATCAGTTCCCTGTCTGTAAAGAATAGTGCCAGTGATAGGGAAAGGTTTTGGTGGAGAAAAGAAAGAAAGAGGACACACCAACCTTGTGCATTATTGGATAATGCACAAGGTTGATGCGCCCTCTTTCTTTCTTTTCGTTTGTGATTGCTAGGATACCCCTATCCTTGAGGGCAGCAAGGCCTTTGACACCATCCATTCCAAACTCTAGTTCACCTGGTACTCATTTGTGCGCAAAAGTGTGTTTCTTTCTGCTATCAAGGTTTCGGGGGGGGGCATAGACTGCATCTACTTTCTCAGGAAGCTTCCCTTTTGGGGAAGCCCAGCCAGACTGCGCTCCTCAGGGCAGACACTGACGGCATCCCTGAGTCTTCAGACCGCTGCACAGTTATAAGTGGCACCGCTGGGTGAACCCCTTGCCAGGCCTGTTTGTAATGTTAACCTGCTGTTTCAGTAGATCATTCCTTGCAAGTCAGGACTCGGTATGCTTACTGCCTACCACACAATGCTGCACCCACCCAACACACTCACAAAAGCGACACTGCTTCATTTTTGGGCATTACCCAGTGGAGCACTTTGAATCATGGGAGTGACTAGTAAGTGGCTTTTTGGATCACTTTAGTAATCTAATGAGCAAACTGGATATGCTATTGAAGCTAACCAATGCTTTCTTGTAAGCCTTGTCTACGAGCAAACTGGGCAGGTTTAAGGAGAATTATGGCTCATGCAATTATATTTACTTAAGCCTCGGTATTGACATTTTCGACGCATGTTATGTTTCATGGCTCATTTATCACACCTGAGAAAGCTAATTAATCTCACTTGTAAAAGTAATCGTGAGTTACTGATCCTAAGCCTCAACTCAAAATCTAACTGTAAGGTCAACCTAAGCCCCCAAACTTAAACCATAAAGTGACCCTGAATGGGTAAAGTTCTCTTAATAAGATACCCCCTCTTGCTCATACTTATCTTTGCCAGTTGCTACTCCATTTTCCAGTCCTATAAAATAGTTTGCGAACAGATATCCTTTCTTCTATCCATTACTCAGCTATCAATGTATCAACGTATGAGTAGTTAATTGCCAAGCTCAACCACTGTTCCATGCAGCCTGCTTGCTTATTGGAGCTTGAGTAAAAAGACCTGTGTAGGCACAGTGTTGGAGAAGCATGGGGAAGGTAAGTTATGGTGGGAGGTGGGGTGGACTGGACTATCAAGAGAACTTCAAACAACCCCTAACCTTTAAATTTCAACCTAACTTCGATGCCACGTACACATGACCATTTTTCGGGTTGTAAAAAAAAAGATTTTTTTTTTTAATATCATTAAAAGCGATCATGTGGGCTCCAGAGAACATGCTCTAATTTTTCACAAGTTTTTAACTTTGACGTTTTTAATGTCATAAAAAATGGTCGTGTGTGGGCTTTAACGACGTGAAAAAAACATGCAAGCTACGAGAACATTAAAAACGTCATTTTTTTTACAACCCGAAAAACGGTCGTGTGTACGTGGAAAAACTTCTTTAAAAATCAATGTTAGACATAATCTTTTTTTATTTTATAGATGAAAATTATATTATCCCAAAGAAAATGTCCCATAAAAAAAAAAAAAAAAACACAAAATGCCAACACCACAATGTAATAACATACCAAATAAAATTGATCCAGAAAAAAAAGAATGTAAATTGTTGATGGTATAAAAATGCCTGTAATAAATAACAATGTTAAATAAATAAATACCACCAAAAACAATGCAGTTGGTAGGCAGGGAGAGAAAAAAAATGATTGAGATACACACAAAAACAAATAAAAAAAGTGAATATAATTGCAAAGACCCCATTATTGGGACACATGATAGAACGCCCTTTTGGGGGTGGCTTGATGCACATTGTCGTAACAGACGTACCAAGGGACTTCCTGCATAGAGAGAAAAAAAGAAAAGAAAAAAGATGAAAAATGGGTTAACTAAGGTTCCAATAACAAGAAAATACAGTGTGAATAATCCTATTGAAAGATGCAGGCAATCCGAAGACATATATAGAGCTTATTCGGGGATTTACATTTCAATGTGCAAATCTGCTTGATGGTTTTTGAGAAAATTCATGCATGGAACACTTACAAATTACTATGCTACATTCTTCCTTGTCTGATCTATTTCACGCTTTTATGGGCTTTCTAAAGAGTGTGAAGGCAGTGTCACAAGTGTCGAATAATTCTGCGCAAACAATCCCACCAGCATTTTCACCATATGGCAACCACCAAGACAAGGGGTGTCTGAAGTTTCAAGTGTTTACTTTATCGTACTTTGCCCTCCCCTCAAAGAAAAAAAAGGTAACAAGAAATGTTTCAGAAAAGTAAATTAGAGATTTGAAGAGGTTCTACATTTCACATGTACTATATATAGATACTCTGGGTCGGATTCAGATACAATCGTGTATCTTTCCGGCGGCGTTTACGTTACGCCTCCGCAACTTTTACAGGCAAGTGCCTTATTCAGAAAGCACTTGCTCTCTAAGTTGCGGCGGCGTAGCGTAAATTGCCCGGCGTAAGGGCGCTTAATTCAAAATAGGCATGTAGGGGGCGTGATTCATGTAAATTAATCATGACCCCACATAATTTAAATTTTTTCTGAACGGCGCATGCGCCGTCCATGGACGTATCACAGTGCGCATGCGTGAAATCACGTCGCAAGTAGTCAATGTAAACGGCATGAACGTAATTTACGCCCAGACCCATTCCCGAACGATTTACGCAAACGACGTAAACAAAGTACAATTCCACGATGTCCTGACGTCAATACTTAACATTGGCTGCGCCTCATATAGCAGGGGTAACTTTACGCTGGACTTATGCTTACACAAACAACGTAAAAGACGACGCCCGGCCGCAAGTACGTTTGTGAATCGGCGTATCTCCTTAATTTACATATTCGACACATAAATCGACGGAAGCGTCACCTAGCGGCCAGCATAAACATGCAACTAAGATACAACGGTGTAACAGACTTACGCCACTCGTATCTTTCCACAATTCTGGCGTATCTTGTTTTCTGAATACAGAAAAAAGATACGCCGGCTATTCTTAGTAGTTACGCGTCGTATCTCTAGATACGCCGGCGTAACTATTTTCTGAATCCGGCCCACTATGTATAACAAAGTAATCACCACTGCATGCACATCAAGAGAAAAAGGGCTTGGGTGCTCAGTAAAGCCTGTAGTTCATATAATCTAAAAGCTAGTGCGGCACAACAATTTGAAATTGTTCTAGAGCAGTTTCAGAGGGTAAGGAGCCTTTTAAAAGTCATCTACTGCTTGTTAAGATTATATGGGTCATCTTCCTGACTTTTTATTCCCTCCATCTAGAAGGATCATGGGCATACATAATGCAGGTCTAGACTTTAAGGCAGCATACACGCGATCAGTCCATCCGATGAGAACGGTTAACCGATGAAGCTGACTGATAGTCTGATGTGCCTACACACTATCAGTTAAAAAAACGATCATATCAGAACGCAGTGACGTAAAACACAATGACATGCTGAATAAAATTAAGTTCAATGCTTCAAAGCATGCGTCGACTTGATTCTGAGCATGCGTGGATTTTTAACCGATGGTCGTGCGTACCAACGATCGGTTTTGACATTTCGGTTAAGTGTCCATCGGTTAAATTTTAAAGCAAACTCTGACCGAAGGATAACTGACCGATGGGGCCCACACACGATCGGTTTGGACCGATGAAACGGACCTTCAGTCAGTTTTCATCGGTTTTGACCGATCGCGTGTACGCGGCCTAAGATGCCATTTAACTGTTAAATATGAAGGTAGGACAGGAGGAAATGGAGGACCCTAACTCATCAGGTGCTCCTACAGCCCCTCACTTAGCAGTTGTTGGGTGAGTCCCTGCATCTGGGAGCATCACACGGTATACTCTGGAACAGAGCAGCCAGGAAAGATAGGGCCAGATTCAGTAAGGAGTTACGCGGCTTATCTCTAAATAAGCCGCGTAACTTCTAACCTATGCCTGCTTATATGTTTTCTGTATTCAGAAAACAAGATACGCCGGGATTGAGTTAAGATATGAGCGGCGTAATTGTATTACGCCGTCGTATCTTAACTGCAATTTTAAATTGGCCGCTAGGGGCGTTCCCGCTGATTTACGCAGAGAATATGTAAATCAGCAAGATACACCAATTCACGAACGTACGCCCGCCCGACGCAGTGACTTTACGCCATTTCCGTAAGGGGTTTCCCGGCGTAAAGATAAAGCACCAAAAAGCAGGCGCATCCTATGTTTTGGAAATAACAAGATGTGGAGGGCGCTAATGAGTCTATTGGGTATTACACCTTTGATTAATTCAGAGTGCAACAACAATTAGATATGTGGGTAATTAAACAACACAAGTGTATAACATAAATTAAATACCATGTGATAATTAAGGACAATGGATAGCATATAGAAATACCATACAATGGGTCACCAGTGACAAAACCAAAATTAATACATATGTAGATTAATGTGAAAATAAGGTGCAATATTGGTCACAGTGAAAACATATTAGAGAAAAGTCCCATGATAGCTTCAAAATAAATTGGTGACTAATTATTGTGAAGTTTGATTCGTGGATGCGTCTGATTCCTTCACCACTGTATACTGTGCATTACCCAAAGTGCTATGGAGATGCTATGCTCTTACCAAACGGTGAGACCTCTTAGTTAAAAGAAGGTCAAAAAAGCAGGACAGGATAAGTGCCTGTTCTCACTGTTGGCGTAGCTGGATCACGATGGGACCATAGATGCAACTGAAATGCTCACAAGATGGTGGGGACAGATATGGAGAAAATCATAGTGTATTACCTTTTGATTTGTAAAATAAAACTCACATACACAGCCAAATGGCCTTTTAACAACAAGAACCTGGGGAATGCCCAGGGAATAACCAAGCCTACTTACCGACCAGCTAGCAGAACAACCAACCAACCTGTCTAACAATGTGCGTTAAAAACAGGGGTTTTGTCCGCACGCATTTGCAAACGCATGCGTGAGCCACAGAGCCGCGCCAAGGCACCCCATAATTCTGTGGTCCTAACACTAACAGTGAGTGTCCTCACAATGGAGGCACATGCATTTTAATGAATAGATAGGGGCAGGTGGACTGAAGGGGAGCCACCCCTCCTTAAAGGTACAGAAGCACACCAAGCACCCAGCATATAGCACAATGGCTGCAAAGGTGTTGGTGCACTGCTGGACCAAAATAAACACCACAGGTGAAACAAAACGTATCCACCGCCCCCATCTATGGCTGGCAATCACAGTAAGTAGCAATGGAAGGCTAAAGCAGATAACAACAAGAACCTGGGGAATGCCCAGGGAATAACCAAGCCTACTTACCGACCAGCTAGCAGAACAACCAACCAACCTGTCTAACAATGTGCGTTAAAAACAGGGGTTTTGTCCGCACGCTGTGGTGTTTATTTTGGTCCAGCAGTGCACCAACACCTTTGCAGCCATTGTGCTATATGCTGGGTGCTTGGTGTGGCTCCCCTTCAGTCCACCTGCCCCTATCTATCCATTAAAATGCATGTGCCTCCATTGTGAGGACACTCACTGTTAGTGTTAGGACCACAGAATTAAGGGGTGCCTTGGCGCGGCTCTGTGGCTCACGCATGTGTTTGCAAATGCGTGCGGACAAAACCCCTGTTTTTAACGCACATTGTTAGACAGGTTGGTTGGTTGTTCTGCTAGCTGGTCGGTAAGTAGGCTTGGTTATTCCCTGGGCATTCCCCAGGTTCTTGTTGTTATCTGCTTTAGCCTTCCATTGCTACTTACTGTGATTGCCAGCCATAGATGGGGGCGGTGGATACGTTTTGTTTCACCTGTGGTGTTTATTTTGGTCCAGCAGTGCACCAACACCTTTGCAGCCATTGTGCTATATGCTGGGTGCTTGGTGTGCTTCTGTACCTTTAAGGAGGGGTGGCTCCCCTTCAGTCCACCTGCCCCTATCTATCCATTAAAATGCATGTGCCTCCATTGTGAGGACACTCACTGTTAGTGTTAGGACCACAGAATTATGGGGTGCCTTGGCGCGGCTCTGTGGCTCACGCATGCGTTTGCAAATGCGTGCGGACAAATGGCCTTTTACTATGGCGGGTGCCTGTCTGGCACTGGGACTTATAGCGTAGCAAAAAGTTCTCCGTTCAAGGATCTCATCAAACGCTAGGTGCAGCTGGATGCCAGAGTAGGGGACACTGGGTGGTCTGTTAAGAGTAGAGGGAGCCAGATGTCGCCGTCGACATATGTTTCGTACACAGGTACGTTATCAGGGGGGCGCGCCCAGTATACAGTGGTGAAGGAATCAGACGCATCCACGAATTAAACTTCACAATAATTAGTCACCAATTTATTTTGAAGCTATCATGGGACTTTTCTCTAATATGTTTTCACTGTGACCAATATTGCACCTTATTTTCACATTAATCTACATATGTATTAATTTTGGTTTTGTCACTGGTGACCTATTGTATGGTATTTCTATATGCTATCCATTGTCCTTAATTATCACATGGTATTTAATTTATGTTATACACTTGTGTTGTTTAATTACCCACATACCTAATTGTTGTTGCACTCTGAATTAATCAGAGGTGTAATACCGAATAGACTCATTAGCGCCCTCCACATCTTGTTATTTCCAATTTTTGCAGCCAATTGCTGCACCATTGAGGAGCAGCTTAATTATTTAATCATATTTAATCCTATTTTGCACGAATTCACCCATTTGTAAGCTCTAGGTAGCTTCACCTATTTACTGGCGCGGAATTTTATTTTCTTTGCATCCTATGTTTTGCGTCGTTTGCATAACTCGTCCACGAATGGGGATTTACGTCAATTACGTTCACGTCGAAAACACCGTCATAATTTGGAGCATGCGCACTTGGATACCTCAATGGACGACGCATGTGCAGTACGTTCGGCGTAGGATCACGCTTAATTTAAATAGCAGATGCCCCCTACCCGCCCAATTTAAATTACGCCGGCCCATTTACGTTACGCCAACGCAACGTACAGAGCAAGTGCTTTGTGAATACAGCACTTGCGCGTAAAGTTGCGGTGGTGTAACGTAAATGAGAAATGTTACGCCGGCCAAAAGAACCGCTCGCCACCCTGAATCTGGCCCATAAAGTCCTAGTGTTACTCCATTCCAGCTCCCTGATTCTAGTAGCATCACTTCAGGCCCACATGGCCTCTAAGCTTACATGCTCTTGGCCTGGGTTCCAGTCCTGGGTCCTCTCTCCAAGCACACTGCCTGTTCACAGAAGTCCCAAGAAAGAATGCTGACAATGGACCCTTCCAGAGCAGTGTCTTCCTGTTTATTCAAAGTCTGAATTAACAATACAAACTTACCAGGTTCTCTATAGCTTGTCCATAGCCTGGCCACATGCTTACATTAATGTGAGAGAGTATGGTATATTGCAGACCTGACCATAGGCACTGTCCACACAGTGTGACAAGGGATGTTAGCGATATGCATTTAGGCAGGTTGCCTACTCTTGTTTAGTCTAATCTACGAGGCTGCGCAGGTTGGGAGAGAAGGAGTTAATGCCTGTGCCACACTTCCTTGTGTGTTCACAGGTTTTCATTGGTCCAGCCACCCTTCTGTGTGAGATTAAGGAAAGACCCCCGGATACTTGAGGGGAAGAAAACGTAGAACAACCTGGAACTGGCTCCGGACGCATAGGGACTTGGATCAGAATACTCAGAAGGACATGTTATATCCAGTTTCCCAGAGATGCTACACCTGTACAGGTAACATGGGGCAGCCACATTTAGGTTTAGTTAGGGAAAGGACTTTTGTACATGTTCTGTCAAAAGTTTAGCAAAATTATTTACACTTCTCTCAAAGCCTGGTCTGAAGTTACTTAAGGGGTACATATGGGGTCCTGGAGTACATATGGGGTCTCTAAGGAACTAAGGTTCTGAAATAGCACACTGGGGTCTGTGAAACGTCCATACAACAAAAGGTTGAGGTCTTAGGATAGACAGAGGATAACGGTCTGATGGACCATTTTCATCAGTCAAAACCGATCATGTGTGGGCCCCATAGGTTATTTAACCTTCAGTTAAAAAGAAGCCAACTTGCTTTAAAAGTTAACCAATGGATACCTAACGATCGTTAGTAGGCACGAACATCTTTTAAAAATCCACGCATGCTCAGAATCAAGTCGACGCATGCTTGGAAGCATTGAACTTAATTTTTTTCAGCACGTTGTTGTGTTTTACGTCACCGCGTTTTGACCCGATCATTTTTTTAACTGATAGTGTGTAGGCACATCAGACCATCAATCAGCTTCATAGGTTAACCGATGACAACGGTCCTTCAGACCATTGTCATCGGATGGACTGATCGTGTGTACAAGGCTTAACTTGCAAGAAAGTTGCTATGGGTAACCAAAAAGATGAACAGCAATCGGTCGTTGGCATGGTACCTGAATAGGTAATAGATTCACCAGTAGTAAGAAGGTTCAGGGTTCGGCTCTCTCCCTAGCTGTGTGTGCTTGGTGGGACCCTTTTCTGTTACTGGAAGTGAGGTAACTGAGGTACGCTGACTAGTGGAGTGGGCATAGGCTCTGCATGTCCCTCCTTATACAACACATGCACCTGTACAAATGTGTAGGACAAGGGACAATGTCTTCCCGGAGGAACTTTACATACAACACTACTCACAAGTGGCTCATCTCTGAATGTGGGGACTGTGAATTTGACATTCACATGACTGTGGCCCCTGCCAGGTCCCAGGCATTGGTTAGCACGCCTTTGGGAAATCTGTTACCCCTGTACTAGGAAGAGTGACCACGTTCATCAAATTTTGTAGCTCAAAGAACCCACCTTGCGGTAGGCCTCCAATGTGACCCACACTTGTTGCCCAACCAGTTAATGGGGAACATGAGGGAAGTGTCACACGCCTTCCCTACATGCTTAAGAGTAGGGATGAGCCGAACACCCCTGCGTTCGGTTCGCACCAGAACCGTCAAACAGACCGACCATTCGCGCAAACATTTAGAACCCCATTGAAGACTCGAACGTTCAAATTCAAAAACGATCATTTTAAAGACCAATATTCAAGTTATTGTTGGAAACGTCTTTGAGAACCCGTGTCTTGCCCCAGGGAACATGGATCAATGGAAAAAAGTTAAAAAAACGGTCGTTTTTTCAGGAGCAGGACTCCTGAAAAAAGACCGTTTTTAAAACTTTTTTTTCCATTGATACATGTTCCCTCGGGCAAGACCCGGGTTCTCAAAGACGTTTTCACAGGCAAACTACAGACTCCCAGCAGGTACAATATTTAAAGGAATTTTTCATTTTTTTTTTTAAGTTAAGCATCATTAAAATCACTGCTCCAGGAGCAGTGATTTTATTGATGCTTAAATAAAAAATAAAAAAAAACATTTTGACGAGTCGCGTCCCATTCTATGCAATAGAACCGTTCTAATAGGAACGACGTAAGTCGCTCCAACTTAGAAAGAGGTTCTTGTACGACTTCGGGGGCAGCTCGGGGCGACCTGCATTGACTTCTATACAGAGGTCATTTTGCAGGTCGCCTCTGAAGTCGTCTTCAGGGCGCCTTGCTAAAGGTGCCCCCAAAGTTGTGCCGCCTAAGTGTGAACCGGCTCTAACACATTTCATATCAACAAGGAAAGACAAGTGATTGTAAATTACTGTATTGGGAACACACCATGCAATAAACACTTGTTTTTCGGTAAAATTAGAAAAGGTTAGAACCTTTGTCGGGTTATTGTTACTATTTGTGCCTTCCTGTCCTCGTGACAATCGCTACCACAATATCTTGCTGCCCTGGGGAGTAAAAGGAAGATAAAGGACAAACTCATCCAACATATTTATTATTTCAAGGCCTATCAAAAGTAAAGATTTTGGCTAAATTTGAGGTTTGAAAGACAAATTTTAACTTGTTTTTGAACCTGATAACACTCAAGTAAATGGGTCCAAGGGACTTGTTAACAGGGACCTTTTGGTAGAGCAGAGTGTCAGTGCCCTCTCTTTATATTTATTCAACCTTACTAACTATATATAAAGAACCCTACTGTAACAAGGAACTACTATAATTGCCTGTTACTCCTAATAATTAATTACATTACGGATGTTAAAAGAAGAAATGTTTTGCTTCCATAAGTCCCAGAGGTTATAAAAATCAAATCACTGATTGTTGGCTGGGTAAGCAATGGCACCTTGGATTGTTTTTTACAAGTTTGCAATGTCAGCAAAGCAGATATTGGGGTGTACTCCACAGAAGCCTTGGTGAATTGAATTTTCCATCATTCTCTCATTTTTATAACACAGCAATAATGTTTCCAACAATAGAAATATCAAATGTACAATCCGTATAGACAGTCTAAAGCCCTGGTGCCCAACATATGGCCTGCAGACTGCGTGAATTCAACCAGGGCATAGTGTGCAGCCTGCTGTGCTCCAGACCATAAATCAATTTCCAGACCTCAGAATTGATCAACTCCTAGGCCTCTGCTCCTGCTACAGAGCACTCAGTAACAGAGTGCTGTAAGCACAGTGCTTCTGTATTGTGTTTATAGAGGAAATTAAGTAACATCACCTGTTACTGTTTAAGGGCTCTGTCCTATCTCCCACTGCAGCAATTAGGATTAGATTGATAGATAGGGTTAAGGTGATGGAAAGGGTTAGGGTTAGATTTCTGATTGTTATTGTGTTTTATTGCTGGCTGATTATGCATGCTTAGTAAACATTACTATTATGCACATTTTTGTAAACCTGAAATGAACTTATCTGAATGTTAGTAATAGGGTGTTCTACAGATTTTTTTCCACTGGGTGCCTTGGAATGTAATGTACTAACCTTATCTGAGAATGCAGCCTGACAGGTCAGGAAAAGAAGGGGGGGCGAGCGAGCGCCCCCTGTCCTCCTGAACGATAGCAGGCCACATACCCTCAACAAAGGGGGGTGGGTACTTTGAGGCAGGGTGGTTTCTGCACCCCCACCCCAAAGCCCCCTGTCCCCATGTTGATGGGGACAAGGGCCTCTTCCCGACAACTCTGGCCAGGTCTTATTAGAATCTGGAAGCCCCCTTTAACAAGGGGGTCCTCAGTTCCCCCCACCCCATGTGAATGGATAGGGGTACATTGTACCCCTATCCATTCACCAAAAAAGTGTCAAAAATTAAAGACCACAAGAGACAGTTTTTGACAAATCTTTTATATAAAAAAAGTGTCCTGTAAATCCACCATCAATCACACCACACAATGGACCTAAAAAAATAACAAAAATGCTAAACTCTGTGCCTCCATGGGCGGCCTCCCCACCGATTGCTCTCTCTTTGGCTTTACAGATCTTAGATAGACAAGGGTGGGGCCACCCAGTGACACAACCGAGTGACCCTGCCTCCTTATGACATCATACAACGTCAGAAAAGGGTGAGGTTTGCCCGGTTACATTACTGGATGGCCCCGTCCTTGCCTAAGAGCTGTCAAAACAAATGGAAAGCAATCGGCAGAGATTTCATTTTTGGCTATTTTTTGGGTCCGTCGGATGGCATTATTGAATGACAAACAGAACAGGAGAAGCTGCCACTCCAGGTGAGCGCACCTGAGCAATCAATGTCCTCTCAGAAATCTCAGTGTGAAACACGTCAGCTACATATACCCCACTGTTTGCTGTTTTTTTTGTAGTGCCTTTCCTTTTTTAACATTAAATGCGTACTTTTTAAAGGTCCATTGGTGTGCGGCTGTCCATACTCTTCCTTTAAGTTTTGCCATTATTGAATGTGGATTTACATAGCGGGACACTTATTTTTTTTTTAAATAAAGATTTGGTCAAACACTGTCTCTTGTGATTTTTACGTTTTGACACTTTTTTGGTGAATTGGTGGGGGTATGATGTACCGTACCCGATACCCAATCACATGGAGGAGGGATCTGGTGGACCCCTTCTTACAGGGGGCTTCCAGATTCTGATAAGCCCCCTGTCCGTAGACCCTGACAACCACTAGCCAGGGTTGTCAGGAAGAGGCCCTTGTCCCCATCAACATGGGGACAAGGTGCTTTGGGGGGCACCCCAAACACCCTCCTATGTTGAGGGCAAGTGGCCTGGTATGATTTAGGAGGGGGGGAACATTTTTTTATTATTTTTGGTGTGGAGTTCCCCTTAAAATCTATATCAGACCCAAAGGGCCTGGTATGGATTTTGGGGAGGGCCCTACGCTGTATTTTTTTTTTACATTTTGGCATGGAGTTCCTCTTAAAATGTATGCCAGACCCAAAGGGTCTGGTATGGATTTTGGGGTCCCCATGCCGTTTTTTTCCTTAATTTTGTCATAGGGTTTCCCCTAACCATTTCAATACACTGTATTATATACTCTGCACTATATTATATACTTTGTACTGCACTATATACTCTGCACTGCACTATATACTCTGCATTGCACTGTAATATATACTCTGCACTGTATTATATAATCTACACTGCCAGCACTGTATTATATATTCTACACTAACTGCACTGTATTATATACACTACACTGTCTGCACTGTATTATATATTGTACACTGACTGCACTTTATTATATATTCTACACTGACTGCACGCTCAATCCACTAACTAACCTGCCTAATCTATATCCACTATAACACACTACATACATCTGCTGTGCTTTGGCCAATCAGCAGCCACCAATGCACCATGATCTTACAGTGCATTATGGGGCGCTCCGCGACGGGCAAACGTACCACGAGCACCCCATATGTTTGTTTATTCTAAAAACAAATGAAAACCCGATGTTCATCTCAAACATTGGGCCAGACTCTATTGATAAGGTTAAATAAAGACACTAGTCTATCCAGATCAACCTGTGTAGGTGTATGTGTGTCTGATAATTAGTTCCCATATCCCTGTATATTGTGTTCAGAAAGATGAACATCCAAGAGTCTTTTATGACTATCAATACTTCCCATTAACAGCACCGATTGTGGAAGAGAGCTCCACATTCTTACCACCCTGACAGTGGTAAACCCCCTACACAGCTTAACCACTTAAGACCCGGACCTTTAGGCAGCCGCTTTAACTGACAATTGCGCGGTCGTGCAACGTGGCTTCCAAACATAATTGCCGTCCTTTTTTTCCCACAAATAGAGCTTTCTTTTGGTGGTATTTGATCATCTCTACGGTTTTTATTTTTTGCGCTATAAACAAAAATAGATCGATAATTTTGAAAAAAATGCAATATTTTTTACTATTTGCTATAATAAATATCCCCCAAAGATATATAAAAAACATTATTTTTTCCTAAGTTTAGGCCAATACGTATTCTTCTACCTATTTTTGCTAAAAAAATCGCAATAAGCATTTATCGGTTGGTTTGAGCAAAATTTATAGAACATTTCTAGAACTGCTCTAGCAGTTTTCTGCAGATTTTGCTAGTTCCAGATGGTACTCTGTAGTTTGGAAATCTCTAAGGCCGCGTACACACGATCAAATCTGTCTGCTGGAAACGGTCGGCCCGACATGTCTGCTGGTTAGTACGCTAACCAGCAGACATGTCTTCTCGCACACACGTCGAATGGTTTAGACGCATGCGCGGAAGTGTTTTACTTCCTGGTGCGGTGACGTGGCGGCGTCAACGTCACCACCACGTCACCGACATGTCAGCGCGATGTCTGCTGGCGGGGATTTTGGTTTGATCGTGTGTACACGCGATCAAACCAAAACGGCAGCAGACAGATTTGTTCAAATTGGTCGGCCCGACCGATTTGAACAAATCTATTTGGTCGTGTGTACGCGGCCTAAGAGTCTTGGGTGGAATGGGATCTCCAAGTCTGTTTCCGAGTCCTGTGGACAGCCAGCAGGGTGTGTGCCCAGGTGCACACAGCCCATATAATGAGGGGCTGGTGAGATCAGAATGTGGAGTTGGAGCAGTGGCTGCTAGTGAGAGAGTCTCTGCGTGAAGATAGATGATATGTGTGTTAAAAAACTTAAAGCTGTGTGTGTTGAAGAGTTTAAAGCTGTGTGCGTCCAAGGAGTCCGAAGCTGTGTGCATTGAGGAGCTTGAAGCTGTGTGTGTTTAAGGAACCCAAAGCTGTGTGCATCCAAGACCGTGGACCTGGAAGAGCTGGTGGTTTGAGGGACCAGTACCTATAGCAGCAGTGCTGCTAAAGAGTAGCCAGGTGTGCTAGCTCTTTCATTTGGATGTTTGTATAGTTTGCTGGGGAAAACTCCCTGTATGGGAATCCTGAATGGACTTGTGTTTTGTTTTTCCGTTTAATAAATGTGGGCTACCAGGCCCTTAACAATAAATGCCTGTCTGATATGGACTCACTGCACAAAATGCATCTATCAACTTGAGTAAACAATCTCCCATGTCACAATAGTTACAATGTTTCAGCTTGGACCTATGTAAGTGCCATACCTGCCAGATGCCCCTAGAAGCAGGCACCGCTACTACATTGATTGCCTCTTGTTTTAGGGTCCCGTGCTGAGCAGCTGCCCTACTGCTTACTGAACAAGAGGTCATCTGCTTGGCACGCACACCATTCAGAGAAACTTCAATTTTCTGAATGGATGCAAAGAGTTATTTAATTTGATAAGGTAGAGAATGTGACATCACTGCCCCACCTGTCCACCTCATCCAATCAAAGAAAGTTTTTCATTTATTGAGTAAAAGTGTTCCCTGAATTGTGCCTGTGCCAAACGAGCATCCTCCTGTGTTCACAAAGAACAGGGCAGCCTGGGACCCAGAAGCTAGCAGCAATCACATTGCAGTGTAGTTGCAATACCAACACAGTGATTTAAGAGGGATCCCACAGACATGGTGCACAAATAATTTGTGTAAAAATTTGAATAATACTGCGCTAACCCAATGGTGAAACGTGGAAAGCTGCTACATACAAATGTGACAAAGATTGGTGAACAAGGAAAATGAAGCGCAAAAAAGTGTAAGTAATATTCAAATAATCAAATGTTGCTTTACACATGAAGGTAGGTCACAACGTGTGAAAACCTAATATGTATAAATATAACTCATATATGAGAGATTATGGGAAATGTCCAAATGAATGAATCAATCCATATAGTGAACACAAAGTCCAGTACAAAATAATTGTCTCTCAGAAGTGAAGCACAGTGATATAGTGAACATGTGGAAACATTGAGGTGTTGTATCTTCAATCAAAATAATGGGGTATGTACTCTTACCAGAGATGGTGGACTCGAATGTCGATGACAACGAGTCAATCGAGCAGGGAGAGCCAAGATGTTGTAGTCCTCCACAACGATCATGGGAACCCAGGGGTTTCCAGGAGCAGCTTCCAGTGGTCTTGTAGGTGACCGTAAGGTTGAGAAACCAAGTTGATGGGAAACATTAAAGAATACAATTGATATCATATACAGTGGGGAAAATAAGTATTGGAAGAGCCACAAAAAAAAACTCTCATCGAGGTAGATGTAAAGACAAAAAAAGAAGGGCTCCACTAGATAGGTTTTATTGAACAAAAAACTATTGGCATACGTAGTAATACAAATTTGTGATCACAAAAGTGAAAAGGATCAATATGGAGAGCGATAAGCCAAGACCGATGCGTTTCGTCTAAGTAGACGTCAACAAGGGCGTACGCAGAGGTGGGTTTGTATAGGGTTGGAATGGCAGATCTGCGACCCAGTCTAATGGATGGGCCCAGAAGGTTGCCGTGTCAAAAACAATTTGCTCATCTCAACCTGATACAGGTTGCAAAACTTGTATCCTTTTACCATATTATTATTATTATTATTATTATTATTATTGCTATTTGCACTTTAACAATGCATAGCCTCTGTTAGTTTGCAATAGTTTCCTATATCATGATATTGCTACATTGTCCCCTTTCATAAAACAACAAATCTGGTGAGACACATCAGTACTTTTGCCTCTCTGAACAGCCATATAAAGACCTATAAATTTCTGTATTCCAGAGTCTTATGTCACTGACTTGATGTGTGTGGTTGCTGATCTTGATAACCTGGCAATATTTTTATTGAGCAGAGGAGATTTGCCTCTAGCCAGTTACAACACAAAACTAGTTTTCGCTGTAATAAGGTACTAAAGATTTCGAGACGACTCCGTCCTGCATTCCTGCCGGTAATTTATGTCCATATCAAATATTCAATACAAATGGATCATAGGATCTCTGGTCATGCAAACTTTTATTTCCTCATATATTTAAAGGGGATTTCCACATTGATTTTGAAAGTAGACCCCTAGAAGAAAACTATGTAGATGATTTGAAAGAGTTTGAAAGATTTACTATACCTAGTCACAAATGGGAAACATTAAAGAATACAATTGATATCATATACTGTATATATATATATATATATATATATATTTTTTTTATGGATTTATTATATTTTATTTTTATTTTATTTACTGATGTAACAATTATAATAAAGCTGAACTCTGGCAACAATAAAATACATAAGTGAATGCAGATCTTCAAAGAGGAAGTAAACCCTGATGGGTTTTACTTCCTCTTTTGCTCAGTGCAAACCCTGCAAATTAAAAGCATAATGGACTAGTATGCATTGCATACTAGCCCATTATGTGACACTTATCTTCAAACAAATACAACGATGTCCCCTGAGCAGGCTCTGTCCATCTTCTTGCCCCTCTTTGTTCTGGGGGCCACGAACTCCGTCTCTGTGATTGGCCGGAGCCACGTGACGTCACTCCCGCAGGAGCCGTCAGTAACGGCACAAGCTAGGGAAGAAACGACACGGAGGTCTAGTAATGCATTCAAAATTATCCAAGCCTCGGTTTCATTCATTGTTACTATGAGACCTGCTTGCTCCACTGCTAATAGGGGCAGATGTTGACACCCGCTGTGACGTGTCAAGTCACATGGTGTGTTTCAGCAAAGAAATGCCCCCAGTGCTGATGAGGGAGGCTTGGCAGGAGAAAGTGCTGATTTACAGTTTACTGAGCATTCCATTCCTGAGGGACAAAAAGCGCATTTGCCCGGTGACATCACTACACTAAAGATCAAGGTTTAACTCCTGAAGGGTGGCCCAGGTGGCAAGTACAACCCAGCAGCCCATGATGCAGAGACCCTGGCCACCTCCTGCTCCCCGTGTTCCCTGCCTCCTCAGGACCCCCATCCCAGGCTCAAGCTCCACTTCAGGTACTCTCTGCTCACTGGATGGATCGGGCTGGACAGCACCTGCTGCACCCACTCCAGGTTCCCTAACTTGGCAATTGCCCCCTGCCCCTAAGCCCAGTTCAACCCAGTGACATGTAGGTATAAGAACACTACTTAACATGGGGAAAACTAATTATTACTTCCCCGCATGAAGGGGGACAAATGCCCCCCTACCCCCAGGCCAGTTCTGACCTGGGTGTCAAAGAACTTCTGATTTGTACATGATCATATCCCCCAAACCATAATTCTAAAATAAATCAGACCATCATCATAGAAATCTGTATACTACAGATTATGACTTAAACCCGAGTTCTTCTTTAATTCCATGCCTGTCTGTAAGGCATCTTACCCCCATTAGTTCCGAGTGTTATTTCTTACCAAATGAGCAGGCTTTTATGTTTTAATTAATCTCTTTAGCCCTAGTTGCAGGTGGTCAATTTGTTTCTGGGTTTAGAGCTCACAGTAGACCCTGAGGACAACAGAACACGTAAGCGTCGGTGAGAAAACTCTATTAGAATGTTTCTTTTTTTGAATTTCATCATCATAATCTAATTAAATAATATTTTTTTTTTCTTACGTTACATCAAATTAATTGGAAAGACTGCATGAAAAGAACGCATTTTGATTAATTCCACTTAAATACAAGCCTGGAAGAAAGTTATTCAATAGGGAACATTGCAAAGTATTTTCACTGTAAAGGAAAACATAATCTTTTAAAGAAAAACTCCAGCCAAAAGTATCAGGTTAAATATGAAAAGGCCATAAAAAACGTTTTTATGGCAATAATAATCCTAAATCCAGAGATTTCTTCTGTAGTACTTTTTTTTCTTCTACTTGTTTTTCTAAGTTACGGTGACCAGATGTCCCCGGTTCCAGGGCACAGTCTCCAGACAGAGGACACTGTCCCCGGGTTTTGTCCCCAGGACTGATTGGTGCGGTGGTGGGCGGAGTTACAAGCACCAATCTCCCTGTGTGGCTTAAAATGAAGCAGCTGACAGATGCTTCTCCTCCTCTCGCTCTCGAGGATGTCACCTGCTTCATTGAAAGCCACACAGGGAGATCAGTGGTTGTAACTCCCCCACCGACGCACCGATCATCCCAGACTGTCCATAAAATGTCCCTAATATCGTGTCCCCCTCTGTGCTCCTCCCCTCCTGCATGCGTCTATGCCCCCCCCCCCCCCGTCATGAATCTGTCAGGATGGAGAGTTGAAGAAGGAGATGGTAAATATGTAATTTACTGGCTCTTTCCTTTTCTGAATCAGCAGAGTCAGTGATCACTGACTGTGTCCATTCATAACTGAAGCAGAGTAAACTGTGTTTACTCTACTTCAGTTTATAAATAAACTGCAGCCTCTGTCTCCTGCCCATTCATCTTCAGTGCAGCTGAGGCTGCTGAGAAAAGGACTGGGGAATCTGTGTCCTCAGTCCCTTTCTCTGTCTCAAAGAGGAGACCCCTGATAACTCACCAAAGCCCCCCCCAACAGGACTGATAAAAAAAAAAGAAAGGACTGTAGTAAATAAACATCCCTTGTAATAGAAATAAGCATGACAGGTCCTCTTTTTTACAAGATCTGCGGTCAAAAAGACCTCACATTTACACTTACAAGCCCAAAAATTAAGTAAAAAATGTAATTTTACATTTACTAAAAAAAAAAAAAAATTGGACTTCTAAGGCGGTTAGGCGTAAGTGAAGTCAGACGTAACTCCAGTCCTCCAAGGCCATAGAGTTGAGTCAAGTTTCCTTCTTTACTGTCGGCTTCAGTAAGCGAAGGAAATGATCGGGAAGTGGCGGGAGGGGGGAGAACCTCTCCCACTGCCCATAAAAGTGACCCTGTGGCGAATCTGCCCAGGGACCACTTTTATGTGAAAGAGGATCGCCCACTGTTTAAAGAAATAGCTAGCTGCTGCCATGACCACGGTATAAAACGTCAAAGTAATAAAGTATATATGTGGCTTTAAAATTGCACTACTTCAACTTGCATGGTGCTGCAGCACTGGGGGGTTCAGCATGACACGATTTTAATAACTGGATCATGGACTTCATTTCTGTGTTTTTCACATATAGGGCAGCCCATTGAAATAAATGGGTGATGTATGGGAACAGTGCACCTGTAGATGTAAACCTAGCAGTGGAGGCCCCCTATCCAATGCGTCAAGCCCCCCCAATCTACATGCAGGGCGCTGGACGCATGTATTCCAATGGGGGTTCTTTTTTTTTAAGCACGTGATTAGAGACAGAGGTAGGCGCCAGTGCGTCGACCGACCGGGTGGGGGGTTGGGTGGTGGTCATGGCATTAGGTCACTTGGCGACCAGGGGGTGGTTGCTGTGGGTGAATTGTTTGCCACCCCTCCAAGAAAAAATATATATTCCACCAGCTGCCTGGAACTGGAACCTAGCCTAACCTTTTTCAAAGTGCTAGGCATGTGCATTTTGTTCTGAATTCATCTTTTTACTAATTTTGACAAACCCATTTAAATTTGAAAATTCGTAAATTTGTAATTCGAAAATCCAAAAAAACTGAAAATCTGAAATAATAACTATCATAGGTATTGGAATTTACTTTTAAATTTGGTAAACGTAACAAATATGAACTTATCCGATGTTACCAATTATCCTAAATAACGAATGTCGAATCTAAACTAATGGAATGGAATGAATTAATAATAATGAATAATAATTTTTAATTTTTTATTATTATTATTAATTATTCATTTGTTCCGTTCCATTTGTTTACATACAGCATTCGTTATTTTGGATAAATTCGTATTTGTTACGTTCACTAACAGCCAAATTTGAAAGAAAATTCCAATACCTATAATTTAATAGTTAGTTATTATTGTTAGTTACTTATTCTTCCAAATTTTCTGATTTTCTTTCTTGTTTTCGAATTTACAAAATTGCGCTAACTACCAATGACCCGAAAAAAACCCTGAATAAAACAAAAATGATTTTTTTTCCAGTGCACATGTCTATTTTTTACCTCTCACAGAGATCAGAGTACTCTGCTCTGCTCCTCCAGTGCTCACTACAGTGGAGCGGCTTGCTGAGAGGCTGAGCCAGCTATCAGTCCAGACATCTGGGTGGATCCCGACATTAAAGTTATGAATTATCCAAAATAACGAATGCTGTATCTATACGAATAGAACATATGACTTAATAATAAAATAACAATAATAATAACAAAAAAAATAATAATATTATTATTTATTATTCATTTGTTCCGTTTCATTTGTTTAGATACGGCATTCGTTATTTTGGGTTAATTGGTAACTTTGGATAAATTTGTATTTGTTACGTTCACTAACAGCCAAATTTGAAAGGAAATTCCAATACCTATAATTTAATAGTTTGTTATTATTGTTAGTTACTAGGGTTGTCCCGATACCACTTTTTTAGGACCGAGTACAAGTACCGATACTTTTTTTAAATGTGTCCCTAAATGCAGCCATGTCCCCCACATATTGCAGGCATGTCATGTCCCCCACATATTGCAGCCATGTCCTGTCCCCCACATATTGCAGGCATGTCATGTCCCCCACATATTGCAGCCATGTCCTGTCCCCCACATATTGCAGGCATGTCATGTCCCCCACATATTGCAGCCATGTCATGTCCCCCCACATATGCAGCCATGTCATGTCCCCCACATATTGCAGCCATGTCATGTCCCCCCACATATGCAGCCATGTCATGTCCCCCACATATTGCAGCCATGTCATGTCCCCCACATATTTCAGCCATGTCATGTCCCCCACATATTGCAGCCATGTCATGTCCCCCACATATTGCAGCCATGTCCTGTCCCCCACATATTGCAGCCATGTCATGTCCCCCACATATTGCAGCCATGTCATGTCCCCCACATATTGCAGCCATGTCATGTTCCCCACATATTGCAGCCATGTCATGTTCCCCACATATTGCAGCCATGTCATGTTCCCCACATATTGCAGCCATGTCATGTCCCCTACATATTGCAGCCATGTCCTGTGCCCCAAATTGCAGACATGTCATGTTCCCCACATATTGCAGCCATGTCATGTTCCCCACATATTGCAGCCATGTCATGTTCCCCACATATTGCAGCCATGTCATGTCCCCTACATATTGCAGCCATGTCATGTCCCCCATACCTCCAGCTCCTCTGATTTTTCCCGCCGCCGCCGCCGCTGCTGCCGGGTTAATCCCCATGCAACACAGCGAGCATTACAAGTTTTCGTTGGTAAACTTGTAATACCCGCGGCGCCATGTATAGATACGCGATTGGACGGATCCTTCCAATCGCGAGCAAGGGGGAGTGTCTATGCACGTATCCGTGTATAGACACTCCCCCTTGCTCGCGATTGGACGGATCCGTCCAATCGCGTGTCTATACATGGCACCGCGGGTATTACAAGTTTACCAATGAAAACTTGTAAATGGCCGCTGTATTGCACGGGGATAAGCGGCGGGCGGCGGCGGGCGGCCGCGAGCGGCGAGGGGGGGGGGAGTATTCTATTTCGGTATCGGGGGTATTTGCGGGAGTACAAGTACTCCCGCAAATACTCGGAATCGGTCCCGATACCGATACTGGTATCGGTATCGGGACAACCCTATTAGTTACTTATTCTTTCAAATTTTCAGATTTTCTGTCTTATTTTCAAATTTTTGAATTTACGAATTTTAGAAATTACAAATTTTTGAATTTATGAATTGCGCCAATAATCAAGAACCCAGGAAAAAAGAATGAAATGAAAATGATTATTTTTTTGCCAGTGCACATGTCTATTTATTACCTCTCACAGAGATCAGAGTACTCTGCTGTGCTCCTCCAGTGCTCACTACAGTGCTGGGCTGTGGAGGCTGAGCCAGCTATCAGTCCAGACATCTGGGTGGATCCTCCTGACATTAAGGTACAATGCTGTATCTACACGAATGTAACATAATGACTTAATAATAAATAACAATAATAATAAAAACATTTTTTTATTAATATTTATTATTAATTTGTTAGTTCCATTTGTTTAGATGCGGCATTCATTATTGTGGATAATTTGTAACTTCGGATAAATTTGTATTTGTTACGTTTACTAACAGCCAAATTTGAAAGGAAATTCCAATACCTATAATTTAATAGTTAGTTATTATTGTTAGTTACTTATTCTTCCAAATTTCAGATTTTCTTTCTTGTTTTCGAATTTACAAAATTGCGCTAACTACCAATGACCCGAAAAAAAAACGAATGAAACAAAAATTATTTTTTTTCCAGTGCACATGTCTATTTTTTACCTCTCACAGAGATCAGAGTACTCTGCTCTGCTCCTCCAGTGCTCACTACAGTGCTGGGATTTGGAGCGGCTTGCTGAGAGGCTGAGCCAGCTATCAGTCGAGACATCTGGGTGGATCCTGACATTAAAGTTATGAATTATCCAAAACAACAAATGCTGTATCTACACGAATAGAACATATGACTTAATAATAAAATACCAATAATAATAGTTTTAAAAAAATGTATTATTATTATTTATTATTCATTTGTTCCGTTTCATTTGTTTAGATATGGCATTCGTTATTTTGGGTTAATTTGTAACTTTGGATAAATTTGTATTTGTTACGTTCACTAACAGCCAAATTTGAAAGGGAATTCCAATACCTATAATTTAATAGTTAGTTATTATTGTAAGTTACTTATTCTTTCAAATATTCAGATTTTCTTTCTTTGTGCCAATAATCAAGGACCCGGAAAAAAAAATGAAACGAAAATGATTTTTTTTTTTTTTGCCAGTGCACATGTCTATTTATTGCCTCTCACAGAGATCAGAGTACTCTGCTGTGCTCCTCCAGTGCTCACTACAGTGCTGGGCTGTGGAGGCTGAGCCAGCTATCAGTCCAGACATCTGGGTGGATCCTCCTGACATTAGGGTACAATGCTGTATCTACACAAATGTAACATAATGACTTAATAATAAATAACAATAATAATAAAAACATTTTATTATTAATATTTATTATTAATTTGTTAGTTCCATTTGTTTAGATGCAGCATTCATTATTGTGAATAATTTGTAACTTCGGATAAATTTGTATTTGTTACGTTTAGTAACAGCCAAATTTGAAAGGAAATTCCAATACCTATAATTTATTAGTTACTTATTATTAGTTAGCAAGTAGGGATGAGCTCCGCGTTCGATTTGAACGTATGTTCGACTCGAACATTGTCTGTTCGTACGTTCGACGAATTTCGAACGAAACGGGTTGTTTGCGGCAAATTAGAGTGACGCGCAACGGCCCATAATTCACTGCGGCATTGCGCACTGATGATTGGCCAAACATGCACTATGACCCTGCATGCTTGGCCAATCACAGCGTGCAAAAAATGGAGAGCCATAATTGGCCAAAGCCAGGGTGGCTTTGGCCAATTAAGGCTCAGGGCTTTAGCACACGCCCCACACTATATAAGGCTGCCTGCTGGGCAGCCTCATGTAGCATGTTCCAGTGCTGAACAGAGATCAGTCAGAGAGACAGAGAGATAGGCCCAGATTCACGTACATCTGCGCATTATTGGACCGGCGTAGCGCACCGCCTTTATGTTAGACTTGCGCAATTTTGCCGCGTAATCACCCTATTGTCGTAGCTTTTGCGCAGAAAATTGCGCATGCGTAACGTTTTTTCAGAGGCGTAAGGCGGAGTAATACAAATTGGGAAGGACGTGGGCGTGTTACATTGAAATGAGCCGTGACCCCATGCAAATGAAGGGCCGGCCGGCTCGCGCATGCGCGCTTGAAGGAGACCATGGTCAGCTCCGCTGTGCGCATGCTCACAACTCGGGAGCGGCGCAATCAGTGAAATTGGAAATGGACTAGGGCAACGTTGTGAACTACGCAAACAGCATAAATAGACAGTGTTCAATCCAAAGGGGAAAAACTCCTCGCGCTAACAACAATAGATTGAATTAAATATTAATTGAAAATAAATATAATGAAGTAAATAAATAAATAAATTAAATTAGGTGATATCCAGCAGCAACACAAAAATATGTGATATACATACAAAACAGAAATTAAAAACAACAAGGTTGCGCTTAGAGGCACAATGTGATATTGTGAAGGAAATAAATAGTGTCTATATAAGTAGACAAAAAACAAACATATTCAATATAATCATAATTATGAACAAAATAAATTATATCAAAGTGAATAGTAACAGAGTGAATATATCGAGTCCATACGGGCTAAATAAAAATAAAATTAAAATTAAAAAATCTCTAATAGTCCTTCTAATAGGGTAATGAGACAAAATAGCAGCTTTCCAAGTAGAATGACAAAGGTGATAGCTGTAGATTGTGAAGGTCCTGTATAAGTTCACCATCAGTTACACAATATTACTTCCAATATGGTAAGGTAAATAGGGTGTACTCTTACCAGATATAAGGGGGATTCAGGCATGTCACTCCCAATACGTCTGGAGTAGGACGCTTCCGGATCTTCCACACTGGGTTGATGCGATCTCCACTGGACCAGCAGGTATTCAGCAACTGCAATAAGCTCAGCATCCCATTCGGATCAAAGAAGAAAGAAGAAAGAACCGGGAACTCGCCATAGTGAAAAATACTTCCAGAAGTTTTATTCAAATTGTGCAGCATATACACAAATAATTTAAAATTGCCGGCTAAAAGCATACAGGATAAAAAAGAACGTGCACCCGTGCTTCCGGGGTCACGTAACAAACGCGGTGACGTAGTGCGTGGCTCCGCCCTGACCGGTTTCGTCAGAGAATGACGTTGTCAAAGGGCACGGGCGACGCACTGAACGTTCACCTCTTAAATACATAGAGACACAACCAAGCCTCTCTTTCGATTCGCCACCTTCATTGGAGAACGGTGGAGAAGGCGGAAGTGGGAGTAGACCGGGAAGAAACAGGAAGCGCGCTACCAGCGAGATCTGTGTAATGCAGATAGGCATATCCTGCATCACACAAGGTCCGATCCGGCCTAAAAGAGCACACTCACTGGTTCCCGATCCTCCGACTAATGAATAAAAATAAATACAAAAAATAATTACCAAGGAACATTGTCTGTCACCAATATACATATGTTCAGAGGTAAAGAAGTTAAAAGACATATATTTGTCTCTAATAGACGTACAATAATTGAATTTTAGTCGTCACAAACAATCTTGCTAAACGTGCGCAGCCCATTTAACTAATAGGCCAGTGCGCACAACATGTCTTTATACATATATATACATTAGTTACCATTACTGAAATTGGAAAAGATACATATATACATTAAGCATCCAGGTAAATGCTTAATGTATATATGTATCTTTTCCAATTTCAGTAATGGTAACTAATGTATATATATGTATAAAGACATGTTGTGCGCACTGGCCTATTAGTTAAATGGGCTGCGCACGTTTAGCAAGATTGTTTGTGACGACTAAAATTCAATTATTGTACGTCTATTAGAGACAAATATATGTCTTTTAACTTCTTTACCTCTGAACATATGTATATTGGTGACAGACAATGTTCCTTGGTAATTATTTTTTGTATTTATTTTTATTCATTAGTCGGAGGATCGGGAACCAGTGAGTGTGCTCTTTTAGGCCGGATCGGACCTTGTGTGATGCAGGATATGCCTATCTGCATTACACAGATCTCGCTGGTAGCGCGCTTCCTGTTTCTTCCCGGTCTACTCCCACTTCCGCCTTCTCCACCGTTCTCCAATGAAGGTGGCGAATCGAAAGAGAGGCTTGGTTGTGTCTCTATGTATTTAAGAGGTGAACGTTCAGTGCGTCGCCCGTGCCCTTTGACAACGTCATTCTCTGACGAAACCGGTCAGGGCGGAGCCACGCACTACGTCACCGCGTTTGTTACGTGACCCCGGAAGCACGGGTGCACGTTCTTTTTTATCCTGTATGCTTTTAGCCGGCAATTTTAAATTATTTGTGTATATGCTGCACAATTTGAATAAAACTTCTGGAAGTATTTTTCACTATGGCGAGTTCCCGGTTCTTTCTTCTTTCTTCTTTGATCCGAATGGGATGCTGAGCTTATTGCAGTTGCTGAATTCCTGCTGGTCCAGTGGAGATCGCATCAACCCAGTGTGGAAGATCCGGAAGCGTCCTACTCCAGACGTATTGGGAGTGACATGCCTGAATCCCCCTTATATCTGGTAAGAGTACACCCTATTTACCTTACCATATTGGAAGTAATATTGTGTAACTGATGGTGAACTTATACAGGACCTTCACAATCTACAGCTATCACCTTTGTCATTCAACTTGGAAAGATGCTATTTTGTCTCATTACCCTATTAGAAGGACTATTAGAGATTTTTTAATTTTAATTTTATTTTTATTTAGCCCGTATGGACTCGATATATTCACTCTGTTACTATTCACTTTGATATAATTTATTTTGTTCATAATTATGATTATATTGAATATGTTTGTTTTTTGTCTACTTATATAGACACTATTTATTTCCTTCACAATATCACATTGTGCCTCTAAGCGCAACCTTGTTGTTTTTAATAAGCATAAATAGACAGACACAAACGCACTTGCATTGCAAAAGTACATCCCTTTGTCCCTTCCCATTTAACCAAGTGCTTTTGTCCTGTTGTTCGTTGCGTTGTGTTTTGTAGTTGTCAGATTAGTGTTCTGTGTGATCAAGTGTTTGTTAGTAGATCTTTGAAAGTGTTTTTTGATAAGTGTTTGAGTGACTGTTTGTTTGATATATTTCTGTTCGTTTGTTTTCTTGCTGTTTTTTTGCTGTTTGTTTTTGTGACTGTTTCTTGCTGAGTGCTAGTGTGATTTTTTTGGGTGTTAGATTTGTGTGTGTTCTTGCTTGATTGGTTGTGCTTGTTTTTGTGAGTGATTTTTGTTGACTGGGAGTGAGTTTTTTTGGAAGTATGACAGAGAGAAAGTGAAAGCTCAATTTTACTGTGGGGGAAAAAAGAATTCTTGCCCGGGCCATTAGCGATTATGGGCGTTTCCTCCACGGCCCGGACAGTGCCAACACCACCCCGGCCAGGAGGAGGGAGCTTTTGGATATGATCACTGAGCAGGTCAATTCAGCGGGGGAGGGGGAGACACGGACCCGGTCTGGGATTGACAAAAAAATCAATGACCTCCGGCGTCTGGTCAAACAGAAGCTGGCCAGAATGCATGCCCATGCCAGGGGCACAGGAGGGGGCCCACCATGCCGTATTAGGCTGATAGCGGAGGAGCGTGCGGTGGCCCTGACCTTTCATCGGCATGAAGTTGAGGGCCTGACCGGCTTTGACTCAAGTCCGGAGCCCGTGGTGCCAGGTAAGTTTTTTTTTTAATATCAGGTGTGTAGCATGTGTGGGGGAGGGGGTGAAAGGGAATATGTGGCAAGTGTGTGGATCCTCCAACCTGTGAATGTTTTGTGTCATCCACAGATGTGCAGGAGGGTGCAGGGCCATCTGGCCTGACCGCACCATCCCCAGGACAGCAGCCTAATGAGGCCCCCCCAACAAGGCCGGAGTCCACGGAGGAGGTTCAAGAGGAGGAGGAGGTTCAAGAGGAGGAGGAGAATCATGAGGAGGAGAAGTCCATGTCAGGCACTGGACGTTTGGTTTTTGAGGACTCTTACCCTCTGGCTGGCAGCAGGCAGCCCTCCCTAAGGGGGAGCCCCCCCCCTCCTCCCCCAACATGGCTCCCCTCCCAAGGGCCTCCCCTTCTCCCCGGCCACAAGCATCAGCTGGGGGCAGGATTTCATCCCAGAACACCAGGGGGTTGGCCGATCTCCTGCCCGCCACTCTGAGAAGGGACCAGTTCCTCCAGACCCGCCACCTGGGACAGGTCAGCCAGACATTGGTGCGGATGGAGGAGAGCCTGTCCTCCATCAAGGATACGCTGGGGAACCAGGACTCCCACTCCCGGGCTTTCACAACCTGCCTAAACGACCTGCAGACTACATCAGCAGGCGTTGGGCAGGATGTGAGGGCCCTTACCCAGGCTATCCAGGCCAACACGGCAACACTTGGTGCTGCCCTGGACAGAATAGCCGTGGCCTTGGAGGGCAGGCCGCCAGGTGGGCAGAGATCAGGGGCTGCTCCTCCTTCCCTGGTTTTCCCCCTCCCCATGAGTCTCCCCTGAGGAGCCGGGGCCGTGGCCGGGGGCGCCCCAGGCGTGGCTCACGTCAAGGGCAATAATTTTTTTTCTCCTCTTTTTTTTTTTTTTGCTGGAAAATTTTGGATTTTGCTGGGAATTTTTTTTTTTTTTTTTGGGTTGTGAATGCTGTTTGAATGTGGGGGTGACATTCCTGCCGGGAAAGGGATGTCACCCTCAATTTTGGTGGAGAAGGGTTCCCCAGGACCAGGGAGAAGTGATCCCCAGGTCCGTGTGAATGGTGTATGAAATGTACAATGACATAATTGGATCCTTGGCGTGGCGTTGCTGCTCACAAGTCCAGCATGGTGGACTGGTGCCAATCCAATTTTTCATCATTAGATTTTTATTAAGGTTTTCACATAACAATGCAACATATTGCAATACAGTGCAGTTCAAAGCAGTGAGATACATTATAGTCGGAGCAGTTTCGTCAAGTTTAACATCATGACAGGTATAAACTTAATGCAACGTAAGAACAAGCATGGTGGTCAAACAACACCATGGGCTTTTAAACAGGTTTTAACCAATCTATTATCTACAACTGGGTTTCGTTCTCGATAGAAGCCGCCTTGTAGCAGCAGGGAATAAGTCAGGGTATCTTTGAGATGTGTGTTCCAGGGGAGGGCCGCCTCTAGCTCCAGACACCCCCAGCTGGGTTCAAGACTGTGTCCCGAGCCCCGAGGTGGATCCCCTTCAAGTTTCTAAATGAAGAGAAAAGAAAAAAAAAAAAAAAAAAAAGGATCCAGAGGTCTCATGGTAGGGCAAGTGGGCTTAAGCTATTACCTTCATACCATGACGACCATAGCTGCCACTTCTTGGTTGTTTCAACCCTGCTCTTATCCCTGAATGCCAGTACTTTCTCATAGGTGCAGTGCAATTGGGTCGTTTGTATGACATCTCCTATAGTGGGAGGTAAAGTATTTTTCCATTTCCTTGTAATGCTGAGCCTGGCAGATAACAGTATATGTAGGACAGTGTGCCTGGCCTGAACCGGAACTTGGTCCAGGTTGAGCGACAGGAGCGCTAGTCCCGGATGGGGAGTGATCATAGAGTGAGAGGCTTCGGAGAGAATGCGGAAAACCGAAGTCCAGAATTGGGATAAACTAGGGCAACTCCAAAGAGTATGAAGTAGTGTCCCTCGGTGTCCACATCCTCTCCAGCACCTATCACTCTGAGTCCCACCAAATTTGGATAACCTCTCAGGAGTCAGGTACCACCTCTGATTTATTTTGGTGGAAAGTTCCCAGAGGGTAGAGCAACTAGTGACCCTGAGTGTGGCTGTGCAGGCTGTAGCCCATTGTTGGGTGGTGTATGGACTACCTAAGTCAATTTCCCATTTGAGCAGGGCGGGTGATTTGGAAAAAGTAGTCTTCTGTTGGAGTGTATTGTAGAAGAGCGATATGCCCTTTCGGGAGGGCGAGGGGTGTTTGAGAAAGGACCAGGTGGACACAGGTATGCTACGCTCCCAATGGGGAGAGGCAGTCAGGAAATGTCGAGTTCTAATGTAGAGATATATGTCAGAGTTGGGTAGGTTGAATTCTCGTCGCAGGGTGGGGAACGACTTAGCCTTACCATTTGTGAAAAGATCATTGATAAATAGAATGCCTCTTTCACGCCAACTTTTGTAGGATATCATGTCTATATTAAATTGTAGAGTTTCGATCGGGATTTTTAAGGGGGCGTTTTCGGGGTAACCTTGACAGATGCGGATAAAATTGTTCCATGCATGTGCCGTAGCTGACATAGTGGGGGAGATGAAGGAGGGGAGTTTAGTCTTAGAAGTGGTAGAGAGCAACCAGGGGGCAAGAGAGGAATTAGGGAGGAGAGCGGATTCCAACCTGCCCCACGGAGTTTGTGGCTCCGGAAGAAACCACTCTCTGGATTGGGTAAGGACCGAGGACAGGTAATAATGGTAAAAGTCCACGTATCCCGTGCCTCCTGCTTTGCGGTGCTTAATAAGGGTGGAGTGTGCACTTCTAGCCCTCTTTCCCTGCCATATGTAGGAGGAAAAAATGGATTGAAGGGATTTGAAGTATTGGGTCGGTATGTTGATTGGTAGGGTTCTGTATAGATACAGAAGCTGTGGTAGGTGGAACATTTTGAAGGCCGCTAAGCGGCCCGTCCAGGACAGTTCCTGAGATGCCAGCCTGTGTAGATCGGTCTGGAGTTTACTACGGAAGGGGATATAGTTGTAGCTAAATAACTGGCTGGTAGACTTTGTAAGTTGGATGCCAAGGTAAGTGATGCTATGGTCTGCCCATGAGTACGGGTATAGTTGTTGCAATAAAAGGGTGGTGGTGGGGTTAATTCCTAAGTTCAGGACATGGCACTTATTTTCATTGATTTTGTAGTAGGAGACTTTACTAAAACAGGCTAGCGCCTCCTGGACTGCAGGGAGTGACGAGAGCGGGTCAGATAGCATGAGGATGACGTCGTCAGCGAATAGGCTGATCTTTTGCTCTTGGCCCCCTACCAATATGCCCGATATGCATGGATTAGCACGGATGGATTGGGCTAGTGTTTCCATTAACAGATTAAAAATCAGGGGGGACAGAGGGCACCCCTGTCTGGTCCCATTGGTAATGGTGAAAGGGGAAGATAGTGAGTCAGCAGAATACACTCTGGCTGATGGGTTAGAGTATAATGCCATGATTGCGCCATGGATGGGGCCTGTGAACCCGAATTTGGTGAGAACCGAAGATAGGAACCCCCAATGTACTCTGTCGAATGCTTTTTCAGCGTCTAGGGACAAGAGTACAGAGGGGGTCCCAGATGTTCCTGCTTGGTGGATAACATTTATCATCCGCCGTGTGGCATCCGATGCCTGCCGTCCTTTTGTGAAGCCTGATTGGTCCGTGTGTATAAGTGTGGGGAGGATATCGTTCATTCTATTAGCTATCAGTTTGGCGTAC
The DNA here is from genome assembly GCA_029574335.1 of Rana kukunoris. Lineage (NCBI taxonomy): Eukaryota > Metazoa > Chordata > Amphibia > Anura > Ranidae > Rana > Rana kukunoris. Next base: position 51,206,990 of record CM056052.1, read on the forward strand.
AATTTAGTGTCTACATTGAGGAGGGATATAGGGCGAAAGTTTTGGGGCGAGGTCGGTTCTTTACCCGGTTTAGGGAGAGTTACTACAATCGCAGACAGCATGTCTGGGGGGAAGGATGAGGACGTCGCCGCTGAGTTAAAAACTTCAGAGAGGGTGGGGGTTAGGACATGTTGGAACTTTTTGTAATATTCCCCGGTGAAGCCATCTGGTCCTGGTGACTTAGCGTTAGGTAAATTGGCGATTGCATGTTTCAGCTCTATGGTCGTGAAAGGGGCATTAAGTGTTTCTAGTTGTGTTTCAGATAGTGAAGGAAGGCTAATTCGGTCCAGGAAAGTTGCTATTTCTTGTAGGGATGGATGGGTGGTGTAATTATCATTCTTTAGGTTGTAAAGGTCCTCATAGTATTTACTAAATGCATTTGAAATGTCGTGGGGTTTCAGCAGTTTCTCTTTGGTGTGGGGGTGATAAATGTAAGGGATTTTTGATTTGAGTCTATGACCTCGTATCTTTAATGCCAACATCCTGCCTGCCTTATTCCCTGTTGCGTAGGTCGTAGCCCTTACTTTTGTACAGGCTTTTTCAAATGATTCTAGAAGTAATGATCGCAACTCGTGACGAAGAGAAAAGATTTTAGCCTGCAGAGTGGGAGAGGACTTGATTTTGTTTTGGGAGTCGACGAGCTCTATGTCAGCCGTCAGTTGATCTATTTTCCGCGCTCTATTTCGTTTCGCTCTAGCTCCTAGTTGTATGAATACTCCTCTGATTACCGCCTTGTGGGCAGCCCACAGCACCACTGGGTCAGACACGGAGTGGGAATTTAGGGAGAAGTATTCCTCCAGGTGTTGCTGTATAAGATTAGCAGTGTGCGGATCTCGAATGAGAGAGTTGTTAGCCCTCCAGAGGTAAGAATTTGATGGGGAGATCTGGGAATCAATGGTGATGCTAACAGGGGCATGGTCCGACCAGGTGGTGGGGTGGATCGTTGAGGCAGTGATTCTTTGGAGTAACGACCTGTCTGACAAAAACAGGTCTATCCGCGAGTAGGTGTTGTGACGCGGGGAGAGGAAGGTATAATCCCTCTCGCTTGCATGACAACACCTCCACACGTCGAACAGCTCGTTCGAGGAAATAAAGCTCTTCAGGGGGGATGCATGTCTTTTGGGTCCCGCAGTGGAGTCCATAACCTGGTCTGGGACAAGGTTAAAGTCACCGCATATTAGGAGGTGACCCCTCTGGGAGCCCTTGACTTTTTTCATAACGGATTTAAGAAATGGTAATTGACGTTCATTGGGTGCATACAGTGAAACCAGAGTGTACTGAACATTGTTAATCAAACATATTAAAATGATAAAACGTCCCTCCGGGTCTAGAATACTATCTTGCAATTGGAAAGAGATGGAGTCTCGGATAGCAATTAACACTCCCCTCTGCTTCTTCGTATAAGACGAAGTGAAGATATGGGGGAATTGCCGGTGTTGGCAGCGGGGGTGCGATTGTTGTGTCAGGTGGGTCTCCTGGACGCAGAGAATATCACAGTTAAGTGATAAGGCTGATTTCCACAAGGAAGAGCGTTTGACTGGATGATTCAGTCCTTTTGCGTTCAATGATAGAATGGAGAATGACATGGTGGTTAGATAGAGGATCTGTGTGTGTGGAAGGAGACTCACAGTTAGCAGTGGGCGGACAGATGATTCTCAGACCTCAGTCGAAGCTGCAATAGATGAGGGCACAGTATGAGAGTACTCCGCAATCAAAGTCCAGTGCCGGTTGGATGTGGGGTAGATTCAGGGTATGCCGAGGAGTGCAAGCTCCTATACGAGAACTATTGAGCAGGTAGAAGAAAGGCAACGATTAAACAAGATAAAGAAAATAAAATAAAATAATGAAATAAAAATAAAAAGAAGAGCACAAATATCAAGTGTAGTAAGGAAAGACAACGTCCAACTACAGCGATATCAATCAGCAGAGCAGACCAGGTCCGACTGCTGAACAACTTGTGGGGCAGAGTTCAGGCTCAAAGAACGAAAAGCAAGCTGTAAGAACAATAACAAAACGAACTGCCAACCGGTGTAGTCTGTACTGTGGACCAGGATATGGACAGGCAGGATTGATTACCGGGGTTTGGTAGGATGGTGGCCAGCGGAAATGGCATTTTTATGTGGAGGAGAGGGTCTTCCCAGTTTGTCTTCATAGGATTGTGGGAGCTCCGGGATGATGCCCCAGGACAGCAGTAGTTTGGTGCCGCCTTCCGTCGTAGAGATGGTGTGAGGTATCCCATTGTGGGTCACCAGGATAGTTGCCGGGTGGCGCCATTTGTACGTTATTTTGTGATTTGTGAGGGCTTTGGTCACAGATTTCAGCTGCCTCCTCATCTGAAGCGTGTGTTGGGACAGATCCGCGAACATTTGAATGTCAGCGTATGGGGCAGGGAGGGTCTGGAGAGTGCGTGCTTTGTACAGAATTTGCTCTTTAGCCTGGTAGAAGTGGACCCTCAGGAGCACATCTCTTGGGACCGTGTCTGCCAGGTGCCGCGGTTTGGGGATCCTGTGAATGCGGTCGATTGTCAGCTCAATGGGTGACAAATCAGGCAGTAGTGTGGAGAAAAGGGTACCCGCAAATGAGCGTAGGTCGGCAGGTAGGACAGACTCAGACACCCCCCTAATTTTGATATTATTGCGTCTGGACCTGTCCTCGAGGTCCGCTAATTTTGATTTGATCCAATCGGTGTCATCTTGCTGGGCCATACATGTGTCAACCAGGTCGTTTACAGTCACTGTGCACTCCTCCATTTTGTCCTCAATATATGACACTCTATCACCCATATGCTGCATGTCTGAGGAGAATTGTTGCATAAGGGAGGATAGGTTGGACATTAGTGAGGACTGTAATAGTACTAGCATGTCCTTCATTGTTGTGTCTAGGACAGGTTGTCCTGATGTGGGGAAGGCCGCAATGGATGTCTGCAGAGAGGAGATGGCGTCAGGGTTATGGAGATGTGTACTCACAGTTCCGGCCTGGTGCGCGGGGTCTAGGCGCATCCGCGCTTTCGCTGGGCTCCGGGTGTCAGGGGATAGCGGTGGGGAGCCGGTGCGTGCAGGTGAGGACGATCCACCCTCTGTTTCTCCCGGATCGCTGCTGGGGAGGTCTGTGTAGGCCGTGGGTGTCTTCCTCGCGGTGCCGCCAGCACCATCTTGGACTAGGCTCCTCCGTGACGGCTGGAATGAGAAGGCTGTGAGCTTTTGAAGGTACCGCTCGTCTTTCCGTTTGCGGGACATCGTTCCCCGTGCTCCGCTGAGTGGTACCCGCTGGCTTGGGTGTTTCGATGGGTCGGTAAACCTGCCTGTTTGTCGTCGCTTTAGACCGGCTGGCAGGAGCTCTCAGTTTATGCGGCCATTCAGCTCGCGTGCAAGCCACGCCCCCCCATATGTGCCAATCCAATTTGATGTGGATGTGGGGTGTGTGTGCTAGGGACCACAGTGGTGTGCATGCATGCATTCTCATTGTGCCATGATTAATGTGTGTGTTTAACGTGCAAAGATGCCCAATGTCAGCTGTCTCCTGGCTTCTCTTCCCTCAGAAGACGGGGGACCCTCGGTTAGGGGGGGATTGTCTGGTTCAGGGGTCAGGTCATCACGTAGGTCAATCTGCAGGCCCTTTCTTTCTGCGAAGTTGTGCAGCATGCAACATGCACCGATGATCTGGCACACGAAGTTTGGGGAATACAAGAGGGTACCCCCAGACTTATCCAGGCATCGGAAACATGACTTTAGGAGGCCAAAGGTGCGCTCCACCACTGCTCGTGTTTGGGCATGTGCTTGATTGTATCTTTCCTCTCCTGGGGTTTGGGGGTTCCGGATAGGAGTCATGAGATGGGGTCCCAGTGGATATGCAGAGTCACCTGTAAGGGAAAAGACAGGAGGATGTTAGTCATGCATGTGCCCCTTGTGATGTGTGCATCATGGGAGGGGATAGTCATGCCTGCCACCCATGTCACTCACCAACCAGCCAGGTGTTCCCATACACGTTCTGATCGAATTCCATTCGGATGTGGCTTTGATTGTATATGTAGCTGTCATGGCTGGACCCTGGGTGTTTGGCACGGACGTGCCATATGAAGCCTTGGGCATCGACTATCACCTGTACGTTGATGGAATGCCAATGCTTCCGATTGCGGTACATGTGCTCTGTCTCCTGGGGGGGCTGGAGTGCCACATGTGTGCAATCAATGGCCCCCACAGTGCGTGGGAATCTGGCAATTCTGTAGAAATCTGTCATTGCCTTCAGCCGCAGGTCCTCAGTGGTGGGTTTGATGATTTGGTTGGCCATGCGTCTGAGGATTGCAGGGACAACCTGGTGCACACATCTGCTCATGGAGGATTGTGACATCCCAGCCACCACTCCACTTGTACGCTGAAAAGAGCCACTGGCAAGGACATGGAGTGTTGCCAGTACCTTGACCAGTGGCTGCACTGCATGTGAGCGGTGTGTTGGGCTGGTGATGTCCTCCTGCAAGGTTGTGGTTAATTCCAGGATGACATGAGGGGTGAATCTGAAGATGCGATACACCTCAGAATCACTCATGCCAAACAGGTCTATGCGGGTGCGGTATATCCTCTCCCGTGCCATCCTCCGTGCCATCCTCCGTGCCCTCCTCCTTCTTTGTTCATCTAAAGTCAGTAGTATAGCTATGTGCGACGATGCCCCTGGCATGTTGGCATACAGATTGTTGTGCAACACGTGTGACTGCTGAGCTCCTCACTAACAGTGTTGCTTTATCTAACAAGTAGACTTTTTTTCTCTTTTTAGACCAGCTTTTATATGCTCTAATTTTAGACAGGACATTTTGCTGTTGCGCACACTGCGTCGCCTGCGCTGCCCCAACGTTCTTTTGTGGATCCCCGTAAGTCCCTCATTAGCATATTTGACTAGCAAATCAATGGTCTGTCTAGCGCACTTTTGCGCGGACGGTTGCGCCAGTCTAACGAAATTACGCGGGACAAAAAAAAGTAGATTTTTTGCGTATCTCGGTCTGGGGAATGCCGCGCAACGAAACGCACGCGCACATTTCGACTTACGCACGCGCATCCCCTGTTGCGCAGGCGTAATCGCTCTGTGAATCTGGCCCATAGTCTTTTTATATAGCTAGATAGAGCAGGCAGACTAGTCAGTTTAGCTTAATTTACAGTGTGTAGAGGATATATATATACATCCCTAGGAGTTGTACATATATTTATACACTGTATAGCTTAGCTAGATCAGCTCTTTCTAATTTAATGGCAGACAGGTGATTGTGCTATTTAAAGACGTTATCACAGGTATAGACACCCAGCAGGTACAATATTTAAAGGAATTTTTCATTTTTTTTGTTTTTAAGCATCATTAAAATCACTGCTCCTGGAGCAGTGATTTTAATGATGCTTAAATTAAAAAAAAAAAAAATATGAAAAATGTATTTAAATATTGTACCTGCTGGGTGTCTATAGTTTGCCTGTGAAAACGTCTTTGAGAACCTGGGTCTTGCCCGAGGGAACATGTATCAATGGAAAAAAAGTTTTAAAACGGTATTTTTTTCAGGAGTCCTGCTCCTGAAAAAACGACATTTTTTTAAACTTTTTCCCATTGATACATGTTCCCTCGGGCAAGACCCCGGTTCTCAAAGACGTTTTACGACAATGACTTGCATATTAGGCTTTAAAATGAGCGCTTTTGAATTCGAACGTTCGAGTCCCATAGACTTCAATGGGGTTCTAAATGTTCACGCGAACGATCGGTCCGTTCGACGGTCCTGGTGCGAACCGAACGCGCGGGTGTTCAGCTCATCCCTATTAGTTAGTTAATTCTTTAGAATTTTCGGATTTTCGTTCTTTCAAATCTTCTTTCTTATTTACGGATTGTTGGATTTTCAAATTTACGAATTTTTTAATTTATGAATTTACAAATGTTTGAATTCATGAATTGCGATCATAACGAATGATGCTAAAAATTAAAAAAATATAAATGAATAAAACAAAAACTGATAAATTTTTCGGCAGTGCACAAGGTGCTGCCATAGTTAAAGGGGTTGTAATTTTTTTTATCCCTAAATAGCTTCCTTTACCTTAGTTCAGTCCCTTTTTTACTTACCTCATCCTTCCATTTTGCTTTTAAATGTCCTTATTTCTTCTGAGGAATCCTCACTTCCTGCTCTTTTGTCTGTAACTACACACAGTAATGCAAGGCTTTCTCCTTGGTGTGGAGTGTCATGCTCGCCCACTCCCTTGGACTACGGGAGAGTCAGGACAGCCACTAACACACAGTTCATTTCTCTATCTGCAACGTAGAGAGCGTCCTGACTCTCCCGTAGTCCAAGGGAGGGGGTGAGCACGACACTCCACACCAAGGAGAAAGCCTTGCATTACTGTGTGGAGTTACAGACAGAAGAACAGGGAGTGGGGATTTCTCAGAAGAAATAAGGACATTTAAAAGCAAAATGGAAGGAGAAGGCAAGTGAAGGGGGACTGCACTACAAGGTAAAGGAAGCTATTTAGGGGAAAAAAATTGTACCTTTACAACCCCTTTAAGTTAAAACAGAGTTCTGGCCAAATTTTTTTTATGTTTTATTTTTATGATTAATCCCAGCATTATTAACCACTTAAGACCCGGACCAAAATGCAGGTAAATGACCAGGCCCCTTTTTGCGATTCGGCACTGCGTCGCTTTAACAGACAATTACGCGGTCGTGCGACGTGGCTCCCGTCCTTTTCTTCCCACAAATAGAGCTTTCCTTTGATGGTATTTGATTGCCTCTGTGATTTTTATTTTTTGCGCTAAATTTAAAAATAGAGCGACATTTTTGAAAAAAAATCAATATTTTTTAGTTTTTGTTATAAGAAAAATCAAATAAACTAAATTTTAGTCAAACATTTAGGCCAAAATTTATTTAGCCACATGTCTTTAGTAAAAAAAAAATCGCAATAAAAAAAAAAATAGCTACCTAGCGGGAACAGCGACACTAATACAGCGATCAGAAAAATGATCGCTTAGTGACGCTGGCAATAGGGAGTGAAAGGGTTAACTAGGGTGGTGATCAAGGGGTTAAAACTTTATTAGGGGGGGTACGGGGGCTACCCTGAACCTAACACTAACTGACTGTCACACTGACACTAACTGCAGTGATCATACATATAATCACTGCATTCAGTGACACTGTGACAGGGGGGAGGGGGTGGGTCGATCGCGGGGGTTAAATGTGCCTATGTGTCTGTGTGTCAGTGTAGTGTTGTGTAGGCATGTGCATTTCGTTTCGTTCCGAATCGAAATTCGGACGAATTTTCCATTATTCGGACATTCGGATGCATACGAATTCCCGAATTGCTATATTAGTGAAATATTTCGACCGTTTTCGGAATTCGTTCGTTTTCGACCGAATTTCGAAAAAAAATAATATTTCAACCAGATTAGAAAACAGTCTCTTTTCGAATAGAATTTTTTTCGAATTAAATTCGAAAATATATTTTTTTTTCGAATTCCGAATCGAATACCCGCGGACTAAATTCGATCGGAATTCGAAAAAAAAAAAATATATATATATTTTCGGATTTAATTCGAAAAAAATTCTATTCGAAAAGAGACTATTTGTTTTCTAATCTGGTTGAAATATTTTCGATTTCGACCGTTTTTTTTCGAAATTCGGTCGAAAACGAACGAATTCCAAAAACGGTCGAAATATTTTCGATTTCGACCGGATTTTTCGAAATTCGGTCGAAAACGAACGAATTCCGAAAACTAATTCAACACATGTAACGAACCTAACTTAACGAAATGTATTAAATGACGAATTGAAACGAAACGAAACAAATTTTTCACTTTTGCACATGCCTAGTGTTGTGCACACTTACTGTGAGATGTGATCTCTCCTCAGCGGTGGTTGAAAAAACTGCCGAGAGCGGAGGAGGAGGAAGTGACAGGGCGGGGGAGCGCGCGGATTGGCTGGGAGCGATCCAGAGGGGCAGACAAAAACCAATAGCCGCCCCCCTCATCCCGGATCGCTCGGCCAGCAAACCGGACCGTCGCACGTACCGGGGGGGGTCCCGATCGGACCCCCGACCACGGCAAGGCAGGCACGTATATATACGTTGATGTGCCTGCCTGTGCCATTCTGCTGATGTAAATGTACATGCGGCGGTCTGCAACCAGTTAATTGATAATTAAAAACTAAAGTATACAAGGATCTTTTTAGATGCTGTTAAAATATAAATTTCACACTCACCATTGTGACCCTCCTGTTGTGGCCGTTGCCATCATGATTGTGGGCATCTGAATCCCAATCAATAATTCTTCCTGGATAAGCTTTGGAGAGGTGCATGCACCTCTTGATCTTGCGCATGTGCAAATTCATCGTCGGCTGTAGCGCCGATTGATTGCAAAGTTGCCATAACAGGCAGCGATGGAGGAAGGTCCCACCCGGTTGTTATGACAACATAGATAAACACAATTTGGCGCTGTGATCCACCCTAAATCGCATCATTTCCTGTCAGGAATTAACACGATTTTTGATCACAGTACTGCCCACGGACTTCAGGGAAGTGATGTGTCATCATTTCCCTAAGAGCACAGGCGAGGGAGGAAGTGACCTAGGAGCGCCGCGGACCAGGAATTGGCAGATTAGGAGGACTACATAGCAACAGGGCGATTCTGGTAAGTAAAAACATTTTTTTTTCTTCCACATTTTTTTTATAGGTTTCCAGGAGTCTAATAATGGAAAAAATACAGGGTGGAATTGCGCTTTAACCACTTCAGCCCCGGACCATTTTGCTGGTCAATGACCGGGCCACTTTTTGCCATTCGGCACTGCGTCACTTTAACTGACAATTGCACGGTCGTGCGACGTGGCTCCCAAACAAAATTGACGTCCTTTTTTTACAACAAATAGAGCTTTCTTTTGGTGGTATTTGATCACCTCTGTGGTTTTTCTTTTTTGCGCTATAAACAAAAATCGAGCGACAATTTTGAAAATAGATAAATATTTTTTTTACTTTTTGCTGTAATAAATATCCTCCAAAAATATATAAAAAAATATTTTTTCCTCAGTTTAGGCTGATACGTATTCTTCTACATATTTTTCTTTAAAAAATCGCAATAAGCGTTTATTGGTTGGTTTGCGCAAAAGTTATAGCGTTTACAAATAGGGGATAGATTTATGGCATTTTCATTAATATTTTTTTTTTTACTAGTAATGGCGGCGATCAGCGATTTTTATCGGTACTGCGACATTATGGCGGACGCTTCGGACACTTTTGACACATTTTTGGGACCATTGGCATTTTTATAGAGATCAGTGCTATAAAAATGCTTTGATTACTGTAAAAATGTCACTGGCAGGGAAGGGGTTAACACTAGGGGGGGGAAGGGGTAAATTATGTTCCCTAGGTGTGTTCTAACTGAAGGGGGGGGTGGGACTGACTAGGGTAAATGGCAGATCGCTGTTCATACATTGTATGAACAGATGATAAGTCATGTCTCCCCTTGACAGGACCGAGAGCTGTGTGTTTACACACACAGCTTCCGGTTCTCGCTCTGTAACAAGCGATCGCGGGTGCCCGGTGGTGATCGCGCCCGCCGGCCACGAACGCCAGAACTAGAGGCAAGCATGCGCCCCTAATGGCTGAAATGCTGTAATATTACATAATTTCACGCAGCCGACCTGCCGTAGTTATACAGCCGCTGGTCGGCTATTGGTTAAATTCCCTTTTTAAGAAAAGAATTGCACTATGCATACCAGCGCGTGCGCGATTAATGAGCGCCTTATGTACTCGCCAGTGGTGGGAATGAGCCCTTCACTTGGGCTAATTTATTTACTTACCACTAGCGAGAAATTTTAAACTTGCTTTTGGTTTCCCTTCACTATGGAAGGTAGCCGGTAAAAAAAAAATCCGGAATAAGCAAATCTTCATACTTATGTGTTTTGTCATGATACGATTTATTACAAATAAATCAAATTTAAGACTGTACCCACTGCAGTTTTATCATCAAACCGTCACAGTAATATGCAAAAAAAAAAAAAAACAAGGATAAATTCTCATTTAAAAGGCTGCGTGCTGTCTAGTCGTAGAAATCGGCTTCCGATACAAGATTTTCCAGTAACCACGGACAATAATTTGCTATTCATTCTTTAAAATCCTTTTCTATTATAGTAACAAAGAAATATGCACACCATTAAGTTCAATCTACCTTGAAGAGCGCTGAGCTCTCAATGAAAACTAGTGAAAAAACAGTTATTAAACCATTTTCCTATAAAAGTAACAGGAGGCACACCGCTGCCAATTACGCAAAAGGACATTCCGGTGCTATTTATTGCTTATAAAACGACATTGAACATCCCGGTGTTGTATTGTGAATTGTGGCGCGTTGAGACCGTGCACTCTCCTAACGTTTTGCAAATTGCCATTTTTATTGAAGATAAAAGCCGACTATCTTATTTTATATCAGTTCATAAACCGTGCAGGAGCTTACTATGCACTGTGCAAAACGGAAACAGCGGTCGCGGTGTTACGCCAATTCTACAGTGAAATGTGTTTGGTGCTAGGTGTCCTTTAGTATTTGGAAGGGACGACCAAACTAGATTAAAGAAGGGTTAAGGTGGAGATGCTGAGAAGAATCAATATTTAGAACGTCGCCCCCACAATATAGTCAAGTCGCTTCACGTTACTGCTGCATGTTCTTACAAATGTCAAAAATGTTGGGATTTGATGAATAAATCAATCAGCCGGATGTAATGCCAAGTGACAGCTTTGGAAGGTGACTTACTCTTCATGGTGCTTAGTGCAAAAGTTGTCCTTTAAAGAGTTAATTTGGACCTATCACTTAAAAGCTGAATGCTGGGCAAATATAAAAGACATGCATTGATGCAGCTCTGTATTAATTAGGCTCTGCGCAAACTGTTGGTGACATGTAAGTCCTGTATAATAATAATAGTAAAAATAGTAAATGTTAAAGTAAAAAAAATAATAATAAAATAATAGTAAAATAAAATGTTAAAGTAAAAATCATAATTAAATATTAGTAAAATAAAATGTTAAAGTAAAAAATAATAATAAAATAATAGTAAAATAAAATGTTAAAGTAAAAATAATAATAACATAATAGTAAAATAAAATGTTAAAGTAAAAATAATAATAAAATAATAGTAAAATAAAATGTTAAATTAAAAATCATAATAAATGAATAGTAAAATAAAATGTTAAATAATGTTAAATAATAGTAAAAAAAAAAAGTTAAATAAAAAATCATGGTAAAATAATAGTAAAATAACATGTTAAAGTAAAAATAATAATATAATAAACATAAAGTGTATGTAAACTCAACATTTCATATTCCTGATATGTGCCTGCTGTATAAATATGTTTGGACAAACACTGGGATAGGATGTCAAGGAACAGTCCACCTCCAGGGCATGGGGAAGTGCTGTCTGCAGGGGGTTGCCAACTTTTTTTTCAAGCCAAACCCGAACACTTTGGGTGCCCCAAGGAGAGTAGAAATGCGGCTGTGGCCAAATTACTTTTGCTGACATCATTACCCTGCCACCTAGTGATGCCTAACCTTCTCCCAGACAGAACCTGCAGCTCCCAGATGGTAACAGATTTGTGTGTAACTATCTTGGTTACTTGGGGAGCTACAGCCCAGTCTGAAAAACTTGTCCAGGTTTCAGTCCACCTGAAATCTGGCCACATGATTCAAAACCCAGACTGATTGGGGGAATCTCGGACAGGTGGCAACCCTAGGGGGAATGGAAAATCAAGTAAAAGTGATTTTACTCTCCTCTGCATTTAACCACTTCCCGCCTGGCCTATAGCAGATTGATGGCCGGGAAGTGGCTCTGTTATCCTGACTGGGCATCATATGACGTCCAGCAGGATAACATGCAGGTGTGCGCTCACAGGGGTGCGCAGCGTGGTGATCGCGAGTGCGGCGTGTCAGTCCGACAAGTCGCATCTCCGATCGTGATAAGGAGCCTCTGTCAGATGGATGGGATTGACTAGAGGAAGAGACATATCGATGTTCCTAACTAATATGAACACACGATCTGTGTCTCCTTTCCTGACCGAACCTGGATTTGTGTGTTTACCCATCTCTCGTGCCCGCGATGACCGCCGGCCACATGCATCGGGTCTCCCATAGCACACCGGGCGTGCACACAAGCCTGCTAAGGTTCTTAAAGGAACCAACATACCTGTACATAATTTTGCGCAGGGCTGCCAACCTGCCGACGTATATGTACTGTACAGGTCGCCGTGGCTGCGTCCTGGAGGGACGCTATGTTTCCCCTCTATTTGGGCTATGGTCCTTTTAAGAGGACAAAAAGGGTTAATGCACCTGTCCAGGAGATGGTTTAAGTGAGGACAGGAAGTTGCAGGTGAGAGAGTGGAAGTGTGTAGCAGAGCCTGTGTATGTAACTGCTTTTTCTACTCCAGAGGGGAGTTTTCAGTACAAACGAATGCCTTTTGGACTGCAAACTGCTCCAGCCACATTCCAGCGAGCAATGGATAGGATTTTACGACCTCATCGGGAGTATGCCTCAGTGTACTTGGACTGGACAGTGTACTTGGATGACATAGTCGTTTTTAGCAGAGACTGGGACTCGCACTTGCCCAAAGTCCAGGCAGTACTGGACTCTCTTTGGAAGGAAGGGTTCACAATAAACCCTGAAAAATGTCATTTGGGAATGGAGGAGGTGAAATACCTGGGCTATATCGTGGGTAGAGGGGTGGTGAAACCTCAGGTCAACAAGGTAGAGGCTATAAATAGTTGGCCCCGCCCCCTCACGAAAAAGCAGGTACGTGCATTCCTGGGCATGGTGGGATACTACAGAAGGTTCGTACCCAACTTTGCCACATTAGCGGCTCCACTGACCGATCTGACCAAGGGTCGGAAATCGGTCATGGTCGAGTGGAATGCGGATGCTGAAAAGGCTTTTTTGGAGCTCAAGTCAGCACTGTGCCAACACCCTGTCTTGATAGCGCCCAAATTTTCAAGAGAGTTTGTTGTCCAAACTGACGCTTCCGATGTAGGATTAGGAGCGGTGTTGTCACAGGTTGTTAATGGTGAGGAGCACCCAGTAGTCTTCCTCAGTAGGAAGTTGACACCAGCAGAGAAAAACTACGCTGTTATTGAGAGAGAGTGCCTGGCCATTAAGTGGGCCCTGGAGTCCCTCAGATATTACCTTTTGGGCAGAAAATTTAGGCTCATTTCTGATCATGCCCCTTTAACATGGCTTAGGCAAGGTAAAGGGACTAATGCCAGGATTACCCGGTGGTTCCTGGCGCTCCAAGAATTTAAATTTATAGTGGAGCATAGGCCCGGGAGACTGCATCAAAATGCAGATGCCCTCTCCCGAGTCCATTGTTTGGGCTCCACTGTTGCCCCCACCTCCTCGGCGTTGGGGCACAGGGGGGGATATGTACAGGTCGCCGTGGCTGCGTCCTGGAGGGACGCTATGTTTCCCCTCTATTTGGGCTATGGTCCTTTTAAGAGGACAAAAAGGGTTAATGCACCTGTCCAGGAGATGGTTTAAGTGAGGACAGGAAGTTGCAGGTGAGAGAGTGGAAGTGTGTAGCAGAGCCTGTGTATGGCGATGCTAGACAGGTGAATGCTGCAAAGCTCTGAGAAGCTGGGAAGAACTTTAAAATGACTTGTGTCCTGCCTGAAAGCCTGCAACTGGGGAACTTTACCTGCAAGGACTGTGAATTGCAATGGCAGTGCTGAGCCCTAAGAGTCGGTGAGACTGATTATTTGTTTTGCTTTTGCTGCTGTGAAGCCATTTGTGTTCAATAAACCTCAGTTTTGATTTAAAAGCCTGTGTCCTGCGATCAAGCTGATCCCCCAAACGTTACACTGGTGGAGAATGCGGGCAGGACATAATAACAGGCATAAGAAGAAAGAAATTTTTTTTTTTTTTTGGACTTTATATTGAACTGACATTTAAAGAGACAGTGCATTGGATTTATGTCCTGGGTTAAAGCTGCACAAACATTGAAAGCCGAAGCTATGGAGGAGCTAATTAAACAGCTGACCCTGGCTAACATACAAGCGCAGACCCGCCATGAGGAGGCGCTGACGCTGCAGCAAGAAAATACCCGCCTGTTGGTGGCTCAGTTGGTAGCCCAGCAAACAACCCAGCAAGAGGTTATGCAGACTCAGGTGACTGCTTTAAAGGAAGCAGTGCAGCAGCTGTCTAAGGTTCAGGGACAAGCGGCTGTTGCCCCTGGCAACCAGGTGACTGTGAGGGCAAGCCATTTTCTGCAGAAATTATCCCCAAACGATGATGTAGAAGCATTTCTTGCTACCTTTGAGAGGACGGCAGAGAGAGAAGGGTGGCTTCAGGACCAGTGGGCCGGCCTCATTGCTCCTTTTCTCACTGGAGATCCTCAAAAAGCCTACTTTGACCTGCCACCGGATGATGCTAAAGACTATCAAAAGCTAAAAGCCGAAATTCTGGCTCGTCTGGGGGTGACTACGGCTGTTCGGGCCCAACGAGTACACCAATGGAAATATCGTCCAGATCGGCCACCCCGATCTCAAATGCACGACCTGGTGCAACTAGTGAAAAAATGGCTGCAGCCTGAGGTGTTGTCTGGCCCCCAAATCGTGGAGCGGGTCGTGCTGGACCGATACCTGAGGTCCCTGCCAGATGACCTTCAACGGTGGGTCAGCCATGGAGATCCCAAAACCGCAAACCTCCTTGTTGAGATGGTGGAACGATTTACAGTGGTGGAGGACCTGCTCGGACCTACCAAGCGCATAGGGCCCAGTTTGCCACGACCTGTTCGACCAACTGCTGCCCTTCGAAAGGATGTTCCAAGGGGCCTGGGAACAAACACCCCGGAAGGCCAAGAGTCACTCCCGGTACCTCCCCAGCGTTCTGTTCCTGTTCGGAGAGGAGTGGATGTACAATGTTGGCGATGTCATTCCTGGGGTCATACCCGGGCACACTGCCCACTGCAAGAGGAGCCCATGGAATGCGGGGTTCTTCGGAGGGGGTCTTTCTGTGCCCATAAAGTATGCACCACACATCTCGACATGGATGACGATAAGTTTGAGTATGAAGTCCAAGTGAACAACCTCCCTGCCTGGGCTTTGTTGGACTCTGGAAGCATGGTAACCCTTGTTCATCCTAGAATAATTGGGAAGGTCGGTACGGTCAGCAAAACTTTACGGGTGGTGTGCATACACGGGGACACTAGAGAGTACCCCATCATCACGGTGTCTATCTCCTCAGCATGTGGCACTTGTACTCAAGAGGTGGGGGTGGTAAAGAACTTGGTACATGATGTTATAATAGGACGAGACTGTCCATTGTTTACCAAACTGTGGGAACAAGGAGAACAGTTCAGAGACTGGGGAGAAACTAGCCCCCCTGTTCCTGCTGCTGAGAGGAATAACCCTGAACTGCCAAATGTGTTTAATGTGGATCCAGATGAGGAAAATGCTCATGATGTGGTTAATGGTGATAAAAGTAGCATTGATACTGTTGAGAATGTCAAGACATGTGGTACACAGACCTACCAAAACCCTCAGGGGGAGGAGCCTTCCCCACTTCAGGTAATGCTGGGGGAAGAGGATGAGGAAGTAGCCTCTACTCCTGCCCTGCCGGATTTGGGTGTTCCCCAGGGGGAGTTTGGTACTGCTCAGATGCAGGACCCCACTTTGGCCCGTGCACGGGAACAAGTTGTAGTAGTAAATGGGGTTCCCCAAGAGCCAGGTGCGAATGAAAGGTGGCCACACTTTGCAATATATAATGAATTGCTGTATCGGGTTACCAAAGAGAGAGAAAACGTGGTAGAACAATTGTTGGTACCCCAACAATATAGACGAAAGGTTCTGGAACTGGCCCATGATGATGTGTTAGGGGGGCACCTGGGAGTTGAGAAGACGGAGGCACGGATCACCGACCGGTTTTACTGGCCAGGTCTGAAAGCAGAGGTAAAGAGATACTGTACCTCTTGTCCGACCTGCCAGTTGACCGCTCCGGTGACTCACTTTCGGAGCCTTTTGGTCCCTCTGCCCATAATTGAGGTCCCATTCGAGAGGATAGCCATGGATATAGTGGGTCCCTTGGTAAAGTCAGCTCGAGGTCACTCCTACATTTTGGTGATTCTTGACTATGCCACCCGATATCCTGAGGCGCTACCCCTGCGGAATACCTCCTCAAAGGCCATTGCTCGAGAATTATTCCAATTGTTTACATGGACGGGTTTCCCCAAGGAAATACTCACAGACCAGGGTACCCCGT
Organism: Rana kukunoris; assembly: GCA_029574335.1. Classification (NCBI taxonomy): domain Eukaryota; kingdom Metazoa; phylum Chordata; class Amphibia; order Anura; family Ranidae; genus Rana; species Rana kukunoris. The sequence continues at coordinate 51,223,257 of CM056052.1, forward strand.
TTATGTCGAGGGTTATGGCCGATGTGTGTAAGCTGTTCCGCATTAAACAGCTGCGCACCTCGGTCTACCATCCCCAAACGGACGGGTTGGTGGAACGCTTTAATAAAACCCTTAAGTCTATGCTCAAGAAAGTGGTGCAAAGGGATGGGAAAGATTGGGACTGCCTGTTGCCAGCTCTCCTATTTGCCATCCGGGAAGTGCCCCAGGCCTCCACAGGGTTTTCGCCTTTTGAGTTGGTTTATGGGCGGAGACCTCGCGGACTACTTGATTTTATTAAAGAGGAATGGGAAAGTGAACCTGTTCAGCATAAGAGTGTCCTGGAATATGTCTCCCAAATGCAGGAAAGGATCCAAACCGTGATGCCACTAGTCAAAGAACATTTACAAAAGGCCCAGGAGGCTCAACGACGGGTCTATAACAGGGCTGCAAAAATAAGGCACTTCCAAGTGGGAGATCGAGTAGCTGTGCTCATCCCCACTGTGGAAAGTAAATTCTTGGCCAGATGGCAAGGTCCCTTTGAAGTTGTGGAAAAAGTAGGAGAGGTAAATTATAGAGTGCACCAGCCAGGCAAGAGGAAACCGTATCAGATATATCATGTTAACTTGTTAAAACCCTGGACGGATAGGGAAACAGTGACCTCCCTGGCTAGTGCAAGGCTTGAGCCTCAGGTTGGGGTAGAGCGTGTCCAAGTAGCAAATACCCTGTCTAAAATACAAAATCAGCAAGCAAAGGAGTTCTTGCAAAGAAATAAAGAAAAGTTTTCAGACTTGCCAGGGCTTACTAGTGTGATAGAGCATGATATTATCACAGAACCTGGAGTCAAAGTTTTTGTCCGGCCCTACCGCATCCCAGAGGCGCAAAGAAAGGCCGTTTCAGAGGAAGTGAAAAAAATGTTAGACCTGGATATCATCGAGGAATCGCAGAGTGAGTGGTCGAGCCCCATCGTGTTGGTACCAAAGCCCAACGGGACTCTGCGATTCTGCAATGATTTTCGGAAACTTAATGAGGTTTCACGGTTTGATGCCTACCCCATGCCCCGGGTGGATGAACTTATTGAGCGACTAGGTCCAGCCAGGTACATCACAACATTAGACCTTACCAAGGGGTATTGGCAAATCCCATTGACTAAGGCGGCTAGAGAGAAAACTGCTTTTTCTACTCCAGAGGGGAGTTTTCAGTACAAACGAATGCCTTTTGGACTGCAAACTGCTCCAGCCACATTCCAGCGAGCAATGGATAGGATTTTACGACCTCATCGGGAGTATGCCTCAGTGTACTTGGATGACATAGTCGTTTTTAGCAGAGACTGGGACTCGCACTTGCCCAAAGTCCAGGCAGTACTGGACTCTCTTTGGAAGGAAGGGTTCACAATAAACCCTGAAAAATGTCATTTGGGAATGGAGGAGGTGAAATACCTGGGCTATATCGTGGGTAGAGGGGTGGTGAAACCTCAGGTCAACAAGGTAGAGGCTATAAATAGTTGGCCCCGCCCCCTCACGAAAAAGCAGGTACGTGCATTCCTGGGCATGGTGGGATACTACAGAAGGTTCGTACCCAACTTTGCCACATTAGCGGCTCCACTGACCGATCTGACCAAGGGTCGGAAATCGGTCATGGTCGAGTGGAATGCGGATGCTGAAAAGGCTTTTTTGGAGCTCAAGTCAGCACTGTGCCAACACCCTGTCTTGATAGCGCCCAAATTTTCAAGAGAGTTTGTTGTCCAAACTGACGCTTCCGATGTAGGATTAGGAGCGGTGTTGTCACAGGTTGTTAATGGTGAGGAGCACCCAGTAGTCTTCCTCAGTAGGAAGTTGACACCAGCAGAGAAAAACTACGCTGTTATTGAGAGAGAGTGCCTGGCCATTAAGTGGGCCCTGGAGTCCCTCAGATATTACCTTTTGGGCAGAAAATTTAGGCTCATTTCTGATCATGCCCCTTTAACATGGCTTAGGCAAGGTAAAGGGACTAATGCCAGGATTACCCGGTGGTTCCTGGCGCTCCAAGAATTTAAATTTATAGTGGAGCATAGGCCCGGGAGACTGCATCAAAATGCAGATGCCCTCTCCCGAGTCCATTGTTTGGGCTCCACTGTTGCCCCCACCTCCTCGGCGTTGGGGCACAGGGGGGGGATATGTACAGGTCGCCGTGGCTGCGTCCTGGAGGGACGCTATGTTTCCCCTCTATTTGGGCTATGGTCCTTTTAAGAGGACAAAAAGGGTTAATGCACCTGTCCAGGAGATGGTTTAAGTGAGGACAGGAAGTTGCAGGTGAGAGAGTGGAAGTGTGTAGCAGAGCCTGTGTATGGCGATGCTAGACAGGTGAATGCTGCAAAGCTCTGAGAAGCTGGGAAGAACTTTAAAAGGACTTGTGTCCTGCCTGAAAGCCTGCAACTGGGGAACTTTACCTGCAAGGACTGTGAATTGCAATGGCAGTGCTGAGCCCTAAGAGTCGGTGAGACTGATTATTTGTTTTGCTTTTGCTGCTGTGAAGCCATTTGTGTTCAATAAACCTCAGTTTTGATTTAAAAGCCTGTGTCCTGCGATCAAGCTGATCCCCCAAACGTTACAGTACATGTGTCGGTCGGGAAGTGCTTAAGAAGGTCAAATGCGGTTCAGAAGAAGGTCAACTGCAGGTAAATGTAGTAAATAGAGAAAACACAACTCTTCCAATCAGCCAGCATAACCTGTGTCTAAGGATTGCTTCAGCCTACATGTCCCTGCCTTTACCACGTTCACCAAGTCTTAGTCATAGACCCCATGACTAAGCCCTGTTGGGCAAGGTTTATTGGCAGAAACATGTAATCCAAAGCCGATCCTTAGACACAAGTTATGCTGGATGGTTGGAAGAGCTGTATTTTCTCTTTTTACTGCATACATCACTCTAGATGGGCATACTGACAGCCTGCACCTCTTCACCTGGGGATCATGGGAATGGAATCCCTGACTTTGAGCGGCATTCCAAGCTTAGTCTAAGGTTGCAGAAAAATGTACCTTTTAGTGAATTATAAATGACCTTATAAGAGCCTTAAGCTTTACGTCAAACTGATCGCACTGACACAAGCACAAAGTATGTCGACATAAGCCCTAATGTTAGTATACCTAGTGGTGGCCATACACGTAGCGATCCCATTGACACAAGCCCAAAGTGTGTCTACACAGACCCTAAAGTAAGTTATCTAAAAGTACTCTTCCTAAGTAGATCAGTAATATAGTACTTTCCAAGTTCTGGGACCTTGTTGTTTGCTACAGTGTGTAGTCTTCCTAAATTGTGTTTATTGTACATTCTTTACATTCCTTGCATAGTTGTATCTTGAGTGTCTAGTGTCACAGTTTCATCTTTGGCATCTATCCCTTGGTCAGTAGATATTAAGCAGATGTTTAGATTGGAGAACTAAAATGAGATTTGGTCCAGTGTTGGCAGATTTCATTGGAGCACTTGTATAATTATGTGCCATATTGATATAATCTGAGAACCTCTTGTTGGTTAATATTGGTGTTTAGAGTCAACCATCCTCTATATCACAAATGTCAAACATAAGGCCCACCAGTCCTTTTCATGTGGCCCTCGCACCCAGTTTTGCAGCCGAAACATAGCCGAATTCCAGCTCTGGCTCTCACCCTCCCCATTCTCACTTGAAAATACAGAAGCCTTCTGTGCTTACAAGGGACAGCTTTACTCTCAGTGGCTCCAGGAACTAACAGATCCCTGCATGTACACACAGGTGGCGGCAGGTCTCCAGAATCTGAGAGAGAATGATCTCCCTACAAGGCGAAGCAAAGCCGCCTACATGGGGAGGTGCTAAAGCCAGGCTAGGTAGGAGAGAGAGATGCAAGGAAGCTTTAGGGGGTTGGGTTTGAACTCTGTGCATAGCACACCCCTAAACTCTGCATACTCCTGAACTCTGAGCTCTGTACTTAGAGCACCCCTGAACCCTACTCTCTGTACGTAGCACACTCCTGAACTTTGCGCTCTATATGTAGCATACTCCTAAACTCTGCTCTCTGTACATAGGGCACCTCTGAATCCTGCACTCTGTATGTAGCACACTCCCAAACTCTGCACTCTGTATGTAGCATACTCCTGAACTCTGCACCCTGTACATAGCGCACCTCTGAATCCTGCACTCTGTAAATAGCACAGTCCTGAACTCTGCTCCCTGTGCATAACGCACCCCTGAACCCTGCACTCTGTACACAGCATACTCCTGAACTCTGTACTCTGTACATAGCACACTCCGGAACTCTGCACTCTGTATGTAGCACAATCCTAAACTCTGCACTCTGTATGAAGCATACTTACCCACCCTTTGATTTCCTGTGGTACAAAATCCACTTCCCTGTGTGTGGCATATCAAATGTGTAGTTGACTTAAGATCCAGTGGCCCAGATTCACAGAGCGATTACGCCTGCGCAACTGGTGTTGCGCGTGCGTAAGTCTAAATGTGCGCGTGCGTTTAGATGCGCGCGATTCAGAAAACGATTTACGCCAGAAATCTACTTTTTTTTGTCCGGCGTAATTTCGTTAGACAGACGCATCCGTCCGCGCAAAAATGCGCTAGACACACCATTGATTTGCTAGTCAAATATGCTAATGAGGGAGTTGCGGGGATCCATAAAAAAACGCAGTTGCTGCGCAGGCTACGCGATGTCCGCAACAGCAAAATGTCCTGTCTAAAGTTAGAGCACAAAAAAGCTGGTCTAAATTTTGAAAAAACGTCTACATCTCACAGAAAGCAACACCGTTACTGAGGAGCAGACCACACACACGTGTTGCACTACAATTTTACTGCCAACATGCCAGGGGCATTGTCGCTCATAGCTGCACTAGTGAATTTAGATGACCAAAGAAGGAGGAGGGCACGGAGGATGGCACGGGAGAGGGTATACCGCACACGCATAGACCTCTTTGGCATGAGTGATTCTGAGGTGTATCGCATCTTCAGATTCCCCCCTCATGCCATCCTGGAATTAACCACAACCCTGCAGGAGGACATCACCAGCCCAACACAATGCTCACATGCAGTGCAGCCACTGGTCAAGGTCCTGGCAACACTCCATTTCCTTGCCAGTGGCTCTTTTCAGCGTACAAGTGGAGTGGTGGCTGGGATGTCACAATCCTCCATGAGCAGATGTGTGCACCAGGTTGTCCCAGCAATCCTCACACGCTTGGCCAACCTAATCATCAAACCCACCACTGAGGACCTGCGGCTGAAGGCAATGACAGATTTCTACAGAATTGCCAGATTCCCACGCACCATCGGGGCCATTGATTGCACACATGTGGCACTCCAGCCCCCCCATGAGACAGAGCACATGTACCGCAATCGGAAGAATTGGCACTCCATCAACGTACAGGTGATAGTTGATGCCCAAGGACTCATATGGCACGTCCGTGCCAAACACCCCGGATCCACCCATGACAGCTACATCTACAATCAATGCCACATCCGAATGGAATTCTATCAGAACGTGTATGGGAACACCTGGCTGGTTGGTGAGTGACATGGGAGTCAGGCATGACTATCCCCTCCCGTGATGCACACCTCACAAGTGGCACATGCATGACTAACATTCTCCTGTCTTTTCCCTTCCAGGTGACTCTGCATATGCACTGGGACCCCATCTCATGACTCCTATCCGGAACCCCCAAACCCCAGGGGAGGAAAGATACAATCAAGCACACATCAAAACCCGAGCAGTGGTGGAGCGCACCTTTGGCCTCCTGAAGTCACGTTTCCGATGCCTGGATAAGTCTGGGGGTACACTGTTGTATTCCCCAAACTTCGTGTGCCATATCATCGTTGCATGTTGCATGCTGCACAATCTCGCAGTGAGGAAGGGCCTGCAGGTTGAGCTACGTGATGACCTACGTCTGGAGGGCCTGGTCCCTTCGCAGACTGGCGGGCAGGAGATTGGGCGCCCCCCTGGTGCTCTGGGATGACATCCTGCCTCCAGCTGATGGTTGTGGGCGGGGAGAAGGGGAGGCCCTTGTGAGGGGAGCCATGTTGGGGGAGGAGGGGGGGGGCTCCCCCTTAGGGAGGGCAGGCTTCTGCCAGCCAGAGGGGAAGAGTCCGCACAAACCACTCGTCCAGTGCCTGACTCCTCCTCCTCATGATCGTCCTCCTCATGATTATCCTCCTCCTTATGATCGTCCTCCTCCTCATGATCGTCCTCCTCCTCTTGAACCTCCTCCGCGGACTGTGGCCTTGTTGGGGGGGCCTCATTAGGCTGCTGTCCTGGGGTTGGAGCGGTCAGGCCAGATGGCCCTGCACCCTCCTGCACATCTGTGGATGACACAAACCATTCACAGGTTGGAGGATCCACACACTTGCCACATATTCCCTTTCACCCCCTCCCCCACACATGCTACACACCTGATAGAAAAAAAAACCTTACCTGGCACCACAGGGACCGGACTTGTGTCAAAGCCTGGCAGGCCCTCCACTTCATGCCGGTGAAAGGTCAGGGCCACCACATGCTCTGTCGCTGTAAGCCTAATACGGCATGGTGGGCCCCCTCCTGTGCCCCTGGCATGGGCATGCATTGCGGCCAGTTTTTTTTTCACCTGACGCCGGAGATCATTTATTTTTTTGTCAATCCCAGACCGGGTCCGTGTCTCCCCCTCCCCCGATGAATTCACCTGCTCCGTGATCCTATCCAATATCTCCCTCCTCCTGGCCGGGGTGGTGGTGGCACTCTGCGGGCCGTGGAGAAAACGCCCATACTCGCTAATGGCCCGGGCAAGAATTCTTTTTTCCCCCACAGTAAAATTCAGCTTTCTTTTTCTCTCTGTCATACTTCCAAACAAACTCACTACCAGTCACCAAAAATCAGTCACAAATACAAGCACAACCAATCAGGCAAGAACACACACAAAGAGAAAACGAACACCCAAAAATCACACTAGCACTCAGCAAGAAACAGTCACAAAAAAAAAAAGAAGAAAAAATAAAGCAAGAAAACAAACGCTCAGAAATATATCAATCAAACAAACAGTCTCTCAAACACTTATCAAAAAACACTTTCACAAATATACCAACAAGTACTTGATCACACAGAACACTAATCTGACAACTACAAGACACACTGCAACGAACAACAGGAACAAAAGCACTAGGTTCAATGGGAAGGGACACAAAGGGATGTACTTTTGCAATGCAAGTGCGTTTGTGTGTGTCTATTTATGCTGTCTGCGTAGTTCACAACGTTGCCCTAGTCCATTTCCAATTTCACTGATTGCGCCGCTCCCGAGTTGTGAGCATGCACACAGCGGAGCTGACATGGTCTCCTTCACGCGCGCATGCGCGAGCCGGCCGGCCCTTCATTTGCATGGGGTCACGGCTCATTTCAATGTAACACGCCCACGTCCCTCCCAATTTGTATTACTCCTCCTTACGCCTCTGGAAAAAACCTTACGCTTGCGCAATTTCCTGCGCAAAAGCTACGTGAATCGGGGGATTACGCGGCTAGATGGCGCAAGTCTAACGTAATGGCGGTGCGCTACGCCGGACCGATAATGCGCCGATGTACGTGAATCTGGGCCATTGTTTCTATCCAAAAAGAAAGATCGGTAAAAATAAATCAATAACTAATCATATATGGCCACCATTATACTGACATCAAACAGAAGGCTCACTTGCATAACCAACAACTAAATTAAAGCAAATTATAATGGAACAAAGAAAAAAAGAAAATATCATTGAGAATTTGGAGGCAAATAATGTTTACATAAAATATTATTTTATTAGAAACAATTAGAAAATAGTACATATTGGGCCAGATTCACAAAGCACTTACTCCGGAGTATCACGAGTTAGGCACGCGTAAGTCTAAAAATGCACACGCTTATCTATGCACCGTATCCCCAAAACGATATACGCCTGAAATCCACATTTTTTAGACCGACGTAATTTGGATAGACCGGCGCAGCGTGCGTGCAAAACTGCACTAGACACAACATTGATTTGCTATGCAAATATGCAAATGAGGGAGATACGCCGATCCACAAAAGTACGTTTGTGCGGTGCAGTCTACAGCTGCACGGCCGGTCTAAAATTAGACCAAATAAAAGCAGGTTTAAATTTAGACAATCCGTCTACATGTCAGCAAAAGCAACACCATTAGGGACGAGCTGAGCAGCCACACTTGCAGGACATTAATCTGTATGCTAACATGCCAGGGGCATCCTTGCTCATAGCTATACTACTGACTTTAGATGAGGGCAGAAGGAGGAGGGCACGGGAGAGGATCTTTGTCAGGTATATCCGTGGGGTGAGCCCAATGGTAATAGGCCCCCCTTTTGGCTGGAATTAGGGTGCAATTGGAGAGATACCCTGTGTTAATAGGAGGGTAGATGTTGGTTCCTCAGCTTCCACTAATTTCAGTGAAATTGAGTAAAGGTGGATTATTTAGGTCAGGAGCCTGTGCAGGCCAGCAGGCCCAAAGATTGCTAAAGTAAAATGATCCTATGCTGCTATAAGGATGCCAGTTGTGACCGATGCACCCTAAACCATAGAAAACAAAGAAAAAAATGTGTCTCTAGAGTCGGTTGATTACACTAGTAACCACACTAGTAGGGATTCCTACCTATTAGACTCTAGAGACACATTTTTTTCTTTGTTTTATATGGTTTAGGGTGCATCGGTCACAACTGGCATCCTTATAGCAGCATAGGATCATTTTACTTTAGCAATCTTTACATTTTTTTCTGTTTAGTTTATATTTTATAATAAATATATATTTTTATTTTTTTAACTAATATAAATTTACTAATTTTAATATTATTATAATTATCTTATTTAATATTATATATATATATATATATATATATATATATATATATATATATATATACACACCGACACAACACAAACCTCCAAACAGCAACAGACAACGGAATAAAAGCACCTTGCTTCAGGAAGGGAAAAACATTGGATGTACTTTTGCAATGGAAGGGCATTTCTCTCAGTCTATTTAAGCACTGTGCATAGCTCACTAAGTCTGACGGGCCTAGTTCTTATCTAACTGATTGCGCCGTGCCGAGTTCTGAGCATGCTCAGAGAGGTGCTGACCATAGTCTGCTTCATGTGCACATGCCCAGTCTGGCCGGCCCTTCATTTGCATGGGGTCACGGCTCATTTCAATGGAACACGCCCAAGTCCTTCCCACTTTGAATTACACCGCCTTACGCCTCGGAATTTACATTGCACCGGTGCAAATTTAGCTGAAAATACTACGAGGATATGGCACTTGCGCTTCGAAATTAAGCCGGTCTAACTTAAAGGAGTTGCAATACGCCGGTCCAAAAATGCGCCGATGTACGTGAATCTGGCCCATTGTCTTCTGTATAGTGTACATAAGTCTGTTGAAATATCAAATACAATACAATATTATTACAGAAAACAGAATAGGGCAAAGAGGAGGCGGCCTGGCGGTGATCTATAAGACTCATCTTACGATCACCAAACCAGTCCGCCAAAACCCTCTTCCATTCATGGAAACCCTTACTCTACAACTTCAAGCAAATTCAAAGGAGACCGTCCACATTCTGCTCTGCTATAGGCCGCCCGGCCCAAAATCGCAGCTGCTATCATCTTGGACGGATTTCTTCTCCACTTATACCCTCAACAGCAAACAACTTTTGCTGCTAGGGGATTTCAATCTCTGGGCAAACTCCTCACAAGACCCCATTGCCGACGCCTGTATTGACCACCTGGAAGGATTAGGATTACAGCAATTAGTATGTGGGCCCACACATGCTTCAGGTCACACACTTGATCTTATTTTCAGACAAGCTCTGGAAATAAAGATTTGGGAAAATGAAAAATTGCCATGGACAGACCACCATGCAATTATATTCAGTATTACCACCATCCCCCCTACAACAAAAACATCAAATCCAGTGACAACACACTGGACTAGATGTCAGAAGAAGCTCCACTCGGAACTCTTCAAAACGACTTTAAGGAAAAAGATAGAAACAACTCAGCCGCATCAAACGGCCGTTGAAACATTGGAAGCCATAAACTCGGCTATGCTACAGTCAGCCGACTTGGTAGCGCCAAAACGAAGAACCCGCATCCGGAAAAACAACCGCAGCTGGTTTAATAACCAGCTGTCGTTACTGAAGCAAGAACGCAGAAGGGCAGAATCTGCCTGGAAAAGATGTTCTTCAGAGCTAAACCTATCCATCTACAAGGCGACTACAAGAAAATACCACAAAGGAATTTTCCAAGCCAAGAAAAATTATTTTTCGGAGGCTATCAACGGTGCCCTAAACCGCCCCCGCGAACTCTTCAAGATGGTCACCCAGACCATGAAGCCAGGATGCATTGAAGCCCCCAGTTCAGACACACAAGAATTTTGCAATGAACTATCGGATTACTTCATTAATAAAATCGAGGTAATCCGCGAAAGCATTCAGCAAAACAATTCTCCCCCCAGCCCCCCCGCAGCCTCTCACACAGCACCCATAGAAATTCTCCGATATCAGGTAAGTTCACCCTGGAACCCATCTCCATCGAGACCACCAAGAATGTCATTTGTACTCTGCGCAATGGCACAGCGCCAAATGACATTATCCCCACAAAACTGCTGAAGGAATGCGCCTACATCCTGGCTCCTCCCATCACGCAGCTTATCAACCAGTCTTTCTTGGAGGGCATAGTGCCCTCACAGTTGAAAGAAGGTATAATCCAACCCATCCTGAAGAAACCCTCCCTGGACCCCAAGGACCCACTCCACCGCCGTCCCATAACAAGCCTCAACGTACTCTCTAAGATAATGGAGAAAGTAGTGGTACAACAGCTGCAACTGCATCTAGATACCTACAAGCTACTTGACCCATTGCAATCAGGCTTCCGTCCCGGACATGGGACGGAAACAGCATTGCTGAAAGTATGGGACGATGTTCTCAAGGCCGCAGACGAAGGAGAATCTTGTCTCCTGGTTCTGTTGGACCTAAGTGCAGCTTTCGACACTGTAGACCACAAACTGTTACTGACTCGGCTTGCTGAAGTAGCCAGAGTCGCAGAAAGCGATTTATCTTGGTTCTCCTCTTTTTTGGAAAACCGATCGCAAACAGTGAAGTTAGGACCTTTTACGTCGGAAAAACGCACAGTAACATGCGGAGTCCCTCAAGGATCGCCTCTGTCACCAGTGCTGTTTAACATATATCTTCGTCCTCTTTTTGAGATTATCAGCAGCCAAAAACTGCTCTACCACTCATATGCAGATGATACGCAACTGTATTTCCGTATCTGCAACAGACAGGATCACCACCTCAATCTAGAGACATGTCTCTCTTTGATAGAGGACTGGATGACAAAGAGTTACCTTAAACTCAATGGAGCAAAAACAGAACTTCTTCTGTTTCACGCCAAGCGCAGGAATCAACTTTCAACAGCGTGGACCCCCCCGCCTATTTTGGGCAGAATCATCACCCCTAGCGCCAAAGTCAAAAGCCTAGGGGTCATTTTTGACTCCTTTATGACAATGGACGCTCAAATAGGGTCAGTAGTCAGCGGATCTCACCATCTACTGCGCCTACTACGCAGACTCACTCCGTTCATCCCTAAAGAAGATTTAGCGGTCGTGGTGGGAGCAATTGTAAACTCCAGGCTGGATTATGCAAATGCCCTTTACCTCGGCCTCCCCAAGTACCAAATCGCTCGTCTGCAAGTCGTTCAGAATACGGCCGCCAGACTTGTGACTGGGAAAAAACCGTGGGAATCCATCTCACCTTCTCTGAGAGCCCTTCATTGGCTGCCAGTTAAAGACAGAATTGCTTTTAAAGCTCTCTGTCTTACGCATAGATGTGTCTATGGGAATGCCCCCCTTTATTTATGCGAAATAATAAAAGCGCATAATCCCAATCGCGTTTTGCGGTCCACGAATCAGAACCTGCTCCAGGTTCCGAAAGCCAACTTCAAGTCCAAAGGAGAAAGAAGATTCGCGATCCAAGGTCCCAGACTATGGAACGCTTTACCAACCACCATTCGGTTGGAGGAGAACCACCTAGCATTTAGGAAAAAGGTCAAGACTTTTCTCTTTTGATATCAAAGGAGACAGGAACAACAAGCGCCCAGAGGCGATTCAGTTCGCATGTGCCGCGCTATACAAGTTTTCATTCATTCATTCATTCAACCATTAAAATCAATTGTTTTAGAAAGTAGTACATTCAAATCAGGTAAATTTCAAATGGCCCAATGCGTTACATGGACATTATTCGCTTCCTCGCGAGACAACGATGCATAGTACTAATTGAAAAAACATCTAAACAGAAAAAAAAACATAATAATAATAATAATAATAATATATTTTTCTTTTTTTTGTTCCTTTATAAATTGTTATAAAGGGATGTGGCACTAAACTTCTGTTTTACAGACTCTTAAATTAAAACAAAAATGTAAATTATTTTTCTTTAATTATGCAAAGAACCAAAAATCCCCACGCTTGGACAAATAAAAATAGAATAGCTGCACAAAAATATTGTGAACAAAGGTGCAGCGCTAAATGTTCCATATTCTTATACATATGTGAAAAAAAAAACAATAAGCGATACTCATAAATCCACTGGTCAATTTTGATCGTTAACACCATATAGTGTCCATACAAAGTCCACACCGAAACACAAGAGTTTTGCATCAATCCTCAAATTGTGAACACCGGTGTAGGAAAAAATATATATAAACTGGTGCACTTAGCTTCCTACCAGATCCATTGACCATTATATAGACCAGGGCTTTTCTTCAGTGGGAACGTGGGGGAATGCAGTTCCGGCACCTCTGGCACTGAATGCATGTAATTATTATTTCTAATGGCTGAGAGGTGCTGGAGTGTCTGTTGCAAGGTGGGCTATTGTTACTAGTGGGAGATCTATTGGGCCAGATTCACAGAGCTAGTACACCGGTTTATCTCCTGATACGCCGGCATACTTTCGAATTACCCGCGTTGTATCATTAGTTTAAATCCTCAAACCATGATACGACAGCTTCGGGCTTCGACCTGACAGGCTTACGTCTTCGTACGCCTTCGGATCTACGCTGCAATCTTTTTGCGCCCGCTCGGTGGAGTTTGCGTCGTTTTCCACGTCGGGTATGCAAATTAGCTTTTACGGCGATCCACGAGGTTACGATCTGCCGTCGCATTCTCTAACGTCGTCGCTAGTCGGCTTTTTCCGGGGTATAGTTAAAGCTGCTATTATCCGGTCTATAGTTAGACTGGCCATGTTAAGTATGGCCGTCGTTCCCGCGTCAAATTAAATTATTTTATTTTTTTGCGTAAGTCGTCCGTGAATAGGAATGTACGTAAATTACGCTACTAAAAAAAAAATGAAGTTTCGACGTAATTTCGCGCAATGCACGGCAGAAAATTTCTGAACGGGGCATGCGCAGTTCAATCGCCGCGGGGACGCGCCTAATTTAAATGATTCACGCCCCCTAATGGCGTATTTCGATTCCGCCACGAGAAATACACTACGCCGCCGTACCTTACGGGCCGAAATCTTCCTGGATTCGACTTAGAGCCAGGTAAAATACGGTGGCGTAGTGTATCTCTGATACACTGCGCCAGGATAATTGCATGTGGATCTGGCCCATTGTTTCTAACAGGAACCTACTATTGAAAAAGGAGTCTATTGATGCTGGCTGCCGGGAGATCTATTGTTGCTGGGGTGGATCTATTTTGCTAGAGGGAGGTATTGATTTTTGCATGAGGTCTATTGTTTCTCGGGAGTACCACAAAATGATACTTGGTTTTGCATTTTTCAAAAGGGGTGATACTAAGAGGTGGGTTGGGGTTGAAAACAAGGGAGGGTACTCAGAGGTAGGTAGGTGGTGGAACCAAGGGACAGTGCTCAGAGGTGGGTAGGTGGTGGAACCAAGGGACAGTGCTTGGAGGTTGGGTAGGTGGTGGAACTAAGGGACAGTGCTCAGAGGTGGGTAGGTGGTGGAACCAAGGTACAGTGCTTGGAGGTGGGTAGGTGGTGGAACCAAGGTACAGTGCTTGAAGGTGGGTAGTGGGCGAAGAAAAAAGGTGACTCAGAAGGGGGGAAGCCTGATATAGACCAATGGTCTAGCACCGCATAAGGGGTTAATATCTTCCAATTGATCTCACATCTCTTCCCTGGAATCTATGTCATATTATGCACCATTAAAGTAAAGAGAAAGAACAGGTCAAGCACATATTATAATACATTTTAAACTGCTTTATTCAAAAGTGCGCACTTACATATGTAGCATCCTGCTACTTTCTAGCCAGGACTGCTTTAAATTTAGAGGGTAGTCTGAGAGTTAGTTGACTCAGACTGTATTATTTTTTACTAAATTTGAGCCTCTGTTCCAGCCATGGCTGTACTGTGAGTGACCACTATTGTTGTCTGGGGTGCTGTTACCGCCCAAGGCCGAGGGTGGCAGCAGTCAGGTCAAGGTGTTTTGGGTGTTCCCCTTCAGAAGCCAATCAGAAGGAGTTGATCATCCAGCTGTGCATGCTGGGGAGGAGTACTTAAAGGACAGACATCATTTGTCCTGGGCCGTCGTCGATCCTGGGTCTGTCGTCCCACCCCCCCCTGTGTGGCCCTCCTGGCCGGGGGTGCGTGTTCAAGTGTTCCTAGTTCCAGGACCACGTTGATCGGGGGGTTGTGATCTACTAAGTAGGCCCGGTGGTCAGACTGGGTCTACGTTTGCAGAGTGGTCCTGTGCTGTCCGTCCTGAGGGAGGAAGCCACTCGATGAAGAACCTGTCTTGGAGAGCACCGAGCAAGAGGCTGGTATCTCAGGAGAGGCCTTGAAATTCATCAAAGGATGCACCATTACTGAAAGGCTGAATGATGGTCGTCTGTCAGTTCTAAGTTCACAAGAAGTTATTTGGGAGAGATTCGGGTGCTTAATCCTGTGCTGAGAGGATTTTGGACCGAATACACCTCCATCTTTGGGAAGGTCTGTGGCAGAGACTTTACCAAGTTTCTGTGTGACATCCTGGCTGCTAGGTTAGTGATAGAGGCCTATCCAGGTGCACAATACCCACTCTGGCTAGAGTCTCGACGAAAAGATGCGTTCCTGGAAGCAGGAGTGTTTACGGACAGAAGTTGTGCACCTGAACCTATTACCTATCACCCTTCCACCTCTTCAACTACTTATTTTATTCTTTTACCGAGTTCAGCATATAAAGCAAAGAAAAAGAGGTCTAAAGTGTGGACATTTTCTATTCATTTTGATTTAGCACTGCACCTGTGTTCACATTTTTTTTTTTAATTACCCATCCAAAACTTGCCCCTTGTTAATTAATTTTAATAGTTTCTAACTTTTCGCATTAGTCAATTAACTCTATAAGATACATAAAAAAAAAAAAAATTAACTAACAAAATAGATCACCCTTAATCACATTAAAAGCAGATTCTGGCAAAGGTTACCTCCACCCCTGTGTGCCAGCCGAAGCTCTGAATGAATTATTTGCTTCAACAGTTCCGTGCTTGTGCCTGGTAATGAAAACAAGGTTCTAGGTCTTTCGGTTTATGTTTTATGTATCCGATGCATGTTCATTCTTTCATTTTATTGAGTTGTATCTTGTAATTTTTGTACAATTTTTCCAGAGTTTATGGTTTTCCATGAAGATCGTATTACTGTTTTAAACAGTTTATTTTTGGTTGCTGCACAATTATTTCTTTATAACTAACATAAATATATATATAAAATATGCTGTAAACCATTTATGTTCGGATAGTGAAGATGTAATGCTTTATTGTTTGAAACTATTGACATTGTACTGATAAAAGATTATGGAGGGTAGGAATACAACCCTGAAAAGAGTTCAATTAATATGGAAAATGTGAGTTATATGAACCAGTCTCTTAGTAAAATGCTTCAAAGGGAAAGTATGTATTGTTGGTCAGCGCATATTTTGTGCTATTATTGCAGTGGTTACCTTAAAGTCGTTTTTGGGTGTGACCTTCTCTTTTTTTTTTAGAATCTCTATTTTCCTTGTTTTATTATCTTAATAAAGTGTATCTACAGACAATTTTTTTATTTTTTTGGTTTTTGACAAAATGAGGTAAGGTTAGAAGAAGTCTTAAAGCTGAATTTGAAGCTAAACTCTGGAAAAACTAAGAGTCTCCACAGGTTAAAGTGGATCTCCAGCCAGAAAGTGAAAGTGCCTCCTGCCCACCCATCCTTTTCTTCGCTACATGGATAGAAGCTTTTTTTTTTTTTCTTTTTTACTCGCCCCTATACACGTCTGTCACGATCAGGCGTCGGGCTTGAAGACCAATTGCAATAGCAGTGGCAGGACAGGCATACAGGCAGTCACTTCTGGCAGGTGCAGAGTCAAAGTACTAGCTGGTTTTCCCCAAAGCTCCTAATGGTGGATATGGATTTATCTGCAAGCTAGTACTAGCTCACGGTCCTCAAGTTTGCCTCATCGGGGTGTGAGCAAGCCAGGGTCCAATAGCGGATAAACAGACAAGGATGAAACAGCAGCGTGGTAAGTAAACAAGCCAAGGGATCAATCACAAGCAGTAAAGTAGTCAAAGAATAGACCGAGGGTCAAACACGGGTGGTTGCAGGCAGAGGTGTATTCAGGTTTTGTGCTGCCCTAGGCCTGACTAAACTTGTGCACCCCCTAATTTAAATATGACCCACCCCTTCCTGTCATGGCCACACCCTGTTTTGTTTAAGACCCGCCCTGAAATTTTCAAGTGAGGACTAGTGATGAGCGGAATACGCCATATTCGATTTCGCGATATTTCGCGAATATTTTGAAGAATATTTGCGAATATTCGTTAATATCGAATATTCATGATATTTTATAAAAAAAAAAAAAATGCGAATTTTCGTCAATGCGAATTTTCGCTAATGCGAAATTTCGCGTTTTTTTTTTTTTTTATATAAAATATCACGAATATTCGATATTTACGATATAAGCGAAATTTCACATATGCGGTCGCGAATATTCGTTAATATCGAATATTCGTGATATTTTATAAAAAAAAAAATACCGAATTTTGGCCAATGCGAATTTTCCCCAATGCGAATTTTCGCTAATGCGAAATTTCGCTAATGCAAAATTTCGCGATTTTTTTTGGGATAAAATATCACGAATATTCGATACTTACGAATATTCGCTATATTTTATAAAAAAAAAAAAAAAATTGCGAAATTCGCGAATACGAAATTTCGCGAATGCGAAATTGATTGCGAATGTTTTTGCGAAATTTATTGCGAAATTTGAAAAATACGAATATTCGAAATAGCGAATATTCGCCGCGATATTCGAGATATTCGCGAATACTCGAATATGCAATATATCGAATGCGAAATTGATTGCGAATGTTTTTGCGAAATTTATTGCGAAATTTGAAAAATACGAATATTCGAAATAGCGAATATTCGCCGCGATATTCGAGATATTCGCGAATACTCGAATATGCAATATTCGTAGCGAATATTCGCAATGCGAATATTCGTGAGCAACACTAGTGAGGACACTGGTTCTGAGGGCCTGGGGGGGCAATGGATTCCCTTAATTTACTTAGATTTCCTCTTACTTCCTGGTTGCTCATAGAGCAGGAAGTGAAGGGAAATCTTCGCAATGGGACAGGGATGGTAAAAGTGTTGCCTATAGATCTACTTTAAGCAGATGTTGCAGCAGAAACATATAGCACAGTGAGCAAGGTTTGTGGTCCAGGATGACAAAACAGTCAAAATTGGAAGCGCTGCCCCCCCACAGTTGCGGAATGCCGGCCGCCCGCATACTAGAAGCAGCGTGGCTGCTTTATGGGGGCGCTAGACTAATTTTCCTAACAGTGTAGCCCAAGCTGGCGGGGACTCTTTTCATGCTGCCCCCCTGCAAAGTGCTGCCCTAGGCCTGGGCCTTGTTGGCCTAGGCCAGGATACAGCTCTGGTTGCAGGTACAGATGGCAGCAGGAAAGACAACAGCAAGGCACTGGCAGGGAAGGCACAATAACCTGGCAAAGAGGAAGTGTTGAGACAAGGCTTTTATAGGAAGTTCATGGGAGGAGCAAGGGGTTCAAGGTTCAACAGCAATCAAGACACCAAGCAGAGTAGTCTAATGAAACAGTTTATCCAGCAGATCAGGCAGGGAACTGTCCAGCATCCCAGATAGCTCAGTGGGAAGACTGAATGCCAGACACAGAAGAGGTCCCAGGTTCAAGCCCAGTTCTTGACAACATCATTTGCCTAGGCGAATGCTGTGTACTGTGCCAGCTGTGCCTCTTGGGATATGTATGTCACATATCCCTGGAGGCCTTACTGTGTAAAGCATCGTACGCACAATCGCATTTTCCGACGAGAATTGTGTGTTGATAGCCTGTTAGTGTAAAATCCAACTGTTTTTACGCTCCAATGGATAACTGTTGTCGGATTTCCCAAGGGACAAATGTTGGATGGCAGTCTGTAAAAATTTTCGTGGGCGACGGTCTGTTGTCAGATTTTCTGATCGTGTGTACACAAGTCTGTCAGACAAAATTCCAAAGCAGAAACATGCATGCTCAGAAGCAGTAATCACCAAACACAACATTAGCAGAAAGGGCCCAAAGGGTAGCGCTAAATAGTTGAAAAACCACGTAGTACGTAACTATGTTCGTATTTGTTGGACGTTGTGTGCCATTTGTATGCAAGACAAGTTCCTGGCCAACGCCCTTTGGACAAAAGTCTAACGATTTGTCTGCGTAAAATCTGATCGTGTGTAAGAGGCTTTATTCATAGCGTTGGAGGGGGCTGACCTAGTGGTGCATCATCAGAAGAGCCGCCCACTGCGTACAAAAAATCTGCCTCCACAACCACAAATAGATGATCTACCATTAAAGAACTTTTTTTAAAGCCATTTGGTGTATTTTTCCTAAAACATCTTTTCCTTGTATTAAAAGTACATAAAAAATAAAATAAAAGTTTAGATAAATGCCAATAAACACAATATACATACAATGCATGTGTACACAAAGACATCCCCAAGGTGTCAAAAGCACATAAACAAACGGCGACCAATGATTACTCTCTAAAAACAGAAAACTGATTTGTTGATATTGTTTCCTCCAACCTTCATTTTAATTGAACTTTTCCCGATAACTAAACCCAATTGAATACTGTCAGTGACCATACTTTTTATTATGTACTTTTGTATGCCTGTTGTTGTTTTATCCTGTGTTTATAACATTACCCTTGCATATCAGTAGAATATCAGAACTCGCCACAGCTCGAAAACCAAATGCAAATCACTTTTGTTCTCTGTGGCAGATTTACATAAAATAAGCCCCAAGTACTTGTAGTTGATTCAGTAAATATGTTGTTAACCTCTTCGCCATAGGGAAGAGCTCGGAGGTCATCTTTGTAAACTAGTAAATACCTTCTCAGCTACATGTGACTATTGCCTTAAACAATATATGTAAATACAGACTTAGAAAAGGGATAGGAAAGACCCACTTGATATATCACATTATACTCTGACGGCCTTATTCAGTAAAACAATGCAAAACGTAATGGTGCGGATGCAAAGTGCAGTGATTAGCAGCAACCAAACAGGTATGAGGACACAAGGTCAAATGCATAAATGTTATTGGCTGCAATGGGTTTCATCAAATTTTATATTACAAAGTAAGCACAGATTAAAGAATGTATGTGTCATTAACAAGCTTCTGTAAAATAGTATTGTAAATATACTTATAGGGCCAGATTCTCAAAGAAGTTACGCCGGGGTATATGGAGATGTGCGGCGTAAGTGTAAATTTGCGCCGGAGTATCTGTGCACCGTACCCACAGAACTAGATACACACCAAAATAGGCTACTCCCGACCGGTGTAACTTGCCTACGCCTGCACATCTTAGGTGCATATTTATGCCGGACGCATCTGGCGCTCCTATTGATTTCCTATGCAAATATGCAAATGAGTGAGAAATGCTGATTCCCGAACATAGGCCCGTTTGGCGCAGGCTATGCGCGGTGTGCCTAAGCTGTTTGGCCGGCCTAAAGTTACCCCTCATAAAAGCAGGGGTAACTTTGCACCAGACTTGCTCAAGTCAGCTGGAGAGCAGCTTCAGCAGCACCGTTACAGGACAACACATGGCAGCCGTGGTCCTAGCACTACTAATGGCTCCCCCGCCACCAGGGTCGCCATCAGGGGGGTACAGGTAGTACACCTGTAAGGGGCCAGTGGGTCCCCAGGTGCCCGGATGGGAACCCCCTTAAAAAAAAAAGAAACATTTTTTTCTTTTTTTTTTTAGGGGTCCAGAGGCCACCAGGGCCCCAGATGGCAACCTCCCTTTTTTTATATAAAAATAAATTACCAAATAAAGGGGGCTTTCCATCCGGGACCTCTGGGCCCTAATAATAATGATAATAATAATTATATATATATTTTTGTCCGAAAGGCACTGGCCGTGAACTTGTTCTGCATACAGACGGCAGAACTTTTCAGGCCAACATTCACGAAACTACGTCGTGTTTCTGCTCTTTTGTCCGATGGAGCGTACAGATGGTTTGATTATAAGGCAAAACACGTCCATCGGAATATTCGATCGTGTGTGCAATCCTTTAGCCTGTAGGGTTCAATATTGGGTTGGCTCACCCTTTGCAGCTATAAAAGCTTCAACTCTTCTGGGAAGGCCGTTCACAAGGTTTAGGAGTGTGTCCATGGGAATGTTTGACCATTCTTCCAGAAGTGTATTTGTGAGGTCTGGAACTGATGTTGGATAAGAAGGCCCGGCTCACAGTCTCAGCTCTAATTCATCCCAAAGGTGTTGAGGTCAGGACTCTGTGCAGGCCAGTCCAGTTCCTCCACCTCAAACTCACTCATTTATGTCTTTATGGTCCTTGCTTTGTGGACTGATCCAAATCATTTGATAAAAGGGGGGGTTATGGTCTGGGGTTGTTTTTCTGGGGTTGGGTTTGGCCCCTTAGTTCCATTGAAGGGAACTCTTAAGGCGTCAGCATACCAAGACATTTTGGATAATTTCATGCTCCCAATTTTTGTAGAAACAGTTTGGGGAGGGACCCTTCCTGTTCCAACATGACTGCTCACCAGTGCACAAAGCAAGGTCCATAAAGACACGGATGAGCAAGTTTGGGGTGGAGGAACTTGACTGGCCTGCACAGAGTCCTGACCTCAACTCGATAGAACACCTTAGAAATGAATTAGAGCAGAGACTGCAAGCCAGGCCTTCTTGTCCATCAAAAAAATATAAATAAAAATATATCAAATTTTTTTTTTTTTTATATAAAAAATAAAAAGGGGGGGGGGTTCTCTTCCGGGCCCCTGGGGACCCCCGGGCCCCTTACACGTGTACTGCCTGTACCCCCCTGATGGCGGCCCTGGTCATAAGTCTCCTTTGCTGTTATGAGGGCTCACATCTCCTGGGTGTTAGAGTTTTTTTTCCTCCTCTGCCTGTGGGGAACGGGAGCAGCCATCTCACAGCAAAAGTAACCTTCCCTGGGGGGGGGGGGATAAAATTGGATGTACTTTTGCATCGGCTGGCCGTAAGTTGGACCGGCGTATCTCTGTAAGTTGGGCCGGCATAGTTGTGAGCATGCTCACAAGGGAACGAACGTACTGAGCATGCTCCGTCCAAGATACGCCGGGTGTAAATCACTAGACCATCATTTGCATAACGTCACACCCACTTGCAGTTGCACCGGCTTACGCCAAAGGAATTAAGTTACGCCGGCGCAAAGTCAGGCACAAGTGCTTTATGAATACTGTAGTTGCCTCTCTGAGTTACATTAGTGTAGTGTATCTGAGATACGCTACGCCCGCCTAAAGATAGGCAATTCTATCTGAATCTGGCCCATATAGAATACATTTCTCTTATATCCCCATCGAAACCTGAAGGTGGCCATTGCCAGAAGCTCTCCAATGTCAATCTAGATTTCTGCTTTCTGCCCAGTTCAAACAGCTGTTTAATACCCCTTCAACTCAATGTAACAATCAGAAGTCACAAGGACACCACAAAAGTTCATTCATTCTTATGTAGCACCCTCCTAGTTAGGTTGCTAATGGGATTTAGTCAATTTTGTTTTGGGCTCCAGTGTAATCAGTAGAGCAGGATTTGATTGTTGCTGGGTGCTCTGGGTTCTACTGCCTGCAGGCTCACCTACTTTCCCCTGGGCTTGAAGGGGTAGACCCTGGGCTGAATAATCATGCAGCTTCAGTCAATCCCTGGTCAAGAGAGTGATCATCAGGTGGCTGAGGTGTGCATTACTAGTTGTGAGCCTAGAGTAGCATGATCCATTGCCCTGGTGGAGAGAGACCCAGCCTGGAGAGTTGTCTGCCCTCCTGGGTTATATGTGTGGCCTGCAGGAGGTTGTTTGTAGACATGTGCATTTGTTTTTTGTTTGTTTTTTAAAGTGTATTTTGTGCGTGAACTCGAGAGAGAGGAGCCGGACTGCAGGAGTTGGGAGTAGGCAGACCCTCCCCCAGGAGGCAATCGCCATCCTTCTCCATGCCCCCGGTGGCAATGGTGGGTGTGAGGGGGGGCCTCCCACTCACCCCGCCCTACCTGCTCCACTTGGGAGCCCAACTGGGGCCCAACAGGACCCCAACGGGGCAGAGGGACTCCCCCTATGAGGGAGTGAGGGGGCCTAGCCCACCCAGCCAGCCCCGTAGGTCCTTCGCCTCTCTTTAGGAGACCGCATGGCCAAAGTGCGTGCGTATTAAACCAATTTTGTGTGCGTGCAAGTGTGGTGGTTTTTGTGGGGGGGTGGGCGTACTAAGCACAGGCGTACCTTGCATAGCACACCCACCGGGAGCCGGGCTGAGACCACCAAACTCAATTCACATGTAGCCGAGACCGGGATCCGAACCCTTGGCTGCAGAGGTGAATGGCTTGTCAGCGCAGTGCCAATCGCGTTGAGCCACCACAGCTCGTGCATTTGTTTTTTGGGCTGAATGCATGTTTGGGATTTTCATGTTCATTTTAACAAACGATAAAGAATGCGCAGAATCCGAAATCAAAATATCCAACATAAAAAATACTTTATTATCGTATTGTTGCGACAACAGTTCGATACAGATAGAAAATTCGACATGACGGTGACAATAGCGATCTATGTCTATCGAACCTGCGGTTGAATGTGCCTAACCTAACTCTATGGGGCAGATTCACGTAGATCGGCGCATTATCATTCCGGCGTAGCGCACCACTTTTCCGTTAGACTTGCGCAATCTAGCCGCGTAATCCGGCGATTCACGTAGCTTTTACGCAAGAGCTTGCGCAAACGTAAGGTTTTTTCCGTAGGCGTAAGGAGGAGTAATACAAATTGGGAGGGACGTGGGCGTGTTACATTGAAATGAGCCGTGACCCCATGCAAATGAAGGGCCGGCCGACTCGCGCATGCGCGCGTGAAGGAAACCATGTCAGCTCCGTTGTGCGCATGCTCACAACTCGGGAGCGGCGCAATCATTGAAATTGGAAATGGACTAGGGCAATGTTGTGAACTACGCAGACAGCATAAATAGACACACACAAACGCCCTTCCATTGCAAAAGTACATCCCTTTGTGTCCCTTCCCATTGAATCAAGTGCTTTTGCTCTGTTGTTCGTTAGAGTGTGTTTTGTAGTTGTGAGATTAGTGTTCTGTGTGATCTTGTGCTTGTTGGTAGTTTTGTGAAAGTGTATTTTGATAAGTGTTTGAGACTGTTTGTTTGATTGATAGATTTCTGAGCGTTTGTTTTCTTGCTTTTTTTTTTCATCTTATTTTTTTGTGTGTGTTTCTTGCTGAGTGCTAGTGTGATTTTTGGCTGTTCTTTTTCTCTTTGTGTGTGTTCTTGTCTGATTGGTTGTGCTTGTATTTGTGACAGATTTTTGGTGACTGCTAGTGAGTTTGTTTGGAAGTATGACTGAGAGAAAAAGAAAGCTCAATTTTACTGTGGGGGAAAAAAGAATTCTTGCCCGGGCCATTACCGACTATGGGCGTTTTCTCCACGGCCCGCAGAGTGCCACCACCACCCCGGCCAGGAGGAGGGAGATCTTGGATAGGATCACGGAGCAGGTGAATTCATCGGGGGAGGGGGAGACACGGACCCGCTCTGGGATAGAAAAGAAAATAAATGACCTCCGGCGTGAGGTGAAAAAAAAACTGGCCGCAATAAATGCCCATGCCAGGGGCACAGGAGGGGGCCCACCATGCCGGGTTAGATTTTCAGAGACGGAGCGTGTGGTGGCCCTGACCTTTCACCGGCATGAAGTGGAGGGCCTGCCAGGCTTTGACACAAGTCCGGTCCCCGCGGTGCCAGGTAAGGTTTTTATTTCTCTCAGGTGTGTAGCATGTGTGGGGGAGGGGGTGAAAGGGAATATGTGGCAAGTGTGTGGATCCTCCAACCTGTGAATGTTTTGTGTCATCCACAGCTGTGCAGGAGGGTGCAGGGCCATCTGGACTGACCGCTCCAACCCCAGGACAGCAGCCTAATGAGGCCCCCCCAACAAGGCCAGAGTCCGCAGAGGAGGAACAAGAGGAGGGGGAGGATCATGCGGAGGACGATCATGAGGAGGAGCAGAATCATGAGGAGGAGGAGTCCATGGAAGGCACTGGCCCTTTGGTTTCTGCGGACTCTTCCCCTCTGGCTGCAAGAAGCCTGCCCTCCCTAAGGGTCAGCCCCCCCCCCTCCTCCCCCAACATGGCTCCCCTCACAAGGGCCTCCCCTTCTCCCCGGCCACAACCATCAGCTGGAGCCAGGAGGTCATCCCCAAGCACCAGGGGGGCGCCCAATCTCATGCCCGCCTGTCTGAGAAGGAACCTGGCCACCCAGACCCGCCTTCTGAGACAGCTCTGCCAGACTATGGGGCGGGTGGATCAGAGCCTGTCCTCCATTAATGATAGCCTGGGTAACCTGGACTCCCACTCCCGGGCCTCCACAACCTGCCTAAATGACCTGCAAACTACAGCAGCAGGCGTTGGGCAGGATGTGAGGGCCCTTACCCAGGCTATCCAGGGCAACACGGCAACACTTGGTGCTGCCCTGGACAGAATAGCCGTGGCCTTGGAGGGCAGGCCGCCAGGTGGGCAGATCTCAGGGGCTGCTCCTCCTTCCCCGGCTTTTCCCCTCCCCCATGCGTCTCCCCTGAGGGTCCGGGGCCGTGGCCGGGGGCGCCCCAGGCGTGGCTCAGGCAGAGGGCAATAATTTTTGTTTCCCCCTTTTGTTTGTTTTGAAAGCTTTTTTATTTTTGTTCTCTGCTTTTTTTTGTTTTTTCTAAGCATTTTTTTTTTCCTATGCATTTTTTGTTTCTATGCATTTTTGTTTGTTTGACTTTTTTGGCATATTTTGGGTTGTGAATGATGTTTGAATGTGGGGGTGACATTCCTGCTGGAAAAGGGGTGTCACCCTCAATTTTGGTGGAGAAGGGTTCCCCAGGACCAGGAAGAAGTGATTCCCAGGTCCGTGTGAATGGTGTATGAATGTACAGTGACATAATTGGAGCCTTGACGTGGCGTTACTGCTCACCAGTCTTGCATGGTGGACTGGTGCCAATCCAATTTGATGAGGATGTGGGGTGTGTGTGCTAGGGACCATAGTGGTGTGCATGCATGCATTCTCATTGTGCCATGATTAATGTGTGTGTTTAACGTGCAAAGATGCCCAATATGAGCTGCCTCCTGACTGCTCTTCCCTCAGAAGACGGGGTATCCTCGGTTAGGGGTTGATTTTCTGGTTGGGGGGTCAGATCATCACGTAGCTCAACCTGCAGGCCCTTCCTCACTGCGAGATTGTGTAGCATGCAACATGCAGCGATGATATGGCACACGAAGTTTGGGGAATACAACAGTGTACCCCCAGACTTATCCAGGCATCGGAAACGTGACTTCAGGAGGCCAAAGGTGCGCTCCACCACTGCACGGGTTTTGATGTGTGCTTCATTGTATCGTTCCTCTCCTGGGGTTTGGGGGTTCCGGATAGGAGTCATGAGATGGGGTCCCAGTGCATATGCAGAGTCACCTGTAAAGGAAAAGACAGGAGAATGTTAGTCATGCATGTGCCACTTCTGTTGTGCATCACGGGAGGGGATAGTCATGCCTGACTCCCATGTCACTCACCAACCAGCCAGGTGTTCCCATACACGTTCTGTTCGAATTCTGTTCGCATGTGGCTTTGATTGTAGATGTAGCTGTCATGGCTGGACCCTGGGTGTTTGGCACGGACGTGCCATATGAGGCCTTGGGCATCGACTATCACCTGTACGTTGATGGAGTGCCAATTCTTCCGATTGCGGTACATGTGCTCGGTCTCATGGGGGGGCTGGAGTGCCACATGTGTGCAATCTATGGCCCCGATGGTGCGTGGGAATCTGGCAATTCGGTAGAAATCTGCCATTGCCTTGATTCGAAGCTCCTCAGTGGTGGGTTTGATGATTTGGTTGGCCAAGCGTGTGAGGATTGCAGGGACAACCTGGTGCACACATCTGCTCATGGAGGATTGTGACATCCCAGCCACCACTCCACTTGTACGCTGAAAAGAGCCACTGGCAAGGACATGGAGTGTTGCCAGGACCTTCACCAGTGGCTGCACTGCATGTGAGCGTTGTGTTGGGCTGGTGATGTCCTCCTGCAAGGTTGTGGTTAATTCCAGGATGGCATGAGGGGGGAATCTGAAGATGCGAAAGACCTCTGAATCATTCATGCCAAACAGGTGTATGCGGGTGCGGTATACCCTCTCCCGTGCCATCCTCCGTGCCCTCCTCCTTCTTTGGTCATCTATATTCACTAGTGCAGCTATGAGCGACGATGCCCCTAGCATGTTGGCAGTCAAATTGTAGTGCAACACGTGTGTGTGGTCTGCTCCTCAATAACGGTGTTGCTTTATCTGACAATTAGACTTTTTTTCAAAAGTTAGATCAGCTTTTATGTGCTCTAACTTTAGACAGGACATTTTGCAGTTGCGCACATCGCGTAGCCTGCGCAGCAACTGCGTTTTTTTGTGGATCCCCGTAACTCCCTCGTTAGCATATTTGACTAGCAAATCAATGGTGTGTCTAGCGCAGTTTTGCGCGAAGGGAAGCGAATGTCTAACTCAATTACGCCGGACCAAAAAACGTAGATTTCTGGCGTATATTGTTTTGTGAATCGCGTCCAACTATACGCACGCGCACATTTAGACTTACGCACGCGCAACAGCAGTTGCGCACGCGTAATCGCTCTGTGAATCTGGGCCTATAAGTCCAAGATTATTTAACATAGAGAAAAAAGATTCAAAATTATAGAGACATGAAAATTTGACGAACCAGCTAAAAACATACAATCACCACGAGCAGACATTTATGGTCAAATGCTCCGCCCATAAGCTATAGAAGAATTCTTACAGTATGTTGGTTGATTGGTAATAATAATTAATAAATATAATTATTACTAGTCATACAACTTTAGAATTCTACTACAGGTTGTGGGTGGAGCATTCAACTGAACATGTATGATTGCAGTACAGTTTAGTATTAGTATATCAAAACAATATAAACATCCTTATCAACATTATATACCTCCCCTCCCCCCCAAAAAAAACGGAAAAAAAAAAAAAAAAACCATTACACTCCCCCCTTCTACTGTGCCATGTCCATTGTGCCTTAACACTTCACTAGATGCAGGGTGATGCTTTTCCTATAGGATCTAATCGGTGTCCCATGACATAGAAAGTTTAAAGGCGTTGATTCCATTGGTCCGGGGGATAACCTTTCAACCCATGGGGCAATCCCCTCCCAGAACACTCTAATCTTTGGGCATAACCCCCACAAGTGGAGGAAAGTGCCCCTTTGCCCACATCCCCCCCAGCATCTGGTCAGAAATTTGTATGACATTTCTTGGACCTGTGAACTTATAGATGTACTGTATAGTGTGTGAAGTCAATACGGCCCAGATTCAGATAGAATTAGACTATCGTAGAGTATCAGAAATACTCTACGCCGCCGTTTTTTACCTGGCTCTACGTGGAATCCAGGTAGATTTTGTCCAGTAAACGACGGCGGCGTAGTGTATTTCTCCCGTCGCAATCCATCTGCGCGAGTAGGGGGCGTGAATCATTTAAAATAGGCGCGTTCCCGCGGCGATCGAACTGCGCATGCTCCATTCCCAAATTTCCCGCCGTGCATTGCGCGAAATCACGTCGTTACGTCATTTTTTCTTGAGTAGCGTCGTTTACGGAGATTCCTATTCCCGAACGAGTTACGTAAAAAAAAAAAAAAAAATGTAAATACGACGCGGGAACGACGGCCATACTTAACATGGGCTACGCACCGTTAGACCAGCAAAAAGCTGGTCTAACAGTACGTATAAAAAAATAGACGAAAATCGATTGCGAAGACCGCTCGTATCTTCGTGGATCGCCGTAAAAACTCATTTGCATATCCCGACACATGAAAACGACGCAAACTCCTCCCAGCGGCCGCAAAAATATCGCAGCGTAGATCCGAAGGCTTACGAAGACGTAAGCCTCTCGGATCGAAGCCCGAAGCCGCCGTATCATGGTTTGAGGATTCAAACTAGTGATACGGCGCGCAAAATTTGAAATTACTCCTGTCTAACACCAGTCAGACAGGCGTAATTGCTCTGTGAATCTGGGCCAATACGTTTTTAATTTGTGTCGAGGTGATTTAGTTCTCCTTCCCATTCTCTAATAAAATAGGGAGCTGTATTATTTTGTGTCACAACTTTATTCCCAGCCTTGATACCATAAACCTTCAATTCAACCTTAATTCGGATTTTCGGACAAATGCATTTTTTTAACAAAACAAAATAAATAAAAACAAATTTTGGGAGTAACTAAATAAATGTATTTTTCAGACGAAACCGAAATTCCAAAACGAAATATTTCAGTGTGCACATGTCAAGTTGTTTGGGGTCCTGGATCAGGAAGAGTTGGTGGCCTACTGCTAAAACGTGGGGAACATTAAAGAGAAAGTCTGTTGAGGATCTGGAGTGGAGACCAGAGCCACAGAGCCTGCAGCAGGCGTGGATGTGTGCTAGGCGGTAGATTCAAAGCAACGCACTTGTACGTTGCTTTGTCTGCCTGTGCCATTCTGCCGACGTATATGTAGGCAGATGGCAAGGGTGTGTGTGATCAGAACAAGGCCAATCAGCACTGTCCAGACAGAGGGTCAGGGGTCCTGCAGCCTTTCAGGGCAGTCAGAGGAGCATGGAAACTCCTACAAGCTCTAACCAGTGCTCTGCAGACACTGATAGAAGTCACAGGACTGCTTTATACTGCTGATGCGAAAAGGTATTTGCAGTTTCTATTTACTAAAATAATTACATTTCCATGTTCTGTGGGAGATCAGATTTAGTAAATGCAGGGCCCTGGGTTTAGTAACACTTTAAAGTGCACCTAACCCCCCTCAGAAAATATGTATCATATTGCCAGTCCTTAGATGTGATGGCTGCATTCCTTTTCTTTTTCAGGCTTTTTCTTTCTTTCTTTTCATCTGGTTAACCTGCTAGTAACACATTCCCTGTCCTAGAGTGACAACACCCACTCACTGTACTGTAGGAGGTACTGTGTTGTCACCCTAGGACAGGAGGAGTGTTAGAACTACAGAACAGCTCCCCTCCTCCTCCTCATTTCCACAACATAGAAAGGAGGTGTTATGAGTCTTCAGAGATAGCTGAGAACAATATAACTGATAAGAATGCAACACAAGATATTAGAAACTCACTGGAATTCTGGAAAGCATCAAAAAAACGAAAAAAAAAATGTTTTGAACAAGTATAAGGCCCCATACACACGAGCAGACAGATTTGTTCAAATCGGTCGGGCAGACCGATTTGAACAAATCTGTCTGCTGGGGACGTATTGGTTTGATCCTGTACACACGACCAAACCAAAATCCCCGCTGGCAGACAGCGCGCTGACGTGGCGGTGACGTTGACGCTGCCACGTCACCGCACCAGGAAGTAAATCACTTCCGCGCATGCGTCGAATCCATTCGACGCGTGTGCGAGAAGACATGTCTGCTGGTTAGCGTACTAACCAGCAGACATGTCGGGCGGACAGGTTCCCAGCCGACGGATTTGAAAGCATGCTTTCAAATCTGTCGGCTGGCCAAATCCGTCGGCTCGCCCGTACACACAATCGAATCTGTCTGCTGGGACGGTCTGGCAGACCATTTCCAGCAGACAGATTTGGTCGTGTGTACGAGGCATAAGAAGTCGCTTTTAATAGTAACCCGGACCAAAAGGAAGAAAATAGGAGAAGTTAACAATTAGGGAATTCATGCACTTTTAACATAGGATTCATTTTTTAAAGTTTTCCATAAAAATTTATATGGAAATTCTAATTAAAAAGAGTTCATACATTTGATATATTCACGTAATGCATGTTCGGTGTAGTGTTGATAGAAGTTTTAATTTATATCTAAGGAAAAAAGTACATTTTGTTACAGCTTTGGACTATTCCATCCTTTGAACAAGCAGCATTTCCCGGCACTTATTTTGGTGGAGCACACCCTATATGAGCCTCGCTTGGTCCTAGTGGAAAGCATTATGTAATTAATTAGCTCCCTTGAGTGACTATACTTCAGAAGAGGTTGCAAGTGATATGCCTACGAGGGTCTTTTTTGTGCGACGGCCTCGGGACTTTTTTGCTTCATGAACTTTTGATCTATCTTTGTCAACAACAGATGAAAAACATCAGACACTGTGGTCATGAGTTTTTTTTCCCAGATAGGTTCAATTTTCAGTGGAGATGCTAATGTGAATTTTAAACAAAGGTGACTTAAGCACTTTTTATATATATAGATCTAGATGTATAGTCAAATCCCTACAATTCACATTTGCAAAAAACGTTGGAGTAACAACACAAACTTTAAGACTTTCAAATATTATTGAATTTTTTTCTTGCTGAGGTCTTATGTGCTCAATGTATAGAATATTATTAATATCAGTAACTAATTAATATCAGTAATTAACATTATTAATTAAAAATAATAATAAAAAAATAAGGCCTTCAAAACAAAACTTGTAGTGGCATTTTTGTGTTTTTAATATTTGCATATCTGAATATTATTATTATTATGGATTTAATATATATATATATATATATATATATATATATATAAAATATTTTTTTACTGTGTATATATATATATAGATAGATAGATAGATAGATAGATAGATAGATAGATAGATAGATAGATAGATAGATAGATAGATAGATAGATAGATCTACATATATATAGATAGATATACAGTAAAAAAAAAAAATATTATATATTTTATATGATTTGTTTTACTGTTTATCTATCTATATATATATAGATATTTTTTACTGTGTGTGTGTATATATATATATATATATATATATATATATATATATATATATATATATACAATAATTTATAGATATATTTATAGATATATTTATACTGACACTGTATCTATCTATCTATCTATCTATCTATCTATCTATCTATCTATCTATCTATCTATCTATCTATCTATCTATCTATCTATCCATATATCTATCTATCTATCTATCTATCTATCTATTTATCTATATCTATATAGATAGATATATCTATAGATATACAGTATTTGTGTGTGCGTGTGTGTATAATATATATATATATATATATATATATATATATATATATATATATATATATATATATATATATATATATATATATATATATATTATATCTATAAATATTGATACCTATAGATATACAGTGTAAATATATACTGTATATCTATATAGATATCTATATATATATATATAGCTATATACAGTATTTGTGTGTGTATATTATATATATATATATATATATATATATATATATATATATATATATATATATATATATATATATCTATACATATTGATACCTATAGATATACAGTGTAAATATATACTGTATATCTATATATATATATATATATATATATATATATATAGCTATATATATATATATCAAAATATGAAGCAGACTACAGTGATAAATTATTAAGAATTTAAGCAAATTTATTATTTAAACAATATTCTCTCCCTTTCCCTTTATTGATATGCATTTTGATCTGCATTTTAGTAGTTTTCTAGTAGTATTTCTCACTTTTTTATTATTCATCTGTCAAGTTTGAAAAATATTCCGCTTTTGCTAATTTTTTTTTTTTTATAGTATTTAGCCTTTACGTGTTTTTATCGTTTTAACAAGATGTTTTAATTAGCTTTATGTCTTATAACTAATCATTAATTAAATGTATTGATTCTGCTTTTAGTTTAGTTTGATTTTTCATTATAAAAAATAAATAAAAATACTGTGTTATATTCAAACAATTTCAATCTCCTATTTTTCTTTTATTAAAAAAAAAAAAAAGTATCAAACACATTTTAACCACATTTTCACTTTATAATGACTCATGAGTAAGTTGAAAAGAGCCCAGAAACTTTTAGATTTTGTATATGTCTTTGTATACTGAATGTAGACTTACCTAGCAGAAGGGTGCAGAGCCATATTTTGCTATATTTGAAGTATTAATCACATAAAGTGTAAATTGGGTTCAACAGGTTGGCTGGGTGAATTGGCAAAGCTAATGAGGACACTATGAGATCTTATAAGAGAATTTGGTGCCCCAAGGATATGTACGCACATTGCACCTGATGGAAAAAAAAAAAAAAACTAGGAGACTTCAAAGCATATGGGATTAGTGCTCGCACAGTGTTCAGAAATGGCCAAAGGGAAATTCACCAACTTATTACCCACATACAAGCTAATCCTGTTATCTACAAAATATAACAGTGTTCTGTAGTCACCATCACCTAACCTCGCAAGAAGCACGTTTTCCATGTTGATAGGCAAACTCGTGTTCATGTTATCGTATAGCAAACAAGCAAACAAGCCCTGGATTTTACTAGCTATTTCAGGAAAGTTGCATATCGTAAAACACTCATAATAATAAAATAATAATAATAATAATAGATATGTGGAAAAAATGTGTATAATTTGCGCCACAGAACAATGTTAGTTCTCCCAACAAGAGGGTAGAATTAAATGTAATTAAACCTAAATAAATTAAATATACCAGTTTAAAAGCTGCCACCTAAAAATTTTCAGAGTGTGAAAATACAAATAGAATCGAAAGTGAAGGGGCGCTGATAACACAAAATCAATGCAAATTATGTGTATATATATACATTAAAATGTGCAATCTCTTAGAAAAACATATATTATTAGTGAAGTGTCCATACGATGAAAAAAACAAAAAAATATTAAATAATAAATTAAGTCCAAATAGTGCTAAATAAGCACCCAATAGTGATTCTCGGTTCAAACAAAGACGTAAATATTGCAGTTCTGGAACCTCCACCATATATTTGCACCCGGTGAGATCAATAGAAATGGCTCCTTACCAATAATAGTAGACTCTTTTAATTAAAAAAGAAGTCATAAACCGCTTGTGTCAATAGGATGACTCAGAATGATCCAGATAGGCACGTTCAGATGATCCAGCATTCATATAAATAGGAACAGAAGAGCAATCATAGTGAAGTACTGTTTATTAAAATAAAATTAAAAAGTAACATGCCAAATGGCTGCTTACTCAGGTTGTGCCCTGATCCCGGCACTGAGGCTTTATGGCGTTATTCGATATCCAATCGAACCCGCAGATTCAGATATGGTACGGTGATCCGTCGCGCTGGTAGTCTCACTGGCCGGCGTACGTTCTACCGTCGAAGTAACGTGAATTCGGAGATGGATCGAAAATCCGTCGCACTGCTAGTTTCGATAGCCGGCGTGCGTTCCACCGTCGAAAACCAACGGACCCGGAAGTCGGAAGTGGTAGGGAAAAGCGTGACTGGTTAGCGCCTCGACGTACGTTTCGTTGTTTACGTCATCAGGAAGCGTAACCAGTCATGCTGTGGAGTTGTATTTAACCCAATGGCCTATTGAGATTGATAGGGGAACTAGCCAATCGGATATGAAGCCTCGGTCCCGCTATCATACACCATACAATTATGTATACCAACAACACCTACGAGATGCTGCGCTGGCAAATCAATTGACAATAATGTCATATACATCCAGTGTACTACATACATGCACTATTCTTACTCCATGGTATATAATATTAAATACATGTTACAATGCCAATATAGCGGTATATTTAAAATAAATTGATATTACTTTCCAACGTATTACAATTGGAATTACAATTCAAATTGAAAAAATAAAACTAAAACTAAAACGTATAAATATAATAGATAGGAAAACTGATTTTTAAAGCAAATATATAGATGCACTGCTATTTTGTTCACACTATTTTTTTTTATTTATATATGTGTTACAGGTACTTATATAGAGCTGTCAATTTACGCAGCGCTTTACATATATATTGTACTTTCACAGCAGTCATTGCCCTCAAGGAGCTTATAATCTAAGGTATCTGCATGCAGATTTATCCAGTCTGCTGAGAATTTTGTAGCTCATGAATTAGGATTGCCAGGGTTCTGATTTTATGATTCTCTCTAGATCAGAAAGGTTTGTTTGTGCAAAGACTTAGACAAATAAAAAATGTGAATTGCTAATATAGTAATGACGATAATTTGTAACGTGTTTAACTCCTGCATTTGTTTGCTTTGTTATGTTACCATTATTGAGTTATTTTATCTACATATAAAACTATCTTACTATTACTATTAATAGTATTAAATAATAATTTTAAAGTTCAACTCTCACTTCCTCCCTCACACCTGATTTCCAAAATCCGCACCCTTGTACCTACCTCTGAACCCTTCTTTTTTTTTATTTTTTTTTACTAATCCATATATGTACCTATCGTGTCATAGGGATGCTTTAGGGAACATTTGAAAATGTTAAGTATGCCTGATCCATACCCTGAAAAGTGTACCTTTTGTTTGTAATTTATCCTGAAAATCCTTAACTAGGTTATTTATATAACATAATATAATTTCCGGGTATAAAAAATAACTTGAAAATTCAGGAAAAAAAAATACATTCACTGGAGAGCGAGTCTGCCTAGGGACTTCTTTGCCATAGCTTCATAGCTATATCTCTGTAGAGATTTAAGGCACTGCTGCCCCTGATAAGTCCATTGGAATGCAGGCCCCGATTTGAAGCTGGTCAACTGCTGGTCAATGCTCCTGTCAATGAATCTTGGATGATTTAAGCAGCATTGCAAACTGATGTCAACCTGATGACATCAACATAAGCCTTTTCACTGTTCTCTTTGCTGGAAGCTCTGACCTGAGGAAGCAAAGCCCTGCCTCTACCAAGATGGCCACCTTCACACAGCGGCACAGCGCAGCACAAGTCAAAGTAAGTCAGTAATGGGGAAAGATCAGCTGCAGTTAGGCCACAGGCAATACTGGTGACTATATTAGTCTATATTATTACTATAATATATACTATATTATTACTGAAAAAATATATGTAGAAAAATAATGTACTGTCCTATCAATTGAAGCAAAATAAAGCAGAGGTTTTGAGACAACTTTGGACTTTCACGGCACGGTAAAGACTCACATGGGCAATATATATAAAAAATTACACATATTTATTAAGAAAAATGAATTATAATTTATTTTTTCGTAATACATTTTATTTTATTTTTTATATATATATATTGCCTATCTGAGTGTTTACCATGCCATGAAAGTCCAAAGTTGCCTCAAAACCACTGCTCTTTTTTTCTTGAATAATGGTGACTAGTCATTTGCCTGCCACCTGCCTTTTTTGGGCACAGCTTCTATGGTTCAGCTCCTCATTAATTTCAAAGTTCAAAATTGTGAAATGTGTTGTGCTCCTTTGTTAACAGAAACTGAATAATAAAAAATATAATTGAAAGATATTGGCATGGTATATATTATTTTTACAAAGTTTTATTGATAGAAAAAATGAATACAACAAATATATGCAGCAGTGTGAGGATTACATTGAGCAAGAAGAAAAAACAAAAAAAAAAAAAAAGCCAAAATGAGGAAGAAAACCAAAGCCGGGGGATGTAACATTTGTGATGCTAAATTAGCCAGTACAGCAATAATAATAATAATAATATTAATAATAATAAAAATATATATAAATAAAATGAAAAAAAATATATATATATATATATATATATATATATATATATATATATATATATATATATATATATATATATATATATATATATAAATAAAAGAGAAGGAACAGCAGCTATATGTCACCATAAAAGTCAATTAACATAAAAGAATATATATATCACCTTGTAACAGCTGCCTACAGATTAAGGAAAAGAAAGAAGATTTTTTTTTTTTTAATTATCATATTAATGCTTTGTTTTGCCATTAATCTTATTATTTCCTATTTTTCATTCTGTATTGCTGCAACCATTGTCAGTTAGACTGGCTCCTTACAATCAGGAGTCTCAAAATAGAGTTGTACACATACAAAGAAGATAATGGACAGACTACAGAGAATAAAGGGGAATAGAAGAGAACGAGAAGAAAAAGGGAGAAAGAGAAAAAAAAAAAGAAAAAAGTGGGGAAAAGAAAAAGTCCACAGGGGGAGAGGAGATACAACCAGACATCCCTAAATCGATAGAAGTAGGTTGTTGAACCTGGAGGAATGGGTATATGATATCCATGGTTGCCAGACCCTAAGAAATTTACTGTGCGTGTCAGAGGCAAGGGACGTTAGTTTCTCATTAATCATAATGTCGTTCATACGATTCTTCACTGCCTCAAAGCTGAGTACAGGGGTTTTTCCATGCCCTCGCAATAGTCAACTTGGTTGCATTGAAAAGGTGTAAAGCTGGTTGGCGTTCTGGGAGGAGGAGTTCAAGGATAGGCTTACACAGAAGGGCTTCATAAGGGTCTCGTTTAAGATTAGAATGAAGCATGTTGCGTAAGAGGGCGTAGACTCTAACCCATAGCCTGCATACCCTTGGTTACGTACACCAAATATGGGCCATTGTACCTTCTGATAGGCAACCCTGGTAACAATAAGGTGAACACGAGGGGATAAAACGAGCTAGCCTGGCTGGTTTATAGTACCATCTATAGAACACCTTATAGGCATTTTCTAAAATAAGAACATTCCTATAGCTTTTTGAAAGGGATATTACCATAGCATGCCAGACCTCCAGGTCCAATTGTTTACCCAGGTTGCTCTCCCATTGGAGATGGTATGATCTCACTGGGGGTTTCCTTTATGAAATGATCGAAGAATAAAGTAAAGATCTTATCCCCGGGGAATGAGGCGTGGCCCTACATATTTTTTTATAAGGAATCAAAGTATATGGAGTAGATTGAGCCCTTATGAGCTGTAAGAGAAAGTGTTTATATTGAAAATAGCTATATTGCTCCCGTAAGGGGATATCATGGGAAGATCTAAGCATTTCAAATGTAACCATTCTCGTGGGGGTGAGCAGAGAATGGACATCAGTAAATCCATTAGCCGCCCACCATGAGAACTGCCTAGGATTCTCACAGCTAGGGGGAAATAAAGGACAGTAAGTAAGACGCAGTAGCGGTAGATGGGGGGACCGTAGTCCTGCAGAGTACTTAACAGAATCCCAAAGGCGGAGAGAGTGAACCATGCATGGCCCGAAACCACAAGGGCGTTTCGAGGGAGGGAGCCAGGGAGCCAGGGTACAGGGGAAATATGTATAGGATGTGACTCAACCACATCAATAGTTAGTGGAGCAATGTTCGCTGCTATGTAGTATGCCTGAAGGTTGGGGACTGAAAGTCCCCCTTTAATCCGCCGAGACCTATTGATGCAGCGTCGAGTAGAACCCCAGATAAATTTTAAAAGTTTACGTTGATGGATTCGTAATATGTAGGAAGCTATTGGGACTGGTAACACTCTAAAAAAATACATCAATTTTGGGAGGTAGGTCATGCGGACCGCAGAGATCCTGCCAAACCAGGACAACAGGAAGTGGGATCAAGAAGATAGCATGTCAGTAAGTTTCTTAAAGAGGGGAGGAAAATTTGCTTGATAAAGTCCATCATATGTAGGAGTAAGATGTACACCTAAATAGGGTAATGAGGGGAGCCATTGAAAGGGAAAGTTTTCTTTCAAAGCGGACAGTTCTGGGGGGGAGATGTTCACAGACATTGCCTTCGATTTGATAGGGTTAACATGCAAACCCGAAAGAGACGCAAAGGTCTTCAAAAGGGTAAAGAGGTTGGGCAGTGAGATTCTAAGTGATATAAAAACATAAAAAAAGCAGTGCAGCGCTAAACAAAAATAATAATAATAAATAATAAAAAAAATGAGTCCAAAAGCATAATAAATAAAAAAGTGATCAATCAGGATGAAAATGGTTAGAAAATCTCTTCGATAGTCAGTAGGCTGCTCAGATGAACTCCTTAACAGCAAACAATTATCCTCTACCGGGAGTACAAACCGCTCACCTGAACGAAGGGACCTCTGTGTTAGCAGCAGGTCAAAAGCACTTGTCCCTCAACCAAGGGGGGGGGGGGGGGGGGTTCACCAAGCTGTGTCTCCGCACATCCTCCTTTTCTCCAGATACTCCAGATGGTGGATGGTGGATGGTCATCCAATACACTCACAAATGGAATGTTGTCATGGAAAGGTATAAAACAAAAAACACATAGTGCTCTCCGTATGATCACAATACAAATAAATTTATTTAAAAAAAAGGTACTCACAAATATAGCACTATATCCAAGTGCATAGAAAATGGGTATACAACAATAAAAAAACAGGTGGGTGGCTGTCCTTACATCAATAAGAGGCCCCCTGGTTTTTTATTTTTGTATACCCAGCTTCTATGTGGAGTAACCTTACGAGGTCCCGTCGGATGCCGTCGTGTCCCGTCGGACGCCATGTTAAGTATGGCGTCGATCAGCGTCGGCTTTTTCCGTCGCTTACGTCGTTTTACTAACTCGTTCGCGAATAGGGACTTGCGTAAATGACGCTCATGTCGTTTTGACGTCGGTTTCAACGACGCTTCCCGACGTGAGCTGGAGCATGCGCACTGGGCTTTTTCCCCGGCCGGCGCATGCGTAGTTCGTTCGACGCGGGGGCTCGCTTAATTTAAATACAAGCCGCCCCATTTGAATTGCGCGGGTTTACGCTTGGCGATTTACGAGACGCCAACGCAAACTACGGAGCAAGTGCTTTGAGAATAAAGCACTTGCTCTAGCACGCAGTGGCGGCGTAGTGTAAATGGCTTACGCTACGCCGCCGAAAATATATGAGAATCTGGCCCTTAGTCTCCAGACCTCAATATCATTGAGCCACTCTGAGGACAATGAGTGGATAGACATCCAAATGTTATGATGTATATGTGACATGTGGACACAAGGGTTCCTCTGATTGGTTGAGTGGGAAAGGCAGGTAGATGACATCACAATCTCAGTCTTTGCCAATAAGAAGAAGTCTTGTACTTATTCAGAAATATGAAGGCTTCCTGTAAATGCCTGAGCAGTGCTCAGCCCAAATAGATTTTGTTATGGGAGCAGGACAGGAAGTCTCCTTACCACTGAAAAAACACAGCACTGTAGAATGTATGTAGCTGATGTCGACAACATCTGCAACGTGGAGCAGAATGAGACCTGGCTGGTCCACTTACAAAGGGGAGGCTTCCTATAAAAAGACGGACATTGCACTGTTCCTACTCCTCAGGAACCTTTCAATTCCTCTAAGTACTGTCCTAGCCAGATGTGTAACCTACGGTAGCCACTGGCATATAGCACGCCAAACCCAGGAGCCAGAGTCTTAAATGGACAGAGCAGTTAGTTATCTTGACTTACCATTGTAATAAGCTTGTAGAGGATTGGATATTTTTTGGGATATATTTTGCAAAACTGCTCCAGCTTCTTCAAGTTGGATGATTTGCACTTGTGAACAGCAATCTTTAAGTCTGACCACAGATTTTCTATTGGATTGTGGTCTGTGCTTTGACTAGGCTATTCCAACACTTTTACATGTTTCCTCTTAAACCACTTAAATGTTGCTTTAGCAGTGTGTTTGGGGTCATTGTCCTGCTGGAAGGTGAACCTCTGTCCTAGCCTCAAATCACATGCAGAGTGGTAAAGGTTTTGCTCAAGAATATCCCTGTATTTAGCACCATCCATATTTTCCTCAACTCTGGCCATTTTCCCAGTCCCGACTTCTAAAAAACATCCCCACAGCATGATGCTGCCACCACCATGTTTCACTGTGGGGATGGTGTTCTTTGGGTGATATGTTGGGTTTGCACCAGACAGCATTTTCTTTGATGGCACATTCCTCCATACATTTTGGGAGTCTCCCACATGCCTTTTCGCAAAATCAAAACGTGCCATTTTGTTTTTTGCTTAAAAGTAATGGCTTTCTTCTGGTCACTCTGCCATAAATCCCAACTTTATGGAGCGTACGGCTTATTGTTGTCCTATGTACAGATACTCCTGTCTCTGCTGTGGAACTCTGAAGCTTCTCCAGGGTTACCTTAAGTCTCTGTGCTGCCTCTCTGATTAATGCCCTTCTTGCCCGGTCCGTGAGTTTTGGTGTGTGGCCATCTCTTGGCAGGTTTTCTGTTGTGCCAGGTTCTTTCCATTTTGTTATGATAGATTTGATGGTGCTCCTAGGAATCATCAAAGATTTGGATATATTTTTATAACCTAACCCTGACTTGTACTTCTCAACAAAATTGTCCCTTACTTGTTTGGAGAGTTCCTTGGTCTTCATGGCAGTGTTTGGTTAGTGGTGCCCCTTGCTTAGGTGTTGCAGCCTCTGGGGCCTTTCAAAAAGGTGTGTATATGAAATGACAGATCATGTGACACTTAGATTGCACACAGGTTGACATAATTTCACTAATTATGTGACTTCTGAAGGTAATTAGTTGCACCAGAGCTTTTTATGGTCTTTTATAACAAAGGGGTGAATAAATACGCACGTGTCAATTATCAGTTTTTTTTATTTCTGAAAAAATAGTTTTATGTATATATTTTACTTCACCAACCTAGACTATTGTGTTCTGGTCCATCACCTATAATTAATATAAAAAAACATTGAACTAAATGCTGTAATGTAAAAAAATAGGTAAAAAGCCAAGGGGGTGAATACTTTTGCAAGGCACTGTATTCCTCCTCTTGTTCATTTGCTTTAGCAGACCAGGCCCATTGTGTACTTTTGAAAACCCTTTACGGAATTTAAAAGTCATGAGATTATCTATACACAATCTATAGATCTTATGGAAAAATTAAGTATACGTGTTTGAAAGTATTAAAAAAAGTTCTGAAGATATAGGGCCACCCCCTTGCTCATCCCCAGGGGATATAGCATGTCTATGAGTTTATCATCAATAGCCTGAAATGAAAATGTCTGGACATCTCCATGTAGTGTAGACAGATGTGCTTGTTAGGGCAATACCTTTTCAACACAATTATCTGACTTTCACAAGTAAAAACTATCCAGATCACAAAGTGTCCTGACATCAAACACAGGCTAATTAATAACAGATACACAGACCGATCTTACCTTTAACTAAATTGACATTTGCACTGTTTAAAATCATTTGCAAAACTGTGGGCAAAATTCGATCTTTTTATTTTTTATTTTTTTTCTTAATTGATTTCTGGCAAGAGTTTATAACAAGGGTCTCCAAACTTTACATATATGTGGGAAGTAAAATCAGTTTTACAAATAAATGAGTCACCCTTTATATCAGGGTCTCCATCAAAATCTGGGTTCCCCTTACATCAGGGTCCCCATCAGTGTCTCCCTTTTATCAGAGTCCCCATCACAGTCCCTCTTAAATCAGGTTCTCCATCAGAGTAACTCTTATATAGTCCTTATTAGAGTTCCCCTTACGACAACAGTGCCCCATATAATAAAGTTCCAATCATAATCACTCTTACCACTATTGGGCTTACAGCATGTCTGTAGCAGTAGGATGGGAGTTGGAAGGCAGAAGATGGTTCATTCTCCTCCTCGTATACTTACCCTACCAGTGGGCTGTAGTTTGGAGACCCCTGATTTATAATTTTGGTAGGTGGCAAGGTCTTATTCTAAGTATGTCCCAGCAGTCTCCAAAACAACAGTAGAACATAGTATATATCTTGAGAAAATTGGAAGAGAACAAAAAAAAAAGAAATCAACAAGCCACAGGAAAGTGGTTTAAAAATGGTTGGGAAGTGTATTTTCTCCAGAAATGTCATTGAGGTTAACTACCGTATATACTCGAGTATAAGCCGAGATTTTCAGCCCTTTTTTTGGGGGCTGAAAATGCCCCCCTCAGCTTATACTCGAGTCAGTGTACCTAAAATTATTGAGAGGCTACGGGCCTCCATCGTTTAAAACTTGCAGTCTTCTCCTGTCCCTTCCATGATAGGCAGAACTCTGTCTGCTGAGAAACGCCAATGTGTGTTCAGTGTTCCGCCAATCACGGACGTCTTTTCATCCTCGGACAAGCGGACGTCTGTGATTGGTGGAACACTAAACACAGTGTCTGACGATGAGAGAACGTACGTGATAGGCCGAACTGTGTCAGCTGAGAAACGCTGAAGGGACCAGGAGGAGACCGCGAGTTTTAAACAATGAATGGACGCCGCAGCCTCTCAATTTCAGGTATACTGATAACAGGTACAGTGACAATGGGCACAGTGATGACAGGCACAGTGACGATGGGCACAGTGACGATGGGCACAGTGAGGATAGGCACAGTGAGGATTGGCACAGTGAGGGTGGGCACAGTGAGGATTGGCACAATGACAATGGGCACAGTGGGGATTGGCACAGTGAGGATGGGCACAGTGACAATTGACACAGTGAGGTTGCAATGGGCACAGTGAGGTTGCAATGGGCACAGTGAGGCATGCAAATGGGCATTGTTGACCCTCTTTTTCGCTTACAGTAGCTGCTGCATTCTTACCCTCGGCTTATACTCGAGTAAATACTTTTTCCCTTTTTTTGTAGTAAAAGTAGGTACCTCAGTTTATACTCGGGTCGGCTTATACTCGAGTATATATACGGTTAAGCGTCCTATACAATTTGAAAGTCCTACCTTAATGTTTTACATTCAACAGATACCCATTATCATTGGTCAAATTCACATCCAAGTCGCACCCATCCAAAGTTGCATAAAGGTTGCACTCCAAAGTCGATGCTCCTTTGGTGTTCCACCTTGAATG
This sequence comes from Rana kukunoris, assembly GCA_029574335.1. Taxonomy (NCBI): domain Eukaryota; kingdom Metazoa; phylum Chordata; class Amphibia; order Anura; family Ranidae; genus Rana; species Rana kukunoris. The sequence goes on from CM056052.1 coordinate 51,266,321, forward strand.
ATGGTCAACTCTTAGGCCCCGTAAACACACGGCAGAGAACCTCGACGGGCGGAACACATCGTTCCGCCCGTCGAGGTTCTCTGCCGGCCGTCAGAATCGGTGACCTGCCCGTCAGGAAAGGCAACCAACCATTCATCCCGACGGGCCGTCGAGCAAATAGTGAACCTGTTCTCTATTTGCTCGACGGTTTTCCCGACGGGCGGGGCTCGCCAAGAGCGTACACACGGCCAAGGTTCTTGGCAGAATGCGGCTCCCAGCGAGGTTCTCGCTGGTTTCTGCCGAGAACCTCGGCCGTGTGTACGGGGCTTTAGGCCGCGTACACACGATCAGTCCGGTCCGATGAAACTTGTCCGACGGACCGTTTTCATTGGACCACGCTGAAGTGGCCTGATGGTCTGATGTATGTACACACCATCGGACCAAAAATCTGATAAGACCAGAACGCGGTGACGTAGAACACAACGACGTGATGAAAAAATGAAGTTCAATGCTTCCAAGCATGCGTCGACTTGATTCTGAGCATGTGCAGGTTTTTGGTCCGATGCTTTTGTGTACTAACCATTGAATCTGTCCGACGGACCCGTGTCCGTCGGACAGGTGTTCGTCGGACAGATTTTAAAGCAAGTTTTAAAACTTTGGTCTGACGGACAACGGTCCGATGGGCCGTACACACCATTGAATTTGTCTGATGAAACTAGTGTTAAGGCCTAAGGCCGCGTACACACGATCGGTCAAAACCGATGAAAACGGACTGAAGGTCCGTTTCATCGGTCCAAACCGATCGTGTGTGGGTGCCATCGGTCAGTTATCCTTCGGTCAAAAAAAGAACTTGCTTTAAAATTTAACCGATGGACGCGTAACCGATAGGCCAAAACCGATCGTTAGTATGCAAAAGCATCGGTTAAAAAGCCGCGCATGCTCAGAATGAAGTCGACGCATGCATGGAAGCATTAAACTTAGTTTTTTTTTCAGCACGTCGTTGTGTTTTCCATCAAGCGTTTTGACACAATAGTTTTTTTAACCATCAGTCAGCTTCATCGGGTTAACCGAGGAAAACGGTCCTTATGACCGTTCTCATCGGATGGACTGATCGTGTGTGTGTGGCCTAAGACACAAGCTGTCATAGACACTCCCCTTAAGAGCCGACAATACATTACAGCCACAAGCAATTTAAAAATATTTTATTTTCCTTTAGAACTGTCATTTTACTGCAGGGCTGTAATAAACTTTGGAAAGATGCGCTACTTTAAAGGCAGATTAAGGGGGACCCCCCCCCCCCAGGCATGATTTTTTTAAGGGATATTTTATTGTTTCACTTTTAACAATTATTAAAATCACTGCTCCTGAAAAAATTTCTGTTTTAAAAAATAAATTGCATTGATACATGTCCCCTGGGGTAGGACCCGGGTCCCCAAACACTTTTTATGGCAATAACTTGCATATAAGCCTTTAAAATGTGCATGTTTTTTATGTTCGTGTCCCATAGACTTTAACAGTGTTTGCATGTGCGCACAAATTATTTGCCTGTTCGCATGTTCTGGTGCAAACCGAACGGGGGGGTAGGCTGTTCCAAACATCTTGGAGATAATCTGTGATTGTTTCAAATCCTTCTGTCTCTATATGTAATTCCAGACAGACTCCTAGGTGTTGAGATCAGGGCTCTGTGGGGGGCAAACCATCACTTCCAGGACTCCTTGATCTTCTTTACACTGAAGATAGTTCTCAATGACATTGGCTGAATGCTTGGGGTCATTGTCTTGCTGCAGAATAAATTTAGGGTCAATCAAACACCTCCCTGATGGAGTGGCATGATGGACAAGTATTTCTCCTGTAGCCTGTTTTTCTCAGCATTGAGGAGACCATTGATCCTGACCAAATCTCCAGCTCCATTTGCAGAAATGCAGCCTTAGACGTGCAAGGAATCACCACCATGCTTCACTGATGTCTGATGATACTCATTATTGTACCGCTCTCCAGACCTTCACGGAAAAAAACTGCTACAGCCAAATCATCAAGTCGGAGCACCTGCTTCCAATTTTCCTGCATAGGGCGTGGAACCAAAGCTAAGCCACTATGCACAAAAATATAGGAACTGGTGTACAGAAAAATGGCAGCACGTGCTCTGGACTCCATCCATCATTTTTAGAAGATGCTTTACCCATTTATAAAAATAAAGATTCCACAGTTCCATAGGATCCTACAATTAAACTTGTACTATACAGCCAATCATAGCTATCTCTGGCAATAGGGTGCAGAATCTTATCACAGCTTCCTGCGATAAAACAATTTGTCAATCATCACTTTTTTGCCAGCTCTACTAGGCTGCACAATGATACCATCATTAATTAAAGAGATAAAATTAGCTTCAGTTCCAATTTAGCAAAAGAAGAAAAAAAATGTACAGTGTGTTGTACAGTACAATTATTAGCTCTTTCAGATGTAATACAGTAAATGTTATGTTCATGCCTATGAGGTAGGTTAAACATATTAAATGCAAAGGTAGGTATAGGACAAGGGAGAAGGACAGTATTTTTCAAAGTGAGAGGTTGCAGCTGAACTTGGATGGTACTATTATTACATTATTTATTTATAAATCCAAGGAATCATTTCCTCTTGCCTTGCTCTCTAACAGTGATCCATAGTGGATCTCTTTTCAAAGAGTGGTACATCTGACAAGCATAAAGGAAGCAATATTGCTGCCTCCTGAATATGTTTTTTTTTTTGGACAGGGATTTTGAATGGGAATACCATATCGCGGCTTCAAGTCTAGCCTCATGGTTGTAGTACCATTCAGTTTAATGGGTCATGTTTTTTAGAGCTGTTCTACATAGTTACATAATTAGTCTGGTTGAAAAAAAAAACACAAATCCATCCAGTTCAATCAATAGAAGGGGGAAAAAACAATAAAGCACAATAAAATTAGCTCTGGCAGAGGAAAAACGTCATTCCAGATCCCCCAGAGGCAATCGGATTTTCCCTGGATCAACTTTACCTATAAATGTCAGTACCCATGTATATTCTGTGTATCTAGGAAAGACTCTAGGGGCCAGATTCACGAACACTTGCGCTGGAGTATTTGGATATGCGCCGCGTAACTGTGATGATGCGCCGTCGTTTCTATGTGCCCGTACCCACCAAACTAGATGCGCCCAATAACGGGTCATTTGCGACCGGCGGAATGTTCCGACGCCAGAGTATCGTCAGCGCTTAATTTCGCTGGGCGCATCAGTCGCGCCTATTGATTTCCCCTGCAAATATGCAAATGAGGGATTTTTCCCAATTCACGAACGGATTAGCACCATACGCTGGCTACATGCGCCGCGCGTATCTCGTCCGTCCGGCGCAAAGTTATTTCTACAAAAGGCTGCTTTATCTTTACTCCAGACGGTCACAGGTCAGCAGGAGAGCAGCTACAGCAGCGTTACCGACGATAAGAGCTAGCTGAGCACCCCCACTTGCAGGACAACACCTCTGTCCATGCTTGTCTGTCAAATTTTACAGCCATGGAGGAAGACATCATAGGTCTCCATAGCCGAGATGACGGCTGACAGCTCCTGGCCATTAAAGTTCAGCTTTCTCCTGTGTGTTTGCGGGGAACGGGAGCAGCCATCTCAGAACAAAAGTAACATCACTGCGGGGAGGGGGAGCAGGATATACTTTAGTGCCGGAATGGCGCTTCTACGGGCGCATTTAAACGCCCAACGGAAGGCATTGCGCTGACGTTTCCCGTGAAGTGGTGCCGACGGAAGTTGTGAGCATGCGCACAAAGGGGGCGAGTGGAGCCTCACTCACTGCGCATGCTCCGTGGTTGATGCGCTGAACGTAAGCCTCTGCGCTGGGCTCCGCCCATCATTTACATATGATCACACCCACTTCCCCTTGCGTCGGGTTACGCCAGCGCATTATCGTTACTCTGGCGCAAGTTTACGCGCAACTGCTATGTGAATTACAGGACTTGCGCTGAAAGGGTCTTCAGAGTAACGTAAATGAGAAGCGTTACTCCAGAGGAAAGATACTCTCATCTACCTGAATCTGGCCCTAGGTCTTTCTTAAAACAATCTACTGTGTGGGACAGAACCAGCTCTTACCGTGAAGAAGCCTTTCCGTATTTGGAGATGAAATCTCTTTTCCTCTAGACGTAAAGAGTGCCCCCCTTGTCCTTGGCTGCCGCTGTATCACGGGAGCGCGCTCGCAAAAGCTTTCCACCATGCTCGCTCGCATGAAGGTAGAAAACTTTTGTGAGGAGGAGCCGAGACAGCCGCCGAGGGACCCCAGAAGACAGCGTTCAGAGACACTGTGCAAAATGAGCTGCACAGTGGATGTAAGTATAAAATGTTTGTTATTTAAAAAAAAAAGTTTTTGCGGGCATAGCGTATCTTGTTTACGCTACGCCGCCCTAAATTAGCGAGGCAAATGCTGTATTCACCAAGCTAAGTTACGGTGACGTAGCGTAAATGGGCCGGCGTAAGCCCGGGTAATTCAAATGTGAATGAGGTGGGCGTGTTTTATGGTAATGTGTTGTGACCCCACGTTTTTTACGTTTTTTTTTAACTGCGCATGCACCGACCTTGGACGTATACCAGTGCGTATGCTCCAAATTATGACGCTACAACGCATTGTTTTCGACGTGAACGCAATTGACGTAAATCTACATTCACAGACGAGTTACGCAAAAGACGTGAAATCTGAAAAATTTTACGCCGTCCCGACGTCCATACTTAACATAGGATGCGCCATCTTTTTGGTGGTTTATCTTTACGCCAGAAAACACCTTACGTAAATGGCATAAATTCACTGCGTCGGCCGGGCGTACGTTCGTGAATAGGCGTATCTCGCTGATTTACATATTCTAGGCGTAAATCAGCGGGGACGCCCCTAGCGGCCATCTTAAAAATGCAGTTAAGATACGACGGCGTAATACAATTACGCCGCTTGTATCTTAACTCAATCCCGGCGTATCTTGTTTTCTGAATACAGAAAAAAGATACGCCGGCGCATCTAAGAAGTTACGCGGCTTATCTAGAGACTACTTACTGAATCTGGCCCTCTGACTTTAGTGTTCCTTTAAGTTTAGCTTTAACCTGTTTCAGGTTTAGGAAGGCCTATTCATAGACAAGAGCAGGATGGAGTCAATGAGATGACATAGGGAGCCAGGATATTAAACATATGCTGTATATAGATAGCACTTTAGTATTAGAAAGGTTTGCAGTGTAAAATGTAAAATGATTTAAAAAAAAATATATAAAAAATAAGTAACATTTTAGAAAAAATAAAATGTATCATATTAGTATTATTATTAGGGGAAAAAAAGAGAAAAAATGCCTTTCAGCTCAAATAGTATAGGACAAGCCTTAGGATTTGAACTGAACCATCGTATCTTGCTGGGTTGACTTTACCCAGAATGCCCCACTCTCCTTTGTCTCCAACAACTTCAGCTCCTGCATTTAGCTGACAATGTAATACGCATTCCGCAGCTCATTATAATTAAAAATATCAGAATAAATTAAAGTCCTCAGCTTGACACGCAGAGCCATAACTTTGCCTTCAGACATTCCTCTCTAATTAGTTAATTAATCCTAATGCAAATTATAAGCAATAATTAGTCAGCCAAGCTTGACAGAAGAGTCTGCTGACTTCCAGCTGTAAAGGATTTCAGATTTCGACTCTTGAGCGGATATCGTCTTGAGGTGTCTTTTGTCTGTTCAGACGGGCTCTCCTCTGTATTCCTTCAAAAGGGATCGCTTCGGAGACGGGCCGCGCTTGTTTTGCAGCTAACAGCTATTCTGTTAGATGCCATCCCAATCAACATCTGCATATTTAATTAAAAACTGTAAAGAAAACAAATATGCTGCAGTTGAAGCTGTATAAGAAAATGCTACAAGCTATTATCACCTATTAGATTTGTCAGATGTGTCTTACAAACTTGTACGTTCCTTCGAGGCCTGCCATCTCTGTAAGAGATGAGCGAACTTGTGAAAATATGGTTTTTTTTTTGTGAGATGATCTGCCATTGCTGCTATTCGGTGATGTACACCAAAAATGCCCAGAAAATGGTACCTTGGTGGAGGAAAGTCTACTGACCATAATAACTAGAGTTGTTGACCCAACAGAGATTTGAAAACATCAAGGATGGACTGGCCATCGAAACTACGGGGAGTGGGCTGGATTCAGTGACAGCTGATTGCCACGCCCCTCCGCTCCTCCTCCTCTCCCTCCCAGCAGCGTTCACCTCCTCTCCCTGGCTAGTTAACTTCAGCATGACTGAATACAGACATGCTCCTCGGGAGTCACACTGAGAAGCTCATCATACGATCCGGAAGGACGGCGGCCACACAAAGCTGTGACATAAGCTTCCTCGGCACTCGTTCCGCCGGTCTTTCCTTCCCCCGCTCTCCAACATGCTGTTTGCTGCCACAAATTTTTGTCCCAGCCCAGCCCTGCAAAACATTTTTGTACCACTCTGAAGACCTAGGTCAGTGATAGGCGAACCTTAGAACCCCAGATATTTTGGAAGTACATTTCCCATGATGCTAAACTACACTGCAGTGTGTGAGCATGATGGTAAATGTAGTTCCAAAACATCTGGGGTGCCAAAGTTCGCCATCACCAACCTAGGAAGGACAATGCACTGTATGTACCCATTGGCTGAGGAAGCAGAAACACTGCCTCTGCTGCCTTCCCAGCCAATAGGTAGCTGAAGCTCACGATAAGTGCCTTCCTCCCTCCCTCCTGACATCATAGAGGGACCTCTCAAGTACCGACCTGCTTTACAATGCAGGCAGATCGGGAACAAATATATTTTCAGCCGGTATCTGCAGTTTGGCTCTCACAGGGGGTATAACTTGGATGGGGATGGGAGATATGGGATGCCCAGCATAGATCAATGTAAACAGCACTTGGTTTTGGGACAACTATGTACACTCCCTATGTACACTCCCTGTACATACTTCTTCAGCTTCCTCCTGCACATTACTTGCTTGAAGCTCATACTTCTCACTCCACCAGCTCATTACTTGCTGCAGACTGTTACTCCTAGTCACCTCCAGTTCCCCAGGAACAGCTAGCACTATTTGTTGGTTAGGCCTGACACTGACTCAGCCAGGCCTCGGCAAATGCCCTTTGCAGTCCTTGTGCTAGCTGCCCCCAGTTTGCCCTCTTCAGGATCTTCCAGCCCTCCTGACTGCAGCTGCCTATTTCAACTGCCCCTTCCCCCACAGACCACTCTTCTCCACAAATTCGCGGTCCTCTCAGGTGTGCCTCCCAAGTCCTCCTAACTGTGCCTCACTCACCAGCCCTCCTGGCTGCGACCAGTTGTCCTCCCTGAAGTCTCTTAGCAGTGCTCTCTCTCGCTGTTCTCCCCTTGCTCTCTCTTGTGCCTCCAGTCCAGGACCTCCTCATGTGTTCCTGAATGTGGTCCAGACTGCACCCAAGCCCAGGCCCAAGGTTACCCCTCCCCCTGACTGGGGAGCTACCTTGCTTCCAATACTGACACGCAAACCAAACACTTGGAAAAAATGAACACAGTGACAGGGATGCTTGAGAAAGGAAAGAAGGAAGAAAGGCCAAGGAAACCTCCTTTGCACTTTTTCACTTAAGATCTTCGACCCGAGAACTCCCCCACATCTGTGCTGACCCTGGGTATTTAAGGAGGCCTACCCCCGGCCAATCCGGTTTGGGGATTGGTCAGGGCTCCTCAAACACCTCAGGTGGCTCCACCTTCCCTCACACCTCTCTTTCCAGAAAGACCTAGATGCTTCTGGAAAGAAATAGAAGGTCCTGATAACACCACCTGTGAGTCACCCAGCCCTACATTGAGCCACTCCCAGCCCAGAATGAAAACAAACAGGCCTATCCTCTCTAGAACACTACTTAAGTCCCATACACACTATCAGAATTTCCGATGTAAAAAGTCAGATGGACTTTTTAGATCGGAAATTTCCGACCGTGTGTATGCCCATCTGAGTTTTTCCATCAGATATTCTGAGGAATTCCGTCAGAGTTTAGATAGAGAACATGTTGGGCCAGATTCTCGTAGATGCGCGCCTAATTATGCAGGCGTTGCGCATCTCAGATGCACTACGCCGACGTAACACGGAGTGGCAAGTACCGTATTCCCTAAGTAAATGCGCTCCAAGATGCGCCTGCGTCGCGTAAAATCATGGGCGTAATCCGGCGCAACTCCAAAGTAGGAGGGAAGTGGGCGTGTTGCATTATAATGAAGCGTGACCCCATGCAAATGCAGGCCGGGACGAACGGAGCATGCGCCGTGACATGGATGACCCGCGCCATGACGTGGTTGACCCGCGCCGTGACGTGGATGCCTTCTGCGCATGCGCAAAGCCTCCCTACGATGCGCCGGTGCAGGGTATATAATGCGCCCACACATGCGCCCGTGCAGCGCAAACGTCTCTCATTTTTTGGATAGTGACGGCCAAAGTTTGTGCTGGACAGGATGACAACCGTGGTTAAGGAGAGGAGGAAGAAGAATTTCTCCCCAGAGGAGAGGGCCCTTGTCGTCAGGGCCATGGAGAAGTTTGATTCGCGGCTCCATGGTGCTGACAGTGCCCGGACCAGCAAGTCCCGGAGGGATCAGATTTTAATGAGGGTCGCGTGCCAGGTCAATGCCCTCTCTCATGAGGTCCGGACACCGCAGGACATTCAGAAGAAAATGAATGACCTGCGGCGTCATGTGAAGGGCAAGCTGGCTGCCATAGCTCGGCATGCCAAGGGCACTGGAGGGGGCCCACCCTGCCCTGTCCGCCTGACTGAGGAGGAGAAGGTGGTTGCCCGCTGCCTACAGACGGAGCAGGTAGAGGGAGTTGGGGGCTATGAGTCCCAGAAGCCAGCCGTGAGGACAGGTAAGTGTGTTTTATATTCTATCTGTTGTGTACATGTATGGGGGTGGAAGGGAACATGTGCCAAGTGTGTGGCTCCACCAACATGGGCATCTTTTGTGTCATCCACAGATGTGCAGGAGGGAGCGGGGCCATCTGTTGATGCCAGGGCCCATCAGGATCCATCCCCTGAAGATTCAGTCCCTCTGGCTGCCCCCCTGGAACAGGACTTGGAGGGAAGTGGGCACACCTCAACGGAGGAGGTGGTTGAGGAGGGTGTGGTAGTCCATGACCAGGCCCTCTATGTTGTTGTGGAGGAGGATGGTGGGTTGGCCGGACCAGCCCAGGCTATTCCTCTACCTGTAGCGTCCCCCTCCAACCTCTCCAGTCCCTCTCTTTCCCCCCCCCTCATCTCCGGCCCCTCAACATCCTCCCCTTATGCCCGGACCCCTGCCACTCCCCGCAAGGCGACGTGCAAGACCAGGGGTGTTCATAAGGTCCTGCCGGAAGAGCTGGTCAGACAGCAGGACCAGCAGAATCAGCACCTGGCCGAGGTCGTGGAGGAGATGAGGCGCCTGGCCGACAGCCTGGCATCCTCGGACAATATTACTGATGCCATCCAGGATGTTGCTGTTAACAGCGCAGCAACGCTGACCAGCTTGGGGGAGCTGCAGGAAAACACATCGGAACTTGTGGGGGAGGTTCGTGCCCTGCGCCTTGCTGTCGAGGCACAGACTGCTGTGCAGACCCGCATAGCGGTTGCCCTGGAGGGCATGCAGGCAGCCAGGGAGGGACGTGGGGATGCTCCTCCTCAACCTGCTGCCCCCCCCCATCTGTGGCTGCCCCCAGGCAAGTGAGGGGCAGGACCCGTGGCACCAGGCAGAGCCCCCGCCAGGCCCATTAATTTTATTTTTCTTTATTATTATGCTCTGGATAAGAGCTTTTTTTGTTATTTGTTATGCTCTGGATAAGAGCTTTTTTTGTTATTTGTTATGCTCTGGATAAGAGCTTTTTTTATTTATTTTTTAATACTGCACACGGTGCAGTGTGAATGGTGTGTGAATGTGAGAGGGTGGCACTCCTGACAGTAAGGGGTGTCACCCTCGGCCGTGGAGGTGAAGTTAACCCCACGGCTGTATGAATGATGTGTGAAAGGTGTATGAATGGACAGCAACATCATTGGGGCCTTGACGTGGCGTTGCTGCTCCCAACTCCTACATGCTGGACTTGGGCTAATCCAATGCGATGTGCATGTGGTGTGTGTGATCTAGGGACATCAGTGGTGTACACGCGTGCATTGTCTGTGTGCCATGCTGTATGTGTGTGTTTAACGCTCAAAGATTCGTAACACGAGGACCCTCCTGACTGCTCTTCCATCAGCTGACGGGGTCTCCTCTGGCGGGGGGGGGGCTGTGTGGTTGGGGGGTCAGGTCATCACGTAGGGCAATGTGCAGGCCCTTTCGCATGGCAAAGTTGTGCAGAATACAACATGCACCAATGATCTGACCCACAAAGTTGGGGGAATACAATAGGGCCCCCCCAGACTTATCCAGGCATCGGAAACGGGACTTCAGGAGGCCAAATGTGCGCTCCACCACTCCACGGGTTTTGATGTGTGCTTCATTGTATCTTCTCTGGTTTGGGGGTTCCGGAAAGGAGTCATGAGATGGGGTCCCAGTGTATATGCAGAGTCACCTGTAAGGGAAAAGACAGGAGGATGGTAGTCATGCATGTGCCACTTCTGTTGTGCATCATGGGAGGGGATAGTCATGGCTGCCACCCATGTCACTCACCAACCAGCCAGCTGTCCCCATACATGTCCTGCTCAAAATCTTCTGGGATGTTGCTTTGACGGTAGATGTAGCTGTCATGGCTGGACCCGGGGTCTTTGGCACGGACGTGCCATATGAGGTATTTGGCATCGGCTATCACCTGTACGTTGATGGAATGCCAATGCTTCCGATTGCGGTATATGTGCTCTGTGGCACTGGGGGGCTGGAGTGCCACATGTGTGCAATCAATGGCCCCGATGGTGCGTGGGAATCCGTCAATTCTGTAGAAATCTGTCATTGCCTTCTGCCGCAGGTGCACAGTGGTGGGTCTGATGAACTGGTTGGACATGCGTCTGAGGATTGCGGGGACAACCTGGTGCAGACATCTGCTTATGCTGGTTTGTGACATCCCAGCCACCACTCCACTTGTACGCTGGAATGATCCACTGGCCAGGAAATGCAGTGTTGCCAGTACCTTCACCAGTGGCTGCAGTGCACGTGAGCGGTATGTCTGGCTGGTGATGTCATCCTGCAGGGCTGTGGTTATTTCCAGGATGGCAGCAGGGCTGAATCTGAAGATGCGATACACCTCCTCATCACCCATGCCAAAGAGCCTCATGCGCGCTCAGTAGATCCTCTCACGTGCCCCCCTCCTCCTACTCCTCCTTCTATGTGCCTCTTCCTCTGCATACCTTAGTAGTGATAAGACCATGGCTGGCCCTGGCATCATTGGCATACGGATGTGTTGTCCAGTAAGTGTGATTGCTCAGCTAGTCCGTTACGGTGCTGCTGTAGTTGCTCTCCAGCTGACTTGCACACGGCCTTGAGCAAAGTTACCCGTGCTTTTATGAGGGGTATGTTTACTCAAGGCTTTCGAGTTACGCGCACCACGAGTAGCCAACGCCGGACGCGCGTAGTTTCGGGAATACGCGCATCTCCCTCATTTGCATATTTGCATGCTAATTCAATGGGAACTGAATATTTTTCATGCGTAACTATGCGCCTACGCCGCGCTAGCTTAATGCATTTTCGCCGCAGAGACGGAAATTTTTTCCGCGCGTATGTGGTTCTGTGTTTACCGCGTATCGATACGCAGGCGAACATTTACTATTACATATATATATACATTTACGCAGGCGTAGCGCCTCTGAGAATCTGGCCCGTTCTCTTTTACTCCAATGGAATTCTGTTGGAATTCCGATGTGAGTTTGTACAGGTCTTAAAGGGTGCTACACCAATATTGACAAGCAAACCAAATTTAACACAGTGACAGGGATGCTTGAGGAAGGAAGGTAGGAAGAAACAGTGGAAGGGATAAAGGAAGGCAGGGAAGGAAGGAAGGAAGGAAGGAAGGAAGGAAGGAAGGAAGGAAGGAAGGGGGGGAAGGAAGGAAGGGAGGGAAGGAAGGAAGGGAAGGAAGGAAGGAAGGAAGGAAGGGAGGGAGGGAGGGAGGGAGGGAAGGAAAGAAGGAAGGAAGGAAGGAAGGAAGGGAGGGAGGGAAGGGAGGGAGGGAGGGAAGGAAGGAAGGAAGGAAGGAAGGAAGGAAGGAAGGAAGGAAGGAAGGAAGGAAGGAAGGAAGGGAAGGAAGGAAGGAAGGAAGGAAGGTAGGGAAGGAAGGAAGGAAGGAAGGAAGGAAGGAAGGAAGGTAGGGAAGGAAGGAAGGAAGGAAGGAAGGAAGGAAGGAAGGAAGGAAGGAAGGAAGGAAGGAAGGAAGGAAGGAAGGAAGGAAGGAAGGAAGGAAAACAGTTTGCTCAAAATATGATTACTTGTTCACGTAGGTTTGCCTTACATTAAAAATTTTCTCTTGCCATTCCGTGGTCAGGTACCAGTCGTCCTCCCTAGTCATCCTCTTTTTCCTTATTGTTGATTGAAAATAACCATGACATAGTACTTAAACATTATAATTAAAACTCACATAGCAACATTTCAAACCGGTCTTGGCATGACTTGTAACACGACCCCCATTACAGTTCATTTTTTTCTACCGCTTTGATTTAGCATTTCTATTATGAACACTTTCTACCTTTACATTGAGTGTTGTATTTCACTGCGTGCTGACATGTAATAAATCAGCCATAACCTATTACATGCAGGTGTTAAAAAATAATATATAAAAGTTACAAGATGTGTCAAGTTACTCTAGCGAATGGCTGCTACACCGAAAAAAGAAAAGAAAAAGGAGGCCCCCATCGTGTACACATCTGATTTAAACAAAGTGTTTTCTGAATGAATAGTTCTCTTAGAGAAGAAACATTAAAAGGATGGAGTCCTTTTATAGAAAAACCTGCTTCATCTTTTTTTTTTTTTGCACAGATGTTTGAATAAACCTAATGCTGCCTAATACACCTAGGGTTGCAGGATGTTATTGTTTTATGTATTCCCCATATCACCAGGGGCAGACGAGGTACAAACAGATGTATGCTTTTCCTAGCTGGAGGCCGCGTCCTCTAACTTTTCTGACTTTGGTTCCTCAGTTTGTACAGGGAGCAGCAAACAGATGAGAAGAAGCAGCACCATTGATATGGTAATTATTTATTGGTATACCCAGGTAAAGACCAGACTTGTGGGCTCCCATATCCTTTATGGCTGTACTCCTGACAAACTGCTAAATACACTGCAGAAGGACACACTATTATTGGGACACCCACCGTTACATGCACATGAATTTTAATGTTTTCCAGTCTAAGTCCATAGGGTTCAATATTGAGTTGCCCCCAAACCCCAGCCTTTGCAGCTATAACAGCTTAAACTCTTCTGGGGAGGCTGTCCACAAGGTTTAGGAGTGTGTCTATGAGAATGTTTGACCATTCTTCCAGAAGCGCATTTGTGAGATCAGGCACTGATGTGGACGAGGAGGTCTGGCTTTCAGTCGCCACTCTCAGGCCCCGTACACACGACCGAGAAACTCGTTGGGTGAAACCCATCGTTTTTCTCGTCGAGTTTCTCGTTCGGCTGTCCAAAAACTCATCGAGCCAAATTTTCCCATTGCCTTCGAGGAAATAGAGAACATGCTCTCTTTTTGGCTCGACGAGTTTCTCGACGGTTTTCTCGGCGAAAAGTGTACACACGACCGGTTTTCTCGGCAGAATACATCTCCCATCAAGTTTCTTGATGGATTCTGCCGAGAAAACTGGTCGTGTGTACGGGGCCTAATTCATCCTAAAGGTGTTCTATCAGGAGTCTATACAGGCCAGACAAGATCCTCCACCCAAAACTCGCTCATCCATGTTTTTATGGACCTTGCTTTGTGCATTGGTCCAAATAATTTGGAGGAGGGGGGATTATGGTGTGGGGTTGATTTTCAGGGGTTAGGCTTGGCCCCTTAGTTCCAGTGAAGGGAGCTCTTAAGGCGTCAGCATACCAAGACCTTTTTGACTATTTGATATGTGGATATGTCAAATACAAATAATACACCTTTAAGCCTAAATCATACCTCCCAACTTTTTGAAATGGAAGCAAGGGAACCCTTTTAGCAAAAATATGTAGGTATAGGACACACACCCTGTAAAGGAGAATTGTACAAAAAAAATCACTGGTTACACTAACAAGTACTTTTTTATGACCACTATTCCTTTATAGTGGCTATTGCAATTTATAAACATAGCAATTTAGAAAATGGATGAAAGGTTTAGCACTGTGAAACACTTTTTGAAATAAATAGTGCATTTTATATACAACTATATATAGACTAGACCAAAATAAGGAGAAAAAAAGGACAGAGGGACTTTGCTCCAAATCAGGGACAGTCCCTCAATTTAACTTGTATTTTCATTATGTTTTTCACAATGCTTTTGCGGGGGGGTTCAGTGGACGGCAGTGGATAATATCAGTAGAGCAGTTTGCAGTTTTCTTATTTTTACTATTACTATTTATTATTATTATTATTATTATTATTTTTACAATTAATTTTTCTTTTTTTTTCAAAATGCTCTGGGGGGGGGGGGGGGTTGTGTGGCGTTCGAATAGCAGTGACATAATTGTCTGCCCGAGGGAAGGGGGAAGGGGTGTTGTTTGGCAGTGAGAAGCGTTCGAATGGCGGCAGTGACGGAATGGTCTGCCCGGGGGGGGGGGGGTGTTTTGGGAATGAGTGGCATTTGAATGGCAGTGCCGGAATGGTCTGTCCAGGGGGGGGGGGTTGTTTGGCAGTTGGTGGTGTCCGAATGGCAGTGCCAGAATGGTCTGTCTGAGGGAGGGGGGGGTTGTTTGGCAGTGAGTGGCGTTGCAATGGTACTGCCAGATTGGTCTGTTCTTGGTTGTTTGGCAGTGAGTGGCGTGTTCAAATGGCAGTGCCGGAATGGTCTGTCCAGAGGGGGGGGTTGTTTGGCAGTGAGTGGCATTGGAATGGCAGTGCCGGAATGGTCTGTCCGAGGGAGGGGGGGTTGTTTGGCAGTGAGTGGCATTGGAATGGCAGTGCCGGAATGGTCTGTCCGAGAGAGGGGAGGTTGTTTGGCAGTGAGTGGCATTGGAATGGCAGTGCCGGAATGGTCTGTCCGAGGGAGGGGTTGTTTGGCAGTGAGTGGCATTGGAATGGCAGTGCCGGAATGGTCTGTCCGAGGGAGGGGTTGTTTGGCAGTGAGTGGCGTTGGAATGGCAGTGCCGGAATGGTCTGTCCGAGGGAGGGGTTGGTTGGCAGTGAGTTGCGTTCGAATGGTAGTGCCGGAATGGTCTGTCTGAGGGAGGGAAGGGGTTGTTTGGCAGTGAGTTGCGTTCGAATGGCAGTGCTGGAATGGTCTGTCCAAGGGAGGGGAGGGGTTGTTTGGCAGTGAGTTGCGTTTGAATGGCAGTGATGGAATGGTCTGTCCGAGGGAGGGAAGGGGTTGTTCGGCAGTGAGTTGCTTTCGAATGGCAGTGCCGGAATGGTCTGTCCGAGGGAGGGGAGGGGTTGTTTGGCAGTGAGTTGTGTTCGAATGGCAGTACCGGAATGGTCTGTCTGAGGGAGGGGAGGGGTTGTTTGGCAGTGAGTGGCGTTGGAATGAAAGTGCCGGAATGGTCTGTCCATCCCTGCTGGGCCTATATTAAGGTAGGAGCCTGGAGCTGCGGCTCTAATAGCCCCTACGTTAATCTGGCCCTGTTTGTAGGCACTGGGCTCTGCTGGGCAATTCAGGTGCAATGTTGTGTACATTTCTATGCAAAATACACCAATAAAAATAAAAAATTACAAAAATTAAATTAAATTATCAGAATCATTGAGGTTTCCTATAGATCTATCAGGATATAGCAGGAACAAAGTGACAGGTTATAGTTGCAAACCTGCTTGATTTTCATGGCTATAGTAAAGAAGCAAGGTGTGCTAAATGTCTGCTTATTCTTTAAAACACATCCAGCTGCACAGCTTTTTTTTTTTTAACTACAGCAAAAGCCATTTGATAATTGATTCTTTTTAGTGATCTAAGAAAACTTCTGCAAACTTTTAGGTCACTGGCAGACTTCTGCATGTACAGCTCCTATTTGATGACGGCCGACTGTTGTTTCTGAACCAAAAGGATGTCAGTTATATCTATTGCTTCCCCAGGCCACTTCTGAAATTCCTTTTGTACTAGTATCAGCAGGTTTTTTTTTTTTGGCTGTAGAAATTTTGATTACGCCGCTACCTTGCATAGTCACCGAGTCATTGAAGATGCAAAAAACGTGATATATGCTAATAAGTATAATAAAAAAATAAAAAAGGCAATTTGGAAAAAGGCATAACTGACAGGTCTTATCTGCCTTTTACATCTGTCAGTTCTGGGTCAGCATTTCCAAATAATTATTATTTAAATTAGCAGCTATGAAATGTATGTAAAATATTTATTTATTCGCTTCCTGCTAACAACAAGGACGTGAAACACTGAAATACGCCAGGATGAAAGGGGGTGGAAAATGTACTCCATGTTTTTTTGTTTTTTTTCCCCCCAAGATTAATGTTTGTAGAATGTTCACTGCGATGCATATAAATGGGCGCAGAGCAGATCTCAAAAACAAAATATTTAAAATAACTGTGTTTGCTTTCCATTGAATTGAACCCGTGGCTATAGTAGTGTGGGAGCTGCCACTGATGATTTATTATTAAAGGTGCAGAGCCCGGAGATGTCATACCGATCCTTTCTAGAGATTCCTAGACAGACCTTCAGCTCCTTTCACCTCCCCCTTCAAATCCCAGGTTGTTCTAATTGGGACGATTCTTGGTAGTGAAGTAGCTTGCCTGCCCCACTTAGGGTTGCCACCTGTCCAGAATTCACCCGGACAGTTTGGGTTTGGAATCATGCGTCCAGGTTTCAGACCGCCTGAAACCCTGACACATTATTTAGACGGGACTATGGCTTCCCAGCAGAGTTGTCTAAGCTGAGAGTGTCTGTTACACTCTTCCACACTGCCCAAAGCTAGCACTAACAACCCCCCCACCCCAAACACATCCAGGGCAGCCATCACCCCCTACATAGCTTTAGGCAGGGACCCCCTGGATCTGGGAACCGGGGGGAGGCCTCCTCTCTCCTGCCATGAGATAAGCAGGGGGGGTTGTGGTAGTCCCCATTTACATCAGAGTCCACAGAGTTCCCCCTTTACATCAAAGTCCACAGAGTTCCCCCTTTACAGCAGAGTCCACAGAGTTCCCCCTTTACATAAGAGTCCAAAGAGTTCCCCCTTTACATTAGAGGCCACAGTGTTTCCCCTTACATCAGAGTCTTTTTCATACATCAGAGTTCTCAGTGTTCCCCCTTAAATCAGGGTTCCCAGAGCATCCCTCATGTTAGAGGCTCCAGAGTTCTCCCTTAGATCAGAGTCTGCAGAGTCACCCCTTACATTAAAAGGGGAACTCTGGGAGTTCAGATGTAAAGGGGAAACTCTGTGGACTCTGATGTAAAGGGGAACTCTGTGGACTCTGATGTAAAGGGGAACTCTGTGGACTCTGATGTAAAAGGGGAACTCTGTGGACTCTGATGTAAAGGGGGAACTCTATGGACTCTGATGTAAAAGAGGACTCTGTGGACTCTGAGGTTAAGGAACTCTGCGGATTCCGATGTAAAAGGGGAACTCTGTGGATTTACTGATGTAAAGGGGGACTCTTGTTAATAACTTCATATGATTAAAAAAGTTATCTAATAGCAAATTATATGTATCTATAAAAATAAATTGCTGTGCTCTACTAAAGTGTTTGGGTTGGACTTGAAGAAAAAGTGGCAACCCTAGCCACGCTATTGCCTCCCACACAATCCTATTGGCCGGTGGGATAGGCCACCATTAAAATGGGCCAATAGTTCCTTTAACATGGCCACCCTGGAGGCACCCTTTAAGGTACTCCTCTGCTGGTATTGGGTCCCGTATTGCCAAATCAAACCCATAATACAGTGAAAAATGTTTCCGAGGCTGTGGTCAGCGTGGAGATGAACTTCATATCTGGTGGTCCTACCCCAGATTAGTAGGATTCTGGTTGAGGGTATTTGGTGTTCTGTTTACCCTCTTCCGTGTGTCCACCCGCAAAGATGCCAAGTTGGCCTTAATCCATTGCCTGATCCCAGGCCTTTTCTACTATCAGCAGAAATTGGCCATCTATTTGTGTATCGCTGAGACGCATGAAATAGCAAGGGCAAGAAGAGGCCGGCTGTTTCATTTACGGACGTAAAGAGCATCTTAGCGACCACCACGGGTGTGGAGCCCGTGGTGGTCCTATGCTCTTCCAACTTTGCATCCGCCGCGTCATCGCCACGTCACCGCACCAGGAAGTAAAACACTTCCGTGCATGCGCCGAATCCATTCGGCGGCGGCGCGGCGGCGGTGGGGGACGACATGTCTGCTGGTAAGTGTACTAACCAGCAGACATGTCGGGCGGACAGATTCCCACCGGATGGATTTCAAAGCATGCTTTGAAATCTGTCGGGTGGAGAAATCTGTCCGCTAGCCCATACACACGAGCGGAGATGTCTGCTGAAACGGTCCATCGGACCGTTTTCAGTGGACATATCCCCTCGTGTGTACGCGGCCTTAGGGAACCTTTACCTTTCCCACTTTTTTTTCCTTCCCTGTCTTTCTTTCTCTTCTCCAGTTTCCCTCCTCTGCCACCTGACCTACCCCCTGACCCCCATTTTTTTTTCTCCTTTTGTGTGTTTTGTCTTGTCTAACCCACTTTTTGGTTTTCGGCTGTTTGTTTGTATGAGCTCAGTTCAAGCTTTGCTTTTCAGAATTATGTGCGCTGTTCCACACCTCAACCCTTGAGCAATGTAGCTCAGCCACCCTAAGTTGACCCCCGGTCTCAATCGGAAGGTTGTTGTTGTTCAAAAGTTCGTTCTACAAACATGTTTTCAATGTGTACCCTTAAAGGTGTTGTAAACCCTTATATAAAAAAAGTCATACTTACGGCCACCGTGCAGTTCATTTGGCCCTGGTCCTTCTCTTGTGGGGTCCCTCAGTGGAGCTGGTGGCTCCTTCCTGCATCAAGTTTCCACATTGGAGAAGCGCTCTCTTTGGTGGACACTCGTGTGGGCGTGCTCCCGAGTCCCACATCTGTGTCCATTCACACAGAATGCAGGACTTTAGGTTTTTATTTTTTGCGTTATAAACAAAAAAAGAGCGTCAATTTTGAAAAAAAAAAAATATTGTTTACTTGTTGCTATAATATATTGCCTCAGTTTAGGCCGATACGTATTTTTCTACATATTTTTGGTAAAAAAAAAAAAAAAAAATAGAAATAAGCGACTGGTTTGCACACAAGTTATAGCGCTTACAAAATAGGGTACATAATTATTACTATTTTTTTTTTACTAGTAATGGAGGCGATCTTCGATTCTTATTGGGACTGCCACATTATGGCGGACACATTGGACACTTTTGACACATTTTTGGCGCCATTTATACAGCGATCAGTGCTCTAAATATGCACTAATTACTGTATAAATGTGACTGGCATTGAAGGGGTTAACACTAGTGGGTGAGGGAGGGGTTAAATGTGTACCCTGCATTGTGTTCTAACTGTGGGGGGTGACTGGGGGAGGTGGCCAATCTGTGTCCCTATGTACAAGGGTCACAGATCGGTCTCCTCTCTCCCTGACAGGACATGGATCTGTGTGTTTACACACACAGATCCACGTCCTTGTCTCTGTAACCGCCGATCGCAAAAGCCTGGCGGCCATTGCAGTCACTAGGCACGTGCATCGGCATCTCAGTGATACGGCCGGCACCCGCGGGCCGTCATACACCCCAGGAGGTGCAGGACCAGTGTCCCTGTATGTCACAAATGCACAGTTGAATAGAAAAAACCCTCATGGTGGGACTTTTGGTGGCAACAGGAAAATTGCACAACAAATTGTGACTTGGAGTAAGTTTAAAATATTATGAAGTCTTTAATATTGTTACAAAATATAAAAATTCCAATACATACCATGAGGTTTTTTTTCTTTTCAAATAGATTTGAGAGTAGCCTAAAAAAATGAGAGGGAGAGGGAGGGAGGGAGAGAGAGAGAGAGAGAGAGAGAGGAAGAGAGAGAGAGAGAGAGAGATCCTCGTTGCCTGTTCTTCTGTCTGTAACTCACCACCTTAATGCAAGGCTTTCTTCATGGTGTGAAGAAAGCCTCTTGAGGGTGGAAGGGGGCGAGCAGGAGTGTCAGGACACCCACTAACACACAGCTCTTTTCTCTATCTGCAAATTAGAGAGTGTCTTGACTTGCCTGCTTGCCCCCTCCCCCTCTAGGGGCTTTCTCCACACCAGGGAGAAAGCCTCGCATTACGGTGTGTAGTTACAGACAGAAGAACAGAAAGTGAGGATTTCTCAGAAGAAATAAGGACATTTAGGCCTCGTACACACGATGGAATTTTTCTGCTGGAAATGGTCCGACGGACCATTTCAGCCGAAAAATCCGCTTGTCTGTAGGGGCAAACATACGGATTCGGACTGTTTTCTCCAGCGGAAAATTTCCAAAGTATGCTTTGAAACTTTTCCGCCGGACACATGTCCGTCGCATATGTCCGCTGGTCAGTACACTCACCAGCGGACATATCCACCCGCGCAAGCGTCGTATGGATGCGACACATGCATGGAAGTTGTTTACTTCCTGGTGCGGTGACGTGGCGCTGTCTGCCGGCGGGGATTTTGATCCGATGGTGTGTACACGCCGGACCAAAATAGCCCGGTGGACATATCAGATGCAAACGGTCCGAGGACCGTTTGCATCGAATATGTCCGTCCGTGTGTACGAGGCCTTAAAAGCAAAATGGAAGGATGAGGTAAGTGAAGGAGGACTGCACTAAGGTAAAGGAAGCTATTTAGGGAAAACATTTCTTTTTCCGTTGCAACCCCTTTAAGTTTTATTACATTTACATTTTACTTTTTCACTGTCTGTTTTTAATTTTATTTCTGTAAAAAAGCGTTAACACGTGTTAATGTGCATTAATAAGTATTAACAAGTACAAGTGATGTTTTGTTCTTTCTTTCTATTTATTTTTTTCTATTTGATGTTGCTTCAAATTTACATTTTACTTTTTCACTGTCTGTTTTTTATATTTTTTTTCTGTAAAAAAAATGGGTTATTTTTTGGCACAAGAACAGATTCAGGATATTTGAAAGGAGCTTCCCTGGTCCTCAGGAGCCATCCAAAGCCCACTGCACCTTGAAAATCAAATACAAATCAACTTATATTTACCAAAACTTTTTACCAAAATGATGACATTTTACCCAAATTTTCAGATCATCACCAAAAAAAAAACTTGCAGACATTCATATCCAAGACAGAAAAACAAAATTCACATCTCATGTTGTAATGCTATATTTTTGTACTCACAAGAGATAATTGTGAATCCTAATATGTTTATGTTTCTCCAGACATTCACATGAAGATCTGTTACGTGTTTTGTGACTCACAATTTCTAGCACAGAGGTCTCTCCAGGTGTTTTCCCAATGTCCTCCATTGTGTGCTATCGTCTTGCACTTATAACCTCATCTGTAACACAACCTTATTGTGATATCTCCCTCAAGGCTATTTGTCTGATTTATAGCACCTGCATTAAAAGGTACACGAGTTAAACAGTGTCATTCCAAAATTGCATGATACACAAATTGCGATTACCATCACAAATTATCCTGAATGGCTACACCAGAAACACAGCAGAATATATGGTTTGAAGTGGGCTGGAAGGGGCACAGCTCAACCCAAATATTTATCATTATTTTTTAACTAGTTACCGACCTCCCACCGTCGTTATACGTCGACACTTTAAAGATGAATATCTCGGTAACCGAGATATCCATCTCTTCAGTGGCCGGTCCTGTCAACGATAACGGCGGTCTCTGCAGTGGATTCACCGTGAGATTGCCGTTATCGGTGGTGGGAGAGGGGCCCCCCGTCCCGCCGCTCTCCCGCTCCCGTAGCGGTCGGTAGTGGTGGAGGCGATCAGGTCTGCTTGGCTACTGTGTGGGGATGCGAGTGAGGCCAACATGGCACCCACCCGTCCCCATAGCTCTCCTGGGCGTAAGTGACGTCAAAACGTCAGTCCCGCCCAGCGTCTTAAAGAAACATTTTTTTTGTCATTTGAAGAAATTACAGTTTCATTTTTTTATTTTATTTTTGCATTTATGCCTAAATATGAGATGTGAGGTCTTTTTGACCCCAGATCTCATATTTAAGAGGACCTGTCATGCTTTTTTCTATTACAATTTACATTCCTTGTAATAGGAATAAAAGTGATCATTTTTTTTTTATTTCAGTGTTAAAAATTGTAAAATAAATAAAAATAAATACGAAAACAAAAAAAAATGTTTTTAAATCGCCCCGTTCCGACGAGCTTGCGCGCAGAAGCGAACGCATACACGAGTAGCGTCCGCATATGAAAATGGTATTCAAACCACACAAGTGAGGTATCGCCGCGATTTTTAGAGCGAGAGCAATAATTCTAGCCCTAGACCTCCTCTGTAACTCAAAAAATGCAACCTGTAGAATTTTTTAAACATCGCCTATCAAGAATTTTAAGGGTAAAAGTTTGACGCCATGCCACGAGCGGGCACAATTTTTAAGCGTGACATGTTGGGTATCATTTTACTCGGCGTAACATTATCTTTCACAATATGTAAAAAAATTGGGCCAAATTTATTTTTGTCTTATTTTTTAATTTAAAAAAGAGAAATTTTTCAAAAAAAGTAAGACCGCAGCGCAAATACGGTGTGACAAAAAGTATTGCGATGACTGCCATTTTATTCTCTAGGGTGTTAGAAAAAATATATATATACTGTTTGGGGGTTTTAAGGAATTTTATAGCAAACAAAATGTTTTAGTTTTGTAAACACAGAATCTGAAAAACAGGCTCGGGGCTTAAGTGGCTCCTTCCTGCCAATGGGAGCAGCACAGCTCAATAGGGCACTTTTTGTGTGGTCATAATCCCACTACTGCATGCTTGTTGGCATATTCCACAGTAGTAAATGTATGTGATATATCATCAATTCATACATCAAACACAAGACATAAAAAAATAAAATAAAATTCTGTGATTTTTAGTACAGACGTAAGAATAACAATATTTAAATAAAGTTTTTTTTATTTATATATATATATATATATATATATATATATATATATATATATATATATATATATATATATATATATATATATATATATATATATATATATATATATATATATATTATATATACACATAGGGCTAGATTCAGGTAGGAGCGGCGTAATTCTAAACTTGCGTAGCGTATGGTATTTATTTACACTACGCCGCCACAACTTTTACGGGCAAGTGCTGTATTCTCAAAGCACTTGCTCCGTAAGTTGCGGCGGCGTAGTATAAATAGGCCGGCGTAATGCAAAATGGGAAGGTAGGGGGCGTCTTCTATTTAAATTAAGAGCGCCCCCGTGCCGAACGAACTGCGCATGCGCCGGCCGGGAACGGTGCCCAGTGCGCATGCTCCAAATCACCACGCAAATACTCAATGAAAACGACGTGAACGTCACTTACGCAAAGCCCTATTCGCGGACGTTTTACGCAAACAACGGAAAAAAATACGCCGGGACGCCGTCCATACTTAACATTGGCTGCACCTCAGATAGCAGGGGTAACATTACGCCGGAGTTACGCTTACGCAAACGACGTAATAAAATGCGCCGGCCGTGGGTACGTTCGGGAATCGACGTATCTATCTTATTTGCATATTCGACACGTAAATCGACGGGAACGCCACCTAGCGGCCAGCGTAAAAATGCAACTTAGTTACGCCAGTCGGATCTAATGGAGATCTATGCGTAACTGATTCTATGAATCAGTCGCATGGATAGGAGGGCTCAGACGTAGAGATACGACGGCTTATCTGGAGATACGCCGTTGTATCTCTTTCCTGAATCTAGCCGATAATATATATAAGCCAGGCCTTCTCATCCAACATCAGTGCCTGAACTCACAAATTCCTGAACAATGGTCAAACATTCCCATAGACACACTCCTAAGTACCCTATCACACTTTTACGACTTGTCTCACGATTTTGTACTTCAAAATCGTATGACAAGTCATTGTTCATGATTTTCAAAGAACACCAGTCATATTGGCACGACTTTAGGTCCCACTGACCACCAATGTAAGGAGCATTCTTCCCACTGACCACCAATGTAAGGAGCATTCTTCCCACTGACCACCAATGTAAGGAGCATTCTTCCCACTGACCACCAATGTAAGGAGCATTCTTCCCACTGACCACCAATAAAGGGGGCATTCTTCCCACTGATCACCAATGTAAGGAGCATTCTTCATCACCAATCTAAGCAGCATTCTTCCCACTGACCACCAATGTAAGGAGCATTCTTCCCACTGACCACCAATGTAAGGAGCATTCTTCCCACTGATCACCAATGTAAGGAGCATTCTTCATCACCAATGTAAGGAACATTCTTCCCACTGACCACCAATGTAAGGAACATTCTTCTCACTGACCATCAATGTAAGCAGCATTCTTCACACTGACCATCAATGTTAGGAACATTCTTCTCACTGACCACCAATGTAAGGAACATTCTTCCCAATGACCACCAATGTAAGGAACATTCTTCCCAATGACCACCAATGTAAGGAGCATTCTTCATATCATTAGTCTGTATTGTGGTTTGAAAACTGTCACATGACATTAAAAAAAAGTATTGATACTTGTACTCGGCCCTAAAAAAGTGGTATCAGGACAACCCTAATACTAACCCCCATAAACCCTAGGCTAGCCCTAACCCCCACAAAACCCTAACCTTAGCATAACCCTAACCCCTTCCAAACCCTAGTCGATCCCTAATACTATTACTCGCCATACCCTATCCCTAGTCCTCGCCTAACTTTAACCCCAGCCTAATCCTAGCCTATCCCTAGCCCTTGCCAATCCCCAAACCCTAACCATAACCCCTGCAAAACCCTAACCCCTCCAACTATGACAGAGAGCGGCAGGTGTGGAGATAAAACTTACCTCAATGTAATAATTAGTCTTCCCACAGGTGGAAAACGTATTCTGAACCTAGTATGAAGTCACTCTAGATGGCTAGACACCAAGCCAAGTAACTCATCAAAACTGAGAATTTGAATAAGAAGAGGTGATCATTAGCAACATTAAATGTAAACAACTAGTGCACATGGACACAGATGCTCTCACCTGTTAATTGACATCCCTGTATAGTTAACAAAAAATCATTATGTGCACAATGATCATTATAGAAGAGCCAAAATTGACCCCTATCTTCACGATTGGCAATGATGGAATGTACCCAATATCGACGTCTTCTCCGCCTCCGCTTCTCCTCCTCTTCTTCCTCATGCATTGCGACCCCTAAGTGAAAATGTCCAAATTGGGCCCAAGGTGACAATACTTTGTGTAGCCACCATTATTTTACAGCACTGCCTTAACCCTCTTGGGCATTGAGTTCACCAGAGATTCACAGGTTGCCACTGGAGTCTTCTTCCACTCCTCCATGATGACATCATGGAGCTGGTGGATGTTAGAGACTTTGCTCTCCTTCACCTTTCATTTGAGGATGCCCCACAGATGGGTTTAGGTCTGGAGACATGCTTAGCCAGTCCATCACGTTTACCCTCAGCTTCTTTAGCAAGGCAGTAGTTGTCTTGGAGGAGTGTTTGGGGTCATTATCATGTTGGAATACTACCCTGCGGCCCAGTCTCCTAAGTGAGGGGATCATGCTCTGCTTCAGTATGTCACAGTACATATTGGCATTCATGACTCCCCCAGTGAACTGAAGCTCCCCAGTGCCGGCAGCACTCATGCAGCCCCAGACCACGACATTCCCACCACCTTGCTTCACTGTAGGAAAGACACACTTGTCTTTGTACTCCTTACCTGGTTGCCGCCACACACGCTTAACACCGTTTGAACCAAATAAGTTTATCTTGGTCTCATCAGACCACAGGACATGGTTCCATTAATCCATGACCGTAGTCTGCTTGTCTTCAGCAAACTGTTTGCGGCTTTCTTGTGCATCATCTTTAGAAGAGGCTTCCTTTTGGGACAACAGCCATGCAGGCCAATTTGATGCAGTGTGCAGCGTATGGTCTGAGCACTGACAAGCTGACCCCCCATCCCTTCAACCTCTGCAGAAATGGAGGCAGCACTCATACGTCTATTTCCCAATGACAACCTCTGGATATGATGCTGAGCACGTGCAATCAACTTCTTTAGTCGACCATGGCGAGGCCTGTTCTGAGTGGAACCTCTCCTGTTAAACGGCTGTATGCTCTTGGCCACCATGCTGCAGCTCAGTTTAGGGTCTTGCCAATCTCCTTATAGCTTAGGCCATCTTTATGTAGAGCAGCACTTTTTATTTTCAGTTCCTCAGAGAGTTCTTTGCCATGAGGACATGTTGAACTTCCAGTTACCAGTATGAGAGAGTGAGAGCGATAACAGCAAATTTAACACACCTGCTCCCCATTCACACCTGAGACCTTGTAACACTCACGAGTCACATGACACCAGAGAGAGAAAATGATAGCTAATTTGGCCCAATTCTAATATTTTAAATTAGGGGTGTACTCACTTTTGTTGCCAGCGGTTTAGACATTAATGGCTGTGTGTTGAGTAATTTTTTAAGAGGACAGCAAATTTTCACTGTTATACAAGCTGCACACTCACTACTTTTCATTGTAGCAAAGTGTCATTTCTTCAGTGTTGTCACATGAAAAGATAGAATATATATTAGGGCTGTTACTGATCAAAATTTTTGTGTTCGATTACATTTTTTTTTTTTAAATCGATTAATCGACTAATTTCGAATAATTATAACGCACATAAAGATCCAATCATCTCCTTGCAGGATGATTCCCAGTGCAGCTACCAACTACTGGAAAAATGGATAGCAGGATACAAAAAACACACAAAGGCAGCGCTCGATGGGAATAGCATTAAAACTTTTATAGTCTTCACAGTAGGTAACAAAATAAATATTGCACTGGAGATAAAATCAATGTAGCTTAATAAACTGTAAAAAAGGTGCGAGTAATACCAAACAGTAGCAAAAGCAGTCATAAAAACATGTAGCTAAGTATGATACTGGTATAAAAATCTGTACAACGATACCACTGCTGAATCCAGATGAGCAGGGGTTATCATTAGTCCGTCGGCATGTAGATGTCCCATGAAGGGAACTATCATGCATGCAGATATGAAGGCGGAGCAAAGGAGCCCTTCAGATGGACACAGCAAGCTCCGCAGGTGTCCGTGACGTTACCGGATCTCCGACGGAACTCCCTGAAGGCTCAGAAGCAGACGGAGTGGTGAGTACCAATCAAAAGAATTTTAATCGATCAAAAAGATTAAAGATTAATCGATTAATTAAAAGTCAATTTGCACAGCCCTAATATATATATATATATATATATATATTTATTTATTTATATATATACATACATACAGTCCAGCACCCTAAAAGTGCAGTTAGTGACAAGCAATCTTCGTTCTTCAAGTGACCTGTGCACCTCCACCAACCAGGTAAACAACCTGCTCACCTCAAGCAAACTCAAAACAGCCTCATCTATGTCATCCACATGGCAATAATCCTGACCTCGGCAGACCCTCCACAGCTCTCCGCAGAATATGGATGGATGCACCCTTCAGTTCCAAACATACTTGTGTATCATCAAATGTAAATCATATGGAATAGAACGGCAAAAACAAAGTGCTCTCCATTTCTAAAAGATTCATTAAAAATCCCAGCAGATACAAGACACTCACAAGATAAAAGCAACATCACGGGCCCGGCACGCTCCACTACCTGCAGAAAATGACAGAAGGGGTTAAGAAGATTGAAATATTTTTTTTTTACTGTTACTCACCTAGGTCTAGTTCTTTTTGGCAAAGAGACACTCTAATGAGCACTGCTATTTTGTTGTAGCACTGTAATTTATTATTTAGTATTTATCTTTATCGTATATTGGAGCTACCAATGGTATAAATACTTTATCTGCACAACTATAGGGGATATATTTTTATTGTGTGTCACTAACCTGTAGTTCTGCGCCCTCTATTTACACTTTTCTTCAATGTATATGTATCACTACCCCCGAACGAGCCGCTGGACTTCATACCAATTTTTAGACATGTGTATTCTTTTTCGTCCGAATGCATTTTCAAATGCATTTTAACAAACGAATGTCCATTATAGAGACATGAAAATTCAACAAAGCAGCTAAAAACATACTATGGTCAATTTATGGTCAAATGCCCGGCCCATAGGCTATAGAAGAATTTTAATGTTGGTTGACTAGTAATAATAATTTATAAATATAATTATTACTAGTGTCGTATAAAATTTGAATTCTACTATAGCGGAACAATCGACTGGAAATGTACGATTGCAGCGTCGTACAGTTTAGCTGCTCCGTCAAATCTTCTTAGAACATTCGACAGACACCATAAGCCCTCAATGACAGATTCGACCTTAATTAACTTGGATTTTCAGACAAATGCATATTTTAACTAAACAAAATAAATAGAAAAGAATTTCGGAAGTAACTAAATAATTGTATTGTTTGGATGAAAACGAAATTCTGAAACAAAATATTTCAGTGTGCACATGTCTATCAATTTTCACCTCACAAAACTAATTTTCCACTCTCCGATGGCTCAAGAAACAGTTGAGGGGTTTTGGTTTTTAGTGTTTACTTTGGCACCGTAGAACATGGATAGGGTTTGTGGGTACATGGGATGCCCAGAACTGAATGAATTACAAACTCCAAACAAACAGTTGAGGAGCAGTCTTTGGCTGCTATAATTTAAATTGAGCTATTCTGCACATCATTGGGAGTAATGGTGCAGCTGAAACTGGGAATAAAAGTCCCAAAAAGTAATGTTGAAGACACAGCACCTGGCGGTATTGCTTCTCTAGGCTCAAAGTTAGAGGTGTAGGGTGCTCCTGGCTGTCTTGCACTGCATTAGGCTACCCCTGGTCCCACACGTGTGAGGTATTACACTTCACTGTCCTCTCTTTCCTTTGGGTGTATGGCTGGCTTGTACTCACTCAGTCTTTTTAAGAAGCTTCCAGAATCCAAAAAGCTGCTGTACTGGGCTATTGCTGAACAGGCTGCTTCTGGCTTGGCTTGAAGTCTGCAGCTAAGCATAGAGTGATGCTCTGGAACTTCCCTCCTCTCTAGATCCTTCTCTTCTGCCCCAGGGAGCAGAACCCCCACCTCCAGATGGCTGAACCCTGCAAAACGCCTTGGCAGCGGCACTTTGTGGGAGCTTTTAACCCTTTATTAGGCCACTAGGGGGGGGGTTAAAAGTGCCATGCTAGCGCTCGTAAAATGCCGGTAAAGGGTTGCTAGTTTAAGCGGTGCTTTACCAGCCATTTTCCGGCACTGGGATTGCAGATAAGGGTTCTTTCAGGCACTTTACAGGTGCTAAAGCACCTGAAAAATGCCCCAGTGTGAAAGGGGTCTTAAGGTATCAAGAAAACCTGTCTCAGAGATTACAATTCCCAACCTGACAATGCCTTCATCTGCATTTCTCTTCAGAAAGACTGAGCCATCTTTAGTAAGACAAACAGAGTGTAAGAGAAAGATTGAAACACGCATGTGCACGCACAAAGAATACATCAGCTGCTACTGCGCCCCTCTGCGCAATGCGTGTGAACAACGGACGGCGTGCACACGCAGGGGGCATTCCTAATTCCTCCTAATATCTACAGTATTTAAAGGGGGCTCTGATGACCAGGCGGTGCTGACTGGTCTTCAACAAGTGCCCTGATTTCCTGACGCCCGTGTATTCTGCCGGATTTTCATTGCTGACTTGGCTTTCCCTGACTCCGCTCTTGGACTCTGATATCTGCCTGATTACCTGGTTCCTGATCCCGGCTCCCTGTTGACTTCGCTCCTGCTGATCCCTGTTTCTGCTGATGATTCAGTATCCTGCTGCCCGTTTGTTAACCGACCCGGCTAGTCCATTGACCTCTGCATCCCGGAAGTTCCTGCAAGCTGTTCGCCCTGACTCTGCAAGTGGGTTGGAGTTCCCCTTAACTCCGGCTGGTTCCTTAAACATAATTTGTGCTCTGTACCTGTCGGTCCATCAGCGTCTTCAAGCCTTCACCTTCTTCTGGCCGCTATCCAAGCAACACTTACAGGCACTCGTGTTCCTCCTAGCCTTAACAGCCATCTGTCTCACCTTCAGTGGGGTTTGGGCTGGAGATACAAGAGAGGCTGACCTCATCATACCAGAATCCTACCAGGTACGTGACACAGAGTGTCCGAAAGGCCACGCATGAAAGCAGACATGCTGTGGTGGATTGAATGGCAGTCTCAGCCTGGACCCCCACCATACCACACACCAACGCATTTCGTACCATGGGACTTACTTATGGGGAAGTCCTTATGAGGACATCATCCAGGAACAGCATCTACTTCCTGGTCTGACATGCTGTCTCCGTCTAGGCAAAGTTACCTTACAGAAGCTCATTGAGAGCTTTTTAATGATATAAGGTGGAGCTTTTCTATGAAATTATCCTGTTGCTGTATATTGTCAGAAATGTATTCTTGCAGACTTGTAAAGCTACTGAAAGCACCAATTTACTAAAAGTGGATGTAAACCCGAATGTATTTTTTTTGCGGTCACAATGTATAGAATAAGATTTCCTATCATCTGTGCCAAGTCTTGCCACACAGAGTTAACCCAGCTCTGAGCAATCCTCTTTTATTGTTCGGTGAAATAAAACAGACTTGGTCCATTCCGCCCCCTTGCTGTGAGTGACAGGTTATTTACATACCTCATGCACTAGCTTCAGACATTATTTTTTAATTCCCACTCCCACTCCTTTTCTGAAGTCATGTGGTTACTTTTCTGGATTTTAACTGGATGTTAGTGATCATAGCAGATTTTAGTGTAAGAAATACACAGGAAAAAATGCATGTTGACAAGGCTAGTGTAGCGGTAAGCGGAAAGTCTACTGACATCACGACTCCACCCACCGAGCTCCAGACAACAGACCCACCCACCCACAGAATCTGCAGTTTTTCAGTTCTTATAACAGAGGGGAGACATTTGACAGGTAAGGATACATGCAGGATGTATATCCTTAAAGATCAGCACCATGGCAGTAGTTTAGAATGGATGAGAGTGTGTTTACATACACTTTAATACTTTTGCAATGGCTGCAGTCTTCAAAGTATTAAAATAAACTACATTTGACTTCTAGGCTTACATTTGTACTCTGCTTTTTTTATCTAACACATTTTCGCATCAGTAAAATCCCTTGAAGTTTTCCAGTGAGATTGTTTGCTCCGTGTATCTTTGTGTAAGGCAGCACATAATGCCAGGAGACGGGCACTGAACAGTAATAAAAAGGCATCAGGAGCGAAGTCCATAGGTTCTGATTGATGAATTGCACTCGTATTATACAACCACAACAAAATGTGCATTAGGCTGCATTTTAGCCTCATTAGTTTTTAATACAATTAGTGGCGGAAAAACCCTTCACTCTGCAAAATTGGCGGCTTTTTTTATTTTATTTCCCTTGTGCAGCTGCTGGCAAGATTTAGACCCAATAACGAGACAATTTTATGTTTTATAACAAATGATGCCGGTGCAATGGCTTCAGTGTTCCTCTCCATTCTGATAGAGCAGATGGCTGTCTGCCTACCGAACAGTCAGTAACCAAGTAATAGGAATGTTGGACTCATACACTGCTGGCAAGGAAGCTCTCTTGTGCTAAATGGCCATAACGGAATGCTGTACTGATAGCTTTAGGTTTGTTAAAAGGTACATTTGTATAAAATTCTTGTTGAACTAATGAGCTACTACAGACAGTAGTTAGAACCAACTGGTGAACCACAGAGGCTGCAGGGTCATCTTTAATATTGATTGGACCCTGGAAGATGCCAGTGATGGCACCGCCTTAATCATGAGTGGCACGCTACAGTGCACCTGGACCACTGTCTATGGCCCGTAATTTTAGTAAATATCTTCTAAGCCAGGGGTGTCAAACTCAATTTCTTAGTGGGCTGCATTAGCATTATGATTGCCCTCAAAAGGCCTGGTTGTATCTGTAAGATTAGATGTGCATACCCTCCCTTTTACATTAGATGTCAAGAGCCACTCCACCATCAGAAGTTGAGTCCCCCACTCTCCCTTACATCACAGTGCACCCCCCTTTACTTATGCTGCTGCTGGGAAGAAGCTGGATGCATTGCTTAAAAGCAGAAAGTAAGAGTCTTGAGGAGGACCAGAAGAGGGCTACAGCTGTAGGAGAGGTGCGAGCCGTGTAGGTTTAGGAGATATTTCAAGCACCTACAGGTAAGCCCTAATCTAGGTTTACCTGTAGGTTAAGTGGTTGTAAAGGGTTTACGACCACTTTAATGCCTTGTACACACGATCAGTTTTCTTGAAAAGAAAAGTGTGATGTGAGCTTTTTGTCAGGAATTCCGATCATGTGTATGCTCCATCACACTTTTTCTGTGAGAATTCCTGTAAAAAAACACCTATACAGTTTC